>JAREYC010000010.1:1815000-2412500 GCA_030015325.1 Cryptoblepharus egeriae
CTGGAGAGTAATCTTTAGCCACACAAAAAAGAGCTAACTTCTTACCAGTTCCTCTAAACATGACAGGGAAGGTATCTCCTCCAGCTTATTACAATTTACTTTTCCTGAGGCACTCAAGTCATGGAGATATCCCATAAGTGAACCTGTGGGGGGCGCAGAGAAACTGACCAACATCAGCCAGTTTGCAACTGGCTGGCCCTTCCCTTTCCCTCCCTCAGCCCCATGGTGTGGAAGCAGTTGCGTCATCAGAGTTCACCCACCAGAACAGACCAGCAAGCACAAGCACCCCAATAATTCCCCCCCCCCAAATGCTGTCTTACCAAAAGCAACAAAAATATTATCAGGAAGAAATTGCCAGGAAACAACTGAAGCATAAAAAAGCAACACAACCAGATTCTTCACTTTCATTTCAATATTAACCCTTGTTTCCCTGCAGACTTCCTGTTGGTGATCTGCATGATCCCACTCCTATGTGGAAAGCAAATCCCAGAGGTTCTGCGGGGCCTATTTTGCTGTATTCCATAGCTGTGTTCCATAGACCAGGGGGTGTCAAATACAAAGCCCTAAAGCTGCAGAGCTCCATTTTGCAAATGAGTCTATATTATTCTTATTATCATCGTCAACAACAGTATATTTCACTTTTCAATGCAAGTCCACAAAGTGAGTTACAGAGAAAATCAAACAATGGCTAATTAGGGGGAAGCATCATCAATGACTTTGCAACTCCTCGGCGCCTTCCTCCAAACCCAATAGGCAGTCAAAATGACATAACAGCTGCAAGCAGTTTCATGCACCCTGGGAATGTCATCAGAGCAATATCACCTGGCAAATAAAGGAAGTAGACTGGGTTCTGCCATCAAAATGAGCAGAGAAGTTCCTAGAAAAGTAGTATTTGCCACACAAAGTGGCAAAATACCCTATGGGTTTCTTGTTTGGGATGCACCCCTCATACAGTTTGCAGAACTCTAACGAAAAAGGGGGGCACAGAAGCAGCTGCTGCATGTTCTGCTCCAGGCCCCATCAACCCAGCATTTTACAAATTTATGTATGGGGTACAATTATGTCCTTCACCTGCTGTGCAAACAAGCAAAACAAAATGCAGAGGGGAAGGGGGCATGAAGGAAAAGGGTAAAGGGAAAGTAAGCATGAAACAATGCGGGTCACCTGGGCAGCTGCCAAGAGGCTTTTATCACAAAATCCTTCCCTGCCCCACCCTCCCAAGCAAACAGAAGGTTCTTGGCTCCAACAACCAAGCACATTACAACAGAGAGCCCAAGGTCTTCATTCTGCATTCAAGAGAACTGCCTGGAAATGCCTACAACGTCATTTTGGCATAGGGTGAACATGTCTTTTGCTTACAAGATCTCAGATGCCACCATTTTTGACCCATGTTATGTTAATGTTATGTAGTGGTAATTGTCTTTACTGGTTTCCAAACTGTGGATCATGATCCAGTAGTGGGTCACAACTTGATTTTTGGTCGGTGTCCAAAGAGTGATGGAAAGATCAGACAACTAGTTACCTTAGGCTATTCAAAAATCAGGAATCTATGTTGCCGACTACCCTCAAAAGGGTTCAGCTGCTGCAATGTGAAAGACAGTTGCTAACTGGCCTGCAAGGAACTGAGTCTGCAGTTTGAAAATGCAGTACAGTAAAACCTTGGATTGAGAGTAACTTGGTCTGAGAGTGTTTTGCAAGAAAGGCAAACATTTCTAATTTTAACTTGATATACAAGCAATATCTTGATAAACAAGTGACAAAAATAGTCCCAACTGGAATACGGCTGATTTCAGCGCTCTGCCAGCACCTCCACAGCCTCTACTGAGAGACCCAGCCTTGCACATCTACTCTAAAGTAAGCCGTATTATAACCAGTGGGTCTCACTCCTTTGTAAGGGGGGAAGATTGCAGTCTGCAAGACTAAGGATTTTTTTGTTTTTGTTTTTAAATTTTGTTTTATTTATGAGACAATGTTTTATTTTCCTTTATATTCTGTATCTCTTTATTATTTGGTATTATATTACAGTATTGGAAACATTTTCACATGAATATTTTTGGGTTGTGGAATGAATCGCCTGAGTTTCCTTTATTTCTTATGGGAAAAATTTGCTTTGATACATAAGCATTTTGGATTACAAGCATGCTTCTGGAACAAATTATGCTTGTAAACCATATGCTTGTAAAGGTACCACTGTATGCATAAGATATTGGGAGGTGTTTGAGGGTCTCTGTGATGTTATTGGGGGACATATGTGCAGATATTGAACCTACCAACTACAGACTGCCTAGCTAGTCTCCAAAAACTTCCCTTCTTTTCCTGGTGACGAGGGAGACTTCACTAGGCAGTACTGGCACTGTATCAGCCCCATGAATTCCTTCACGTTAGCTCCTCTGGGGCCTCTGCTACCATCCCTTTAACCTTCTCTCTCCCTATCAGCAGTTCTTGTGTTCCAGGTTGGATGAAAATTAATGGCAAAAATGCAAAACAAATTTAATTTTGAGACAGGTATCTCATTCCAGCAAATCTTGGTAATGCAGTCAAAGTTCTCTGGCCCAGCATCTGCATTTCCATTTGCCCCTCACACCTCTTGGCTTCCTGTAAGGTTCAGGTTAGGTTTCTGTCACCTAAAGCATGGCAAGGCAACAAGAAGGGAGCACAAAGCAGCAGACACTGAGCCTCCAGATATACTTTCTATTCCTGGTATGCACCAATGCAAAAAATAAACTGGGGAAGGCAGGTAGCGGAGGATCAATTTCAAACTCAGTAAAGCTGTCAGGTTTCAAAAAGGAGGAGGAAGTGAAGAGGGATAAATGGGCAGCAAACACTCTAGAGAAATATCTGGAGTTTTTTTTAAATATACAGTATCTTTAAAAGTCACTCTCGGGCAGTTTCTAAATCAGCAATGAGGAAACAGGGATGAGTGAGTCAGACTGAGCATGAACTGCACAGAACAGGAACTGCCTTGCCTCCCTTCAACTGAAAGGCATTTCAGCGATTGCCAAAACTCTTGGGTTTGTAGCCTCTGAACCTGCTGGAAATGTTTCTCAGGGCTGGGCATCCTGAATAATGGAAATAGGCCTCTCTAACCATATGGTCCTATGTAGGCCTACTCAGATATGATTCCCAGGGGCTTACTCCCAGATAAGTACGTTCGGGACTGCAGCCTAATCACCTCACCAATAGCACCTTGGAAACTGGGCCATCACGGCCAACAAATACAGCAGACCTCCCCTCCTCCATAATCAATGTGAGGTGCTGTAGTACTTGCTGGTTCAAGAGATCCCTGAACCCCAGATGGAAGGAGACCCCAGATTCAGTGCATGCCTGGGAAATCCTGACAAGCTGCAGCCACTAGCAGAGCCAGTATGGAGATAGATGGCCCAGCTGCCTAATTCAGCATTAAGGTGGCCTCAAATATTTCCAATGTGATAACTTTTGACAGATGGGCCTGGGCAGGATAAAGAAGGCAGCATCGCCTCCAATAGCACTATATATCTCCCTGGAAATCATTTGGACCACAACCCAGGACTTCAACAAAGGGCAAACAAGCAGATCACGGAGTGACCACTCCAAAGACCCAGAAGACCCCTAAGCAAGAAGGCAGTTGGAGGGTTTCCACCTAATTTTTATGCACCCTGTTGCTTTTTCATCAGCTCATCAAATTTTATAACTGCCTCTAATCCCTATTGTTTCTATTGCTTGCTCATTTTTTCACATTGTGGTCAATTAACATTTATGTAACCCTGCAATACTAAAGGGTGGGGCACAGCTCAATAACAACATGGCAACTTATGTGCTATTCAAATGGACAGTGAACAGACAACCCTGAACAGCACCCACACGTTCATCAAGATGCGGCTGCTGCAACTCTGTCACCTTAAAAGCACCCCTAACTGAGAAGCGGTGGGGACCACCTCAGCTCTCACAATCTATGTGTCCTGACTTTTTCAGAATTGTATTGCTTTTATGGAGCTTTAGGGCTTGTTTTTCCAACAGTGCCTAAAGTCAGAGGATAGACACTCTTGCATCACAGTTTCTCATACTTTCAAGGTAGGAACACACCTTCTTCCATTAGCCACCAGGCTTATGAGATAGGGAGGCTCTAAGAAACAAAGTTTCTTCTTTCTCAAAGAGACACAATACAAGTTAGTTAGCACTGAAATGCCCCATGGAATCTAGGACCCCTTTTCCAAACAGCAACATAACAAGAGTCAGATGTTATGAACAAGGCACAAGAGCCAAAGACCTCACCTGCCCATCCATCCCCAACATCTGGATTTCAGGGACTGCACCTTAGCATACAGTGTTAGTCTATTCCTAACCAGCCACTAGAAACCTGAGCACTTAGGGCCCTATTAGGGCCCTATTAGGGCATGTTAAGGGCAGCTCTGCTGAGCCTGATAAAGAGGGCCACAGTATGGCACCCCCACAGGGAACAAAGAAATGCCTCCCATAGTCCCAGAAAAAGCCAAGCCTATCTCTCCCCTCCATACCAATTTGTTTCTCTGCAACTCATACTCAGATGAATGTTATCTCTGAACATAGAGGCCCCATGTTCCAATCCTGGCAAGCAGATCTGCCTCCCCCACTAATTTCCCATGACCTTTTAAAGCAGTCTTGTGACAGTGAACTCCACCAATCCTGCATTCTGGGAGGATGCAGTTTTTTGTCTGTCCCACTTTTAACACCAATCAATTTTATTTCAGCATCCTGCGGGAAGAAAATGCTTCCATTTACCGTCAACAGGTTTTAAATCAGACATGCATCCCTTTCTACTCTAGTTCTGCCATAAATAGGACAGAAATGGGAGGCAGGCAAGACCCGAACGCAAAACACATGCCCAAACAGGAACTGTAGGACTGTGACTTGTCACATATGCCCCCTCCCTGAGCACCCTGGTTTCAAGTACAGTGCTAAGTCAGCTTGGGGGTGGAGGACGAAAGAGAGACATCCCACTTAACCATAGACCTTCCCCCTCCAAAAGGAGTTACCCTTATGGGCAAGTACAGTACCAAGCAGTCTAAAAATAAACAAGCGCTACATTATACTGTATGCTTAGGTTTTTTACTGCTGGGTGACTGACACCATAATACCCCTACTGGAAATGCATACTAAACTTGGAACACGACATGCTGAAGACTTATCCTGCTCAATTAAAATGAAGCCCACAGGCTAGAGCCGTGAAACTAGCGCAGCCAAGGCTACCGCACAAAGAGAAATATGGTAAACCTGAAATGTGCAGCCTTGTTTGCCACCTACTATGTGTTTAATAAAAGAACTACTCATCTTCTGAAGCCCTCATGCACAATAATTAAAAAAAATTTTAAACAGCACCAATGCCTCTACTTAAGGTAGGAGTTGATTGACATTTCCTTTGCCCACTCAGTTTTTCATTGGCGTTCAATTTGAAGCAGCGTTTCCCACGAGGCAAGAAGCAGAGGGAGAACAACAAGAGAGCGTGGTAGGGAAATTAAAATGAGCAGGCCTTTAATTAAAGCAGGCTCAGTTTAGGAGACAGAGCCAGTCCTCTCGTTCACCCAGTGGAACGGTTCAGATGGGACTCCCCATCACAAGCACATTCTTCAAAAATGAAGCCAGGATTTGGCATCATTAGCATGGCCATAAAATGACCGTATGAAGACATTTTCTACCTGCCTTCCAGCTAACAAAATTGTTTCCTTCATTCTGAGACCCAACAAATTGCTTTGCATTTTGCATCTCCTTCAAAGTGTCTGTGCGCTTTGCACACTGCAGAGCTCTACAGGCCACACTAAACAGATGTCTGGGCATGTTCAAAATCTTTCCACATTTCACTGAGATGCTTTCAGCACCCTGAAACATAACAAGAGCATCACTACTCCCAGCAGCTCAGCGGACAAGCACCTGTTCTGCATAAACAAAGTCCTGGGTTCAGTTCCTGGCAACATCTCCAGACTGGGATGGGACAAGACCTTCAGAGAGCCACTGTTAGTCTGCACAGCCAATACCGAGTTATACGGACCAAGGGTCAGGCAGCATCTTTCCGCGTTCACAGCACACACAGGCCCATTCCAGAACAACGAGCAACTGAACCCACAGCTCAAGCTTCCATCTGGTGTGTGCATGCTTTGTACAGGAGAAGCACCCTGTGTTACGACATAAATCAAATGCCCCAACTTTGGGTTGTTAAGTGGGTTCTTTAAAGTCTAATTTCCAGACTGTTCCCATAATCAAGGTTGCTTAGGCCATGTGCAGACCAACTGTCAGCACTCTAGACAGTGTAGGAGTAGCTAGCCAATTTGGAGTACACTCTGTCTCCCGGAATTGGGTGAAAAGCTGTACAAAATGTTCTATGTTAAAGTCATACAAATAAGGATGCGCATATATTTCAGCAAAGTGGTACAAAAGTACTCTAACCAGTTTGATAATCAAGCCCAACCAAGCATCTTCATCTACATTATTTAAACTTGCATATAATTATTCTAAACCTCAACTCAGCCGTGCTCAAACTGAGTGGTTGGCCAACCTTTTGCTGGATGGATGCCCTCTTCACCTCTACAATACAGAAATACTGAGAAACCTAACCCTAATGGGGTTCAGAGGTAATAAGACATAATATCTCATAAAAAAAAGTTTTAGAAAGTTCCCAGGTTATAACATAAAGAAGCTCCAAGCTATCTTAATTAGGAGCTTAATTACTTCCCTGTTTTTATTGGTTTTATAATGATAACAATGACCAAGGGCAAGCCATAATTCCATCAGGCAGAGGCAGAGATTTACCAGGTACGCTGCCCTCGTAATTACACAGGAGTATGAGAACACGCCTGTACTAATCCACAAGTAAGACTACAATGCTTCATTCACACCACCCCAGGTTCTCACATGATTTACAGCACACACACCCGTACAAACAGACTCTGAAACAGAGAAGCCCCGATTTCACCAAGTGAATGTCCTACAAAGTGCCTGGCACGACACCCTCCCCACATCTTTCGGGTCCCTGATGACAGATGCCACACACCTCAATGTACAATCACTGCAGACGCCCCACCTTCATGACTCACAGAAGCAGCCCATCTTCCAGGCTTCTGCCAACATCCCTTCAGCGGAATCTCAAAGAATACATGGCAAAGGTCTTTCCAACACATCAACACTCTCTTTATCTGCGGCCAAACCAAAGCAGTTTCCCACACCAACCCATGCCTCATCCTATAGCCACTGCCAGTCCTCCCGCCTCCACAATGCCACCCACAGCACTTGTCCTCCACTATATTCCTGGATTAATGGCATCTCCAACCCACCTCAACTTATTACCTTCCCTCCATGATCCACAACCTAAGACCATTTCTCCTTGGCCTTTCCACGACATCCCTTGATTCTTGCCATGCCCACTCACTTCTAATTATCCATGACTCCTAAACCCTCCTGGCAACCCTTATCTGCTCTTTCTCCAGCGATATAAGGAGGAAAAATCACCTATATTGAGTCCACCCAATTCTGCACAGGCTGCACAAACTTAAAGGGGTTCTCCTTTGGATCGCCAATTTTCAACCAATGTCCCTTGGCATATTGTTGAGATGCGGCATAGTCTACAATGTCCCACAAAAGCATGAGGGAATGTCACTTAATAAGGCCACTGGGGGGATATGATCCCCACACCAGCAACGCAGTGTGTCTTGTCCATATTTTAAAATCTGTACCTTGACCATTTTTATACCTTGTCAGTGTAAGACAGACTAAAAAGACAGGAAATTTAGAAAGACCCTTTTTGGCCCTACCTGGAGACATAGTCAAGGACCCCTTTGCATGCAAGACACATGGAGCACAATCCTAACCATGTCTACTCAAAAGTCCCATTGTGTTCAATGGGTCCAATCCAAAGTGTCTTTAGGATTGGAGCCATGCTCTCCCACCGACCTGTGGTTCAATCTACAATGAACAAAAACCTGATTGGAAACTCAGTGGGACAGAGATCTGCCCCTTCATTACTCTTTTACCCCACTTTTTTGCTTTATTGTGGCTGAGTTGGCAAGATCAGACTTAAACAAAGGTCGTTGCCTTCTTTAAAGAAGGACCCTTAACTACAACCAGTGGTATGGCTATGTTGGGCATTCAGTTTTGGAGGGAGGTGTGCAAGGGGAGCCAATCCAGGAGGTACAGCTGCATTTTGTGCCCCTGCCTGGAATGGCTCAGAAGGGGAGGGACCCTTGCACACACCCTCCAACTGCTCCACCCCCTCTAGCTATGTCACCATCTATAGCAGCTGGTAGACAACCAAGGCTACAATGCTAAACACACTTTCCCGGGAGTAAGACTCTTTGAGGGTCTGAGTAGACATTATTGCAGCCCAAGAAACTTGGGCAGAAGACGGTCTTCCCAGCCCACTGACAATGCCACCAGGAACGGAATCTGTGCCAGCAAAGTATGGGTCTACCATGCAGCTGAATGTGCTTGGGCCAGCCCAGCTATTATCCTGACCAGATCCTTAGACTAGTGGTTCTCAAACTGGGAGTCAGGATCCTTGGGGGGTTCTATTTAATGAAAAGCTAGATGCTGCCATTTTGGAATGGGGCAGTCAGGATGCTTCCCCGGGAGTCTCACTGAACACAATGGGACTTACTTTTGAGTAGACCTGGAGGAGCTCTGGCATCACATTGATGGAACTTCCTACTACAGTTATGGTCCCTGGGCAGACTGTCATTCTCAGAAGGGGGTCCTGGACTGAAATGCCTGAGAACTACTTCCTCAGACCCACAACCAGCACTGATTTCCTCAGACCCACAACCAGCACTTGGCTTGAGTGATCTCAAGAAAGGCAGCATTTCTTCCAAGCTGCTGCCAAGGCCTGGATCTCAGCACTGAGCCTTGGGTCAGTCCCACAAAGGCCTGACTCTCCTGTCTGGCCCCACAAGGGACAGAGAGAGCTGACCCACCTACCCAGCACAAGGCCCCACAAAGAGAATGAAGGGTTGACTCCTTGTCTTGGCCCCACAAGGGGAAGAAAGACTGAACCTGCTGTCCAGCTCCACAGGACCCACATGGTTAACAAAGGGCTCACCCTCCTGCTAACATGCCCCACGTGGGGCATAAAGGCCTGACCCACTTGCCTGGCCCCACAAGGGGCACAAAACCTGACCCTCCAGTCCAGCCCCAGAGGTATGAAAAGCAGACCCACCTGCCCAGCCCCACAAGGAGTATGGAGAGTTGAGCCTCCTGCCTAGCCCCACAGGCCTCATGAGGGGCAGGAAGGCCTGACCCACCTGCCCAGCCCCAAAGGCCCTACAAGGGGCATGAAGGGCTGACTGTCTAGCCCAGCCCCACAAGGAGTATGGAGAGTTGAGCCTCCTGCCTAGCCCCACAGGCCTCATGAGGGGCAGGAAGGCCTGACCCACCTGCCCAGCCCCAAAGGCCCTACAAGGGGCATGAAGGGCTGACTGTCTAGCCCAGCCCCACAAGGAGTATGGAGAGTTGAGCCTCCTGCCTAGCCCCACAGGCCTCATGAGGGGCAGGAAGGCCTGACCCACCTGCCCAGCCCCAAAGGCCCTACAAGGGGCATGAAGGGCTGACTGTCTAGCCCAGCCCCACAAGGAGTATGGAGAGTTGAGCCTCCTGCCTGAGCCCCCACAGGGACCACGAAGGGCTGTCTGTCCAGCCCAGCCCAAGGGGCACGAAGGGCTGACCCTCCTGCCTACATGACCACAGTCTGTCCACCCAAGAGGCCCCCTGAAGGCCTGAGCCTCCTGCCCGCCCCAGAGGCCCCCTGAAGGCCTGAGCCTCCTGCCCGCCCCAGAGGCCCCAGGAGGAGAGAGGCCTGACCCCCGCCTCAGCCTCCCCGGCCCTGCCAGGCCCTGCTGCCACTGGAGGGCGGACCCCCCAAGGCCCGGCGGAGAGGAGGGCCTTGTCAGGCGCGCCCCTCAGCCCTCACCATGTTGTCTGTCTGCGGGGTGGCGGGGGGGGCTGGGCGGCGGTGGGGCTCCTCTTCTGCCTCCGTCCGAGTGAGCCAGGCGGCGGCCCTGCTCCTCCTCCGCTGCCTCTTCCGCTGCCTCCGCTTCCGCCGTTGCCAAGGAGTTCCACATCCGGGTCACCCGCAGGGAGGAAGCAGCGCAGGCCACGCCCCCTCCGCCTGGCCGCCGCACCTCAGCCAATCACAGCGCCGCTCGCAGACCATCGCCAAGTATGGAGAGACAGACAGGCGCGCGCAGGACGGAGGGAGGGGGAGGGAGGAGAGCAGCAGTCACGTGGCCTTTGTGGGCGTGGCCTGGAGGAGGGGCGTGGCCAGGAGGAGGGGGCGGGGCCTCAGCCTCACACCTGCAATATCAGAATCACAAAATTAAGACATTAAAATTATAATTTGTAATAATTATTAATATTATAATTAATTAATTGGAATTCATTAATTTTAAATGAAATATCAATAATCAATAATAAAAATAATTAATAAATAATAAAATAATAATTA
Source organism: Cryptoblepharus egeriae (assembly GCA_030015325.1). Taxonomy (NCBI): domain Eukaryota; kingdom Metazoa; phylum Chordata; class Lepidosauria; order Squamata; family Scincidae; genus Cryptoblepharus; species Cryptoblepharus egeriae. Next base: position 1,825,439 of record JAREYC010000010.1, read on the forward strand.
ATAATAATATTAATTACTTAATAATAAATTATTTTAATAATAATAAAATTAATGAAAAATTAATAATTAATAATAAAAAATGTTAATTAATAAATAATAAATTGTGATTATTTGATATTTTATTTATTGTTAATAGCCTTGCAGCCCAATCCAGAGCAACTAATCTGTCCACATAAGAGCCCTTAGGTTGCCCTCCCTAACACTAGGTTGGAGCAACTGCAAGATGCTCCAGCCCAGTTACTCTGAAGGAGGCTTAGGGCAGAGCAAGGCAAGATAGGGTGCCCTAAGAGAGGTGGACCTGCTCTGCCCTAACTGGGGCAGCCTCAGCAGCTCAGGAGAGGCAAGTTGAGGGCATGTTGAGCATTGCGTAGGGCAGAGCAGTTACTCTGTATCCAGAGCCTGTTTCCAAGGCAGAAATGCCCTCTTCCAGCCCTCAGAGTTATACCACCTCAGGAGCAGGTATAGTAATGAGTAGACCCATAGGGGTCCATGATAAGGCCCGAGTAAGAATGGCAGTGCTGACCAAAAATCTGAGTTCTTGGCCAGCCTAGCTGCAACCCCTGCCTCTCAAACTCAGGATAAGGAACAAACTACGGCTGCCCACAAACCTCAGGATACAGCAGGCACTCCAAGAAGCCCCTTGTATTCACTGTAGAATGTACTGGCATCTCATCAGGGACTCCTTATAAGGCAGGCACCCAGTGGCGTCACCAGACTGGTGCGGCTGGTGTGGGCTGCATTGGGGGTGCGCTCCGTATGGGGTGATGTGCCGGAGGAGTTTGACTGTCCTTTGGCAGGCCCCGGGCGTCAGCACACCCATTCAGGCCTGCTCCAAGGCGGAGAATCAGCCAGAAGCTGCCACTTGTCTGAGGAGCTGGCCTGAACGGCCATCGGAGGTGCACTGCGCAGAAACACACTGAGCATGCCCAACAGCTTCAGAGGAGACTTCCTTAGAGCAGAGAAAGTCCGCGCCTCTGCACAGCCATTCGGCCTCACTCAGGAGGCGGAGCGGCAGCCGGATGGCTTCAGAAAGAGTACTGCACAGGCACCAACTCTGACGCCTGCACAGTCTCCCCCGAAGCCAAAAGGCTTCAGAAAAGTACTGTGCAGGTGTCAGAGGTGGTGCCTGCGCAGTATTCTTTCTGAAGCCAGTTGGCTTCAGAAACAACTGCGCAGGCACCAACTTTGGCAACTGCACAGTCCAGGTAGGGGGGTGTATGCATCCCAGGGGTGACGCACAGACTTCCGCACTGGGTGATGCACAGAGTTGTGTCACCACTGTAGGCACCACATCTGTTCCTTGTTCAGTGTGATCTGAGGGGTGTCTCCTCAGGAGCAGGTCCTCCCCATGTGTCAATTACTTAGCATGCTCTGGAGCAGTTAGGGCAGCCCAGGCTTCTTGACTCTCTGGATGCAGCATAACTTTCTGCTCTGGATACAGAATAGTTAGGAGAGAGCAGTTAGGGCAGAGCAGGCTGAACTTGCTCTGGATTGTGCCCATAATTAATGAATTTAGTGATAAATAATAATATATTAATATAATAATATATTAAGTCTATTATTAATATATTATTAATTATTACTAAATTGGATAATTAATTATTGATTATCATTAATCAATTAACTATTGATTATCATTAACATAGCATTAATGTTATTAATTATTACTAAAATTATGATAAATATTAATTATTAATAAAAACAAATTATTAAATATTAATCGTTGTTATTATAGTATTAATACGGTTATTAGTAATACGCTTATTATAGTATTAATATGGTTATAGTATTAATACAGTTATTAATCGTTATTATTGTAGTATTAATACAGTATTATTAATAACTTTTATATTGAATTGACCATCAAATTAAATAGTAATTAGTAATTATTTACATAGTTAAATTACTAAATTGAACGGTAATCAAATGGTAAATCAGTTAATATAATTAATTGATAATATAATTTATTACGTGACTCTTAATTGTTGATGTAGCCACTTTTGTTACCTTCCAGAGAGGCAGGCAGATTACAAAATCTAGAGCACAACCCTAACCATGTCTACTCAGAAGTAAGCCCCATTGTGTTCAATGGGTCTTACTCCCAGGAAAGTGTCTTTAGGTTTCCAGTAACTACAGGAGGACGCAGGAGACATTATGTGTAGTTACTGCACCACCTAATGAACACCTATGGGAAACTCATATTGCAATCCAGAGTAAATTGTTCTTACGTTGGAGCAAGGACTCCCCGTAGTTACTCTGGATTGTGCCCCATATCAATCAATCAAAAATCCCTATATACTATTTTTTTAGCTGCCCAGAAAGGGTCATAAATCAGTTCACACAGAGATTGAGGTGGGATGATTGCAGGGGAGTTGCTTCCTTGCCCCCCCCCCAAATAAAAACCCAGGCAAGCCCCTCTTTCCAGGATGCAACACGGGCACAAAGGCAGGTCTCTGCCCCAAGGAATCTGCAATCCTAAAGACAAGGATCACCAGTGAACAGGCCTGGGAGGGAAGCTCTGGCCAGGAGTGAACACCAACAATCACTCTCTTCCTCTTACTTATACACTCTATGGGGTCCCTATATACAGTGGTGCCTCACATAAAGAGCTTAATTCGTTCCGGAGGCCTGCTCTTTAAGTGAAACGCTCTTTAAGTGAAGTGGATTTTCCCATAGGAAATAATGGAAACTCAGACGATTGGTTCCACAACCCCCAAAATATTCATAGAAAAATATGAACTGGATGTAAAAATGATGACAAAACACTGGAATTGAATTCAAAACATGCATTCAATTTGCTGATCCTATGAAGTCTACTTAGGCTGCAATCCTAAAGACACTTTCCTGGGAGTAAGCCCCGTTTAAAACAATGGGGCTTACTTCTGGATAGACATGGTTAAGAGGCTGCAATCCTAAAGACACTTTCCTGGGAGTAAGACCCATTGATGACAATGGGGCTTACTTCTGAGTAGACGTGGTTAGGAGGCTGCAAAGACACGTTCCTGGGAGGCTTACCTGGGCTGCTGCTGGAGGTTCATGGTGGTTGGTGGGGACACTTGGGGGCAGGTAGGGGCAGCTGCCTCTGGCACCTCCAGGCAATTACCCCCAAGCTGAGGGCAGTTAGAGGCAGCAGCACTGGCCAGCAGCCCTTTTAAAGAGCCTCCAAGCGGAGTGTCAGTGCTGCATAGCATGCATGCCCATAGCGCACTTGCTTGTTAAGTGAAGCGGAACTTGTTATGTGAAGCAAGATTTTTTTGAAATTTTTGCTTATTATGTGAAACGCTTATTAAGCAAGGCGCTTGTTAAGCGAGGTACCAGTGTATGTATACACTCTGTATTATATAGCTTTAGCTGCTGGCAGTTGGTTGGAAACCCCTTCACTTAGTTGGCAGGGCTTTCTTGCACAGCATTCTCCAGGCACAAGAGGACAGGCAGGTCTCTGCCCCAAGGGGTTTGCAATCTGGGAGAGAGAGAAAAGAGATCATGGCAAACAGCCACAATAACATCAGTGTTATTGATTCTGACTAACATTTCCCTCCCCGGAAATGTTTTTCCAGCCTCTTGTAATTTTGGAAACTCCCTGTTAATATCTCCAGGAGACACCTGGGGATCGATGCTGAGGCTCCGGGACAATCTTGGAGAGTTGGCAACCCTATGCAGTTTCCAGCACTACCTGCTGATGGTGCCAAAGATTGAACCCACACCTTCCTGATGCAGATCAGACGCTTGAATTATTTCTGTTAACCTGGCCTGGCCCTGAGCCCAAACCTAATCCCAATGCCAAACCTAATCCCAAACCCCAATGCCAAACTTAATCCCAATGCCTAACCTAATCCCAAACCCCAATGCCAAATCTAATCCCAATGCCTAACCTCAAACCCCAATCCACAAGTGATGTACCCTGGTACCATTCTGGACAGGAAAATCCTCCGGTAGAGCGTTCAGAGGGCCGTACGCCACAGCGTAGATTGGCTTAAATTTTACACCAATCACACCAATCCCAAACCTAATCCCAATCCCAAACCTAATCCCAAAACCCAATCTCTAATCCCAAACATAAGGGAGAACAGAGGTAAGCAATGGAACTGCAGTTGGTTCACACCTCACAAACCCCACTAGATGGCCTCCTTAACCAAGCCTCAGTCTTACCATCTGCAGTATGGAGATAATAACCCTATAGTTATTATGATATTACCGTATTACCATATTATGATAAAATCAAAATATGATGGATCCTAGATTTAGCAGACTTTGGAAACAAGGGAGGTTTTCTCCTTATAACCTTTTATATATGTATAAAAATATCCCCCAAATCCAGAGTAACGAAGGGAGCACGTAAGAGACTTTACGTGCACCCATATTTATTGCACCACCTAGTGAAAACCTATGGGAAATTCATATTGCAATCCAGAGTAAGTTGTTCTTACGCTGGAGCAAGGACTCCCTGTAGTTACTCTGGATTTTACCCTAAGATGCATACATTTTTGCATGCACCTCACTTTGGACTTCAGTGCTTTCATATTTTGATGGACATGTGCCATTAATAGACTAGTGGCATAGCTAGAGGGGGGAGAGAAGTCAGTCTTGGAGGGAAGTGTGCAAGGGGTCCCTTGCAAGGGGTCCCTTCGGAGCCATTCCAGGAAGGGGGAGCAAAACGGAGCCCTACGGAGCCCCTCTCATATTGGACATCCCTATTAAACTGAATATTCACATTGGCCAAGGTGGGTGTGGTTTTGATTCTCCGTGGCCAATATTGACACGTTTCCTTCCTTACGTGTACGAACATTTGTTGTGTCGTCTTGCTTATCAACTTCCCTGCAAAAGCTTTGCCTTACAACCTGTCAATTGTGATTGTGCGAACGTTTGCATCGACATCACCCTTAAGTTGTCATCCTTTTTAAACCCTTTAACGGGGACCAACAACAGATGCAAATAAACTCACCCGGCGGAACAGTTAAAAATTCTTTGCCAGGGTGCGCCACCCAACACCCCGGTGGTAACGTGTTTATTTCATGTATTTGCAATCAGGCCACAAAAATCCCTTTCGGGCCTGGGTGTGTATGTTTTAAGGAGCCGTTCCAGTCGATAGCAAAGGTTAGGTTGTGTGGCCAGGTATCATCATAACCCATAACGTTATGACTGATAACGTACGCGCATAACATTGTGTGGCAGTAATGTGGTCGGAGATGTACCGACAACCACTACAAAGCACTGTATAAAAGAGTAAAAAAATTTAACGGCCTTATTTTCCTTTTTAACCCTACAATCCGGAGTAACTACAGGAGCATGTAAGAGACTTTACGTGCACCCGTAGTTGCTGCACCACCTAGTGAAAATCTATGGGACATTCATATTGCAATCTAGGGTAAGTTGTTCTTACACTGGAGCAAGGACTCCCTGTAATTACTCTGGATTGCACCCTAAGTGATGTTTAAACCTTCTTTTGCAGAGAATGATCAGTGCAATATCAAAGGAGAAGGGCTTGGGCACTAATTTTTCAACTCACAGCACACCGATTAGGCACTAACCCTACAATCCAGAGTAACTACAGGAGCACGTAAGAGACATTATGTGCACCCGTAGTTGCTGCACCATCCAGTGAAAACCTATGGGAAATTCATATTGGTATGCAGAGTAAATTGTTCTTACACCGGAGCAAGTACTCCCATAGTTACTCTGGATTTTGCCCATAGTGTGTTAACCACTTATGGGGTTGGACAAACCCACTTATGGGGTTGGACAAACCCACAGCCCTCAGGGTTTGTCCAACCCCAAAGGCAACAGAATTCTAGGGATGCCAAGCAAATGGTTGAGTGGATCAAAGGTGGTCCATCTCATCCTGCATCCTTCCCCCTAGATGTGGCTGACCAGATTCAGGCACTGCTGTGCCTCAATGACAAAATACAGATTGATTGATTGATTGATTGATTGATTGATTGATTGATTGATTGATCAAACGATCAGTCAAAGGTGGTCCATCTCGTGTTGCATCCTTCCCCCTAGAAGTGGCTGATCAGATTCAGGCACTGTTGTCTCTCATTGACAAAATACAGATTGACTGATTGACTGATTGACTGATTGAATGATCAATCAATCAATCAATCAATCAATCATTGACCGAACAATTGTTCAATTTATTTAGTTAGTTGTTTGTTTGTTTACTTGCTTGTTTATTTATTTAATTAATTAATAGATTTGTATCCCACCTTTCTCTGCCGAGCGGATAGAGTGCGTCTCAGCCTGGAGGTTTTGTTTATCTCCGAACAACTAAACATCTACTGATGGGGATGAATCTGTCTAATCCCCTTTTAAGCCGCTTAAGCTACAACTTAATGATGTGTTATCTTTTGTCTGGCCTGAATTCCCTGGCAATCTATTTCACCATAACAGAATATGATTTCACAGATGTTTCTCAACAGCCCGGGGTGAGGTGGGGGCTTGGCCGCAGATGTGAGGTGTGAAGGAGGAGTTGTGATTAAATGTGCTCCCGGCATGGGCAGGGCTGGAAGACGGAGAGTAAGTACCTGCAAGAATGATATTTTATTTTATGATTTACACCAGCTGACTCCGTTGCCAGCATCGCAGCCAGCCCCAGCGGTATGTTTAGAAGCAACCTGACATGCAATGGTTTGCTGCAGGCAGGAGCAGTTGGGCGGACAATGGCATGGGAAAGAGTATCTTCTGTGCTGGCCACTTTCATGTGGAACTCCCTGCCACTGGAGACCAGATCAGCTCCCACTCTGCATGTTTTTCCAGCTGCAGCAGAAGATTCCTTCTTTCCACCATTCAAAGACTGACTTTTTGTTGTGCAGAAATCTTTGGCTTTCATTTGTCCTCTGCCTTCCGTTTGGGTTTCTTGTTCTGAGTTCTTTTTCTTCCTGTAAAAATTTTTATGACTTTTATCACTATCACTGTACTTGAATTTGGTTTTTGTAGTTCTGTTTCCAAATAAGATGCTTGGATGCCTTTAGATCAGAGATCGTAAAATCGTAGAGTTGGAAAAGACCCGTCATCTAGTCCAGTCCCCTCCTGTAGCAGGACAGCCTCGTCATGTGGGGACCTGGGTCTCGAACCCTGGCCTGCTGGTTAACAGGCACGGTGTCTAAACCACTTGCACCACCAGAGGACTTTCTTTGGAAGAAGACAGAGAGCCAAATCCTATGCATGTCTACTCAGAAGTAAGTCCCAATATAGTCAATTAACCCTACAATCCAGAGTAACTATGAGAAGACGTAAGAGGCACGTAGGGCAAAATCCAGAGTATTTGCTTTGGGATGCAATCCTAAAGACACTTACCTGGGAGTAAGACCCATTGAACACAATAGGGCTTACTTCTGAGTAGACCTGATTAGGATTGTGCTCTTGGTGTAAGAACAACTTACTCTGGATTCCAATATGAATTTCCCATAGGTTTTCACTAGGTGGTGCAGTAACTACATGTGCACATAAAGTCTTCTATGTGCTCCAGTAGTTACTCTGGATTTGGGGTTACCTCTGGATTGCTCTATGCATTTCCTATAGGTTTCCCATAGGTGGCACCATAACGACGTCGGTGTAAAAGGTCCCGTAGTTAGGTACAGTCATTCCTGGGAATAAGACCCATAGAACACAATGGGACTTACTTCTGAGTAGACATACTTAGGATTGCACACTTAGGCTGCAATCCTAAAGACACTTTCCTGGGAGTAAGACCTACTGAAAACAATGGTGCTTACATTTGAGTAGACATGGTTAGGCTTGTGCTCTCTGTGTATATGGCAATCCTAAAGACACTTTCCTGGGAGTGTGAACTCAATGGGGCTTTTTTTTTGAGTGGACATAGTTAGGATTGTGCTCTTACTCCCAGAAAAGAATGGATAGGATTGTAACCACTGGTGGGCAGTTACCAGTTCGGGCCTACTCGCCCGAACCGGATCTTTCCATTTCCCTGCCACTGGTGAACCGCCAGCGGCAGGGAAAGCCAAAAAGAGGGCAGACCGGTTCGCGCCGGCCGCCATCTTTTTTGGGTGCGCACTGCGCATGCGCCAACGTTGACGCTTGCGCAGTGCAAAGCTGGCGGGCCAGCTGGCCAGGGGGGCTCAGAGGCACCCCCGCGCGCTCTGAAGCGCGCTTTCAGCCTTCCCTGGCCGGCTGGGGAGGGGGCTCAGAGGCACCCACGCGCGCTCTGAGGTGCCCTTTCAGCCTTCCCCGGACATCCAGGGTAAGCCCAATCCTATGCATGACTGCTCAGAAGTAAGTCCCATGACAGTCAATGGGACTTACTTCCAGGAAAGTGTGGCTGGCACTGCAGCCTGAGAGCCCAACCTGACTACTCAGAAGTAAGTCCCATGACAATCAATGGGACTTACTTCCAGGAAAGCGTGGCTGGCACTGCAGCCTGAGAGCCCAACCTGACTACTCAGAAGTAAGTAATTTTATTTTTTTAAAATTTAAAAAAAATTGTAAATTAAAAACCACCCAGGCCCCGCCCCCTGACCCTGGCCCCGCCCACTTCCAGAGAACCGGTTCTTGGGCCAGGCCGGGCCCATCACTGAACCAGAGAATAAATATAGCTAACAAAAATACCAACATCCACTAATACTTAGCTCCCTGCTGTGAAAACCTTTCCCTGCCAATTTCCTTTAGCACAAGACCAGCCCAGATTATTAATCAAATGATGATGATGATGATGATGATGATTAACCAGATTATCTTTATTAACCAGGTTACCTTTATCAACCATTAAAACTATCCAAGTGCACCTGACGGACAGAATCTGCCCTGGTTTTAAATTTAACTCTCTTCCCACTGCTTTTTTTGCCACGTCAGCTTTTCGCAAGTCAAGGTGAGTATCGTGGAAACCACACTTTCAACCACACTTTCAACAGGGCAAATGAATACAAATAACAGCTCGACGTACACATTGTCAGAGCCAATTGGACAGGGAGCTCCATTCATATTGGAGCTCTGGAGGAACCACAGATTGGGGTGGAGGCTGTTTTTTCCACCTACGTCACATCAAACGCACAGATCCTGCAAGCTGGAGGATGCCTTTGATCTTCCGGAGACTTGCGTTATGGGATCTGGTTCACATCGCTAAGTAGGAACACTTAATTAGCGAAAGGCCTGTCTGTGTGAACAAGTTCCTCCGGCTGCGCTCCGCAGGTCCAGCCTGCCCCGTATCCCGATGTCAGCCCTTCCGAGTTTCTTCCTGGGAGAAATGTCTGAAATCACTTTGGGATTTCATGTGCTCCTTGCCACATTCTTGCATTCCTGCTGTTTTCAACATTCCTCACAGGTCACTGATGTGCAACGGCGCATATGTGCTTTTGATTAAAGCACAGCGCCTGATCAGATCTCGGTGTGAGTCCCTTGCTCTTGTGCAATGTTTTAGTTTTGCATGGTTTAATGATGGTGTTGCATATTGATATTAATTGCAACACTTTTTTAGTCCCCTTTGGAAAGACCCCAATCCAAAATCCTAGGGAATCCCACTAGCCAGCACAGGCAATACTAACCAGCATAGTCCAAAGTTTTGATTCAATTAAAGACAGCTTTCTATGCTCTCACTTTTACATCCTAACCGTGTCTACACAGAAGTAAATCCTCTTATATTCAATGGGGCCTACTCCCAGGAAAGTGTGCTTAGGATTGCACCCTTACCCTACAATCCAGAGTAACTACCGGAGCACGTAAGAGACATTACGTGTACCCGTAGTCACTGCACCACCTAGTGAAAACCTACAGGAAATTCATATTGCAATCCAGAGCAATTTGTTCTTCCGCCGGAGCAAGCACTCCCCATAGTTATTCTGGATTGTGCCCTTAGGCCCATATCCTAAAGTCAAATTAAGACTTTTGCTCCAGAGCAGTTAAGGTGACTTTCCATAAGATAACATTAGAGGGTGATGTAACTGCGTAGACCCGTAACTGTTCTGGATTTTGCCCTTAATTACATTTTTGCATACATTGTGGGCCATTCAGGGTGTTGTATGTGGAGGTGAAAGACTAAAGAGCATAGAAGTGAGAATGACTGTACTGAGCAAGGAGGACCTGCATTCAAATCCTAGCTCATCTATGAAACTTCTTGGGTGACCTTGGGCTAGGCATCGGGTGAAATCCAGAGTAACTACGGGAAGTCCTTGCTCCGGAGTAAGAACAAGTTATTCTGCAATATGCAATATTGCATTATGAATTTCTCATAGCTTTTCACTAGGTGGTGCAGTTACTACAGGTGCACGTAATGTCTCTTACATGCTCTGTAGTTCCTCTGGATTGTGCCCATCAGCCTAACTCAGAAGGTTGTGATGAAGAGGAGGAAGAAGAGGCTCATTCAACTTCCAGAATCTCTTTGGAGCAAAAGCAGTGTGTGTCTTAGGCCCTCGAAGAAACCTCTGGTTCATTCCCCCAGCATGTCACAGATGAAATACATGTGCTCTTAATGAAATACTGCGGATTTACTGTAATGAAATACTATAATGAAATACTATAGGGCTGTGGGTGGCGCAAGTGGCTAAGACACTGTGCCTGTTAACTGGCAGGCCAGGGTTCAAGACCCGGGTCAGCCCCACAAGACAGGGTGAGCTCCTGTCCTTAGCCCAGCTCTGCAATGCAGCTGGATCCAATCATATTGGCTCTGCCTTTCCATTGGAGTAATTCAGTGGCGTGGAGAGGGGGATTTGCTGCTTGGGTAACAGCCTCTCCTCCATAACAATCCAACCCAGGCTTTCGTGCTTTGCATGCAGTGTATGCAGCGCCGAGCACGATACCATAGTCTTCCAAGGCTGACGGAGGCCTGCTTAATGAAATACCATGTCCTCTCCTGTTTGACCTTTTGTCTGCTGACTTATTGCTGTCTATTTTTCTTCTCCGTGGCCCTTAATTGTTCCATTCCTGCTCCGTGTTGGTTTTTTCCCCTTTATTTTGGCCGTCTTTCCTTGTTTTGAATTGTTCTTGCGCATCTTTTTTTGAACACCATCAACTGCCTTGGTGATCACTTCAACTGGACCAAAGTTGGTGGAGAAATATCTGAAACACATGAGACAAATATGCCTTTCACTTGATGTGCCACACATGTACATGTCCGCATATACAAGGGCTGCCAACTGACATCTCCCAACAAATCGGGGATCTGAATGCAGGATTGGCCAGCAGGCATGCACCAAGCCTGGTCAATGGGCAATCAATGAATATTCCCATTTTATAGGTGAGGAACACTGAGGATGAGAGAGAGAGAGAGAGAGAGAGAGAGAGAGAGAGAGAGAGAGAGAGTCCATTTGCATTATCAGCCAAATCCAGAGTAACTACATGAGCATGTAACAGACATTGGAGTAATTACGGGAGCACATAAGAGACATTACATGCACCCGTAGTTACTGCACCACCTACTGAAAACCTATGGGAAATTCATACTGCAATCCAGAGTAACTTGTTCTTACTCCAGAGGAAGGACTCCCCATAGTTACTCTGGATTTCACCCATTATGTGCTCCTGTAGTTACTGCACCACCTAGTAAAAACCTATGGGAAATTCATATTGCAATCCAGAGTAAATTGTTCTTGCACTGGAGCAAGGACTCCCCATACTTACTCTGGATTTTGCCCTACGGCAAAAAAATTGTTGACTTGCCATGGTCAAAAAATTAGGTGTAAAAAACCTGGAATTTCTGGAAATCACCCTACAATTCAGAGTAATTATGGGTACAATCCAGAGTAACTACAGGAGCACGTAAGAGGCATTATGTGCACCCATAGTTACTGCACCATCTAATGAAAACCTATGGGAAATTCATATTGCAATCCAGAGTAACTTGTTCTTACTCCGGAGCAAGGACTCCCTGTAGTTACTCTGGATTTCACCCTATGGGAGCACGTAAGAGACATTACGTGCACCCGTAGTTGCTGCACCACCTAGTGAAAACCTATTGGAAATTCATATTACAATCCCAGGGTAAACTGTTCTTACACCGGAGCAAGGACTCCCTATAGTTACTCTGGATTGTGCCCTCGGATGATCATCTCCCGGTGATTTCTACTTACTCTGCCTTAACTGCCCATAATTTAATTCATCCCGTCCTCCCGTTCTTTTGTTCACATACCAGAAATACCAGATTTCCATTTGCCTGGACATGAAAAAATCCCGTTGACTTTTGCTCGGAGTGCTCTTGGCGGATGAGCAAACCACAGAGTTGGGGTCCACATGTGTTCCAAAGCTGGACGATGTGTTGGTTCCCGTCTCATGTCTTTTGTTAATCTCCCCCTTTTTTTCCTTTTAAGAAAATCAGAGTTCAAGGAAAGGATGTTTTCCTTTCTGGCCCAGCGGCAAGGACGGAATTGGTCTCTGTTTGCTCTGAAGGGGTAGAAAGCCGGTGGAAACAGCTGCTTTCGTTTGTCCCCTAAATATTTGCACCAAGTTTGCCAGCCAGGAATGGCTTGCTTGCTCAGCCTGCAAGAACATGGCTGGAAATGAGGACCAGCTGCATGCGCATGAATGTTTATCCAGGGTCATGTTTGAAGAAGACATTTGGAGTTGCCATGATGGGGAAGTGCCAGATATGGGAACTCTCAGGAAGCAACTGGGGGATGAAGCTGACTTAGGGCAAAATCCAGAGCAGTTACAGGTCCACGCAGTTACGTCACCCTCTAGTGTTATCTTATGGAAAGTCACCTTAACTGCTCCAGAGCAAAGGGCTTAATTTGACTTTAGGATATGGGATATGTAGGATATGGGATTTGACTTTAGAATATGTAGGATATGATTACCCTACAATCATAGAATCCTAGAGTTGGAAGGGACCTAGTAGGTCATCTAGTCCAACCCCCTGCCTGCAGCAGGATATCCTCCTAGAGCATCCCCAACAGATGCTCGTCGAGCCTCTGCTCAAGAGTCCAGAGTAACTATGGGAAGACATACGAGGCACTTACTCTGGATTGCTCTATGCATTTCCCATAGATTTCCCATAGGTGGCACTGTGACTGTGAGCACAATCCTAACCATGTCTACTCAGAAGTAAACCCCATTTTTTACTCCCAGGAAACTGTCTTTAGGATTGCAGCCTTTGTCGGTGCAAAAGTCCCCATACTCTGGATTGTAGCCTAAGAATACAATCCTAAGCATGTCCACTCAAAAGTAAGCCCCATTGTGTTTAATGGTTCTTACTCCCAGGAAACTGTCTTTAGGATTGCAGCCGTATTGAGGGTCAGTTCTGTTGATGCGTCGAGGCTGGAATTTTATACATTCCCAAAAGCAGTTGGAATTTTCAACAGGTCCAAAATGCAGAAACCAAGATTATTTTTTGGGGATCAACTCAAAACAAGTCTTAATGAAATGAATTATAAATCAGTTTTGCTTATATGAAAAAAATAAAAATTCAAAAATAAAAATTAAATTATGTTTATAAATGTGCTCCATTCATGGTCCTGGTTATCCAAGGACCAACTGAAATATTTGCTTAATGAACATCTGCTAGGAGTAAGTCCTTTCTGTTGGTGGTCTTTCCTTGTGGAACGTCCTCCCTTCAAGGTCTACTTGGCTCTTCACTTTCACGCCCTTAAAAGATCCGTCAAAATGGGACTGGAAGTGGATGGTCACTGAGGATATGGACCGGTTGAGAATTTGGGCTTTGTTGATTGGACCCTCTGCTTTCAACACAAATGCTCTACTCGGTTCATGAGACCATTTATTATGGCCGCAGTCCTAAACTCACTTTCCTGGGAGTAAGACCCACTGAACACAACGGGGCTTGCTTTTGAGTAGACATATCCTAAAGTGAAATTAAGCTCCAGTTAAGATGACTTTCCATAAGATAACACTAGAGGGTGACGTAACTGCATGAACCCATAACTGCGATGGATTTTGTCCATGGTTAGGATTGCACTGTAAGGCTGCAATCCAGAATAACTATGGGACCCTTTACACCAATATAGTTACGGTGCCATCTATGGGAAACCTATGGGAAATGTATAGAGCATTTACTCTCTGGAACTGGGATCAAACTGCACTGTAAAACCTTGAATTGTGAAGGGCTCAGGTCCTTGCCTAACTGGTAGGGTTTTTGAGAGGATGCAACAGGGAAGGGAAGAGCCATCCTGAGCAACTTGGAGGAAGAATGGAATAAAATTGTAATTAGGAAGTTTATGTGCACCTGTAGTTACTGCATGTAGTTCACTAGTTACTAGTGAAAACCTCTGGGAAATTCATGTTGGAATCCAGAGTAAGTTCTTCTTACACCGGAGCTAGGACTGCCTGTAGTTACTCTGGATTTTGCCCTTAATAGATTTCTAGCACAAAGAGGAAGAGGATGCCCAGAGGAAAGGAGAGTGCTGCAAACTTCTCTTCCACTCCATCCCCTCCTATCCTAAGACTTTCTGTTCCTCCACACTTCCTCTTCCACTCTGGCTGCAATCCAAAAGACACTTTCCTGGGAGTAAGACCCATTCAACACAATGGGACTTGGTTTTGAGTAGACATGGTTAGGATGGGGCTATGCTTTTCCAATGAAGAGGGCAGAGGGAGAGGAAATAAGGGGATTTTGAAGGATTATTGGGGATTATGAAGCTCTGGGGAGGAAGATGAAGGACCTGGGGGATTCCCAGGTGGTATTCTCATCCATCCTCCCAGTAATTGGCAAAGGTCCTCAGAGAGATGGCAAGATTTTTCAGGTCAATAGCTGGCTTCGAAAATTGTGTCATCGGGAAGGATTTGGATTCTGGGATCACAGGATGAACTTCCTTGAGGAAGGACTCCTAGCAAAGGATGGACTACATCTTACGGGTTGGGGGAAGAGTGTCTTCAGACAGGAGATGGCCAACCTTATCAGGAGGGCTTTAAACTAAATAAGAAGGGGGTGGGTTACGTCCAAAGGGAACCTGGGAATAAGGAAAATGCTCTGGATGGGAATTGCCAGGGCACAGCTGTAACTCAAAAATCTTTAGAGGGTTCTGGCCTTACAAAAAAGGAGGGAAATGCATTGAGTTGCAACCTCCAGGGCTTAAGTCGCATTTACAGAAATGCACAGAGCCTGGGAAATAAACAAGATGAGCTGGAGCTTTTAGCAAGTGAAGGGAAATTTGATTTGATAGGAATAACTGAAACTTGGTGGGACTCCCATGACTGGAACACACAATTGGAAGGCTATCAGCTGTTCCGGAGGAACAGAAGTGGCAAAAGGGGAGGTGGAGTAGCATTACATGTCAAGAACATAAATACTTGCTCTGAAATCCAGGAGAGTGGTCCGGATATCCCTGTGGAGTGTGTTTGGGTAAAGGTTAGGGGGAAAATAAGAAACAAAACATTGTGGTGGGCGTCTACTATAGACCGCCAGGCCAAGGAGAAGGAGTAGACGATGTCTTCTTGGAGCAACTGGCAGGCATTGCAAGGAAATATGAGGTAGTAGTAATGGGGGACTTTAACTACCCAGACATTTGCTGGGAGACAAACTCAGCCAAACATGGAAGCTCCAGTAGATTCCTGATGGGCCTGGAAGATAACTTCATGGTCCAGAAAGTGGAGGAAACGACAAGGGGAGGGGCCATCCTTGACCTGATCTTAACAAATCGTGAAGAACTGGTTGATCAGGTCAACATAGTGGGAACTTTAGGGGAAAGCGATCATGAGCTGCTGGAATTTAGAATAATGTGGGAAATAAAAAGAGTGCAGAGTGAAACTTATACGTTGGATTTCAGGAAAGCTGATTTCAACAGGCTTAGAGGAGTCATAGGTGGGATCCCATGGCTTGATGGTCTAATGGGGAAAGGGGCCCAAGATGGGTGGGAGCTCCTTAAGAGGCAGCTTCTACAAGCACAGTCAGAAACAATTCCAATTAAAAAGAAAGGGGGGAAAATGCTGAAAAAACCAGGTTGGCTCCACAGGCAACTTGGGGATCAGCTGAAGTTAAAGAAAGAGAAGTACAGGGAGTGGAAGACTGGAAAGATCACCAGAGAGGAGTACAGGCAGGTAGCCCGGTCTTGTAGGGAGGGGGTCAGGAATGCTAAAGCTCAGTATGAGCTGAGGCTGGCCAGGGGAGTCAAGGATAACAAAAAGAGCTTCTTTAGATATGCCCAAAGGAACAGGAGGAGAGATGAGGGGCTGGGGCTGCTCTTGGACAAGGATGGACAGCAGGTGTCTGGAAACCAGCAGAAGGCTGGTTTCACAGAAGGAGGGCTGTGCAAATGGAGGTGCGGGATCATTGACTGATTTGGGGATGTGTTTACATCCCCTAAGAGGTAATGAAAACATGGATGGTGCAGATCAGCAGATTAAGATTGACAGAGAACTGGTTCGAAACCACTTAACTGGCCTAAATGAATTCAAGTCATTTGGACCGGATGAACTGCATCCTGGAGTTCTTGAGGAACTGGCAGATGTCCTTGCAGAGCCTCTGTCGATCATCTCTGAGAAATCCTTGAGGAGTGGAGAAGAGCCTGGACTGGAAGAGGGCAAATGTAGTCCCAATTTTTAAGAAGGGGAAAAAAGAAGACCCGGGAAATTATAGACCAGTCAGTTTGACTTCAATCCCGGGCAAGATATTAGAGCAAATCATAAAACACACAATTTGTGCACATCTAGACAAGTACTCGGTGATCCAAACAACCCAGCATGGATTGACCAAGAATAAATCTTGCCAGACAAATCTGATCTCCTTCTTTGATGGGGTTACGAGCTTACTGGACATGGCAATGCTGTGGATGTCATTTATCTTGACTTCAGCAAAGCATTTGACAAGGTCCCACATGATATTTTAATTGGGAAGTTGGAAAAATATGGGCTAGACAGGGCAATTGTTAGGTGGATCTGCAACTGGCTCGATGGCTGCACTCAAAGGGTTTTAGTAAATGGTTCTGTGTCAACCTGGAGGTCAGTTTCTAGTGGGGTCCCCCAAGGCTCTGTCTTGGGACCGGTTCTCTTTAACATTTTCATCAGTGACTTGGAGGAAGGGATACGGGGGAGCCTGATCAAATTTGCAGATGACACCAAACTGGGAGGAGTAGCAAACACATCAGAAGACGGGAGAAACCTCCAGGAGAATCTGGATAAACTGGAATTCTGGGCTGTAACAAACAGAATGAATTTCAACAGGGAGAAGTGGAAGGTTCTGCACTTAGGCAATAAAAACCAAAAACATAGGTATAAAATGGGGGATACTTGGCTTGGCAGCACAACATGTGAGCGGGATCTTGGAGTCGCCGTGGATAACAAGCTGAACATGAGTCAGCAGTGTGATGTGTCTGCAAAGAAGGCAAATGCCATTTTAGGCTGCATTAAGAGGACTGGAGCTTCCAAGTCGCGAGAAGTTCTAGTTCCTCTTTATTCTGCATTGGTGAGACCTCACCTTGAGTCCTGTGTTCAGTTCTGGGCATCTCACTTGAAGAAAGATGCAGCCAAACTGGAGCAAGTCCAGAGGAGAGCGACAAGAATGATCAGTGGGATGGAAGGGAAGCCCTACCAGGAAAGGTTGGGGGAACTTGGGATGTTCAGCCTGGAGAAGAGGAGGCTGAGGGGAGACATGATTGCCCTCTTCAGATACCTGAAGGGCTGTCATAGGGAGGAAGGGGCTCATTTGTTCGTAGCTGCTTCTGAAAGCAGGACTAGAACCAATGGGTACAAACTGCAAGAAAGAAGATTCCGGATGGAAATCCGGAAAAAAATTCCTGACGGTGAAGGCGGTTCGGCAGTGGAACAGATTGCCAAGGGAGGTGGTGGACTCTCCCTCACTGGGGATCTTCAAGCAGAGGCTCGATGAGCACCTGTTGGAGATGCTCTAGGGGGAATTCCTGCTGCAGGCAGGGGGTTGGACTAGATGACCTACTAGGTCCCTTCCAACTCTATGATTCTATGATTCTATGAAGGTGCGAGCCTCAGTAGGCATCAGAATGGCCCAGGCATCAGTAGCATCAGAATGGCCCAGGTGCCAGGAAGCCTTGGCTTGCTTGCTGGAGCTTGAAACCATCATTTCATAAGCCCGACTCACTTTCCACTTCCTCTGGCCCTTGAAGTCCTCCCTTCCCTCCTTTCCCTTTTATTTATTTATCAGGTTCACATTATGGAAAGTGCTTGTAAACCTCGTGCAATGCAGCAGGAGGATTTGGAAAGAGGCTCATCTGATAATAAATGCCCAGGACTGTATCGGATGGGTTTGATTGCCGGGGAGGAGAGAAGCCCTGACCTCTCTATGCATCAGGCTCCTCCGCCAACTTTTCCCAGGAGGTGGGAAATGGATTCAGGGCTGTTAATGGAAAACATCTTCCAGACCCTTCTTTGATTGCCCTGCGACTCCCAGATTACAAAGAAGCAGACAGAATTTGCAAAAAAAAAAAAAAAAAGACGGCGGACTTTGGGAACAATTATGCCAAAATACTTTCCATATCTTGCAAAGGAAAATCTGCACCCCAGAGATTGAGCACATGGTTGTCAAAGGCAAGGGGGAGCAGGCTGACATAATGCAATCCACATTCAGGAAAGGCTTGGCACGATGTGGGGACGGCGCCCCTCGGGTGGCCAACTGATGGCCAGCAAAAGGATGTTCTGCTGGGTTTGGGGAGAGCTTACTCCTAAGAACTGCCTTGATGGTGACAAAGGCTAAGAAACTATGCCAGGCTGTTAAAATTTGAAACACATACTAGATATGTGGAGAGCTGGTTGTAGTTATTCAGGAGTGAAGGGAAAGTACTCTGCACGTGCTCAAAGTAACTTTCTTGCACCCGTTTTTCAGGGACCAACACTCTTGCCTTCAGTCCTCCGTGCAGCTTCACCTTGGTTATGTTGCACATGGACTGCATTCTTGTGGTTTGTGTAGGAAATAAAAATGAGCATTATCAGTGGCGTCATTAGGGTGGTGCAGTCTGCACCGGGCGACGCGCCCGAGGAGGGTGACGCGCACTGGGGAACTTAAAAATTGCAACTTCGTGATGGTGCATCAAACCCCATCATGTCATATACCGTTGGATTCGTATTGAAGAGCAGAATCCAATGGAAAATAGCACCTTCCTATCAAAGGCTATGGCCCCCCAAAAAACACACTAAAATATGCATTGAACCCTATGGAAAGTGAAAGTGAACGATATTGCGGCTTTACTCACGATAGTTCATAGTTCAATGCCATAATTCATTGGAAAAGATAGGCTGAAGGGAATCTAAGGACCCCAGAATCTAAGGACACTGCACAGCTGTGTTTACTGGTGAGTAAGCAGGCATGCCTTGGCTGGAGTGGAAGGTCAATCCAGAGAGTATAAAGGCACAATCCAGAGTAACTACGGGAGCACATAAGAGACATTACATGCACCCGTAGTTACTGCACCACCTACGGAAAACCTAAGGGAAATTCATATCGCAATTGAGAGTCACTTGTTCTTACTCCAGAACAAGAACTCCCTGTAGTTACTCTGGATTTCACCCTAAGACTTTCCAAATGTTCTCAATTAGGAAAGTTACTCGGTCATTAGAAAAGGGGTACCCTTGAAGGGGGTGGCACCCCTTGTGATCTAAATGGCTACAATCCTGGTTTATCGAAATAATCCCATCATGTTCTACACCTTTGAATGTGCAAATTACAGCCGAATGCAGTGAAACAAACCACTCTGAAATATATTCTATTAAAATGTATGGCTAAAATAACCAGTGTAGGCAGGGCAATAGAACATAACCATGCCCACCATTCATATTGTTTCCCCACCCCACGTATGGGGGTGACACGCTGGCCTTCCGCACCGGGTGATGCAAACCCTAGTGACGCCCCTGAGCATTATGCACCACCAAAACTGAAATTACGGAATTTTTTCAGAAGCATTCCACGTCCTCTAATGCAGGATTTTCAATCTTTTTCAATTTAAGGCACACTATCAGTTTTGGGACCATTGACAAGGCGCACCATACTGCTGATAGGGGACTCACACACCCCATAGGGAATGGGGTGTGATCCTTCCCACAAACTTCCGCAGCAGTCCTGCAAACAATTCCCATTGAAGATAATTGTTCTAATGACCCATCCAAAGGACACTGTCCATAGCAAATGTCCAAATGTGCTTGGGGCAGCTTTTCTGACCCCAAAGACATGCTTCCATGCACAGATGTCAAGCAATGAGGTTTCTGTAACATGCGTGTGCATCCAGAACCACTCTGCAAGGCGGTGCTTTGACTGGAACACTCGTATTGAAAACATTTCCTACCTTGCAGTAAAGTCAAGACAAGTCCTTCTTCATAAGATGTAGAATTTACTTGTGGAACTCCCTGCAACAGGATTTGGCACAGCAGACCACTAGAACAAGGGAATGAAAGAACACATTCCATCAGTGGCTGTTAGAGTGATAGCAACATAGAACCCTTGTATGCTACTGAAGACCGAAGAAGCTCCTCTGAAGCGTCGTCTTCCCGTATCAACCTACCCAAAGCTTACAGTTGGCATCACAGTCTGTTTTCCCATCTGCCACTGATGCTAATGGGTTTGGTGAGTGCCAGGGAGCTCAATCCTAACCATGTCTACTCCAAAGTAAGCTCCACTGTGTTCAAAAGGTCTTCCTCCCAGGAAAGTGTCCATAGGATTACAGCCATCGCCTTCTTGGTAGCGGCACCACCACTGAGGGAGTGCTTTTTGGGGAGCTCCAAATCCCTGCACTCCCAGCTTTTCAAATGGTGTTTAAAATTATATTATTCCATAATAAAGGATTTTTATAATTGGGATTCAGGGCTCAAGTGCCGTTTCAGGGAGAAAAGCAACATACAAGCTAATAAATAATATAAATAATATAAATTTTGCTTGTTTGCTTTTCAGGGGTGTCCAAACCCCAGCAAGTGACCTTGGCAAGATCCCCATCCAGCCCTTTGGCAAGACTGGTAGTCCTCTGTGTCTGTCTCAAAGAACACAGTCCTAACCATGTCTACTCAAAGGTAAGCCCCATTGTATTCAGTGGGACTTACTCCCAGGAAAGTGTCTTTCGGAATGCAGCCTAATACACTCTTATGTATATTAAGAGCAGAGAGTATCTATCTATCTATCTATCTATCTATCTATCTATCTATCTATCTATCTATCTATCTATCTATCTATCTATCTATCTATCTATCTAAGCGTAGAGTATCTATTTATCTGAGCATAGAGTATCTATCTATCTATCTATCTATCTATCTATCTATCTATCTATCTGAGTGTAGAGTATCTATCTATCTATCTATCTATCTATCTATCTATGCGTAGAGTATCTGAGCGTAGAGTATCTATCTATCTATCTATCTATCTATCTATCTATCTATCTATCTATCTATCTATCTATGCGTAGAGTATCTATCTATCTATCTATCTATCTATCTATCTATCTAAGCGTAGAGTATCTATTTATCTGAGCATAGAGTATCTATCTATCTATCTATCTATCTATCTATCTATCTATCTATCTATCTATCTATCTATCTATCTGAGTGTAGAGTATCTATCTATCTATCTATCTATCTATCTATCTATCTATCTATCTATCTATGCGTAGAGTATCTGAGCGTAGAGTATCTATCTATCTATCTATCTATCTATCTATCTATCTATGCGTAGAGTATCTGAGCGTAGAGTATCTATCTATCTATCTATCTATCTATCTATCTATCTATCTATCTATCTATCTATCTATCTATCTAAGCGTAGAGTATCTATTTATCTGAGCATAGAGTATCTATCTATCTATCTATCTATCTATCTATCTATCTATCTGAGCGTAGAGTATCTATCTATCTATCTATCTATCTATCTATCTATCTATCTATCTATCTATCTATCTATCTAAGCGTAGAGTATCTATCTATCTATCTATCTATCTATCTATCTATCTATCTATCTATCTATCTATCTATCTGAGTGTAGAGTATCTATCTATCTATCTATCTATCTATCTATCTATCTATCTATCTATCTATCTATCTATCTATCTATCTATCTATGCGTAGAGTATCTGAGCGTAGAGTATCTATCTATCTATCTATCTATCTATCTATCTATCTATCTATCTATCTATCTAAGCGTAGAGTATCTATTTATCTGAGTGTAGAGTATCTATCTATCTATCTATCTATCTATCTATCTATCTATCTATCTATCTATCTATCTGTCTGTCTGTCTGTCACTTCCTTCTATCTATCTATCTATCTATCTATCTATCTATCTATCTATCTATCTATCTGAGGACAGAGTATTTATCTATCATCTAGTATACATATACAGTATAATACATACACATATATACAGTATAATACATATACTCATCATGTACATTAAAATTTATGTAAATTTATTCAAATTTGAAATGCAAATCATTTTTTAGACCTCTGACACAGTGTCAGAGAGATGATGCGGCTCTCCTGGCAAAATGTTTGGACCCCCCTGTTAACTATTTAAAAGGGAGGCAACACCCTCAGTGCCGGCCCATTCGTAAGGCCAAATAAGGCCGTTATTTCAAGTGGAAATGATAATGACGATGATGATGATGTTCAGAGATGCCTGTTTCTGGTGGTCCGCTGGCACCCAGTGCTGTGCTCGGTTTGGAAGAAGGGATGAGGTGAAAAAGGAAGTGTGGAGGAGGAGAGGGTGGGGCAAAACAGGAAGTGTGGAGGACAAGATGGCTCTTATGTTCTCCGCTCTTCGTCTTCCACATTCCTTCAGCTGGTGGCATAGCTGGGGGGTGGAGGAGTCCATGTGTGGGGGAGCGTGCAAGGGAACCCTCCCCTTTGGCGCCATTCCAGGTGGGGGGAGCAAAACGGAGCCGTATGGCTCCGTTTTGCTCCCCTCACCTGGAATGGCACCAAAGGGGAGGGTTCCCTTGCAAGCTCCCCCACACACAGACTCCTCCACCCCCTCTAACTATGCCACTGCCTCCACCATTCTCTTGCCAGGGCTTGGGTGGTGTAGAGCATGGCACAGCACCCAGAAAGGGTGGGGGCCTCACTTTCAAAGATGGCTGTTCATGTGTTTGTGCTTTTATTTCCACCTCCAGGCATTGAGGAATTAATTGTCTTTATTGGAAAGTCAGCTCAAAAATGAAGCCCAGAAAAGAAAGAGACACCCCTCGGGTTTCCATTTCTTTATTCGAGGCGTGCCTGCGCCGGCACAGGGAGGAGGATGCCCGTGGATGGTGATGAGTCACCCGCCTGAGGAGGCCTCTCATCCCCGCCCTCCATTTTGGGGGCCTAGCAGGCAAGGTCAAGCCTGGTTGTTAAGGTTGCCCTTGGCAACCAAAGCCTAGAGGGCGGGGCCGGTGAGAAGAGGAAAGAACGGAACCGGAAATAAGACTCATACTCTCGCGAGAGTTGCGTCGTGTCGTTGGTTTAATAGCAAATCTCGCGAGACTTGGGTGTAAGTGGGCGGGCGGAAGGGGTGAGTGACAGCTCCAGAAGGTGGGGAAGGAGGAGGTGATGGCTGCCAAGATGGCGTCGGAGGGAGACTTGGGCAGGAAGTGGGACAGGTGTTTGGCTGATTCTGCTGTCAAGCTGGGTAAGGAGGCGGGGGGGAAGAAGGGAGGCCCCCCCCTTGAGAGGGGTGAGGTCTGTGTGGGGTGGGGGCTGTGTATGGGGTGGGGGGCAGTACCTAGTGGGCCATGCCTGGGTAGGGGGCTCTGTGGGCCCCCCCGTACCCTCCTCCCTGCAACAGGTAAGGCTCTTCACTTCATTCCTCCCCCCAATTCCCTTCCTTCCCTGCTCACCTGTCTTGTTTCTCCACTGCAAGCACTTTGGGGCAGAGACCTGTGCATAGTTAATCTGTGGAACTCCCTGCCACAGGAATTTCAATGGCAGCTGCCCTAAGCGCCTTCAAAAGGGGGTCTGGCAGGCTGATGGAGGAAAAGTCCATTGCAAGTGACAAGTATGTGTGACCTTTTAAGAAAGCCGGGTGCAGAAGCAGGGTCCAGGATAAGAACCTAAGAAGAGCCTCCACTGGAGCAAACTGAAGACCCGTCTACTCTCCTGTATTGAGAGTCCACCAGATGCTTCAGGGAGCACAAGGACTTGAAGACACTTACATCAGGTGCCCTCCCCGGTACTGCCATTTGAGGTTGGCTACATTGGTGGTATAGGCTGTGGTGCTGCAAGTGCTTAAGACCCTGCAAGTCTTTAAGACACAGGTTAAGGGTTCAATCCTAACTTAGGGCAATACAACTCATGGGTCTTGCTATTCTCATGGTGCTGTAGAGAGGCAAGCGCATGTCTGTGCTCTGGCCTAACCCTGCTCCAGGTGTGGTGTAGAATTGTCTTATGGCACTTTAGTGACACCCCTAAGTCAGCACAGGACTTATGCCTGGGCTTAGGCTGGCCTCACAGGAGTTTAGGATTGCAGCCTGTGCCTGTTAACCAGCAGTGCCTGTCAACTATGCCTGTTAACCAGCAGTTCGAGATCTGGGTCCTACAAGACTGAGTGAGCTCCCATCCTTAGCCCAACTCCTGCCAACCTAGCTATTGGAAAGCATTCAAATGCAAGTAGATAAATAGGAACCGCTTTGATGGGAAGGTAACGGTGTTCAGTGTGCATGCAAACCACATGCTGGACAATGCTGGCTTTATGGCTCTAGAAACGGGGATGAGCACCGCACCCTACAGTTGGTTACAACTAGCAGTATAACTTGCGGTGGACACCTTTACATCAGTGGTAGTCGGGCATTTCAGCCCAGCAAGCTCTTTCAAACTTTAAAATCTGTCCAGGACCCCTTGTCAAAGAATATCCAGGTTTTAACATCACTGTTATCCCTGAGCTCCTCCATGTTTACTCAGAGATAAGTCCCATTGTGTTCAATGAGACTTACTCCAGGAAAGCCCAGTGCCAGAGTCCAAGATGGCAGATCCCACCCTCTTGTGATGACCGTCTTGTGATGCCCCTGACCCAAGGTTGTGACCTCCCAAGGAGGTCCAGACCCCTACTTTGAGTACCACTGACCTACATCAGTCAATACACACACACACACACACACACACACACACACACACACACACACACACACACACACACACACACAATACAATACTTACATTACATGGCATGTAATATGTGATGGTCCTTTCCTCTAGGAATTTGTCCAATCCCCTCTTAAAGGCATTGAGGCTAGATGCCATCACCACATCCTGTGGCAAGGAGTTCTACA
The DNA here is from genome assembly GCA_030015325.1 of Cryptoblepharus egeriae. Classification (NCBI taxonomy): domain Eukaryota; kingdom Metazoa; phylum Chordata; class Lepidosauria; order Squamata; family Scincidae; genus Cryptoblepharus; species Cryptoblepharus egeriae. Next base: position 1,850,518 of record JAREYC010000010.1, read on the forward strand.
GGCTAATTAAAAAAGTAAAGATGTCCCCCAACGGTTGTACTGCCATTTGTATCCATCTCTCGGGCTAATTACATGCTGGGTAAAGAAATATTTTATTTTGTCTGTTCTAATTCTCATTCAGTTTAAGTGGCTGTCCCATAGTTTTGGTATTATGTGAGAGAGAAAAGAGCATCTCTTTATCCACTCTATCCATACCAGGTCTCCTGTTGTCTTGTGTGTTCCCTGAGGTATCTGTTGGGTCCACTCAGTCAATCATCAACAGTATTTATATACTGCTTTTCAATGAAAAACACACAAATCAGTTTATAGGGAAAATGAAATAACCAGTGGTGAATGGGTCTCTTTCCCAAACATGCTCACAATTTTAAAAAAAGATCAAGAAGAAACACCGGCAGAAGACACTATAAAAAACATTGCTGGGATGAGAGTGGCCCCTCCTAAATAAAAGTGGAACACCCACTTGATCCAGCAGCCAGGCTCTTGCATTCTTATTCAGTGCAGAGTGCAGTGCATGCAAAAGGAAGGGGAGCAACAATATTAAATGATGTTACCCTTCCTTCAATGTGGATTGCACTATGCACGGAATAAGACTGCAAGAAGAACCTTGCATAAAGCAGCCCATCCTAGTCCATCTTCCTATATCTCAGTTACCCATCAGATGCCACAGGTAGTACATATGACTACAAGAATCCTCCTTTATGGAGTCCTACTTTGCACATAGTGTTCAGACAATTATTGTTTTTAATTGTTGTTAGCCGCCTAGGGTGCCCTTTTCGTAGAGAAGAAAGGCGGGATATAAATGAAATAAATAATAAAAAAAATGATTTCTAAAACCCAGAAATTGCATAAGAGCATTATGGCTTGCAGCCTGTGATGGGCTTTTCCTCCATCAATCTGCCCAGCCCTCTTTTAAAGGTACGTAGGGCAGCTGCCATCACAGCATCCTATGCCAAGGAGTTCCACAAACTAGTTGTTTGCAGGCAAAGGTTTTACAGTGTAGAAACAGGTGAGCAGGGAAAGGAAGAGTACTGGAGACAGGAGTAAATCTTGAGAAGGCTTTCCACTTATTTGTTGCAAGAGGGGTAGGTCCTGCTCTGGAGGGCTTACAATCTGGACATTGACTCAGAAGTAGGCCTTGCCAACACTCCAGTTTTGGTGCTGCACAAATTGACATCTGTGGGTATTAGAATGCTACCCTGAAGCTCTTAACAGGACATCTCTGACATCACTTCATGTTGGAGGTAGACCATCTCTAGGCATACCTTGGTCGGTCCTGGTAACTCCACATTGGGGGAGAAGGGGAAAGAAATGGAGATTGAGGAACATAGTGGAAGAAGTTTCCATTTGTTTCACTAAGATACACTTAGGCTTTGGAAAGCTCCGTTCCATGTGCTCTGATTCTTTTCCAGGAGAAGAGCTGTGCTCAGACAGCCGTGGGCTTCAACCTGCCATGAACTTCTCAATGCTTGTGCGCCAAACTCTTTGAAATGAGCATTGTGTAAGAATTCCCAGAATATTGCACCCCAAGTTGGCTGCAGTTGTGAAGTTTCCTTCTACAGCCAACTCCCATCTTCCCATACTGGGAAAATTGCTTTAGTTTCATGTTATGTTATAAAACTTGTTTATCCCTGGTTGGTGGTAAGAGAACATTATTTGAATTGCAAACGAGTTAATATCTGATTTATGCTTGTTGCTGCAACTCTATCGCTTGCATCTTTTCTGCAGTTATTAATTTGATTGTAAAGGAACGGCAGTGACAGAATTGGGTTGAGGGAAAACTTGCTTTGTCAGTGGTTAAGGATATATGATAAGAACCACGTAGTACAATGGGGGTCCATGTTTATCTAGTGTCATGAACCCAGTTTGAGGCCTTACCTGCAGTTTGGCCACCATATGGCAATCAGAGATAAACTTCTCCTGAAATGGAAGATTTGCTTATTTAAAGCAGTTGACTGAGGCACCCTCATGAATTTCTAACCTTTTCTTAATCAATCTATAAGAATTGTGGTGCTTTTTTCAGAAAGTTGGTTTGGGAACATGTTCTATGTTTAAACAATGATTAGTAAATGCACAGTATATAACTCTTATGTGCTTGGGGTTGTGAGGTGGGTTTAATGAACTTCATGCCCCATGTGATAGCTAACTTGGGGGTCACTGAGGCAAGTGTAAACTGGAAGCACCCCATCTTAAAGCTGCAGTTTGATGTTGGGTCTACTGCGGCATCCACCTTTTTCTCAGAAGTGATTCTTCATTATCCTTCCCTGATCCTTAACCCCAACTATAATCATGGATAATTGCAGGTAACCACATTTGCTGTCATTCACCCCTTGCTGTGTTCATCCCTGCCAGTCTCACTTGCAGATGACTTAACTGGAAGCTTTTGGGGGTAGTGAGCTTTTACAAACCTCCTTGAGGCATCCTCTTCATTGAGGGAAAATCAGTTGGGGTTGTTTGATGGCATCTTATAGACCATATACCTACAGGGGGTTGATTTGTAAATATATTTATTTTATTTATAATACAAAGATTTGGGTATCCTTGTAAATATATTTATTTTATTTATACTAATGCTAAAATAAACAAATAGTAAACAATAAACAATTTAAAAAACAACATAATTCAAACAAAAATTCAAGAAAATAATTAAAAAGAAAAAATAACTACCCAGAATATTTCTAACAGTGTAGAAAGAGTAAAGTAAAAAATTATATTTACTTACTGCCTAATAACCTAATTTTTCACCCCTACATGAGCTATGTTTCCAATAGTCTATCTTTATAATTCCACTTCAGATTATTGTTCTTTAATTATCTTTTAAAACTAATCCTTTAAATCTAGTCGTCATATCCAAAATTCATTAATTCATTGTTTTCTCTGGCTGAAAAAACCATTATTGTTTGCAGTTCATAAGGGTATTTGTTTTATCTTTAGGCAAAATTGTAGCTTTGGGTATCTTGATGAACTGCACTGAATGAGTGCTGTTGTTTGTGGGATTATGGTGAAGATACACCAGTCCCCTGTCCCTTTTCTTCAAAGAGGGGAGAGGGGTTTCCCATAGGTTATCCATTGGCTTAATCCTGTTTCCTTCCAAATCTGAAGGGGAAAAAGGTCTACTAAGGGCGCAATCCAGAGTAACTACGGGGAGTCCTTGCTCTGGTGTAAGAACAATTTGCTCTGGATTGCAATATGAATTTCCCATAGGTTTTCACTAGGTGGTGCAGTAACTACGGGTGCACGTAATGTCTCTTACGTGCTCCCGTAGTTACTCAGGATTGTAGGGTATGTCCATCTTCCAAAAGTCAGCTCTGCTTGGCATCTTCCATCTCACTCTGACCAATCAGATGCCTCCAGGATGTTCACAAGCAAGACTAGAAGGCAACAGCCCTTCTTGGTTAGTCTCTGAGGTAAACTGCCTTTGTGTATGGAGGTTTAATTCAGCAAATTATTATTTATACTGAAAACATTTGTGTCCTAAGATGATATGAAATAGCAGTCACCGAATGAGTGTGCATATAAAACCTTTTGAACTGTTTCTGCAGAGACGGCAGGAGGGTCTGGTGTGATGAACTTTTAGTCTCCCCGTCTCCCTCTGATCCTCGGGGTATCCTTGTGTGAACAGTCTCGGAGCCTTAACACTCTTGGGGTGGGTCATCATGTGTACAGGTATGCCCCCATATCTGTTAAATTGATGCACCTCCTTGTTGGCGAGGTTCAAACTTCCTCTTGCGCAACAAATGTACGTGATTTTTCTCAACCAGAGGCGAGCCAGAATTTCCCAGCAGACGTTTCTGATCAACCATGGTGCAGCCGCTGGATCGGGCTGGAGTCGTGTTTAGGCACGGGCCTTGGCCCAGAGTACAAGGGGGAACAATCATGCTATGTTCACGTGTATCAGAAATTAATATATGGTGCTGGGAGCCAGAGCTGAAGTTGCAGAGGCAAGCATATTGCATAGATCAGAGTTATCTAACTGGCAATTAAATTCTGAACCCACCAGGGCCTCAGCGAACGCTCTGGGAATTCTTGAGGCTGCCATAGCACTGATGCGAAGCAGGTGTGGATGAGCTCCTTGGACGGGAGACTGCAGGGAGGGAGAAAAGGGTACATTCCGTACCAGCCACATCTTATACGACCACAAACGTCCATGTTGTCATGCAATGTAAGTGTTGCATCACCCCATTTTTTCCTGCGAAAGTCAAAGCTAAGGATCCCTGAAGTCCAGCATCCTCTACTTCTGTAGTGGCCAACCAAATAATTCAGTAAAGACTCCATCAGTGCTTGCCCGTTGTTGTTCCCCAGCCTGTTGTTATTCCTCAGCATCTGAACTTGGATGTTTTATACATGCATCATAGAATCATAGAATCGGAAGGGACCTAGTAGGTCATCTAGTCCATCATGTCTAATCAAACTAGAAGTGGTGGTCCAACCCCATTTTTAAAGCCATTGCCCAGCTTTGATAGAACACTCTAGTGTAGACCATCAGTGCATGGTGTGAGGAAGGGCTTTTTTGTGTCTCAGTTAATTTCACGAGATGTCTCTGAGTTGTTACTATTGTGTGAAAGGGAAGAGAAACCTTTTGCAGCCTCAACATGCTCAACATGTCCAGGGTGACCAGGACTCTTTTTCTTCTTTTCCAGGACACCTTTTTATCCTTGAGCCCTGGAAAAGAACTCCAGTGTCCTCCTTTTCCTTGTGAGCAGGCAGCACATTGATTTCATGTAATTAATAAATTACCTGTAATAAATTAATATGTAACCATTTTAAATTTAATAAGAAGTATAGTGTTTAAATTAAACACACGGAAGCAATATAAATGAGTGGTTTTAGCTTTTATTTTTTCAGTGGGAGGGAAAAGCTTTTGAACTTTTACAACTGGTCACCGTGAACATGTCAGGGTCTTATCGGTGTTTGTGTGTAGAGGCCCCTTGGCAACCCTGTGTGTGCCGCTTTGATCCATGATGAGAATCATAATGTCTGGAGGGAATTTATTTGTAGAATAGGCAGCCATGTGATGGGGTAATGGTCTATGGCATCAGCGCTTTTGAAGGGCATGAGAACTGCTGTCATGATCTTTGGGTTGGCAAGATGTGCTTGGCAGAGGCAAAACCTGGAGGTGATCTGTGATATCTCAAACACATTTTAGTCCCCCCTCCCACCACCACACGTAGAGACACACACATGCACAATCCTGAACCAGAAGGTTTTCAGGGTCACTTTGACACAGATGAGTTTGATTTGTATCGAGTTTGATTTGTGAGGGTTTTTCCTTTTAAAAAAGAACTCCAATGTTAGAAAAGCAATTAAAGCAAACCTTTACCACAAACTGTACCACAAACGTTACCTGCAGCCGGACTGTGATGCTAACACATTCACCCTATTTTATCATAGTAAGAAATTGTTGGTTCTGAGACCTGATACGGTGTCATGACAGCAGTTATAAGAATAAACGCTGCTGGGGCTTGTAGGGCTCACTTTTGGTGCACACTCATGTTGCCTCATGAGGGTCTGGATGATTTCCTTCTCCAGCCTTGCTTCTAAGAATGCATCTTCTTCTTGAGCGGGGATAATGCTGCTTCTCTACATCTGGATCATCTGTTATTTCCCCGTGAAGAGACCTAGTGGGGATATTTAGCTTTGCATAGATTGCCTCTTGTGTCTCTTGCATGCCTCTTGCATGCTCTGGGCTACTCTGCTCCCAATCAAGTGACTTGCTCAGGGTGGTACAAGCAGCAGCACTTGTTCTGTGGCAGCACTAGCGCTTGAAAGTGGGCTCTTTCTTTTTTTCCTCTTTCACAAAGGGAGTTACAAGTTGGAACAACTGTTTCTCATTGTTCCCGCGAAGCATCGACAAGCAAAAATCAGCCAAGAGCCCGCTTTGAAATTGTCTCTGCAGTGGATTTTGAAATGATTAAGTGAAGGAAATGATTTAAGCTCATTAATCTGTTTGTCATTCACAAAGCAACTGGAGGAAAGTTTCTTGTTTCCTGGCACGCATTTCAGAGTGGGTCCGTTCAGATGCGCCTTCGTTGGGGAGCCTTAATGCCATTTGGAGCCATGCCTGTGCATGACCAGGCAACAGCCTGCCTGGGAGCTCAGCAATTGCCTGTTCCGCACTAAAAATGCATTTTTTGCTTTGCCTCTAATCCCTAGTTTGTTTTGACATTGGAAAGGAAAACACTTAGGTATTAAGTCTTTTTAAAAAAGAAAATCTCTTTTGAATATCCAGGAATACATTGCAGTTTTTCGTCCATTTTATTGTGTTTCTTAATGCTTCGGAAGTGACAGAGGCCACAGAGCACAGTGATAGCTTCTGAACTGGCTAGTGAGAGCTGTTCACTGTGAGAGCTCAGGGCAGTCTCTGTTTGGTGACAGTCTATCTCTTCCTATGGAAAAACAGAGGAGAGCTAATGTTTTCATGAACTATGGTGGGGTATCTTTTATTGGAACCAGGATGCTGGACTAAAGTGGCCTTCGGTGACCAGGAATAGCACCTTTATGTTCTAATACTTTTTCCTCTTGGCTAGCCTGTGTGGATATGTTTGGTTGAGGACAGCAACATGGTCCCCTCTGTTCCTCTCTATCTTTGGAGAGAGGAGCTCTGTCCTGGTTCACTCTTCAACATCTTGGGAAACTGGGGAAGACCTTTGAGAGCCTCAGCCAGCAGCAGACCATAACAAGTTTGCTGTGGACCAAGATCTGGGCCGGCATGAGATGGTTTCCATCTGGCTTTGTGGCTTGGTGGCATAACTTGTACATAATTTGTTTCTTCTTGGTCCAGAATTGTGCAGTAGGGGGAATGTTCATTGGAGCAGTCACAGCCCTGGGCTGTGACTGAATATAGTAGCAGCTATGTGTGCAGGAGACAGCGACTAGCAAACCTTTTTGAAAAAAAGGTTTCTCAGGGTGGACTAGGAGGACCACCTACTATTCAGAGATAGGTATGTGTAAGAAAGGGGGAAGTTTTTTGCCCTGTTGTCTAAGTCAGACATATATTACTTGGTTCTTTTAAGAGATAGTGGCCAGCTCTGCTTTGAGGCTGCCTTTGCATTTTGGGTGTTAAGGAAAGCAGGTGCTGTTAATAAAATCAGGGAGTGCTGCTATCTACTGTAATTGCTCCAGTGCCAGCTGGTGACTTGCTTGGTGCCCGAGTATTTGCATCCCACTTAAGATGGGCAGTGAGGATGTTGGGGGAGAGACTGCTGACTTCACCTTTGTTCCTCTCTGCCTTTCCCAATAACAGTATTTGCACTGCAAAGGCCTTGAGGGCAGCCCTCCCACCCGACTCCCATACCTATGAATCTCTGTCAAGTTCCATGTCTGCTGGTGGTTCCAGCCTGGCACAGCACAGTCCTCAGTACTGATTCTCTTCCATTCATATCTAAGTTAAAGTTAAAGGCAGGCCTGGAAGTGCCACTCTTTAGTAGAAACAGCTGTCCCTTGGTTGGGTGGGAAATCAACATGTTATCTTCCTAAAAGGATTGAGTAGGCAAGTCCCAGGACCTGCCTAAACAGTCAGGTTCAGACTGTTGTTTGTCTCTCTGAAACAGGCCCAAGTGTGTCAGTTCCCTTCAGACCTGCAGAGTTCCTTCGGAAAGGCTCCGTGTCAGGTTGTACCCTCAACTTTGGTTTCTTCCCAAGAAAGATTGGCTCTTCCACCCTGTTGCTTTCTTGGAGTTGCTAAAGAGATAACCACATAACCGCAAGTGCTTCTTGGTGGAAAGAAAAATTATTTCCAGGAACTGTTTCCTAAACCCAGTAGTATAAAAACCTGTTGTTGCCTAACTGGTTTTTGAAATTATTAGAAGTAGATGGGGAATCACAAGCAAACATTATCCTGAAGTTGTTTATTGGGGGAGAGGAGGAATACCTACTTTGACCTATTCTCAGCATAGCTGCTTGTACATTTCATGGTATCTGTCTATAGCTTTTTCATCTTTGGCCCTCTAGGTTGTGCTGGCCAGCCCTGCAAATTGTCCCCAAGGCCTGATGATTGAAGCCACCTGCCTTCATCTGATGGAAGCCGACCTTGTGGCTCATTAATAGTCTGAGTACAGACACCAATAGCCTGCAAAAAGAAAAGCCAGAACCCTTCCACTCCAAAAACATCTGTCCATATAACTGGAAGCTATTTTGGTTCTCTGTTGAGTAGGCAAGTGGTTCTTTCCTAAACAGCGACCGACTTCACCTGTGAAGTTGTTCCGAGCCTTGATTCCACCACATCCAGAGACCACTGTTGTTTGATAGACTTGACTTTGGATCTGGGAGGCCTGATTGCAGATTTTCACCACCCCCGGTTTGGCTTCTTGTTTCCCCCTTTACCAACTTTCCTTGCATAGTGGGTGAAAGGGTAAAAACAAAGGGTGTTAGTTTGCACCTTTATATTTATCACTATTAAAACTTCAAAAATATTTTTGGGCCCCAGGGACTGCCACGGACAGCAGGTACCAGAAGACACTGGGCAGCAACAGGCACAGGGCATCAGAGGGGACTAGAGGGCAGTGAAGGAGAGCACCTGGCAACCCTACTGGGCACCACCAGGCAGTGGGCAGCATGCATCAGCGGGCACTGGGCATCCCTAGTGCGCACCAGGAGGCAGTGGGCACTGGGAATCCCTATCGGAAAACAGTGGCAAGCAGGCACCAGTGGGCAGTGGACTTTTGTAAACACAAGTTTGGAGCATTGGACACCGGTGTGGAAATCTGTTCTTAGTGAGTGCTTACATCCGAAAGGGAATATGCTCCCCAAATCTCATGCTTCTAGGTCCAGAGGTTGGGACTGGGTGTTGATCAGTCAGTCCCCTTTCCACCCCCTTAGGGGTTAAATTTCTGAAAATTAGTTCTTAGTGTGTGCTCATGTCATATAATGAATACCCTCCTCATATTTCACATTTCTAGGTTCATGGGTTTGGGCTGGGCACTGATGAGTCAGCGATTCTTCAGTCTTAAGTATAGGGATGAAAACACATAATATCCCTTTTCACCCCCTTCCAGTTTGAGTTTAGTGAGTGCCTGCATCATGGAAGCAATACCCTCCCCAAATTTCATGCTTCAAGGTCCAGGCTGTGTGTTGATGAGTGAGTCAGTGAATGAGTGAGTCAGTGACTCTTTGATTTTATATCCAGTATATACCGGTAGATTGTGTCAGTGACCAGGATTGGTCTTCGTTTTGCAGTGCAACCTACACAGCTGTGGGGTTGCCTTATTCCAAGGGGAGTGAGCACCTTTTTCTGCCCGGGTGCCAGCCTGGCACCTGGCACTGGAGAAGCAGCAGTGAGTCTTTCATGGCTCTGGAGAGCTCTGGGTTTTCCCTAACTTGGCCTGTGGTGAACGTTACACCCCCCAAACTGAATGGAAAATGTGATGAGATGCAACTGTTCTAGGACAGTGTTTGCATGCTTTGCTATCTGTGGCCCTGTTATAAATCATTTTCTATTGATTAGCTACTTTGTCGGAATGAGCTGACTGTCTTTGAGTAGGAAGTAAAAATACAACTGACCCTGGTTTTTCTTGGAAAGCTATGAGACTCAAGCAAATGCCCAGTGAGCTGGCTGTGTCCGTCCGTCTGTCCCCCCCACACATTGTCCTGTGCTTGTGTTTTGAAATAATTATTTTTCTCTAAAACAGCTGGAATTCTGGTGGTGGTGTTTGAAAAGGCAGCCTTAGCCCCGCAGAGTGCAGGAAGGAGTTGTTTGAGTCAAGGGTCAAGAGGCCAAACAGTTTGAGCATTTGATGAATCCTTGCAGATGGTAATTTGTTTCTCAATAGCATAAACATACTCTTGGCCCCCTTTATCCCCCCCTTTAAAATCTAGAACCAGCTGCTCTGTGGGGAAGCTGAGGGACAGAAGAAAAGTTGGTCATCACTAATGAACTTGAAGCTTGTTTGGCTACAAACCCTCCTTCAATTAGAACTTGCCTTGAATTGAAACTCCAGTTTTTATTCTCGTCTTAAATTTGCAGGCTCTTTGGAGCAGAGACTTGGTTTTGTAGTTCCCTCAGTCTCCACATTTACTGATGGTGCACCATAGGCCTTATTTTGGGCAGTGAATCTGGAGTGTGGTTCTATGCAAGGTTCTAGCAGAACTTGAAAAAGAACCAACCCCAACATCTGCACAGCCCCAGAGTCTGCACAGTGCATGGAATGTATTTTTGCTTTTAGGGAGGGAGAGTGACATTTGTTTCTGCCTTCTTGTTGAGTGCTCGTCGGTCAGAGTGGTCAACGCAGCGTCTCTGGGTTTTGGGTCTTTCTTTCCAACTCTACCTGGACATGCTGCCACAGGCTGGCCTAGGGACATTCTGTATGTTGAACCTTCCACTGACCAACCCTTTCCCAAGAGGTAGGGAGCAAATCTTGCGTCCCATTTGAGTTCCATTGAAGTTGACCTCCTCTGAAATTGGCTTCAGAGGATGTTGTCAGTGTGTTGGGATACCTGAAGCAGCAGTGCCTCAGAGCATGGGCTGAGTGCATGTGTTCTGCTGTTGATGGATGAAGTGCAGCCCAGATTGCTGATGGCTTTTGCAGGGCCAGGTCTTGCATGCTCAATTTCCTTTTAAGAGGGCGACACATCCCCATGAAAGCGCCTTCCGCCTGACTAAGGGGCATTGCCAGCTGCGACAGCTGTTTCCACTAAAGAACGGCACCTCCGGGCCAGCCTTTGACTTCATAACAATACAACATGAAAGGTCTCGCTTACAAAGAAAACAAATGGGGGGCTGGGAATGAAAGCAAGGGGTCATGCGGTGCCAGCCCACTTTGGCCTCTCCCTCCTATCCCAACTCAATGGCTTGGGGTGTGTGGAAAAGCATGGCTTTATTCTCTGATGGCACCATCCGTCTGAGCAATTCAGAGTAAATGGTCACCTGAACAGCCTTGCTAATGCACACCTGCTATAGTCTGGGGTCTTGCATATACCTTATGAGTGTGCCTGATGACTGCTTGTAGATCTCAGTAGCCCAAGCAAAAGGTGCAGGGGTTCATTACAAAGCTAACAGCAGAGTGGTAGAGCACACGTTTATGTGCTGAAGGACCTGGATGAATAAACCATTCCTTGGTCTGGGAATGGACCTGTCATAACTTAAATTTAAAATTTCATAGATGAAAAGCCCTCCTAAAATGGCAGGCTTTTACAAACCCAGGAAAGTACAGAAAGAAAGGCTTGGGCGTGAGGGGGTTCCACCACTGTGGTGCTACCTGAAGGAGGGCTCGCCAGCTCAGTCTTGCCAAATGCAGGGAAGACACCTGGTTCTCCAAAGCTAGTCTTCAGTCTTGGGCAGGCACAGTTAGGAGCTGGCAGTTGCAAACTGGCCAGGCTTTCTGAAAGTGAAGGCAAAAGCATCCAACATGGAGGTCTCACCCAGACAGCTCCCCTTACTGGGTGGTTTTGTCCCTGGAGCAGGAAACAAGAGAACTTGGAGTCAAGGAGGCTAAATGTGAGGGTGGTTCTGGTGTCACAAGAATATTACAGCCACTTGGCTTACTCTACTCACCTTTTCTTCCTTCTGTTGCAGGTGCTGGTTTTGGGCTGGGCGTTGTCTTCTCGGTCATCTTCTTCAAAAGTAAGTGGCTCTTGCTGTTCTGGTGCTTTTCTTTTTCTTGCCTGAGAGCATCTATGTTCTGCCAAAGAGCAGGAGGTCTTCCCTGCCAAGGAGTCGCAGTTGCACAAAGTTTGTACTAAGGGTTCAGCTTTAGTTCAGTTGTGTAAAGGTTGAGCTTTACTCTGCATTGGTTAAGCTTCACCTGGAGTAGTGTGTCCTATTCTGGGCACCTCACTTGAAGGAAGGTGCAGCCAAACACAAGCAGGGCAGAGGGACGAGGATGATCAGGGCAGGGGAAAGCTCTGTGAAGAAAGGTTGAGAGAACTAGTGATGATCAGCCTGCAAAAGAGAAGACTGAGAGGGGGCACTTTGGGATTCTGCAAGAAAAAGGATTCTGATTGGATAACAGGAAAAATGTCCGCAGGGTAAGGTCGGTTTGGCAGTGAAACAGATTGCCAAGGGAGGTGGTGGACTCCCCTCATTGGAAATCTTCAAAGAGAAGCTGGCTAGGCACCTGTTGGAGATGCTTTAGAAGAATTTCCTGCTCCGGGCAGGGGGTTGGACTAGATTATCTCTTAGGTACCTTCCAACTCTGTTTCTGCAGAACTGGTTTTTTAAGCAGAAGTAGGTGAGAGGCAGCCAAAGGCTACAATCTTAAAGGCACTTTCCTGGAAGTAAGACCCATCTAACTCAGTGGGGCTTACTTTTGAGTAGACATGGTTAGGATTGTGCTCTAATAGCACTGACTCTGAGCCATCTATCAGGTCTTCAGTCAGGAGTTGCAGTGGAGGAAATCAAAACCCTGACTTGGTGTCTCAAAAGTGTAGTCACCTGGTGCAATATAAAGTGGAATTCCCTCCACCAGTTCTGAGCCTCATTGGTCATTGCTGGTGTTTGAGACATTCGGTTTGAAGGCAAGTGTTTTCTTGTTTGTCCCCCTTCCAGGGAAGACGTGGCCTATAGCGTTTGGATCGGGGACAGGGCTAGGCATGGCTTATTCAAACTGCCAGCACGACTTCCAGTCTCCTTACCTTCTCCATGGGAGATTTGTCAAGGTGAGTTTTGGGGACAGAGTTGCCTAGTTGGTGGACTCTCCCTCACTGGGGATCTTCAAGCAGAGGCTCGACAAGAATGCTCTGGGAGAATTTCCTGCTACAGGCAGGGGGTTGGGCTAGATGACCTACTGGGTCCCTCCCAACTCTATGATTCTAGTTCAAAGTATACAAACATATGAGGCCATCTGATGCAGAGTCAGACACTTACCATGGCGTTGTCTATATTAGGTGGCAGCTCTTCTGCAGGCGTTCAGGTGGGCCTTTGCCAGCCTTATCTAGAGGTGCTTTCAAGATCGAAAATTCAGACACCTGTAAAGCAGATGTTCTGCCTGCCTACGGCACCTTTTCTTCTGAAGAGACAGGATAGTGTAATAGTTTGGAAGTTGGACTGAATATTCAGGTTCAAATCCCTGAATCAGCGCTCTCTCTCTCTCTCTCTCGCTCTCGCTCTCTCTCTCTCTCTATATATATATATATTTTGATTGGAACTGCATGACTATGGGCTTGTTCTGTGAAGAGACAGAAATGGAGTCTGTACTGAGCTATGAGCCTTGACTGATCCAGGCCGCTAGTTCATCTAGCCATGTGTTCCCGACAGTTTCCAGAGAGCTAGTTTCCAGGGGGTACTGGAGAGCTGAAGGCCAGTATACACAATACTGGGGGACCAAGACAGCATCCTGTGTTGGTAGTGGTGGAGGAAGGTGTCCTAGCAGCCTCATCATCTGCTGATGGATGGGCTTTTCCTCAGAACCACACAGCTGCCCTTCTCAAACCTCAGGCACATCCCCTCTGCAGTCACAAAGCAGCAGTAAAAAGTTTATAGCCATTGCTCTTGGCTGATTTCTCCTTGAGCTTTGCCTTTCTCAAGCACATATGAAGACTTCTGTACAGAGAGGCAAACCACAGAATGCTCTTGGAAACCAATAATCCTCCAGGATGGCCACTCAGGCAGGGGCTCCCCTTTGGTGCTTAAGGTTGGAGCCGCCCATATTCCGTTCCTGGAAGGTTTAACCTCCAAGTCTAGAGAAATGGGAATTTCCTCCACTGGCTTGGAAATGTTGGAGGCAGAATTAAAAATGAGGTCTGTATGCATGTGAAGTGTGTGCATTGGCATAAATGGGTTGTCATTTAACAGACTTCCAGCCTGAGCTGCCATATGTCCCGAAAAGCAGGACAGTCCTGGTTTTGGGGTATTACGTTCACATACTGGCAAGTTTGACGGGGTCCTGTACCAGTTTTATGGAAGAGAATTGTGGCAACCCTATTTTCAGCACTATCACCTCCCCCATCAATCCCTTAAATGGAGGGTTCACAGTAGATGCTAAGTGTATCCATTCCATTTCCTGAGCTGTTCTGATCCCAACAGAGTCAGAGGGCAGACCAAAGGAGTTTAGATGTAGCTGTTGGTGTGGAGATGGAAAGTCAGGATTGCAATCCTTGGATTTTCTCAGGAAAATCTGAATCTCTCTAACAGGAGCAGTGACGTGTGCCTGGAGCCTGTGGCAGAGGAGCAGCGGACCCTTCAGCAATGCCTTGGGAAGATGGAAGCACCCCAGCCCTGGGATGGCGGTCTTCAGCAGCCCTGGCTCCCTTGCTCTCTTCAGTGGCAACCTGTCGGTTGTCTGCAACCAGACCTCGTTTTGTATCTTCTTCTGGAGCCTGCAAGAAAGATGCTGGGGCGGGGAAGTGAAATAAAAGTGACACACCCACAGCCCTTCTTCACTCTGCTTCTTCGTGGATTGCCTGTTGTGTGTCGAGGGAGAATGTGTGGGACAGCCCCGTGTTTGAAGCGGCAGCTGCAGCCACCTGGTTAAACTCTGCTTTGAGAGCCCTTCTCCCCCCCACTCCACCCCCACCCCCACCCCTTCACAGCTGTCCTCCATTCCTCTCCCACACTTGGCCAGGCCTCACTGAAGTTAACAGTGGGATGGGGGCCAGGGGAGAGTATTTCCACCCCACAGATCAGCCGCTTTATCTCTGCTGCTTCTCCTGTGCCAGAGCAACTCCCTTTTAAGAGCTAAATAAACTTGGTTTTACGAGAGGCTCAGATCAGACCAGCCCCCTGCCTTGGACGGGGTATCCCAGATGCAAGATCCCAGATCCCAGATCTGTTTTTCCTTTCCATGGCTGTGGCTGTGAATCCTGCCTGGGGCAGCTCAGCTCATTAGTGGGGGGGCAATAGGAGGACATCTTTCCAAAGCGAGCCTCAGAATCCAGCAGGGATAAAGTGGGCCTGATCCATTCCATATTGCCTTTCTCTTCCTTTATCAGTTGTTTGCTGTCCGGCTCTAGAAGGCATCCTGTCCTTTGGGAATTCAAAGGTGTATCATGCTGCATTCGACCATGGAGGTTCTACTTATTTGTTGCTGTTTGTACACACCGAAAATGAAAAGGTCTTCACTTCTCCAGCATCTTGGCAGCATAGAGTTCTGTAGTGCCAACTAATGCTACGCCCGAGTGGAAAATGTCACTCTGTTCTGCCAAGGCTTGGGGTGTGGCAGTGAAACCTTCACACATCCTTCTCTAAGGCCTTGTTCACACCAGCAGCTGATGGGGCACGCTAAACCTGTTTTCTGCCTTATGGCTTTGAATGTGGCAGTGGTGGGGGGCACGCAATGCATCCATCCAATGGCAGTGGGGGGAGAACCATGGAATTCTCTGTGTGTAGAAAACTAGCATGCACAGGAGGGGGCTGCCTGGCTTGCTAGCTTTATAAATACGGGGAATTTTGCATGCTTTTATGTTGATCATGCATCTTCCCTCCATCTGCAGTCTGAAGGCCAGGTTTGCCATCGGAGATGATTGTAAGTAGTAGTTTCAACATCTGAAAACGGGGCAATTGGGAATAATGGAGAACCTACAGCATGTGGTACCTCCTGTGTTCCACGATCACCCTGCATGCATCTGGTATAAAAGTTTTGTTTGAATGGTGTTCTCCCCCCAGTTTCATTTGGTGACATCACACTGCACACCACATTGCATGTCAATTTGGGGAATTATTTCTGACCAAACAAATGGGGCAGTGGAGCATCCCTATAGAAAGCTGGCCTCCTCTTTTGTTTTTGTCTCAGCGTGAGCAGCGCAGCGATGTTGGAACAAAAGCAATGGCATATGTGGGAGCGAAGCAGAGGGATCATAGAGAACCTTCCCCCCCCTTTTAAAAAAAAAGTATCTAAAGGAATGTTAAGTTTAGTAAATAAGGCTCATCTGGAAACCATCATGTTCCTTCTCCCCTTTGAAGCGTTGGAAATAGCTTGTTCCCCTTAAATTGGAGCACATGGTTTTGCTGGGTTGGTGTTAGAGAAGACATAAAGGACACCTTCATGACTAAGGTGCTCCGTTTGCTGTAAAGACCAACGAGAACCTCCGCGCCACACAGTTCCTTTTCACAAAAAGCATGTTTGGATGCAAGATAAGGGCTCAGCTTTTCTTACGGGAATGGTGTGTATGTGTTTATATGTGCAGCAAGGTGCCTGGATCCCATAGCCCTGGGCTCTTACAGCATAGCTGGTTTCTGTGCCGATGCAACCTTGAGCTGGCTCAAGTATTTATTTTGCACTTCCAAAGGGGGTGCCTGCATTCTGTCCTGTAAAATGCATGTGTTTTCCATCTTTCCCACCTGTATCTTCTGAAATGACCTCTTTTCTGGTAGATGTGAGTCCCGAATCCTAGTCTTCCATAAGCCAGTGCGCTTCTTTCTCTGACTCACAACTGGGAGCATACATAGAGAGCTCATTTCTAATCATGTCTACTCAAAAGCAAGCCCCATTGTTTTCAATGGGTCTTACTCCCAGGAAAGTGTCTTTCGGATTGCAGCCTTAGAGTGCATGATGCTAAGAAACTGGCATCCTCTCAAGGAACCCACCATCCTGAGTTTTTCTGAGTCAACAAGATGGGAATACTGTTGGCAGAGCAGTGACTCGGGCAGAGGGACACTGGAAGCCTCCTCTGGAGTGCCTGGTGTCCCCTAATGCAAGGACACTCTAGAACTGGGGTGGCCAACTTGTGGCACAGGCACTTGCTAAGTGGCACACACATTGTTGCCATATATTAATGTATAAGCAATAACAGAACCCTGTCCAGTTGCAGATACTCTGAAACTGGGCTGGGGCATCTCCCTCCGGAGGAAAGACACCATCATTCAGGGATCTTCAGACTCAAGAGGCACCTGAGGTGGTGGACGTAATGGAGAGAGGAGTTATACGGCGGGGGGTGATGGTGGTGGATAGATCTGATAGGGGAATGTTCTTTTCTTGCGCAGCGCTGAACCAGGGGGATACCCATGAAAAACTGGAGAGTTGGGGGTGTTCGAGCAGATGCCAGATTTCTTTATCGAACATGTAATTTACTGTATTCGAATCTAACGCTTCACCTTTCCCAGCTGAATTTAGACTCCAAAATCAGGGTCTGCATTAGATTCAAGTAAATGTGGTATTTTGATTATACATATAGGGTGTACGTTAGATTTGATGGTGCGTTTGATTCAAGTAAATGTGGTATCTGTGGAACCCCTTGCCACAGGATATGATGAAGAGATGATCCTTGAACGAGGGATGGAAGAGGCACACTCAGAGCAGGTTTAGCAGACTCCAGCAAGGCAGGGAAAGCAGAACGAACCTTTCCCACGCAAGAACGACAACTCAGCAAGTAGCCAGTGCCAGCCTCATCTTTAGAATATCTGGCTGGTCTCTCTCTGGCCTGGGGCCTGCTGTGCCAACTAGAGAGGAATGTGGCATAGCCTTTTCTTGGCTTCCATCTCAAACAGCCACAGTGCCGGGGCTGGCACATGGATGGAGCAGCGCAAGCATGCCCTGCATACCAATGTGCTGAGAGACCAGGGCTGCTGCGGGACCACCCACTGTGTGAACTCTGCAATGGAGTGAGATGCAAAGAGAAAAAGGGGGCACGGCGGCAGTGGGGTGGAGAGAGAGATGGGAACGGTTTAGAGCAGCGCCGTAATGGGGATCTACCCCCCTTCTCCAAATGGTTAGATCTTGCACATTGCACAGCTGCTGTCGGCCTGCCCAGTCTTCCCAGTTCCTTAAGGAATCATGGAATGCCCTGTGTGGTGGCTAGACAGGCTGGGAGCTAATGGGCTCTCCCTTGCTTGCTTTTCTTCCTGCAGGCCTCCTCCGTTTGTAAGAAGATTAGTGCAGGATCCCGTTTTCCCGCATGGGCCAAGTGGGTGTCTCCAGGGCATTAACCAGAAGCGCAAGGAAGACAACGGTCTTCCCTTGCTGGCAACTGGTGCATGGAGGTAGACTGCTTCTAAAGGGGGAGGCTCCATTCTTGGCTATCATAAGGAAGCTTGCTGGATCTGTTCAAAATTTCACCTCGCTCCACATCCTCGTTCCAATACTGGTCTGGCAGTCCTTCAAACAGTGCACGATGAGATGCGCACTCAGTAAGTCGCATTCTGAGAACACTCCTCAGGAGCAAGGAAATTCCTTTAATGAAATAGGGTTTGATATTCCCTATTCTTAGGGGATAGAACCGATTTTCAACCTTTTTCATCTCACGGCACACTAACAAGGCACTGAAATTTTCCGTTGTTTTGACCACTGACAAGGTGAAGGCGCACCCCCAATTTTCCTATTAATCAATCCCCCAATTTTCCTATCAATCCCCCAATTCCCACGGCACACCTGAGCACTAGCCATGGCACACCAGTGCGCCACAGCACAATGGTTGAAAATCACTGGGATAGAAGCTGCTGGATACGTTGACCTTCAGTAGGATCTGCCTGCAACATCTCCCCATACGCAGCATCCATGCGCATCAACCCCCATGCGCATCATTCTCCCATCATTACTCAATCTGCTTCCATAGAAGGCATCACTTTATTTTAAGAACACTCTGAACTTTTTCACGAGAACTTTCACAATTAGTTCACGCTTTGTGAACTTTTTCGTGAAAAGCAGTATATAAAGACTGTTGATTGATTGAAACACCAATCTATTTTTTTTCTAAAAGATTAACCTGAGCACTTGCAAAACTGGGGGTGGCGGAGAAAAAAACCGCCCCGAGTGATCGAAAGGAGGAAAGGATTGGGATCTTCTCTCTTCCAAGCCCTTGGCCCTGCCAAAGGGGGAAAGGTTGATCCGATTAGAGGAAGCAGCTGGTTTGGCCCAACCTCCGGAGGCTGCATTCTTGGGCCTCAGGAAGAGACGCTTGCACCCTGCTGGTGAGCTGCATTCCAGGTTGTGCGCCGGGCCCAGATGTTTCTGCTACGGAGATATTCTTGGACGGAGCAGCCAGCGCATACTCGTACCAGCCGAACCTCCTTGATCAACCTTGTAGCTGTTGAGTCAATGAGAAACATTGTGCAGGGGTGCCCCTCGACCCACCCAAGCAGGGCACAGAGGCAACGGTCTCCTCGTTTCTCAAGCAACTCGTAGGCAACACACAACCTGGACGCTTTTTCACATATGGCAGAGCCACTGAAGAACATCAGACAAGCCACGTTGGGTCCAGCTGTCATCGGTGCCAGAATCTGATGTTCCTCTGACCTTGGTAGGTCTGTTGCCTACCATATGATGCCCACCATTTGTCCTCCTCTGCTGGACTTATGGGCCAGCAGACCAGTGTCTTCACCTAGGTGTGAAGTCAAGCCCTACCTTATATGTCTCCAGTGCCTGGCATAGCTGGCCTCTTAAGAAGAGCCCCACTGGATCAGGCCCAGGGATCTTCTAGTCCAGCTTCCTGGATCTCATGGTGGCCCACCAGATGCTTCAGGGAGCACACAAGCATCCTGCTGGTGCCCTCCCCTACATCTTCACATGCCGGTTTAATTCCCGACCAATACAAATAGCCCTACTGCAACAACTCTAATATATAGTTGATATAGAAGCAGTGAGTTCCACAAGTCCTTTTATTTTTGCCAACCTCAAGCCCTCAGATTTAGTCCCCAGATGTAAATGGCTTAGGTGTTGTGGTTTCCTTTGCAGCAGCAACCCAATGTGTTTCAGATGTGGGTGTTCAGGGGCACTCTGCACATGCCCTGAGATGCTCTTCGTTATTTCAGAGCTGAGCCTTGGCTTTGGAAAAGAGCTGTGGGGCCACAACTTGAGCACTTGGCTCGTATCCGACGATGTGCCTGGGGGACCAATGAGTAACATGTGATTGATATGGGGGGCAGGGAGCAACGGCGCATGCCCCCACCTGTCGAGACATCTCAGGGCAGAGTAGAGCACCCACCTCTCTCCCACACCACTCCCTTCTCCCGCTCCTCGGGTGCCGACCTCCCGAGCAGGTGTTTATTCTTGAAACAGTGCGCCGGCTCTAACCGTAGGCCCTTCGCGTCGGCAATCAAGTCCAAACAAACATTTTCTTTTCTTTCCTTTATTATTAGTATTATTCTTTTTTACATATTTCGCTTGTACGACTCCTTTCAACTCTCGAGCCCCACGGCTGCTGGCTGTGTCTTGACCTGTTCACGGAGCCCTGGCAGCGATGTGGGTACCTGATATCGCTGCACACGGTGCAGAAGCATGAACCGCGCAACTGGGTGGAGCACCAAGTGCGCAGCACAAAGGGAACAGTCCAGCAGGATCGGATCAGCGGCCCTATCCTGCTTCCCATAGCTATCTGATCTAAGAAGTTTTGCCATCAACACCTGGTATTCAGAGGTAGATTGCTGCCGACTGGGGAGGTTCTATTCCACAAGTTGATCTGTCCTCCATGGATGTGCCTGCTTCCCCTTTGAAGCCCCTTAAGCCAGTGACTATCACATCGCTCATCCTGTGTCAGTGAGTTCCAAAAGTTAATTGCATATTATTTCGTGAAGAGGAAACTCACCTGAGAACCGTTTTGCTGATGCAGCCGGATAAGCCGCTGGTGGCGTGCCAGGCTAACAAACACGCCATGCGCTCGCCCAGATAATACGTGTTTCAGATGGCAGGGGAGATTAAAAAACCTGTTTGCGATTTCAGTAATCCCTGACGCTGGCCTAGCGGGGTAGGCCAGAGTTATTATCTCCGTAAGTCAGACGTGGGGGCTGAGGCGGAAAGATTAGCAGTTTGCCTGGGGCCGCATTTGTGGCGGATTTGAGAAATCGACCAAATACCTGGTTGTGGGATCAACCAGGGACCCATCCGATCCCGGAAGCTGCATCATACTGAGTCAGACCATTCATGTCTGGCTGAGCCCTGTCAACGCTGGCTGGCAGTGACTGTCCTGGGTTTCAGACAGGAATAGGGTTGCCATATGTCCCAAAAACAGGGACAATCCCGATTTTGGAGGAGTTTGTTCACATGCTTGCAAATGGGACAGAGGATCCTGTCCCAATTTTGAGGAAGAGAATTATGGTGACCCTAGACAGGAGGTTTTTCTGCCCTCCCCAGTGGAGGAACTGGGACCTTGTCTAGATAAAGCAGAGATTTGTCCACCAGTCAGGGTGATATGACCGGAAATTTCCAGATTTATCCTCTTTTTTAGCCTCCTTCCATGTGTCCTCCGAAAGGCCTTCATTGTCCTCCATTTGGACTTCATTTTGGAACTTTGCAATGGTGTGCAGTACCCATCATGTCATAGGTCGTTGGATTCATAATGAAGAGCAGAATCCAATGCAGAAAACGGTTTTGAAATATCTCCTTCCTGTCAAACGTTATGGCCAAAAAACTAAAAATAAAAAATATGCCTTGAGCTCCATGGGAAAGTGGAAGTGCCCAATATCACAGCTTTACTCATGAGTAGGAAAACGTGCCCTTGTCCACCAGAACGGCGAGGCTGATTGAAATCCAAAACCTTGACCTCCTTTTGAGTTTTAGGCATCATGTCACCCTGCCACCGATCCTCTTTCCAGTGGCGGCCAAGGAGTTTCTTCTGGGCAGGCCTTACTGCTGAAACACCCTATCCTGTTGTTGAGTCTTCCCTCCCACACTTTTTCCCCAAGGTAGACAGTGCCTGTTCATGGAGGCTCCACCACCGGCCACCTTTTCCCATCTCCGAGCCACCTGAAGCTGATCCCGAGTCTTTCCCCCTCCTGCTTTCCTGACAGTCGGCCTCCCCAGCTACTTCGCAGGAGTCCTTGGCCCAGCTCCAGGCTGGGCTGTGCAACCAGAGGCACCCACAGCTGTCGGAAATTGGGTGAGGGCACTTTAAATTTCCTCTCTCCTTGTCCCTGCTCGCTCATTCTTGTCTGTTTCAATAGAACCAGCTCTACTCAAGAGGCAAAAGACCTTTTTTCCCCCTTACCCAAAGCAGCCCAAGACTGGATCTGGCTTCCCAGGGCGAGAGAAGGGGGAGAGGCAGGGGGAGGCTTTCATTTAGGGAAGGAGAGCTGCTGCCTCTCCTTTTGAGCCTGGCCAGGAGGCAGAGCAACATCAGCCCTGTCCTTTCCCCTTTGCTTGACGATTGGAAAGATGCCCTGGCAGGGCCAGGTGCTCCGATAGCTGCCCTGCATGCCAGAAAAGTCACCCCTCTGATTTCCCTTCCCAGAACCATTCTGATGTCTCAATTTTCTCTTTTTAAGAACATTTTTTTCTCCTCCACTTGGAAGAAGTTACAGTAATTTCTCCCTCTTTTTTCTCTTTATGTCTTGATGTGTCTCCGAGAAGCTTTCAATATTCTTTGATTGACCCTCCTGGCTGGCTGGCTGGCTGGACTGAACTGACAGCCCTGACCTGGAAAGGCAAAATAATCTTCTGATCTTGGAACTAAATTTTCCCCTCCTCTCTACACACCTGATTAAAGTTTTGGAGGGTTTCGAGCTGGAAGGAATTGACTTTCTTGGGCTAAAAACTTGGATGCCACCCTAACAAAACCCCCTTCTTCCTGCCTCCAGATTGCATAAAGAATCATCCTCTTTTCACTCCTCTTTGCTGGATTCCTCTTTTTTATCTTTTTTGAAAGAGAGGGTGCTTCCGATGGTCTAAGCTCCAAAAAACTTGATGGGATAGCCTTATTAATGGTAAGTAACCACTTTCAGTGCCTTCTCTCACTTGATTTGATGTTGTTTTGCTCTTTGCTCCTGTTTGAGATGGTGTAAATTGTTCCGTGTCGAAGATAGTTTGCAAAGTCCTCCAGAAGTTTGCAAAGTCCTCCATGAAAAGAGCAAGATTAGGAAAAAGTGGGCACCTTTATGCATGTCTTGTTTTATCGTGTGACATTAACAAACTCTTAAAACTCTGCTTTAAGAAAATAAAATTGTTCTTCTCCACTTTCTTAAAAGTATTCACATGTGTTTGCCATTCACGCCACCATCCTCTCCACGCCTACTCAGAAGTTCAATTGTGTTCAATGGGGCTTACTCCCAGGAAAGTGTGTATAGGATTGCAGCCTCATTCAGCTTTAGAAGAGTGGGGTCAAACACCCATAGGGCAATGTGAGGGGGCATCAAATGATTGCTTCTGCTGGTCTCCTTTGCACACATAGACTGTGCAGCCGGAAACGGAGTTGCTGCCACCTGTTGCACACTCCACAAAGAGGGTGCTCGCTGGTCAGTGAATCTGCCTGATCCACACTTCCAGGATCAGGTTTACCCCGATCTCTAAAAATGGCTGGAGGGTTTTCTTCTATCAGTGGCCTAAATTTCAACAGGGGAGGTGAACCCCTAATTCCCACCCGAACTGTGGCCAATCTTGGTGCTCCATGGAGATGCAAGCCTGCTTCAGGAATTCACCATACTCTGATTTGGTGGCCTTATAACTCATAAGTCGCCACACCTAGTCTCCTAGGATGAGTAACTCCTTCTACTAGGTGCATTTCTAGGAAGGGGTGCATTTTATGACGAGGCAAGGCATTTTTGTGGGGCACTTTGCCCTTCATCAGGGTACCCGTCACCAACACCATTGCAACCCTTTCTCCTTCTCCGCCGGGGTCTTCTTAAAGGCGAGCAAACCTGCCTCTCTTTCTTCTTGCTTTATAAAGACCAGATTGACATGCCTCTGTTCCCCTCCACCAGCACTTTCCACCCCTTTCCCTGCTGTGATTGATGGTTTGAAAGATGAGAAATCGCTGCAAATTGAAATCACTTACAGATGAACCAGGGCTGGAGTGTGATGGGGGGGCGAGGGGGGTTCATAGCTTTGGAGCCATTGAAATAGTTTTTTTTCCCGTTCTCCTACCCTCCCTTCTCGTTTTACAACCAAAAAGAAGAATTGCATTTTGGAAATGCCTGGTGTGCTTTGCTTCTCTGATCTCGCCTCTCCTTTCTTTCGTACCCCTTTCTAAAGAGAGGAATGTTTGAGCCGAAGATCTGCAATTAATTAATTTGGAGTCGGAGGGCAAAGGAGGAAAAGGAATCTCAGACTAGCCCTACAATCCAGAGTAACTACGGGTGCACGTAAGACACATTACGTGTACCCGTAGTTACTGCACCATCTAGTGAAAACCTATAGGAAATTCATTTTGCAATCCAGAGCAAATTGTTCTTACACCGCAGCAAGGACTTCCCATAGTTGCTCTGGATTGCACCCAAAGGCAAATGTTCCTTTTTCCAAAACCCACAAGGTCACACGTGTGAAATCGGCATGCTCAGAAATGCAACCTTTGCAAACTGTTTCAAACTCTGGACGTTGCACTTGTTTCTAGTAAACAAGTGGCCGTCACGCCATTGACTTCCGTGCGCATGAAAACGCGCCGAGTGTGCGTATCTTAAGGCATCACAAATTACTTGCTAATAGAAAGCGCTTTCAACAATTATTAGCAGCAATTTAGGTTTGCTGTGAGCGGAATTTTCCCGGTTAGCTGCGTGGCGTGGCCTCTCGCACCAAATCCGTACTATGCGCAAGCAATTATTTTTTTATCACCCTTTTTAAAGACAGGAGTTTGCCATCCACTGGTCTTTAAATAGACACTGTGGATCTGAGTGAGAGCTTCATTGCCACACTTTCTCCCAAATGCATGGTGGATTCCCAAACCTTGTATGCCCTGGAAATTGCTAAAAGATTGTTCAGGTTCCAGATGAATTACACACCCCAGATTTAAAAAATAATAATTTTTCCTGACATTACTTCCCAATATGGACCAGGCATCCTTGTGGCTTCTTGATTCAGCAAGCAGAGTTGGATCGTACAGGAATATTATCATTAATATTTTTATTATTAGGAATATTTGTATAACACTTTTCATGAAATAGTACTACACAAAGCAGTTTGCATGGCACATGAATCAACAAATGGTGCCCTGTCATAAGAGGGCTCACAATCTAAAATTCAATGCAGAAGAGACCCTCGCAAAAGAGATTTTATTGGGGTGAATGGCTGGCCTCTCCAAGTGTTATCAATCAACCTGTCAATCAATCAATCAATCAGTCAATCAATCATCCTGCCCCCAGGTTGATTCTCACATTTAGTAAAAGATCAGCAGCAGAGCTGAACTGGAAAAACGGGTAGTCTTCAAAGTGCCACAAGGTTTTCAGTTCTTACTAGTACTAGTTCTTACTTTAGTTCTTACTAAAGGTTGTGACGTTAGAAAATGGCGACCCACCTTCCCAGCAGAGCTGGGTGACCATATGACCGGAAATTTCCGGATTTGCCCCCCTTTTAAGTCTCTTGTCTGGGTGTCCTCCAAAAGGGCTTCGTTGTCCTCCAGTTTGGCTTCATTTTGGAACTTTGCAGAGGTGTGCCATCCCCCATCATGTCGTATGTCGTGGGATTGATATTGAAGAGCAGAATCCAATGCAAAAATAGGTTTAGAAATATCTAATTCCTATCAAAACTAAAAATAAAAAATACGCATTGAGCTCTACGGGAAAGTGCCCAATATCATGGCTTTACTTGTGAGTAGGCAAACGTGCCATTGTCTGCAGGAAAGGCCAGGGTGAGAGGAATCCGAGACCTAGTCCTCCTTTTGAGGACATCTGGTCACCCTGCAGCAGAGGGATGTTGACAGCCATCTGATTCCATAAAACAATGGATGTATAGCATTCCTCTGAGTGGGGAAAGAATATAAGATTCAATGATGCGGTAAAAATCTAGACATTAGATATAGATTTGGTCTCTGAAAACCTGTTGAGCAAAACTAAAAAATGTGTAGGAAAAGCCCTGCTGGGCTAGTCCAGGGCCAACTAGTTCAGACTCCTCTTTCCGACTAGGCAGCTGCACCCAGAAAGTCCCCAAGTGAGCCCCAAAAGCAGCTGCCCTCCCCAGTAATCTGTCTCCAGCACCTGGTGTTTGAAGGTGAGCAAAGAGAGCTGAATGTGGAGGTTTTTTCACGGAGCTGTCACGGGGAATAACCATCGACAGGCCTCTTCTTGACAAATGTGACTTAATCCCCCTTTCCAGCCCCTGCCACATCTTGCCGGAGCAAATTCCACCAGTGAATCCTGCCTTCTTTTGTCTGTCCTGCGCCGGCCGTTCTGGGATCATGGAGGAGGGAGGAAATCTCTCCGCTTGCGCTCTCTGTCTCGTAGCCTTCATCCTCGGAGTCGCTTTCCTCGCAAAGAATCCCCATAGGTTTTTTCACTCGCTTTCTTGGCAATACCTCCCCATCCATTTATTTTGGTTCAGAGCCGGTGACCAATCCAGTACAGCTAGGGCTGCTTTGGCCACACTGGAGATCGCTGGAGATGTTTGCTGGAGATGTCTGGACCTGCCACTCTAATTCCCCCCATGGGTGAATGGCCTTCTCTTTGGTGGGCCAGATCATGCCACGCTTGCGGTTGTGGAATTAACTGTGATCTTCTGCAAGGAGAACTGATGTCTTCTGCCTTTGCAACCACAATGATGGCATCACCACTGCCCACCTGCAAACTCAGTGGCAAGCAGAGCAGAGATGTCCTCTTTCTTGCTCCGAGCGGGTTGCAGGACATGCTTCAAGGGTGGTAAACATGGTGGCGATTCTGGGATTCTCGGTAATTACAATCAGAGGCGGCCAACTTTTCTCCTGTGAACCAGAATCTTCCCAGTTTGGGGTCCCATCACTCCAAATCCAATCCCAGTCTCATTTTGGAGAACACTCATGGGTTAACCCACAGATGGGTTATCCACATATGGTGGGTTATCCGCAAAATTCGGTGAATATTAAGAACAGGTTTTTCTGGGAGGAAGGACGCAAAACATATCCCAAATATTGAACCTTCCCCCATATACTAAGATGTTATGAATTAGATTGAGCCTTAATATATTTCCTTTGGCGTTATAACTCTTGGGGTCTGTAACATACTTGTCCGAGTTGATATTTGGGGGGATTGTTGAAAATTGTTTGGCATTTGGGTAAGCGAGGGCTGAACTAGTAAGTGGCACAGCTAACCAAAGGAGCTGGTGTTTGCCCCAATAGTTAGTGGTGTTTGTTTCCGGTGAGTAAGCAAGGATTACAGCCTTAAGTCTTTCTCAACACAACGGGCTTAACTTCTGAGCAAAACAAATAACAATTTTCTAAACATCTGCACTAGTTATGCATGTTGTTTTCTAAATGCATATACCACTTTAAAGAAAAATCAATATTTCCAGTTTGTTTAATGATGAGTGCCATCTTGAGTGCCCATTGCGGGGGGGAGGGGGAAGAGAAAGAAAGAAAGAAGGAAAGAAGGAAAGAAGGAAGGAAAGAAGGAAAGAAAAGAAGGAAAGAAAAGAAGGAAAGAAAAGAAAGGAAAGAAAGAAAGGAAAGAAAGAAAGAAAGGAAAGAAAGAAAGAAAGAAAGAGTTTAAGTTGGTGTTGATTCAGAAGGGCAGAGGACACCAAAACAGACAGACACACACATATGTGTGTATGTGTGTGTCTGTCGGTCTGTCGGTCTGTCTGTCTGTTTTGGTGTCCTCTGCCCTTCTGAATATATATATATATATAGGAAGGGAGAAGGAGTTTGGGCATCAGCAATGCTTGCAGCTGACAATAACAATAACAGCTATAATATAAAGGTTTCCTGCGTGAGAATGAGATATTGGCAAATACTGGCTTTTCCTTGTAACTGACCGTTCACCATTCCCACACAACTTATGGGACCAACTTAGGATGCCACCAAAATCCCCCACCTTTATTTTAAACAAATGTTTTATGGGTTGTGTGTTGTTGTTGGACATTTTTTCTTAATATTTATTTATTTAATACTGGACTTTTTTTTTTAAAAAAAAAAGCAAAGTGAGAAACCTTTTTGCCCATATATTTGCATGTGTGTTGAGTGTTCTGTTACGATGAAGACAGAGAGATCACGGAACTGGACTGACGGATGGTGTCGCCGTGGCCGTGATCACCATTCCCCGACAGGGCTGGCCCATCCTTGAGGCCTACTGAGGCAGTTGCCTCAGGGTGCCCCTGCCATCCACCCACTCTCCTCCCATTCCCTATGTTGGAAAAGGAAGAAGGGGACGAACCTCTTTTCCTTTTCCAATCCGTGGTGAGGGTGGAGCAGAGGCGGACACATTTCCAATCAAAGGGGGGGCAGCACTTGGGCACGGCGGCCCAGGCGCCAGGAGGTCTCGGACCAGCCCTGCTCACTGGCCATGATCTCAAAGGTATTCTGATCTCACCTACATAATCACCTGTCTGGTGGCATCAACCTCTGAGTGTGTTTGGAGTTCTCCAGAGGAACCGGAGCATTTCCTACACAGCCCTAAACTCTGGTCCTCGCAAGTGGTTGTCAGAAGGCACCCCATTCCCAACCGTAAGAAAACATCAGCGCAAGTAAGTTCCATAATTCTCTATTCCTCTGCCTGCTTTTCCTCCTCTTCCTCTGTTCTCTCTCCCTCTTCAATCAGACTGGCAGGTGCCCATCTCCTTCTACTGGAATCAATGGATTCCCCTTTCCCTTTTCAACCTCTGCCTCTATTTCCCATCATTTCTTCTGCAATTTCCCCGAGATCTCATTTTAGATTGTAAGCTCTTTGAGGCAGGGAACTTCCTCTCTATAAGTGTAATAATATTGGGTTAAAAACATATATACAGGTATAAAAATATAATAATAAAAACACAGGTATAATATAATACAGTATAATATAATACAGTATAATATAATAATGTTGTGCTTATTGACAGCACTATCATAGTTACTGTATTTATTCAAATCTAACGCTCACATTCTCCAGCCGAATAATCCCTACAATCCAGAGTAACTATGGGAGCATGTATGAGACATTACATGTCCTTGTAGTAATTTCACCACCTAGTGAAAACCTATGGGAAATTCCTATTGCAATCCAGAGCAAATTGTTCTTACGCCGGAGACTCCCCATAGTTACTCTGGATTGCACTTCATCTCCAAAATCAGGTGCGCATTAGATTCGATGGTTAATTAGATTCAAGTCAATGTGGTATTTTGATTATAAGTGTAGGATGTGCATTTGATTTGACTGTGCATTAGAGTTGAGTAAATATGGTATTTTGATTACGGGTATAGGGTGCGCATTAGATTCAATGGTGCATTAGATTTGAGTAAATATGGTATTTACTTTATTTCACGGAACGGCAACTCCTTCCATTGCTTTTGGGAAGCTGAATGAACGTCATTGCAATGGCCGCTGCCACAAGTGTTCAGTGATTTGAGTACACACTTTGATTTGTGAGTTTTGTGTTGCTCGCAAGCCTCGACAAATATGCATCCGACCGTTTATGAAGAAGCAACCCGCCTGCTTAATTAAATCTGGAATAATACCGCCTCGTCTGAATTCAATATTCACTGTCAGCAAAGCGGAGCGGACTCCCAGGGTTGTCCGTCAGCAGGCCTCGGAAAGCGCAACATGTCACACGCTTGCACCGCGGCACCGGCAGGGCGTGGAAAAGGAGAGTCAGGCCAACAAGCCTGTCTGCTACCTGCCATCCACCTGCGCCAAGTGTCTTGATTTACCAGGGACGGGCATGGTGTATTTGTGTTGCTTCTTGAAGAGCCAAGCCCAGACGGCCTCAGGATGAGGGTGATGATGACATCTCCGTCCGAGTCAGGATCCAGGCGGTCCTCGGGCCAGATAGACCAAAGTGTTACAGAAACTCCCTAGACAACTTTGATTTTTGCTTTTTCTCTGTAATTTTTATTATTATTAAAAATAAAATAAAATAAAAATAAATTATTATTTATTAATTATTATTGCCCACCTGAGTTTTCAGGTAAGAGGTCCGTTGCTGACCTCACACCTCCGCTAAACAAGGCCTCCGTAAATCAGAGGTGGTGCTGATGCTTCTTTAAAAAAAATTATCACTATGAATATACCAGAGTTTATTATTGTTCTAATAATAAACCTAATATATGCTTCGGGGTTTAGCTCTCTCTGCCAGGTTAAATAATTTCAAAGTTAAATATCTTAGGTGTGGCAGAGGTGGATTAATATACTGGGGTTGAGCCAAGTTGCCGAGATTCAAACTTCGGGCCAGAAATGAGGCTTATTGGGTGACTCTGGGGCAGAACTGTCTACCTCGCAGGTGTGTTGTGAGAATAAATGAGCAGGAAGGAGGCACGTCCACGGTTCTCAGCCTCTTGGAGGAAGGGATGTATGTGCATCGTGGGCAATAAACAGTGTGCACCATCTGGTGTGTGTGAGAACACGGGGGCACCTGCTGCTTGTCAGGACGCCCTGCTTATGGTTGATGGCAAGCCATACACGACACCTGCCTCTGTAGTGTCTTGATGCTGTGCTCAAAGGGGGAAGCACTTTTAGGCATGTCACACCATGCAGGGCTGGCAGAGAAAACCAAATTGGCTCCCAGGGGAACAGCAGGCAGGGGTTGGGCAGGAAACCTCAGGACGAGAACGGGGCACGCCACGAGCAAGCGTTTGGGAACGTGTTGGCAAGTGGATGCTGAACGTGTGCCCTGATGTGCACTCTCGGCAGCACCCGTCTTCTTCTTGATTGCTCTTTCAAGTGCTCGTTCGTATCTGAGGAGTTCTTATCTGGGAGGCAGTGTGTGTGCGCACACTTGCGTGTGTGTAAATGGATCTCTTCCTACGGTTTCTGTTCCGGTGCTTTCTTCAACTGGAGCCAATGGCCAAGATACCCGCGTTTTCATTGCATCTTGTCCATGTGTCCACTTTTTCTAGGACATGTCCTCTTTTGTGTGTCCTTGTGTGGCTTGTGTCCTGGAAAAAAATCTATATTGTCTTTCTTTTTCTTGATAGCAGGCAGCATGTAGCCTTATTGTAATTAATAAATTATATCTAATAAATTATATGTAATTAATTATTAATTACTGCCTACGTCCATATAATCCAACCTGTCACCTACGGTCATCGGGGGGGAGGGCTGCTGACCATACGGCCACCAAGAAAGGGGAGAAGTGTGGCAGCTAGGAGAAGGGCCTTCTCGGTGTTTGCACCCCAGTTTTGGAACTCTCTTCCCTTGGACAAGAACTGCTCCCTCTTCGTATAGTTTTCAGTGCACCCTGAAAATATTTGTGTGGGCAAAACCTTTTAATTAATGGGTTGTTTTTTAAAAATGTTTTTATATATAGTATATATTGTTCATTTTAATGTTAGTTGCCTTGAGTCAGCCTGGCTGAGAAAGGTGGGATAAAAATTCCACAAACAAACAAGCAAGCAAATAAATAAATAAATATGTATTAGTTTTAATTTGAATAATTAGTAATACAGTGTTTAAATTAGCCACATGAAAGCAATATACTGTACATGTATCCCCTGCTTTCTGACAGTTCGTTTTCTGACAATCCACTCTTTCCTCTCCTTTCAACTCTACGCGGAACTCATTCATTCAACACGTTTCACTCATTCAACCTCTGCGTGCTGTTCTAAAGGCCAAAATTGCCCTCGTCCATGTTGCAGCTTCTGGTCAAACCCCATTCCTGAAGGAGTCAGTGAGGATCCATTTGCAGAAATGCAATCCTAAAGACACTTTCTTGGGAGTAAGACCCACTGAACACAATGGGGCTTACTTTTGAGTAGACATGGTTAGGATTGTATTCTAACCCTACAAACCAAAGTAACTATGGGTGCACGTAAGAGACATTACGTGCAGCCATAGTTACTGAATCACCTAGTGAAAACCTATGGGAAATTCATATTGCAATCCAGAGTAAATTGTTCTTACACTGGAGCAAGAACTCCCCGTAGATACTCTGGATTGCACCTGCTTCGTATAATATAATCTGCCTTGAAGCCTTCTCTGGAGATGCTGCGCTGGGGATCCTAGAACCTAGATCCTGGATCCTAGACTCTTGTGCATGCCCAGAAGAACCTAGAAAACACCAAACATGGTGATGACCTGGATTGGGTCATTGGTTCACTTGGTGGCAGCATTCTAGATTTTGAGGCAATGGGGTTTTCTCGGTCTTACCTGGGATGATCAGGGGTTGAATCCAGGACCTTCTGCAGGGAAAGCATGTACCCGACCTGTGGCCCATCCCCAAGGAGGGATGTCGCGGAGAACCAGTGCAACGCCACAGCCAAAGTGTGGGGCTGAGAGCTGCGTTGGCATTCCTCCCCAACCATAAAGCCGAGAATCGGGATCACCCTCTCTGGGCTTACTCTAGGGTCACAGGGTTGTGAGCATAAAATGTGGGTCATTGTGTAAGGTTCCTTGGAGGAAGGGCAGGTTGCAGAGGAAATAATAGCTCTCCCAAACAATCTCTGGCGTGATCAGCATATTTGTAAGAGGAAACCTTGACAAAATATGGGGTGTTACCTTGGAGGACTTGAAACAAAACCACTGGAGTGTTTTTGTGTCTGGTGATCCCGTGAACATGAGATGGCTGAATGAGAATTTATGAAGAGGTTTGATTGCATCCGCACAGGCTTGAGTCGAGATTAGGGGTTCCTGTCACATTAATTACAGCGTTGACTACCTCAAGCTGAGCTGGAAGGATTTGGTTAGCATGAATTAGTGCAGTTGGGAATCCATTGTCCTGATTAAGGCCAGCTGCGACGGTGCCAGGACTCATTACCAGCCTGACGTCAGCTGATCCTCCGCCTCCCTCACTTTGAAGTGTTGGGTTTTGTCACCCCACAAACGCAGGTGCCTCGAAATGCGCTCCGAGTCCTCTCCGAATATTACCATTTCTGATGACAGAGTTGCGTCTAATTACACCGCAGTATGTTATTACCAGGCCCCGGGTTGGAGATGCAACTCCCGATTGCTTCCAAAATTGGGACAGCAATTTCAAATGTGTATTTATTTAGGGGGAAAAAATACGGTATTTACTTGAATCTAATGTGCCACTGAATCTAATGCACATCTAATGTGCATCTAATGTGCCGAATGAATCCAATGTGCCACTGAATCTAATGCACACCTAGTGTGCATCTAAGGTGCCTAATGAATCTAATGTGCCATTGAATCTAATCCACATCTAATGTGCATCTAATGTGCTATTGAATCTAATGCACACCTAGTGTGCATCTAAGGTGCCTAATGAATCTAATGTGCCATTGAATCTAATGCACACCTACTGTGCTTCTAATGTGCCTAATGAATCTAATGTGCCACTGAATCTAATGCACATCTAATGTGAATCTAATGTGCCACTGAATCTAACACACATCTAATGTGCCGAATGAATCTAATGTGCCATTGAATCTAACGCACAAGACTTTTTAAAGGCTTGAAATTCAAAAAATGTTTACTGGCAGTTTTAATGTGTAGCTGCAAAGCAGGTTAATAATTTCATTTTACTGCATACAACAATGTGGTGGTAATAATAATAATAATAATAATAATAATAATAATAATAATAATAATAATAATAATAATAATCCAGTTACAAAAAGCAGCACTCCTGGGAACTTCACATATATTGAGATGACACCTTTGTGATTCCTAGTTCCTTTGATAGGAACTGAATCACAATAGAACCAATTTCTGTCAAACACCTGGCAACTGTGAAACAGTACATCATCATCATCATCATCATCATCATCATATGACAACAGGGTTTACCCAGGGGTGGGATTCAAATAAATTAATAACAGGTTCTATGTCCCATTAGTAACGGTTCTCAGAACCAGGCGCTCATAGCAAAGGGTTCTATAGAATCTGTGAGAACCCCCTGAAGCCCACCACTGGGTTTACCTAATTGCACCACTTTCTACAACAACGGGTTTATGTTACACTTTTATTACAATATGTAGTAAATTGTTAAACTGAATACTGTCTTATATTGTACTTATAATCAAAATACCATATTTACTTGAATCTAGTGTGCCATCAAATCTATTGTGCACCCCAATGTTAGAGTGCAGTTTAACATGGCATGGAGAAATCAGAGAGAGGGATTACCCTCCCTTTCCTTTCTCATAATCTTGGAATTTGGGACTGAGATCGGATGTGCCCCAAACCCAGCTCACTGATGTCACAAGGTGATGTCACAACTGCCGCATCTTGCAACATGGGAACAAGAATCTGGCAGAATCCGGGGACAAAAAAGTGGGACAGAATTCGGTGGTAGAACCCAAGAATATCCTGCGACGGCCTAGAAATCTAGAGAAATGGGCTCATTGGGGGGCAAACTGGCCTTTTGGATTATAGCCCCCAGCTGCTTGCTGGGAGATAATGGATCAGTCATACCCTCTTCTTGCCAGGTTGAAATACGGGGGGAGGATCTGGGACACTGCTCTGGGCTCCTTGGAGGATGGGTGGGTGAGAACTGTGCCTAATTGATAGTAATTAATAATTATAATTAATAATGGTAATTTGGGGTGTTGCCCTCCTCCCTTGCTTCATCTGCCATGCAGGTCTGAGCTCGTTAAAGAGACTACGGAGGTTGTAAACAAGAGGCAGACGTGATTGAGGGCTGCTACTGCTGGATCCGGCCCCCCAGGATGGGGTGCAGCAGCCGAAGTTGGGCAACCAGCCGTGTCGGGACACGCACCAGTGGGGGTGCTCTGGTTTGCTTTTGATCTCTGTAGGCATCGACCCGGGTCCCATGCAGTGTACCCGCAATACCCTTTCGGCTCAGGACCACAGCCCAACTCCTGTGTAACACAAGGGCTATGTGGGGCAGGAAATGCCCAACTGAGATCAGGCAAAAAAGAAAGTGCAAGCCCCATTTTGAATTTAAAAGAGGTATCAGTCCGGAATATGGCATAACAATAATAACAACGACAGGAAGACATGATATTCTGTGAGCAAAGAAGGATCCAAGCACATCTGCCCACTCCAGCTGGGAGGATCTCATTACTGATACTGCACCACTAAGGCGCATGATGGGTTCTGCCCCAGGAGTTTCCAGTCTTAGCATTCAGTATGGGGCTTGGAGCAAAGGAGGAAAGGAAGGGAAATGTCAGGATGGAGGTCGTGTTACTAAATAGGTAGGATTACCAATCCTTGAGGATTGGCCAGAAGTCTCCAGGAATTGGCATCTGTCTGCAGGTATCTCTTGAAGGCATCTCTTGAAAGTGATCCTTGGGATTTTAATAGGGCCTTCGGGAATTTCCAACGTTGCGTTAGGCTGGGGGAAAAAATCTAGGCATGGCTTCAGCCCGAGTTGGCAGCCTTCTGAACAGGAGATGAATATGCCTCCATTGCAGGAATAGGATGACAGGTCCCTGCCCACAAAGAGGGTACAATAAAAAATGTGATATGAGCGAAAGGCCAGAGGGAGGGAGAGGAAATTGAGACACGGAAAAAGAGGGAAGGGAACTGTGTTGGTTTTTGACTTGGAAGGACGAATTTTGGGTCACGTTAAGGTGACGGACAAGGCCATCCCAGAGAAGAATTTGGATTTATTTGGCTGCAAAATTCCACGTATGGCTGTGGGAGAGAGAGAGAAAAATATGAACATGTTCGAGATTTTGGTTTGATAAGATTAGGACTTCCTGACAGCTGTAAACAGCTGTTGGCCAGGAGAGAAGCGCATTACAGCTGTGTGTTTTTGTGGCTGGGCAGGATCAGGGCCAAGCCAGTCTGGAGAGTGTTTTTGTGGTTTCCCCTTTTTCTCTCCCAAACCTGGAACGTTGTCAAGAAGTTGGAATCGCTTAGTGGTGAAAATGTCAGGGAAAAGCAGCAAAAAAGGGAAAAACTGGAGAATTAATAGGATGATGTTTGGGGAGGACCCAGAATTTCTGGGGAGGAAAAAAATCTGGGGAGGAAAAATCTGGGGAGGAAAAAAATCTGGTGATAAAAGTCTTGGTTCTGTTTCTGGTTCCAAAACTGGAAGCTGCATGAGGTGCCCAAGAAGGACCAGGCCAGATCCAACCACATATTTAATACAGGCTGCAAAAGAATAGGGGATTCCTGCCTATTGTCCTAGATGAATCAGGGTGACCTACCCAAGAGCCTTTCCTGAGAGTAAGCCCCTGTGAAGTCAATGGAACTTACTTTTGAGTAGACCTGAATAGGATTGCACTAATGTCATAACAAGGCTTTAAAAAGAGGACGTGTCCTGGAAAAACAGAATGTATGGTTACCTTGAGGGGGATGGAGCTTCCATTTCCAGGTACAGTATACCTCTAAGAACACTGATTAGAAGAAGCGGGGAGATCTTTCCACCATGTACAGGTCCAACCTTGTTAAACATGGATTTTTTAATAAGCGGATTTGGCTCGACACAAATGGCCGCTGCAAATCACATTTTAGATCACAGTTATAAAAACTGCTTTTCTACTGTTGTAGAGAGGCAATCGTACAAGCAATCATTCCATTCCTCATTCCCAGAATCAAACCTCTGCAGGCCCGATCTTTACAATATGGTGCAATGGAGGAGCACCGAACCTGCAAGTAGATCTTTAAATCTATTTTTCTATTTAAAAAAAATCCAAGGATTTAAATTAGACCAGCTGGGAAGTGCACTCAGATCCTTAGAAATGTGAAGACAGGGTGACCAAATTGCCGGAAACTTCCGGATTTGTCCTCTTTTTTAGCCTCCTGTTCAGGTGTCCTCCAAAAGGGCTCTATTGTCCTCCATTTTGGCACTTTGCAAAGGTGTGCATTACCCCATCATGTCATATGTCGTTGGATTCATATTGAAAGGTAGAATCCAATGCATAATTTGGGTTTGAAATATTTCCTTCCTAGCAAACGTCACGGCCAAAAAAACTAAAAATCCAAAATATGCCTCGATCTCTATGGGAAAGTGCCCAATATTGTGGCTTTACTCATGAGTAGGCAAATGTGCCATTGTTCGCCGGAAAGGCCAGGCTGAGAGGAATCCAAGACCTTGTCTTCCTTTTGAGGTTTGGGCATCTGGTCACCCTGTGTGAGAAGGGTGGAGGGGTTTTTAAATACCCAGACAATGAGTGCCTTGGCAGCAGAGCATGTGCAGAGTGAATTCTTCCACATGCACCTGGGTTTTTTTATGGAAGGGACATAATTTGTGAGGCATTTGGGTTGCCTTTTAGCAACACTTAAAGAACGAGACGGCACATTTGGTGGCGCCGAAGCCTTCAATATGCATTTTCTCTTACTTTCTATGGATTGAACTGGGATTTTCTCTCCCCCTCCCTCTCCTCCAGTCCACTGATTCTTTTGTGTCACTCTCTGAATGGGAAAGCCTTTGGGGCCCAGGACCGCCAGATGCACACCGAGGATGCTATAAGGCAGTGGTCAGGGAACTGGGGTCAATTACCCCAAATGGGGTAAAAATGATACTCCTGGGGGTAATGGACAGTCGCGCTGCCGAGACACAGCCAGGCATGCATGTGAATCTATATACGTGCCTGGCTGTGTCTTGGCAGCATGACCATCCAATTTCATTTCACTGCATAGAAAATCTATATAGTGGTGCCTCACATAAAGAGCTTAATTCGTTCCGGAGGCCTGCTCTTTAAGTGAAATGCTCTTTAAGTGAAGCAGATTTTTCCATAGGAAATAATGGAAACTCAGAGGATTGGTTCCACAACCCCCAAAATATTCATAGAAAAATATTAACTGGATGTAAAAATGATGACAAAACACAAATTGAATTCAAAACATGCATTTAATGTGCATGATCCTATGAAGTCTACTTAGGCTGCAATCCTAAAGACACTTTCCTGGGAGTAAGCCCCATTTAACACAATGGGGCTTTCTTCTGGGTAGACATGGTTAAGAGGCTGCAATCAAAGACACTTTCCTGGGAGTAAGCCCCATTTAACACAATGGGGCTTACTTCTGAGTAGACATAGTTACGAGACTGCAATCAAAGACACTTTCCTGGGAGACTCACCTGGGCTGCTGCTGGAGGTTCAAGGTGGTCGGTGGGGGCACTTGGGAGCAGTTAAGGGCAGCTGCTTCTAGCACCTCCAGGCAACTGCCCCCAAGTTGGGGGCAGTTAGAGGCAGCAGCGCTGGCCGGCAGCCCTTTTAAAGAGCCTCCGCACGGAGTGTCAGGGCTGTATAAGTGCTCTTTAAGTGAAGCGGAACTTGTTATGTGAAGCAAGATTTCTTGGAAATTTTTGCTTGTTATGTGAAACGCTTGTTAAGCGAGGTACCACTGTATATAGATTCTATATGCATCCCTGGCTGTGTGTGTTACAGTACTGTAGAGTACAAGGACCTGACACAGTGCACTATATTAATAATATATGATTTCCTTCCTTTCCAATCAAGGGGATAACGTCGGCGTATCTAAATTTATTTTGGGGTAAAAGGTAAAAAGGTTCCTTGACCCCTGCTATTTAGAGCAGGCCTTCTTCAGTCTTGGAAGACTACGGGACTGTGCTCAGCGCTGCATACGCTGCATGCGAAGCACGAAAGCCTGGGTTGGATTGTTATGGAGGAGAGGCTGTTCCCCAAGCAGCAAATCCCCCTCTCCACGCCACTGAATTAGTCCAATGGAAAGGCAGAGCCAATACGATTGGATCCAGCTGCGTCGCAGAGCTGGGCTAAGGGCAGGAGCTCACCCTGTCTTGTGGGGCCCACCTGGGTCTCGAACCCTGGCCTGCTGGTTAACAAGCACAGTGTCTTAGCCACTTGTGCCACTCACAGCCCACTACCCCTTCTATAAGGGGATAGGAACGCAGGATGCTCCGAGATGGGAACATTCCCCTTTTCGGAACTGGGATAATGGTCCTGGAGTGACACCTGCTGGTCTTCAACACCGTCCAGGATTTCATTCCTTTCCGCGTTCCTGAACTGAAATGAAACCCAGATCAGGCAGTTCCATTTTTTGTTGAACCCAGAAATGGAATTGTGAATTGATGTCCTCTTTTTCCAGGACATGCCCCTCTTTTTGTCCTTGATTCCTGGAAAAAAAATCTTCATTGTCCTCCTTTCCCTTGTGAGCCGGCAGCATGGAACCTTCTTGTCATTAATAAATTATATGCAATAAATTACATGTAAGGGTTTTTAATTTAAGAATAAGTAACAGAGGGTTTTAATTAACCACTTGCAAACAATCTGTATGAGTCTTTTTAGACTTTATTTTGTCATGTCCTATATTCTTTCTTGGATGTCCTACATTTTTGGTTTGATCATGCGCTCCTCATTTGCCATTTATTCTGACTTATGTCAATGAATCAATCGGTTTCTAATGTGGTGCCCGTGTGACCTCAAAAGGAAGCATATATTTGGGGACATCTGCTGTGCTGACACTTTATCCTTCTTGGCACCCCAGTTCTAGGGCTTTGGCAGAAGCGGCCACGATGTTGAGGATCTTGGTGGGCGCCCTCGTCCCTGCCCTGCTCCTGGCAGCCCCTCCCATCAACAAGCTGGCGCTGTTCCCAGACAAGAGTGCCTGGTGCGAGGCCAAGAACATCACGCAGATTGTGGGGCACAGCGGCTGTGAGTCCAAGTCCATCCAGAACAGGTATGGGGGCAGCCTTTGCGCAGGGCAATGATCAGCTTTGTAGGGGGTCAAAACCTCAAGTGGCTGTGAGGTTCTCTAGGGGCAGAAATAGATGGGAACTGTACTGCATGTAGTTTGTCTTTGGAATTCATTGCCACTAGACAGTGTGATGCCCACTTGCTTGGAGGACTTCCAAAGTGGATGGGATAAAGTGACTGAGGGCAGGTCTGCCAATGGCTGCTAGTTACGACGGCTAATCTAGTGGACACATATAGTGTCCACCCTATCCCCGGGGTGATCAGATGTCCAAACTTCAAAAGGAGAACAAGGTCTTGGATTCCTCTCGGCCTGGCCTTTCAAGCAGGCAATGGCACATTTGCCTACTCATGAGTAAAGCCATGATATTGGGCACTTTCACTTTCCTATAGAGCTCAAGGCATATTTTTCATTTTTAGTTTTTGTCCATAACTTTTGATAGGGAGGAGATCATTCAAAACTGATTTTTGCATTGGATTGTGCTCTTCAATACGAATCCAACGACATATGACATGATGGGGAACTGCACACTATTGCAAAGTTCCAAAATGAAGCCAAAATGGAGGACAATGAAGCCCTTTTGGAGGACACCCAGACCGGAGGCTAAAAAGAGGACAAATCCAGAAATTTCTGGTCATGTGGTCACCCTGTGTCCCAGCTGCATGGGGGAAATAAGATGTAGAGGGGTCCGCCTTCCTCTCATGCTTCTTGGCTCAGTGGCGTAGCTAGGAGGGTGCAGGGGGTAGCAGATGCACCATGTAGCAAGCTTTGGGGGGGCAATAAGCTGCGCTTGATATTAGTGGCTAAAATTGGGAAAATCCAGGGATGCATAATAATAATACCATCATGTTATATATCACTGGAAAGGTAATTTAATGCAGAATGTAAGAAAACAAACTGCATTGGAATATCTGTATTTTATCAAAGGTTATGGCTGGATAAGCAGAAGATGAAAACACAATAGTCTATGGGGAAAAAAGTTGGTTTTCTTAACTCAAAACTTTCCCATGAGACTTACTGAGAACCAATGAAATAGAATTATGAGACTTTGATGATACAATTATGAGCTTTGTAGTGCGCTACGTGGTCATTAGCTGCGCCACGGTGTAGGCTTGGGTGACTGTGACTGAAACTGTGTGTTCTCCTCTGCACCCCTTCCTTCCCCCTGCAGGGCATGCCTGGGCCAGTGCTTCAGCTACAGCGTCCCCAACACCTTTCCACAGTCCACGGAGTCCCTGGTACACTGCGACTCCTGCATGCCAGCCCAGTCCTTGTGGGAAATTGTGAGTACCACCAGTGTGCCAAGTGGGTTCTTTTAAGGAGGAGAGAAATGCTGGGCAAGGCAGAGCCTTGTGGTAGAACCTCAACTTCTCTTCTTGGTCCCTCTGTCAGGTGACGTTGGACTGTCCCAGCAACGAGGACATTCCGCGGGTAGACAAGCTGGTGGAGAAGATCCTGCACTGCAGCTGCCAGGCCTGTGGGAAGGAGCAGAGCCAGGAGGGAGCGCTCTTCAACGTCTACCTGAATGCCGACGAGAACCTGCCCGCTGAGGCGCCCAATCCTCACCCCTTCAGCCATCACCCCGATGACATGTCCTCCAGCCGCCACCACCGCCAGCATGTTGAAGAACTGGAAAACTGACCTCTGGCCGCTGGGGACTGACCTTTCAGCCCAGGCCAGGACCCTCATAATACTTCTCAGATGTCAAGACCTTGTCTGGGAAGTGGCCAAGCAGACCCTGGAGCCTCTACAGGGAAGCATGTGGGGCATGAGGACAAAATGGCGGCCACTTAGAGAGTGAAAGGGTTGGGGAAACCATCCTTGAGCGTCACAACAATCTGTGGGGTGGGAGGATGACTCAGCATGGAGGGTCTCGTGGTGGCAGTGGCAAGGGTCTGTCTTCTGGGAGGTCAAGGGGACATGAAGATGGACAGAATGAAGATGGACAGATTCCCATTTGCCACCCACATTGACCCTGTGCTTGGTGCCTACTCTGAGGTTGGAGGGCCCAGAAGTGACCCATACATATTGACTAGACTTCCATTTTTGGGGACACATTTCGTTTAATTGGGAAGACGGATTTGGACAAGCCGAGTCCTCCCGTGCCCTGCGCAGTTGTGTTGTAACACTTTGCAAGCTGAGTTTTCCAACTCTTGAGAAAGAAGTTCTGGCCCATCGCTGGTGCCCGTTTTAGGCATGAGAAACTATTTGTCTTGGAGCATCTGACGCAAGCTGGTTTCGCATTTATTCCTTCACCCGAGAAGGGCTGCGCATTGCAACATCTCCCCCCCCCCTCCACCCCAAGTTCCTGGGAGATGTGGTCGAAGCAGCTTCTCCTTGTAGGATCAAGCTGCAGCTACAGCCTTCTGCAGTTTGTGGAACTGTGAATATGCAGTTGGTCCTAATGGACATTTCTGGTTCTTCAGCAGGGTCTCTGGTTTTCAGTCTTATATTGAATACATATGTGCGCCACTGGAGTCCAAGAGGTTTGGCTAGAATTTGTATGAACAACCTGCCTCCAGGGTACAAGTTGACCCCAAAGTAGGGGCCACCTTTGAGGAAATGGCTTCTCCCTCCTCCCTTCATTCTGGACTTTTTGTACAGGGATGAAGACTTCTAGAGGGGATCCTGATATGGCTCCATTTTGCTCCTTCCACTGGGAATGGCTCTGAAGGATGTAGTTCCTTCTAAGACTTGACCTCTCTGCCCCCCTTTAGCTATGCCACTTGGGAGCCATCCTTGGTCCTGAGTTTGGGCTGGAGCCTGGCCCAGCCAAAGCCACCTTCATTTCATACAGGGACACACAAAAGAGGTGGGTTGGTATGCCCTGGTTTCTGGATCATGAGTAGCACTTTAATAAATGGAGGAAGAAGGTAGATGGAATTCTTTGGAGAACATCAGAGAGGGGGAAGATCTTGAGGTCTTCTGTCCTGTTCTTAATTGCCAAGACTTTAACATTAAAGTGGCTCTAGGCTGCCTCTTGTTGACTCTCTCTGCAGAGATGGAAACTTGAGTCGTAGAATCCGAGAGTTGGAAGGGGCCTAGGAGGTCATCTAGTCCAACCTCCAACTTGAGTTGGAGTTGCAAAGTTGGAGACTCAAGTTGCAAAAATTCCATTTTTCAAGTGACTCAAAGACTCGACTCACAAAATGTTTGGAAACTCTAAAACACTCCAGTTGGACCCCCCCCCCCCCCCCAGACAGGAGTCACCAAGTCTCCTCAGTCTGGGTGGAGGTCCTTGCTTACCTTGTTTGGGGGCACTCGACAAGTCTAGAGTCAAGTCAACGAGAATCGAGTCAACATGAGTGCTTTTAAACTCGCCTGTATTGGGGACTTATTGTGTCACCCCAGAACCACCCGACTTGGTTCAAATTGTGGGGATCCAGTGACGTTAGATTTAAGTCTGCACTAGGAAGACTTTTCCCATGACTCTTTCTTTGTGTTGCCAAGCCTGTGATTCTTACCCATACACACAAACACACAAAAACACACACAGATGTACATTTTTGTCTTTGTAAATGTGTTGCTTTTTCACCAGCCCTGTTAAATAAACTAGATCTAACAACCAGTCTGCGTGTTGTTTGGAGAGGGGGGACTTTGACAACTGGCCTGTGCAGTGTGGTGGAGAATGTTGTGCTTTCCTTGTGGATCTTGTTGTCTGTTGGTGATGCTGGTTGTAGAACTGGCTAATCTTTTTCAGCTCAAGCCACGAGGTGGTGCTATGGCTCGTGTCAGGCCGTGGGGGGAAGCGAGGATTTCTGATGTGTCTGAGTTGGAGAAGGTCAGTTGACTGAGTCAGGGGTGGGATGGAGGTCTATGCTGAACAGTCTATTAAGTTGTATGTGGAGGAAATCAAGCTCTCCTTTTCCTCCTGGTTTCTGCATCAATACCTATTAGCGCATAGTGAAAAAGCATCAAGTGTCCCACAAGCCAACTTTGGCATCACCCTAAAAAAATTCATGCCCTTCGGAGCTAGGTTTGCCATATGCCCTGTGGCATATGCGGCATATGCCATATGCCCAGTCCCCAAAAACAGGGACTGTCCTGATTGTGCTCACAAACCAGCAAACGGGATAGAGGGTCCCGTTCAAATTTTGGGGAAGAAAATTATGGCGACCCTATTCTGAGCCCAAAGTACTCCTTGCAAAAGAGGCTGCCTGCTGCCCTCTGCATGAGTCCCTGCTCTGCCCCGATCTCCTTCCAAGCATCCTCCACCAGAATTCTGATGCCATCAGAAGAGGATTTCTGTTGCAGTAGGTACCAATTCTTGCAGGAACCCAGCAGGAGCTGTAGGCTTCTCTAGATGGATGATCCTGACTTTGACTCTGTTTGAACACAGTCCTAACCATGTCTACTAAAAAATAAGCTATTGATAAAATAAAATTATTAATAAAATAAAATATTAATAAAAATAAGCTATTAATAAAATAAAAATAAGTGTTCAATGGGTCTTATTCCCAGGATTGCAGCATTAGTTCTGTAAGACATTTTTGGCTTCTTAATGGAACCCCAGAGACGTGCTGGCGGACTCCCGATCAGCCTACTCTATGCCCTTATTGCCTCTGGCCTGACCTTCTTCCTCCCAGCCATCACCATCCTCTTCACCTACTGCTGCATCCTCCTGGCTGTCAGAAAGCGGGCAGTTCAGGTGGCATCGCTCACCAAAAATGTAGTTATTCTGGCCGATGAACCAGAGCAGGTAAAACAACACAACATCTTTCAATTTTTTGTACAGATAATTATATTAATTTTTTTTCAAAAAGTAAAAGTATTAAAAAGAAAAAAAGAACAGAAAATAAAGCACAACATATATAATAAAGATAGAATGGGGGAAAAATTATAAGGCAAGTGCAAACCTCCACCTTTCTTCAATCTAAATCCAATTTTCACAACCTAAACAGCCATCCAAAACAATTCTACAGTCTTATTTTAAAATTCCAAGTCTTTCAACTATAACTTTAAAAATCAACTGCAATTGCTGTGTATAAAAATCCAGTATTAAAAAAACTTAACACTTGCACTACCTACTCTTTACAAACAACATGAATGCAAGCAGCACGTGGTCCCTGCCCCAAGCTGCTTACATCCTATAAATTGGCCCAAGCTTGACTACTTAAGTGGGGCCGGAAGGAATACGGAGTAGAGCAAACATAGTTTTCATTTGCCACCCTTTGCTCAGTTGCAGTATGGATTGGGGTTAAGGACTGGGGTGCCCGACCCTGTCCTCTAAGCCCAGATTTATGTGCCACAAAGGCATCCTAGCCTTGTATTTTCAGATACAAGACATAGGCTGCAATCCTAATCACACTTTCCTGAGAGGAGGTACTATTGAACCCAATGGGACTTACTTCTGAGTAACTCTGATTTCCTGTTCTTATCTACACAAGGCCTTAAACTTATTTTCATGTTGTCCATTCTACTGCTTTAGGACTACCTTATAGGACGGTTTTTTAGGACTGTCCCAATACTGCCTTAACTTCTGACGTTCTCCTCCCCTTCCACTAATCTGTTTCATTCTCACTGGTGTTGTAAGACTAAGAGCACAATCCTAACCATACCTACTCAAAAGTAAGGACCATTGTATTCAGTGAGTCTAACCCCCAAATCCAGAGTAACTACGGAAGCATGTAAGAGACTTTACATGTACCCGTAATTGCTGTACCACCTACTGAAAACCT
The DNA here is from genome assembly GCA_030015325.1 of Cryptoblepharus egeriae. Taxonomy (NCBI): domain Eukaryota; kingdom Metazoa; phylum Chordata; class Lepidosauria; order Squamata; family Scincidae; genus Cryptoblepharus; species Cryptoblepharus egeriae. The sequence continues at coordinate 1,895,338 of JAREYC010000010.1, forward strand.
ATGGGAAATTCATATTGGAATCCAGAGTAAGTTGTTCTTATACTGGAGCAAGGACTCCCTGTAGTTACTCTGGATTTTGCCCTTAGAGCACAATCCTATCGATGTCTACTCAAAAGTAAACCCCATTGTGTTCAATGGGTCTTACTCCCAGGAAAGTGTCTTTAGGACTGCAGCCTTATTCTCAGAAAAGTGTCCTTAGGATTGTAGCCTAAGGGCATAATCCAGAGTAACTACATGGAGTCCTTGCTCTGGCGTAAGAACAATTTGCTCTGGATTGCAGTATGAATTTCCCATAGGTTTTCACTATGTAGTGCAGCAACTGTGGGTACACATAAAGTCTCTTACATGCTCCCATAGTTACTCTGGATTGTAGGGTAAGACTGCAATCCTAAAGACACTTTCCTGGGAGTAAGACCCATTGAACACAATGGGGTTTACTTTTGAGTAGACACCATTAGGATTGTGCTGTAAGGTGTGAAAGGGCAGTTGCATGCCCTGCAAATTCAGGCTGCAAGTTCTCCAGTTGCTCTTCTTGGGATGTATCTTTATATAGAGCTGGATCAGACCTGAACGCAAAGCGGTGCCAGCCAGAGCGGTGCCAGGGACAGCCCTTGTTCTGCCACTTTTGGCAGCAACAGCTGCCTGCCTCGTGCTGCTTTGCGCCCGCTGGATCTCGTGGAGGAGAACAAATTCACTCTCTCCCGAGCACCCGAGTGGGATTATTGGTTCCTTCCGAGATGCAGCCGTGGACAGAAGCGTCAGCTGAGCCTCCAGGCTGCCAGGCAGAAGCAGAGAGAGGGATCAGGAGCTGGTGGTGCTGCCTGGCAAGAGATGTGGCAGGTACCAAGTAGGGGCTGCAGGCTGGAGGGCAAAGGGGAGAGGGGTCAGGAAAATGCAGGCTTGGCCTCCTGGCTTCCAGCTGCCAGTCATGTGGCTGCATCAAGCCACAGGTTTGGGCATGTCTGGCAGGGATCTCCCTCCTTGCACTGAGCTGTTGAGAGAAGAGAGTGCAGAGCCGGCTCCTGGCAAAGAATGGGAGACAGAGAGAGGCGAGGAGGAGGAGGAGGAGGAGAGAGAATCATTCCCAGCTCTGCTCTTGCCATTCCACCCTCCTGGCAATGAACACTGAGCTCGGGCACCCGGATTCCCCGAGACACGCAACCCTTTCTGGCAGCCTCCTGTCCCTCGATGGAAGGGCTGCTCGGGAGCTCTCCTAATGCCAGCCTGACTGGGGAGTGGCCGGCACCCAGCGGCAGCACTTGGGTGGCTGCCTTCCTCTGCCTCCTCATCCTTCTGACCATGGTGGGCAACTTCTCCCTCATCCTGCTGATCCTCAGCCAGCGGGCCCTGCGCAACACCTCCAACTTCTTCCTGGTCTCGCTTTTCATGTCAGATCTGATGGTGGGGGGTGTGGTTATGCCCCCTGCCCTGCTGAACCAGCTCTATGGCCGCTGGGTGCTGGGCACCACCTTCTGCCCCATCTGGTTCTCCTTCGACGTGATGTGCAGCAGTGCCTCCATCCTCAACCTGTGTGTCATCAGCCTGGACCGTTACCTTCTCATCATCTCCCCACTCCGCTACAAGCTGCGCATGACCTCCTGCAGGGCCTTGCTCCTCGTCCTGGCCACCTGGACCTTGGCTGCCCTGGTCTCCTTTTGGCCTATCAAGATGGGCTGGCACAAGGCGGACTTTGCCCTCCGACCTCTCAATGCAACCTCAGCCTCCGAGGAAGAGGAGGAGGAGTGCCGGCTCCTGGTCAGCCTGCCCTATGCCCTCATCGCCTCTGGCCTGACCTTCTTCCTCCCAGCCATTGCCATCCTCTTCACCTACTGCCGCATCCTCCTGGCTGCCAGAAAGCAGGCGGTCCAGGTGGCATCGCTCACCAACAACGTGGTCATCGCGGCCGACGAACCAACGGACCAGGTAATACAACACAATACCTTGAGTAGTGCCAATCAACCAGTATGAGGCCTATCAACCAGTGTGCCGTGGCACAGATAGGCCTCATGTGTGCCATGGGAATTTGTGGAGGGTCATTAATTAATAAGAAATTAATAGGTTATTGATTAATTAATCTTGGGCACACCATCTGCTGTGGAACTGCTCCACAAGGCAACTGGATGGTTCAGTCCCTCATCATGCAGGAAACATGTACCACCTTCAGAAGAGGTTGCGTTGCCCATTGCACTTTGGTGCCACTTCCAAGGAGCCCAAGTTCAGCAACTCATGATGGGGGGCAGTGAGGATGCTCCTTCAAATGTGGGTAGCTACTTATCTTTACAAACATCGAAAACACAAGATGGATAAGCCTATCGTTATTCACAGTAATTGCTTATTATTATCCATTTCCCCCCATTAATCCATGGCAGCTCATAGAACAAATGTCTTTGGGATCACAACCATATGAAAGGCATACGCTCTCCCGTTCTAGCCAAAACACACCTTCCTGGAAGTAAGTCTTATGGAACGTACCGGGTCTTACTCCCGAGAAAATGCATTTAGGATTGTAGCAATGTTCTCCTGCACCTGGCATCCAGCACTTACCTGAAATAATCTCAAATAAACAACGCAAATAGAAGCAACAGACTAATAATTATTGACAAAAGTTTCGCTCATATAAGGAAATATAAAGGAAATTCCCTCCTTTACACCCTTGTTAAAGGTCCAGCAGCCCTGAAGTTAAAGTTTGGAGACCCCTGGTGTAGAGGAATTCTCAAGTTGGCAATGCTCACATTTCCCCCAGGGGGGGGGGGGGTTTCTGGGTCATGGGTTCCTTATTTATTTATTTGTTTGTTCATTCATTCGTTTGTTTGTTTGTTTGTTTGTTCGTTCATATGTCCATCCATCCATCCGTCTCTCTCTCTCTCTCTATCTATCTATCTGACAGATTTGTACATTCATATGCTCATCCATCCATCCGTCTCTCTCTATCCCTACAATCCAGAGTAACTATGGGAGCACGTAAGAGACATTATGTGGACCCATAGTTACGGCACCCCGTAGTGAAAACCTATGGGAAATTCACATTGCAATCCAGAGCAAATTGTTCTTACACCGGAGCAAGGACTTCCCGTTGTTACTCTGGATTGTGCCCTAAGTCTCTCTCTCTCTCTCTCTCTCTCTCTCTCTCTCTGTGTCTATCTGACAGATTTGTACATTCATATCTCCGTCTGTCCGTCCGTCCGTCTCTCTCTCTATCTATTTATCTGACAGATTTGTACATTCATATGTCCGTCCGTCTGTCTATCTATCTGACAGATTTGTACATTCATATGTCCGTCTGTCCGTCCGTTTCTCTCTCTCTATCTATCTATCCATCTGACAGATTTGTACATTCATATGTCCGTCCGTCCGTCTGTCTATCTATCTGACAGATTTGTACATTCATATGTCCGTCTGTCCGTCCGTTTCTCTCTCTCTCTCTATCTATCCATCTGACAGATTTGTACATTCATATGTCCGTCCGTCCGTCCATCCGTCTATCTATCTATCTATCTATCTATCTATCTATCTATCTATCTATCTATCTATCTGACAGATTTGTACATTCATATGTCCATCTGTCCGTCCGTCCGTCTGTTTCTCTCTCTCTCTCTCTCTCTCTATTTATCTGACAGATTTGTACATTCATATGTCCGTCCGTCCGTCCGTCCGTCTGTCTATCTATCTATCTATCTATCTATCTGACAGATTTGTACATTCATATGTCCGTCCGTCCGTCCCTCTCTGTCATTCTATCTACCTATCTGACAGATTTGTACTCCACCTGCCTCCCACCCCAGGGGACCCATGGTGGCTAACAACATTAAAAACAATAAAACACTTATCAGAGTTTATGGGTGCAATCCTAAAGACACTTTCCTGGGATTGAGACCCATTGAATGCAATGAGGCTTAAGAGACATGGTTAGGAGTGTGGTCTAAAAGCGTTAAATTATTTTTTAAAAGCCCTCCCCTTTTGTCCTGCTTGCATCTAGGTGCCATGTGGGCCTCTGAGGAAGGCCACTTCCTCATCCATCTGCTTCCCCATCACCGTTTATATGACTTTTGAGGGCTGGGGGATAATATATTTGCAGAAAGAGAACAACGTGGGCTCTGGGATTCCCAGGCAGTGCAAGGCCCCCCTGGGAGAAATGTGATCAGATCAATCTCAGGCCACTCACAAGTCCCCCTGACAGCTTTGCAGCATCACAACATTCTGCACGTGAAACACGTGCCCCCCTGTTCCAATTCATGCTCTTGGGAAGGGGTGTCCAACATCCAGCCTGGGGTCCGCATGCGGCCCAGGACAAGGGTGGATGTGGCCCTCCTGCAAAGCTGGCCACCACCATTGGAAACCCTAACCATGTCTACTCAGACGTAAGGCCCATTGTACCCACAGTCAATGAGGCTTACTCCCAAGTTGCAGTCTGAGAGCCCAATCCTATGCATGGCTACTCAGCAGAAAACCCCATGATAATCAATGAGACTTACTCCAAGGTTTAGCTTGGAGAGGATTGCTGCCCATCCTATGCATCATGCCTACTCAGAAGTCACCCCCATTACAATCAATGAGACTTACTCAAAGGTTTAAAATGTAGGACAAAATATAGGACATCCTACATTTTGTCCTACATTTTAAAAAAGTTGTTAGTGTTTATGTGCGGCCCAAACCAACTCGTCTTCTTCCAATGCGGCCCAGGTTGGGCACCCGTGCTCTTGGGAATGGACCAAAAGGTCCTGTGCCTCTGGAATGATGGTTTCCAAGAACGGCAAGCAAACTGGCATGGTTGTAAAAAGGGACAGTTTGTTGATCAGGTCCTCATCACACTGCTCCTGCACATGGAGGTTCTGCTCAGCTTTCTTGGCCTCTGGATCTCTTGGCTTTTTGGTGTTTGGATTTCTTGTCCTCTGGATGATCTCAGCAACTTTGGCAATGCTTTAAAAAAGCCAAGCAGGCAACCATTTAAGCTGAAAAACACGGCAAGAAATGCGTCGTTTCCCATTTCAGGGGAGAAGGAATGATTTCTCCTGCGTTTCTGCCTCTCCCTCGGTCTTTTGTTCGCTTCTGGAGAAGGGAAAGCTCGGAGGAGGCAAAGCTGTCAAGCTCATTGTTCAAGATTATGGAGGCCCTGCTCATCAGGATGTGGGGGCAGCCCCACTTGCTCCCCACAAGTGCCATGTGCCATGGGCAGAACAGCCGTGCAAGGTGGGAGAGTGCGCAGGCACAGGCGCTGATGACTCCAAGGATAATTAAATGCGCTCCAACTGTCTCTGTTTACCAGGGAACAGAATGCCACAAGATGTGGCAATGGCGTTAAAGGGGAATTGGGCAAAGGCATGCCAGAGGAGAGGCACTGAGCTGGGGTCATCTTCCTCAAGATTGGGTATGTATGGCCTCAGAGACACTCCACTGCACCGTCTGTGCATGAATATGTGCTTGACACTTCAAGCTTGATGTGTCAAACTGGCCCCATTAAAATGCCTTCTGTCCAGAGAATTTGCCCCAATCCCTAGATCTGTGATGTTCACCCTTTTGTGCCTTGTGGCACACCAACTAGGTGCCAAATCTAGGTGCCAAATCTATGGCACACCAACCAGGTGCCAAATCCCACCATCAATATTTGGGCAATTGACAAGGCACATCATGCTGCTGGTGGGATGGTTCAATTCCTCAATGACCCTATTAATAATTAATTTTTAAAAATAAATAAATATAGTCCAAACTCCCATGGCACACCTGAGGACCACTCACGGCACACCAGGGTGCCATGGTACGCTGGTTGAAAATCAACTGCTCAGATCCTGAAAGCTTCATTTTAACTGCCGTGGAGTTGCTAGACAGCACCACAGTGCATTGAAGAGCATCACCCAGTTTTTTTTTTAAACTAAGGCTGCATCCCATTTGTGTGTCACATGCCATTGGACAGAATAGGACTTACTTCTGAGTAGACATGCATAGGATTGTGTGCCAAGTCATACCGCTTGGGAGAAAAAGTACTTTTGCCCTTCTGCGGCTAATGGCACCACTTTGCAAACTGTGGGCATCCCAAATGTCCAAATCCCAAGGGCCAAATGCCACCCCATCCATGGTCACGATTGATCTGCTTCCTCTTTGGTGTTCAGCCATTGCAAAGCCTTTGCAGCAAGGCCAGCCTGGATCCTGGCTCAGCTTGTGTTTTGTCTTGTTTGAAAAGAAAAATCAAATCAACCCCAGTGCCCAATTCAGTCGCCCCCCAATAGCAGGAAATCGGGTACGTCCAAGCGGTTTTTAAGAATGATTTTCAAGGGTCGAAAGAATGACGCAGTTCTTTGCCCAGCTTTGGGAAGGCTCCAATGCTTCTGTGCCGCCACCACAATTGCCACAATGCCACCCTCGGACAAATGATTACAGTTCCAAGCAAGAGAAATTGAATTTGCCAAGAAGGTTTAGTCACCAATGAGTTTGTAACAGGGAAGAGGAGCTCTGCCCAAGGGTTACGCGCATGCATGTGTGCGTGCTGCATGCGCAAGCACACAAACAGATGTGTACTGCTGCAAATCTGCATGTGTGCAGATGCAGAATTAAACTTCTTGGGACTCTTGGTTGTTGTTGTTTAAAAAATAACACACCCCCAGTCCTTATGGAGCCTTGTTCCTAGAACCTGGCATCTCCGCCATCTCTTCTTTAATATCACCACCACCAAAGAACAACCAACAACAGAACAACACTAGGAACTGAATCAGTTCCTTGATCTATCCAGGATGGTCAACACTGACTGGCAGCAGCCATCCAAGCTGCAGATGGGAATCGTTCTCAGCGCTACCAGGGATGTCTAGGTCTGAACCTGAGATCTTTGGGATGCCAAAAACTGGGGCTCAACTACTGAGCCCAGAAATGAAGATTACAATGTCATCAGTTCAACTTGAGGGTCCACATCCATGAAATAATTTTATGGCTCCCGGACTTGTCGACGAACCCTTCCCCAGACAAATCCAGAGAAACTACGGGAGCGCGTAAGAGACATTACGTGTACCCGTAGTTGCTGCACCACCTAGTGAAAACCTATGGGAAATTCATATTGCAATCCAGAGCAAATATGTCTTACACCGGAGCAAGGACTCCCTGTAGTTACTCTGGATTGCGCCCCTAGAGTTGTATGTACAGAAAGAGAGCACATGAAACTTGGCTCTCACCGTTCCCATGTTCACCTGCTCCGACGCATTCATCAAACCCTGCAAAATGGTGGGAAGCAGGAATTGGAGCTTGATGGAGCTCGGGGAGGGCAGAGGCCAGCCTTGCAGTGGCCATCCAAACAGCCGATATTTCTTTGGCTTTCCCCGGCAGCTTCATTGGGGTTTATGAGCTCATTTGTCATGTCCGATGTCTCTCCGTGTGTTTTTTGCAAATACACACGCATCAGGCGGAAGCTTTGCCTTCCCCTTAAAAAGAGGAGATAATTCACCACGGAGATTGAAAGATTTAACTCAGCTAGACTTTCTTGACTTCATATCCTGCAGGAGGAAAACAAAGTTAATTGCCTTTAAATGCTTTGATCTAACTTTTTCGCACCCCCCATATGTACCCACACATTTCTCTTGCCACACGCTCATGTTTTGTTGAAAGCCCTGCCAGCCATCCAGTGCCCAGTTGCAACTGCTGAGTTTATAAATAATACTTTTAAGAAGGGCTGCGGTGAAGCTGGAATCTTTCATTCCCATTTACCAGCAGGGGTGAAGAGAGAGCACCTACTGTGACTTTTTAAATGGCTGTAATTATAAAAGAACAAGGAAACAGGCTCTTGCAAGCCAGTGATGAGGACATCATCATCATCATCATCATCACCACCACCACACACAGAATGTGTTTGGCGTGTGTGTGGAAACCTTTGGCAAACAGAATGATTGAAGATGCTCCTTTCAAATGATTTCCCTGCCTGTCTTTAATATCTAGCTGTTCTGAGTGCATTTTGAACAAGCACCCTCGAGCCCACTAAAAAAAAACCCCATTGTGAAATATTTGCAGCTTGAAAACACAATCCAGACTCACCACTGCTTTTTTTGGAAACAACAAAGTGTTCCAGAGAGGATACGGCACATTTCAGGACAATCCAGAGTAGTCGCTGCCTGCTGAACCAGATGGTTGGTCTGTATCAACCAGAGTCCATAAACACCGACTAGAAACAGCTCCCCAGGTTTTTAGGAAGGAAGGTTTCATTTTCCCTAAGATTTTTTTAAAACAGGGACGAATGACCAAATCAGGGGCTACAGACCCTCCCCAATAAGAGGAGGATCCCCAATAAGATCTTCTGAATCAGATCAATCAGTAATCCAGTATCCCATTTCCCAGAATGGCCCACTGGATACCTTCAAGAGGAGATATCAGGGTAACCATATGACCAGATTTTTTCAGATTTGTCCTCTTTTTTAGCCCCCTGTCCAGGTGTCCTCCAAAAGGGCTTCATTTTGGAACTTTGCAATGGTGTGCAGGACCCCATTATGGGCAAAATCCACAGGGAGTCCTTACTCCGGTGTAAGAACAACTTACTCCGTATTGCAATATCAATTTCCCATAGGTTTTCACGAGGTGGTGCAGTAACTACAGGTGCACGTAAAGTCTCTTATGTGCTCCCGTAGTTACTCTGGATTTGGAGGTATGTCATATGTCACTGGATTTGTTTGGAAGAGCAGAATCCCCTGCAAACATCGGTTTTGAAATATCTCCTCAAAACACTAAACATCAAAAATATGCATTGAGCTCTATGGGAAAGTGAAAGTGCCCAATATCGCGGCTTTACTCATGAGTAGGGAAACATGCCATTGTCGGCTGGAAAGGCCAGGCTGAGAGGGATCCAAGATCTTGTTCTCCTTTGAGCTTTGGGCATCTGGTTACCCTCCTGCCCACCTCTGTTTCCCTGTAATAAAAACCCAGCAGAAGTTGGAAGCTGCTGCTAAGAATCTGGAAGTAAGTGCGTCATGACATGGCCTTAATGGGCCAGATCCTATGAATTCATCTAATCCTTTTTTGAATGGGCACGTGGCCACCACCGTCTTGTAGCAGTGGGTCCAACAGACCGCACACTGTGCAACGGTACCGCGTTTACGCGAATCAAATACGCACCTTTTCCAGCCAAATTTAGTCTCCAAAAATCAGGATGCGCATTAGATTTGATGGCGCCTTATATTCGAGTATATATGGTCTTTTGATTATATCGTGTCGTGACCACCTAGTCCAGAGGATGGAGAGAGAGTCCTCTGTGTCCAACCAGTTTCAATTAGCTTCTCTACCCATTAACTGGGAATTTCAGTACCATGGATAGCAGCACCCAATGGCTTGCAACAGCCTCCAATCTCTCCTTGAAGGAGGCAAGCCTTTAATTCAATTAAAATCCAATTTTTGCCTAAGCCTAAGACTCAACCAAGATGCCATCTGAGACATCAAGGACCAATGCCATATAATTGGCAATTTAATAACTGGCAAGAGAAACTGGGTGGTAGGAGAGACAGGCAAAGTTCTGTTTTGTATGGCATGAAATTGATTTATGGAACCACCATTAATTAACGGGACTGCAGGAGGTGGTGATGCGCATAAGATAAACTCACAGATGCGCATAAGATAAACTCACAGGTCTATCTGGGGCTACCGGTCATGGGGTCTATATGGAACCTCCAGGTTCAGAGGTAGTCTACCTATGAAAACCAGTTGCGAGAGAAGCTGCTCCAGGTAGGGTTTTTGTCTTCAGGCCACATTCATAGGATACTGTGGGAAACAGATACTGGAATTAAGGGCCATTTGGGGTGATCAAGCAGCAACCTTATCACACTACTCAGTCCAAAAGAAATGGTTGTGTTTAATTGTACAGGTCCAACTTTGATTGGGGTTGCCAGAATTCTCTCCCACCAAATTGGGCCCCCATTGCCAGAATGTGAACACAATCCCCCCATTTTGGGAGTGTCCCTGTTTTTCAAGATATATGGCAACCCTAAACCTTGTTATACACGGGGATTTTTATACAATGATTTGACTCAACAAGAATGGCCGCTGCAGATGAGAAGGAAAATGCTGATCCCTGGAGAAGGAGAACCTGAGCAACAAGTACTTCTTTCTACCACTTAACCCTGGTTATAAAACCCTAAATGCTTTATTTTATTATTAAAGTGGAATAAATTAGAATTCGTGGAAGAATTGTATTCATTCCTAGGTTGGCAAAGCAGCAGCAGAGAAATCTGCCCTCCCATGGCTGTGAGTGGAACTGCAACAGAATCTGTTTTGATTCATTCAAACAGAATGCAGATTTAACACAGCAATTTAATTTACAGCGCTGCCTATTTTTAAGATTTGTCCATTAAAATATTATTTATTATTTAGTTAATTTATTTCATATATTCAAAGCTTCCAAAGTGAACGTGGTTTTAGTTTTTTAAAGCACATATAATTAAGCGTCATTAGCAATCAATAGTAAAATCTGATTGTGGACATGTAATAACGTATAATATTAGTAATAATGTAAAAGTAGAATGTAATAATGATGTTTTGATCTCTCCGGCTGTTGAAATGATGCCGATATAGGACAGAAGCAGGTAGATGTATATGTCTCTCCCTCCAACGCATTTTCTTCCTCCTCCTCCTCCTCAGGGTCACAGAGCGCACAGCCAATTGACGGCCACAAGTGACAACCGCAAGTTTACCAACAAGCACAGCAAGCGGGCTCTGAAAGCCAGCCTGACGCTGGGCATCCTCTTGGGCATGTTCTTTGTGGCGTGGCTCCCCTTCTTTGTGTGCAACATGGTGCAGGTAAGTCGCACCAATCCAAGTGGGTGCCAGAGTCATATAAGGTCCTGCTTAGCATTTGTACGGCATATTGTAAGCACGTATTGTCCTGTGCAGGGTAAACGTAAGTACTGTATTATCCCTGTCTCGGAGCGAGTGGCTTGAATGCTGCAGTCATACCCCAGAGATACAGAATATTACTCATCCTCAGCAGATGGCAAGCCCACATGACGGCTTGGGAAGAAACAGTTCTGGAATTGGTAGGTCGTTATGTTACTACTTGGGAAAGGTTGAATGTCCTACTAATTTCCTTCCTAGCAGAGGTCAAGTGGAAGGAGGCAAACCCAGAACGAGTCGTCAAAGAGATGCAACAGGCAGACTCTTCTTCAAGGGCCAAGTCCCTATTATTTTCTGCAAGGCACGTGCAATTCAAGGCTGATTTCTTTCTCCCCCCTTCCTGTCCTGCAGGCAGCCTGCAACTGTGTCTCCGCAGATTTCTTTGACATGCTGACATGGCTGGGTTACTGCAACAGCACCATGAACCCCATCATCTACCCGCTCTTCATGCGGGACTTCAAGCGGGCCATGGCCAAGTACCTGCCCTGCTGCCGGCGTGCCTGGGAACACAGGCCCACCCCCATCTCACTTTCCATGAGGAACTCCAACAGTGGGCCTCGGCCAGGCATATCCCTCAAGAATGTTCTGACGCTGCAGGGGGACACAGATTCGGCCGACTCCATCACCCACCTCGACGGACACCACAGCCTCCACATGGGGTCCCTGCCGGGCACAGGAACAGACTCTGTAACCCTCTTTAACCCAGAGCAACCGGATCAGGAGCCTCATCCACTGAACACTCCCATGGACTGATGCTGTTTGTCCAGAAACTGTCCACCAGTGTTGTGATACGCCAGCCCTGGCAAGCATATCTGCCCTGCCATCTCACAAGGAGTGCTAGGTTGGGCAATTGCCCCAAATTCTAATTTTGTCAGAATTCATACAGCAGAACTTCCCCCCTCCGTTGACCTGCCGTCTTGCACTTTGAGGATTTGTGGCACGTGATTGAGATGCAGCCGACACCGACGTTGCTTCCTTATGCAACAATGTGCATCATATACACTTGGCAATAAACATCTTCCTCCCCTCTTTTTAAACTCAGCCAAAGCTGAATTCAGGCCCTCCTAAAAATGCTGCCACTTTCTCCCACTACCTCCGACTGGCGCATTCATGACACAACCAGTATCGCTGGCTTGTTCTGGCTGAACTGATGTACCGTGATCAACATCTGAGCCAACCGTCCACCTTTGGAGACCTCCTTAATACAAGTAGTCTCCAAACAAGAGTTTGCGACAGCTGGGTGATCGTATCAATCAGCTGTGTGGTCACCCATCAGCAACAGAAGGCTTTCTACACTGTCTCTGCTCAGGACGGATCGTTCCACTCAGTGTATCCGACTGTGACTTGACTGACACTTTTCTCTCATTACTTTGTAAAGAAAAGTACATTCTCATCTATGATGCATGTGCATGTACATTCTGGACTTATGGACATACATAACAGTTGACTACAGTTGCTTTATTGCCCAACAGACACATTCATGGGGGTCTCTGGTAAGCGTCCATAATGCCCAACGTTTCAGTTTCTTACATGTCATGAAACAAACATTTCTTCAAGAACAGTGAATGGCTGGAGGTCACCATGGTTCACAAATTGGAGCGGCTTCCAGAATACGACTGATCTGTGGCAGGGGGACACCGAGAACCAACTGAGCTGGGTCTCGCTGTGGTTGGCAGGACCTATGGACAGACAGGAGTCCACGGTTCTTCTGTGGCTGTGTGACTATTCATAATTTTATTCAGCTCCACAATCCACAGTGAGCTGTGCTAAATTAACATGTCTGCCTGCCAGGACAGGCTCCAGGCAACTCGTACGTGGTTCTTAATGGTCTCAGCGACCGAAGCCTGCCTACTGATCTTTGGCAAGGAGACTGCAGCCCCTGCTTGCCGATCATGCTCCATAGAGCATGACCTGTATGGAGATCATTGGACCCTGATGGACTGTATTAATTGAAAGGTCAGGCACTAGAGGAGCTCTGCTGGACAGGTCCCTTTGAAAAGAACGGGGTTTTATAGAAGGTGAGGTGGGGCTTCCCAGAAGATTATTCTGGCCCCTGCACTGATTCTGCCCTCGACCCGGATTTGGAACTTTTTCCTAAAGCTCCTTTTCAACTTGTACATTTGTAAATAAATATATTTGTTAAAAAATAAATACAGATTTTCTCTCTTGCTTTCTCTTCCAAAAAAAAAAAACCCTACTTGGAGGCTGTGTTGAACTCAGCTTCACTAGCACAAGGCACACTGTTGGCCATTAGTAAGGTGCCACTGGTGAGCAGTGGTATGTGCTTTGCATGCAGAAGGTCCTGGGTTTCACCCCATCATATGTCCCCTGGGAAGGGACATAGTGGCCACCTTAGTGGCCATGTGGTGGCTGGCAGTTCAAAGGTTTCTAATCTTGGACAACTGCAACCAGGCATGGTTCGCAGCACAAGGCTGGGCAAAGACATAGATGATACATGGCAGCTTCATGTGCCAGACCATCAGCAGCCATGAGACATAATAGTCAAGAATGCAGCATCCATATTCAGAGACAAAGACCTTTCCTCGTCCTCTTTCAATTAGAACTTGGACAACACCCAACACAGCAGGGCTGTAAGTTGGTCCAAGATTTTAAAAAACTGAAGCATTTTGTTCCCTACAAAGTGAAATTTCTGGCTGTGAGACGTGGCAAAAGGCCACTGGCTCAAACGGCTTTTCTGGATTACCGATACTCACAGAAGAGGAAAGGTTTACCAAAAGCCATCAGCTGATATGGAGGATTGCAATAGAACTTCCATGTTCAGAACCAGTCTACCTCCCATTACACTGCCAGGGGAAACAGTAAAGGAAGCTAACTCCACTAGGCCTCACCTATAAGGTTCTGCAGGCACTGAAGGGTAGAGAGAATATTTAAGTGGACAGACTTCTGGCCCAATCCTGCAAAGATATTCATGACATCACAGTGATGTCACATCCCAGTAATTTTGACAGGGGGTCTTGGACAGATTTTTAAGTTTGAAAGGGGGTCCCAGGCTGAAATGCCCAAGTACCACTGCATTCTCTTCTTACCTTTCTGCTGTAAGCACTGTGAAGCCATCGGCACTACGGCTGCAATATAGAAATTTTTGGAAGACCCAGGGCAAGTATGACCACCATCATATGACCAAACTCGTCTTATGTTATCTGAGCATCAAACCACTCACAGAACAAACATGGTGGTCAGTTAAACCAGAAAGTTCTGGGGAATGTGCAGAGCTGGTGGTCAATGAACCTTCTTGGTCTGGCAGTTTTTGGTTACTCTCGGCACTGGCAATGCTCCTCTGTTCAGAATCTGCTTCCTGTGGTGGGGCGTGCGGGCTAGAGCTATGGTTGGATACTGGCTCCCATGACCAGTAGTCACGGCCATTCTCTTCTCCTCCTGGCATGCTTTGCTCTCCATGGGCAGGGGCATTCAGCTTCGCTTCCTGGCTCTCCTTGGGCTCAACAGAGAGAGCAGCCAGACCTCCCTGTTCTTCACGGGTCTTGACACCCACAGCCTTCAGGATTGTGTCCATCTGCTTCATGTAGTCTAGGTGGCCACTGACCTGGAAAGAACAACAAAAAAGTGGGGAAACACAGAGACCTTAAATGAGAGGAAACATCCCAGGGTGAACTTCTGGCAGAGCCTCTGGGTAGGGGCTGGAAAAGAGACACTCTGGAGAGCGCTAGCAAACCTGACCCAGATAGGAGAAGGTCTAACTCTACACATAGCAACCTGCTACATGACTTACCACCGAAGAGAGATCCACATTGACCATCCTCCGGTCATCCAAGTCCACAGGCTGCAGCCCAGCCACGTTGAGCTGAGCAGAGGATGTCCGATAGACAAAGCTCAGCAGCCAGTCTCCCCTAGAGGAGGAAGTCAAGAACGCTGAGCAGCCAAAGAAGAACCCAAAGTCCTAGAACCCTGACCTAGAGCACAATCCTAACCATGTCTACTCAAAAATAAGCCCCATTGTATTCCATGGGTCTTACTCCCAGGAAAGTGTCTTGAGGACTGCAGACCTAGTCTTCCTATTTCACTCTTAAGAGCCACTCACAATCCTATTTCCTTACACCTTACTTAAAAGGAATGTAAGCGTGAGGAGAATTAAAGCCAAGGATAAAGGACAAAAGCTTTTTTGCTTCGAGACAGAGGGGGCCCTCCATCCCTCCTTCATCATAGGCCTTCCATGCTTTTCCTTCCATGGTGGAAAGGCAGGAAAGACTGCTGGTGGGCCCCAAAGCACCTCCTATTGCCTGCACTGTGTCTGGCTGTGGATTGAGGGAGGAAACCCTGGTCTGGATTCGAACCAGTTTTTAGTGCCCCCACCACAATCAAGCCACCCCCTCCCCAAGAGCTACATACCTACAATGGCCATTGATGATCTTGCCAGACACAACCTTGGTGAGTGGCTTCCAGCACTCGGTGTCTCCTTCCACTGGTGCCCCCAACAGAACCACATCTTCAATTATTCCTTTGCAGTCTGAAAAGAGAAGTCCCCCCAAACCCTGCCATGAGTCAGGTGATGATGAAAGAAGATATACATCTGTCTGTACAGTACAAATGGGGATGTAGAAAGGGGGGCTTGGCACTATTGTGGCATTTCACAAGGCAGGCAGGGGGTTGGACTATAGGTAGGTGGTTGGACTAGATGACCTACTGGGTCCCTTCCAACTCTGATGATTATCTCTAAGAGAAATTGAATTAGCTACAACTTCTGGATGGTTTTGAGGAAGGGGGTGGAGGAGGAACAAACTTGTATGCTACTCCTGGGAGAACGGACGGAGTATTTTACTACATTAGTTTCAAGAATAACAATCCTCCATGATGCAGCTACTGATCTAAGATCAAACACAAACAAAAAAAGAAGGTTTTGCTGGGTAAAGATGACACTTATTGCCTGAGTATGAAATGTGTTGGTTGCTGAGCAGGCACATAAATCAGATATATTTTTGCTGGGAATCTGCTTGATGGGCTGGTCTGGGAGATCCGAATCTATTCACTTCTCTGGATAATCCCTGGAAGAAAAGCAACACCCAAGAACAGTGCAAGGGATGCTAATGGTGTCCTCTCGGTCTTCATTAGTTGGGGGTTGCATTTAATAGGAGGGTGAAACAAATCCCCATAAAGGACTGCAAACAATACAAGAGGCTAAGTCCTGGATGGATGCAATTTTCAGACTGGGTTGTTGGAACCGAGGGAAGCTGTGGAGGGACATAGGGGGGGAGGAGACCTTATTTCTCATTGGGAAGGCAAATTTGAGCATGCTCTAGAGAAAAGGAAGCGGAGCACTGAGACTGTTTCCAGTGCCCAAAGTACATTCAATGAGCCAGGGTTGATTTATCTAATTTTGGCACAGCGGGATTCCTCCTGGCCTGAACTTCAGATGTTCCAGGCAACCCACAACCAGCTTTAATCTTAACAATCTGCTGGCATCTTCAGTCTTTGGTCCTGAAATGACCCCGCGTGCCCCCCCACCTCATTGCTGCTGCTGCTTCCACACCGGTAAGGGAGAACTGTAGGTGCCGCCAGTGTTGCCTGGCAACGACATGATCCGCGGCCCCGGATTTAGTGGGATGCCAGTAGGGGCGGCTATGATGGGGAGGGAGAGTCACAGCCTCACACACAAAAGGTCTCAGGTTCAAATCCCAGGCAGGGGGGTAGAGAACAAATCTTTCACCAGAGCCACAGGTATCATCACGAGTGTCGACCTCGAATGGATCTGGTGTCAAAATCGGTCCCTTCAAGACCTGTCCAAGCACCACCACTGGAAGTGGAATCACACAGTTCTTGGCATGACCAAACCTCAAATGGGCAATGTTAAAATACCAGATGTGGTGGGGGCACACCTGGATACAGGTGTCATGTGCGCTCCCTGAGGCATCTGGTGGGCCACTATGAGATACAGGAAGCTGGACTAGATGGCCTTGGGCCTGATCCAGCAAAGGAGGCTCTTCTTATGACGCAGCCTTTGGCGGAGGGCCCTCGTTAAATTAATTGGTACAAATTGTCTCCAGCGCAGCCGCCTGCGGCCAAGAGGAGGAGGAAAGAGAGGTGGAGAACAGCCTCCTCATCAATGACTCAAATGATTCCTTTCTGTCACCAAAACTAAGGAAAGGGAACCGTTAATACCAAAGATCACAGCTTGTAGCATGACAGATGGCTTCCACGGGTGCGCACGGGTGTGTGTGTGTGTGTGTGTGTGTTGCTTTGGAAGAACAGCAACCAAAAACGTATTATAAGGGGAACAGTGTGTTTACTGATGCTGATACGGGACATTTGGCCATGGAGGATGAATGACCTGCTAATAAAACTGACCCGTGAGGGGCTTGGCAAGTGGTCTTACCATTCTGACAGCATGGCATGTACGGAAGCATTGCAGTTAGAAGGTACTCTCCATACCGGCTGTCTGACCAGAGCAGGATCTATAATTCAGTTCTGTGGATGTGCATAAAATCCAGAGAATGTGCATTTCTAAAAATATCTGCCTTAAAAAAATCAACTAAGTTTCTAGGCCTTATGGAGGTGAAGCTCTATCTGAAAGCACAGCAGCTGTGCTTGCTGGAATTGGAGGGAGCAGGGGGCAGAATCCGAAGGGGCATTTATAATTTCATAGTGTCATCAGCATACAAGGCGCTTGACATAGAGTATAAAGGACAGGATGATGCCCTTAGCTTACCATCTAGAACACAGAGACTGGGGAATCACAGTTTGATTACGTAACTGAAGTGTACTTTAGGGGTGTACATATGGGGAGAGAGGTGCCAAAGGTGGGTTTTAAAAAGGATAGATGGTAGTGTGATGAGGTATTCCAACCCAAGGAGCACCTGGCAAGAAAGAGTGGTATTCTGGAGCGCTTCCCAGCTCTTCTCTTGTGATTATTGTGACAAATGTTGCTGGTGGCTTAACCAGAGAAGCTGAACACATGCAGCTGTTGCTTGCAGAGTCAGGCCATGGAGCATCCACCCCAATGAGATCAACTTGACTGAGTGTCCCATCCAGGTACAAGACAAGGACTTTCCCAGATGTGCTAGGGAAGGAACCCAGGGCTGTCTGCACATGCTGAAGATGCCCTTCTGCTGACCTGGGGCCCACCGTGATGACGTAAGATAGTCATACGCCCTGCCCAAGAAGTCCACCCCTCCTTCTACGTACCTTCCTCTTTGGCCATCTCATGGAGGCAGAAGTAGATGACTCTGGCCCCAAGGCTGAACCCAATCAGTGAAACTGGTCGTTTACCCTGGTGGTGTTGGTGGGGAAGATACCAAGACAGACGTGAACACAGACACAGCATCTGGAGAACTTCAAGCTTAGCCTCTATTTTTAAAATGGTCTTTGAAGGATGAGTTCTAAGTCTCTGGTCCTCAAGGCTCTTCTGCACCCAAATGCTTGTCCAACAAGCCAAACAAATACACACACCCTGCTCAAGAGCTCATTTGTTGCTGGATCCCCTGCTCTATCACCCTGCAGAAACCTGACACAGTCTTGTTTTGCACACCAACACCTCTCCAGCCCCCAAAGACTCAGACTGGCCAGCTGCTTTTTTATGGCCTTCTACCTGCTGCCGCCTGAGCAGTATCTGAGCCAGGTGCTTGCCGACTTCAGCTGAGCGGTGAAGACACACTCCCCAGGGGTTGTCAATCACGCTGGCTACTGTGAGCAGCGAGGCTGGCCAGGTCAAGGCTGTGACGATCCCTGGAGGAAAGGAGGAACAGGGTAGAAACTTCCCTGGGGGAGAGCTGCATCAAAATGCCAAAGGAGGTTGCGATTTGCCTGCTGACCCTGGGTGGGGGGAGAGTCTGGAGGGGGTCAGGGGAGAGGTCTGGAGACCTGGATTCAGGTTGCTGCTGTCACAACCCAGACTGTGCCCTGAAGACACAAAGCTTCTGCTGGCAAGGCTTGGAGGGGAGATATGCTTGGAGTGGCACAAGAGAGATGCTTTCCACTGGCAGTACCCCCCAAACCGTTCTTCTGGATTCTCACCTGATAATACTGTGAACTTTAGGGCCTCCTGAGCCACCATGTTGACCAGGCCATTCAGAAGGGAGTCGAGGGTGTTGCCCAGCTCCATCAGGTACTTGGACTCCCAGGCTAGGCAGTACTGCTCATGGGACTGCAGAAGGCTGGCCCAGGGGGCGGTGAAGCTGCCTGGAGAGGGGAAAGGGTATAAATGGCAAAGACAGTAAATGGGGGAGAAGCAACACAAGCCTTGCAGGACTCCACAAAGACCTTTGCTGACCATAGAGACCAGGGGAAGTCTGGCTGGCCTGTCACAGGGGAGTTGCTTCATGCAGCACCTGGGTCTCGAACCACTGACCTACTGATCTTCAAATCAACAGGCACAGCGCCTTTAACCACAGAGCAAAAAGGAGTCCATAACTAGGAGATTTATTATTTTATTAGATATTTATTAATTATACACATTGTAATTATTATTATGCTAAGGGATGACAGTGCTGTTGCTATAATGCCGACAGAGGTGGTAGACTCTCCCTCCCTGGGGATCTTCTAGCAGAGGCTTGATAAGCACTTGTTGGAGATGCTCTAGATTTCTGCTACAGGATTTCCTGCTCATAGAATAGGAAGTAGAACCATGTCTACTCAAAAGTAAGTCCCATTATGATAAATGGGTCTTACTCCCAGGAAAGTGTCTTTAGGATTGCAGCCTTAGTTCTTACAACTGTAACATCAACATGCAATGGAAAGCTAAATGGGCTCTTGAACGCCCAGATACAGGCAGCTACATAGAGGACCTTACACTAAAGATACCAGGTTTTGACGTACCTTACCAGCATTGGTCAACTCTGAACAGGATCTGTACCCAACATGGTGTCTGCCAGGATTCGCTGTTTAAGCGGGGTCTTGCATCTACCCCTCAGTGTGACTATGGTGTTCCTCAACAAAATATTCATCACGTTGTGTCTGAGTGTCCATCATGCTCTTACACCGGCCCAGTGTCTGATTTTTTTCAACGTAGACCACTCTGTCCTTGAATGGCTGGGTGGACGGGACACTCACATCTGATTTACTACAAGTTCATGTATTGGCCGTATGCTAAGTAAATAAATAAATCTTGGCAGAGGGGAGACTGGAACTGGGGAAGCCCAGTCCCCAGCTCAGAGTCTATCCCTACAATCCAGAAAAACTGCAGGAAGACGCAAGGCGCTTACTCTGAATTGCTCTTTCCCATAGGTTTTCCACAGGTGACACCGTAACTACGTCGGTGTAAAAGGTCCCATAGTTACTCTGGATTGTAGCCTGAAGCTGCAATCCAAAATACACTTTCCTGTGATAAGACCCATTGAACACAGTGGGGTTTACTTCAGAGTAGACATGCATAGGATTGTAGCCATACGCTGCAATCCTAAAGACATTTTCCTGGGAGTAAGGCCTATTGAACGTGCTGGGGCTTACTTTTGAGTAGATATGGTTAGGACTGTGCTCATAGTCACTCAGCCTCACCGGCTCTATGACATTGCCTAGCCCCCTAGTCCCTAGCCATCCAAGCAAGTGAGCATCAAACCATGTGACGGTTCTGCACGCCATTTACACGGTGCAAGGAAACACTTAGTTTTGTCTATTCTATACATCCCACCAACTGGTTTTACTGGATGAGCGCAAGCTGAGGAAGAGGGAGAAAACTTCTTTCTGCTTACTTTCTCTATGCCATGCTTCCCATAAACCTCTGTAGGAGCCTCTTGAGTTGCTTTGCCCCTCTTTCCCCAAATGAAGAGGCTCCTCAATTTGCAGAACTCTTCTATGTTTGAGCCGATGGCTTATTCTCGGTAGCACCACAATTCCTGCAGAGCTCGGGCTTGAAAGGAGGAAATGAACTTTGTCTGGCACTGCAAAAACAGATGCCAAAGCTTGTTTTGAATTAATCTTTGGCTCAACCTGGCACCAGACCAACACCAGCCTCCTGGAACCCTGCTGGATTAATTTACAGCTTGGAAAGCATACTGGCCGACGGCTTCAGCCTTTCACCCACAGTTCCGACATCCAGCATGTCAATCATGATTCACAAGACATTAAAAGAAAAACACACACAACCACCAGTGTGAAAGACAAACAAAAGGGCTAGCTTTTCACAGGGCCAGCCGGTTCCAACGAGCTGACAGTTCACTGACTGGGTGGGTGTCCTTGGTGTATGAGCTGCAATGCAAAGGAGAGAAAAACCGGCTGCCGGCCGCCCACTTGGCGCCCAAGAGTCCCCAGCAGCAGCAGATGGAAGCACATTTGCTGCAACAGGAACGTGCCGTGGGTGAGGACTTTTGGAATCACTGCACAGGACTAAACAGATTCGGGACCATGTGTACTCTGCCCAAAACAATCCCACCTTCTGCCCCCAAGAAGCTTCAGCTCTGTTGTACAAACCATGCCGTTTAGATAGATATCTTTAAAAAAATGGACCCCAGGTAGAGATCTTCCTGCTATTTGGCTGACCTGTCATGATGTCATAAGACTTTCAGTAACAAGGTGATAGCGCCAAACACAGGGATCCAATATCTTGATTTCCCCCACTCTTTTTTTATAATGCATTTTGTGTTAAATGTGCTATAAACTGATCCCATCATGTCTCCATTCAGCTACTGTGATGTTACTATTAGGTATTATTATTATTAGGTTATTATTAGGTATATTAGGACTGCAACGACACAGTTGCACTCACACTCAGAATATCCTAACCGCTCAAGAGTGACGGTGCCAAGCTCAGAGTTTCTGCTTCTCAACTCCTTTCCTGCCCTCAGCCAACTCACCATATTTGCCAGTAGAAAGCCAGCCAGTGATGGCTATAGTGACATGGAGTTGCTTCCCCTCCGTTAATGACAGGAACTCAAACTCTTCAATAGCTCCTACACGCTTCTTCATCTTATAGCCTAAATGAACCAATAAAATAGAATTATTGTTTTTGTATACTAAAAAAATCATAAGATACATTTGTATTCATTACAAGCTGAATTTACCCATTGTTGCCGGAGTAAAATTTAAAGCATATTCATGGGCAGCAGTGGGCACTGGGTGGGACACCAGACAGCAGGCACCAGAGGAACCTGGGTACAAGTAGGACACAAGGGGGGCTCCAGTGGACACTGGGCACTAGTGGGCACCACCAAGCAGTGGGCACCAGGCACCACTGAGCAGTGGGCAGGGGGCATTACCAAGCAGCAGACACCACCAGACGCTGTAGTGGGCACCAGGCATCCCTAGGAGTGTGCAAGTCAATTCATAGCAGGTAGAAAAGCAACAAGGAACGAGCATGAGCAAACACAGCTACACATACAGTACTTGCAACCTAATTTACTCAGAAGTAAACTCATTGCTTTCCATGTGTGTTATTCTTAAGTAATGTGTCATTAAGTAATTCCTGGAGGCTCCCAGCTGACCACTGTTGGAGAGAAGATGCTGGGTAGCATCTAGCATGCTTGTTTGGTCTGATCCTGCAGGTCTTGTAAGCACTGTCTTAAGAGTAGGCACTTTGTGGGAGGATAAGCGTATCTGTGGCTAAGATAATCAAAACAAATTTAAAACCTCATATTCCAACTAGAATTCCAAAGTCAGTGAGAGCTTGGAAGCTAAGCAGGATCAGGCCTGGTTAGCACTTGGATGGGCAACCACTTGGGAAAAGCAGAAGCTGTATGCAAAAGGGGACTGTGGTGGCTCAGGGGTTAAAGACACTGGTCAGCAGTTCAAGACCCAAGTGCCAAATGATGGAATGAGTTCTCACCACTCATCCCAACACCTGCCAACCTAGCAGTTTGAAAGCAATCAAATGCAAGTGGATCATTAGTGGGTCACAACCCAATGACAGGCCCCTGCGACAGGTTTCCTCACCTAAACATGAATCCAATGAATAGCGGACCCTGCCATAATGTGGGAAAAATGCCAGGAAGAAGATATTCCCACTAGATGCTGGGAAGAGGGACACATGGAACTGAAAAAGGAAGAGGATTACAGAACGACATTTTGCAGACACACTGTATAGGAGGCACGGTGTGCAGATGCTCAGTCCGGCTGCTCTGGTCGTGGCAATTTCATGCTTAGTAATTCTTGGCCCTTTCGGGTCTTGAAATAGCTTTGTTTGCTTGGCAGCAGGCATGCCACGATGACGGCATTGTTACTTTGCTGGGGAATTTTTAATGTTACGTTAATATGGTACGTTCGGGACAAATATAAATAGCTTATTGCACTGTCGATCGCGCTTGGCTGTGAATCCTGTCTGTGAGCTGTTCTGCACATCACGATTGTGTCGTGCTGTTTTCCTGTTTGATGCTGCTGCTGCTGGGCGGAAAAAAACGGCTCGCTTTTGGAGGAGAAAAACAGTCTAGGAACATGAAGCCAGACTTTTTTTTAAAACTCCACTTACAATAAATTAACTTCAAACCCAAACATCAGCCGAAACATATTCAATTCGAAGATTAACTGTGCTCCAGATATATTTTGGGAGGGAGAAAAAACCATTTTGGATGCAAAAGCAATAATTCTAGAATGGAACACATTAGAACCAGGCTACAAATATATGTTTTTTAAATATATTCAATTAATATATCAATTCCATATATTCCACATGTCAATATATAATCAATATGTAATATATAATCAATATATAATATATAATAGGTGGGCTGTGGGTGGTGCAAATGGTTAAGACACTTTGCCTGTTAACCAGCAGGCCAGGGTTCGAGACCCGGGTTGGTCCCCTCAAGACAGGGTGAGCTCCTATCCTTAGGCCAGCTCTGCGATGCAGCTGGAACCAATCGTGTTGGCTCTGCCTTTCCATTAGACTATTTCAGTGGCGTGGAGATGGGGGATTTGGTGCTTGGGTAACAGCCTAGCCTCCATAACAATCTAACACAGGCTTTTGTGCTTCGCATGCAGCGTATGCAGCGCCAAGCACGATACCATAGTCTTTCAAGACTGATGGATGCCAACTTTTAATATATAATATTCCACATATCAATAATATATCAATTCCACATATCAAATCCACCCTAACCAGTGGGATATGGGACACCGGCGGATTCAGAGCCTGTATCCAAAGGAGGCTGGAACAACAACGAAGGGCCAGGTAAAGACCATCTGAAAGGAGGAAGAGGAGGGTATGCATCTGAAAGGAGGAAGAGGAGGGTATAACTCTCTTCCCCAGTTGGAAAAGTCCCAATGAGGATTAAGAGAGGTCAGACTTACGACAAAATGTGGTCAGCACCTCCTGACTGATCTATATATATTATGATGTTTCCAGTAAATCTATACAGGAATGGCTCATTATATTTTACAGTCGTCCCCACCCTAAGTCTATGTTCTTGACATCTGCTCAGCAGACCAAATTTTAAAGGCTTAATCAACTGCAACACTTCAGATCAGACACATGAATGAGACACACAGGGCAAAAGCTTACATGCTGCATACATGGGTACGGGGAGCTGTGGTGGATATCTCTTGAGGACATGGAGATCCTCTCTATGCTTGGACTGTCACTGATCACTGCATATGGAGACAGTGCAGAGAGCAGGGCTGGATTTAGCCATGCCTGGCATGAGACACCCTGTCCAGATCAAGGGGAACAAATGACTTTTGGTCATGGCACTTGTTCAGACTGGCACAACCTAGAATATAGATTCAGGGGGCTGCTTGTGGAATTCTGAATTCACCAGACTGCGGTGAAGTTTTAAGTTTGTATCTCTGGCTCAAAATCACCAGCAGGGGCTCCCTGGATTGGACTGCAGCTGGCACCGCTTAAGTGTTCCGATTCCTAAAAGACGAGGAACCAACCCATTTCCAAAATCGGTAATAAAAAGGAGGCAGACCGGAATCTGCCAACAGATTTCCAGGGAATTTGAAGAGAATTTGGAAGACTTTTTGGACACCAGCACCTGAAAAGGGGCAGCAATGCATGTCTCCAACCTGTTACAGAGCAAGCCCACCCAGAAGGTGCCCCCCAGCCAGAGCCCAGCACTTCTTACCAGTGAGGCCAGCTCCTGCAGCTCCAAACAGTGAGGCCATGACTGCAATGCCAGCTGTTGAGCCCAGGGCAGCTGCTCCAGCACTGCCGATGACTGTTGCTGCCCCCGCTGCCACCAGAGGGGCAGCGAAGCCTCCCGTCAGACCTAAATAGAGAAACTCCATGTCAATCCCTGGTGGGAAAACCAAGAAAAGGCAAGAATAGCAGACACTGGGCATGTCAGTTTCATGCACCTGTGAGGGAAATGAGCTCAAACAAGGTGCCCTTTTCCTGTAGATGATGAATGTTTGAGACAAACATTCCTACAAAAGGAACCCAAGCAAATCCTACAAAAGGAACCCAAGAGAGAAGCCTCACTCACCAATAACCGTCCCGCCTCCAACAGTGGCCAAGCCGATCAACAAGTACCTCTTCCACCTTTTCTTTTTCTCTTTCTTCTTCCTGGATGCCTCTGCAGTTCTGAGGTGGGGAGAGGACAAGGTGTGAGCATTTTGATGCAAGACTGCTTCTCCTCCCACCCCACACTGACAGGTTCCCAGACACCCCGCATTGGATTATCACAAAAAGAAGCATTCGACCCTTGCTCATGCGCAGCCTCACAGCCACCACACACAGTTTCTCAGAATACATGGACACATTTCGATTTGGGATGACCAAACCATAGATCAAACCTACTTACCCATAAGGTCCTTCCTACCCCAGTTGGCAGCTTGCACGACAAAAAACAAAACATATTTTAAGGAGATGCCAGAAATTCAGAAGCAGCAGAACTCAAGTTCATAGGCCTGGATTTGGCTCTGAGCCCTTGGACTGCTACCTTGGCTTTTGGAAGCTGTGGCTGAATTCGCACCTTGGCCACCATAGCTGCTTCTCCAATGGAGCTTTTTCCACCAGATGAAATTCCTATCCCATTTTTTAAATAGGAATCCCATTCATATAAATTATCTAAATTGTCTTTCAACACATATTTATGCCTTGCCAATATTAATGCCATTTGTGCTGGCACAAGAAAAAAAATATGTATGTATCTTAAGGGATGCAAGGGTCTTACTCCGATTCCTCTTCTTTCTCCTCCTTCAAGCATTCAAGGAGACACTCCTCCGAGGCCTCCAGTGTCGCCAGAGGGATCCTCAGCAGCCAAGTGACGTGAGAGAGAAGTACCCTTGCCCGGGCATCGTAATAGCCTGAAACGCAGGATGGGAGCACAAAAGCAGGAGGCTGAAAATACAGATGATCATAGACTTCCTGCACTTAGCAGGAGAACGGGGAATATTTTCACCCTGCAATGCCAGTTGGCTCAGTATTTAGGCCTTCCCTAACTTGTGGGTCTACCTGCCTTCCTCCATTATCTGATCAGCTCGGGCAATGATCCGAACCATGCTTCAGGTCACAGCAACACCACTAATGGCAGCTGAAGCAGCCCTTTACCTACCCAGACACAGTCTTGAAAATAAAAACGATAGGAAACGTACATTTGGGACAGTTTAATTACATTATTTTTTAAGTTTACACCTGTCCTCTTGATCAAAACAAGCCCCAAAGCAGCTTACAAGGACAGAACAACCTAGCAGCCCCTTCGTCCTCTGGCTGATGGCAAAAGCCCCACAAGGGCCTTTTACTTATTTTGCCAGTCTACAAGAAAAGGACTGTCGGGGCAGAAGCATCTCGGGCAGAGGGAGGACACAAGACCTCTGCAGGCAGTTTATTCTCCAGCTGCTGGTGCGTGTTAGGCTGATCTTATATACAGCAAGGCATTTGCCCCGCAGAGCTGCCTCCATCAGAGAGCAGTGTATTACAATACGGATAAAATTCAAGAATTCCCACACTCTTTTCCCAAATTGGGGAAAGGTGCGGGATAAACAACATGTAAAACCCACTTACCGTCCTTCAGGGAAAAGGCCACCAGGTCCTGAAAGGAAAGATAAAGGGGAAAATGGAGGAAATTGGAGCTCTCTGTGGCACACATCCTGACAGGGAGGCTCCTGTGCATACACAGAGTTCTAGGCAAACAGTGACTCCCCTCTTCTTTGCCACAGTGACACACTGTGGAAAATGAAGGTAGAACCTGCCAGATGCACCTGTCTGGGCACAGCGTTTGCCAGACGAGACTCCCACAGATCTTGGGCTCAGGATTTTCCACTCCAAGTGAGCCATTTCAGCTTCTCACCCACCAACATCCCACATAATTTTGTCTGCCATTTCTTTAATCATTTACTTAACCAAATATCTGCAGCCACAGGCTGTTACTCCTTTCGAAAATATGGCCCTAATTAAGGAGCAAGGCATGATTCTTCTTTAGCCTTTGGCCAAGGGAAAAAAGCTGAGCCGAATTTACTGCCACTTTCACACCATCCCCTTTATTCATCCCATTATCTTGAAAATGATCCCTGCTTTAAAGTAAAGACAGATCGGACTTAGGCACACCACGGAGAAATGGACCCAGCTGTCTCAGATGCTGGACCAGTTCTCTAGCTTCCTTGCCCACTGAGCTTTCTAGATGGTGCCAACTGTGGGAGTGCTGAGGTGCCCTTTGTGGAAGGGATACTAGGATGTGTGCCCTTGGAAAGGCAGGCAGCCAAACTCCAAGGCCAACACACACCAATAAGCAGGCCATTTGGGAAATCAGCTATGCAGAGAACCACCATATCGGGGAAGAAATTGAGTCTCCTCAACAAGTGTTCTAGTTTTCTACATTCAGGGAAATTTGGGGTTACGTAACTTAAAAGTGGCAGCATCCACAAAAAGCCCTTCCAATACTATCTATGAGAACAAAGCTTGGATCCAGAGACCAACTCACCTGCGTGATGATGCCGGCATCATCCTTCAAGGCAGGGTCCTTCAAGAGGATCTGAGCAAACGTCTCTATCCCTTCCCCTCCCAGACCTCTGGCAAAGGCCATCATGGCAGGAAGAACAGCCTCCGGGAGCTCGAGCCATTGCACCAGGCTCTCGACAAACCCAGTCCGGTAGGAGCTGCACATGTGGCAGAAGGAAGAGGAAAATCATCGGAGTTGTGCTTTGGAGAAACTTGTAAAGGATTCATAAAGGACTTAAAACAGACTTTCTCCAGAACTTTCAATGGAAGATTATTAGCCAATGCAAAGTCAACCTAAGGAACTCTGTTCCCCCCAGTGGAACACAGGAGGGACCTTATCCCAGATCAGACCATTAGCCCGTTTCAGTCATTAGAGCCCGTTTCACCTGACTCTTCAGGTGGGGCATTTCCAACCCTGCCCATTGCCAGGAACAAGCTTGAGACCCACAGCATGAAAGATGGGGTAGGGTACCCACTAAGCCATAATTCTTTTCCAAGCTGCTCTTACCTTTCGTCTTGCTCTGGAAACAACGATGCCAGTGATACGGCGCAGAGAGCTGCATAGGCAAACTTGCCTGGCTCACCCAGCTGCCTGCCAATCAGCTCTTCTCTCTCCAACGGTCCTGTCTCCCCTCTTCCAGGACTCCAGCACTGTTGGGGTTGGGTGGCCATCTTTACCAGTTGCTGCAATGGAGAGAAGCATTGAGAATTGGCTGATGAGATCAGAGGTACATCTAGGCTAGCATTTTATGGTCAAGCAGATACTTCTAGGAAGACCAAAAGCAATAAAGTCATTTTTTCCTGCATGTAACCCCCGCAAATGGCATTCAGAGCTAGTCTGCCTTGAAATCCAGGGGTTCCATTTAGTTCATCAGGATGAACAAGCATCTATACCCCCATAGATTTGTCTACGCCTTATTCAAAGTCATCTAAGTTGGTGGCCATTTTCAAACATCTCAGATGGCACTGAAAAGGGGCTTCGCCGGGATTTTACTGTAGCAGTCTGGCAAGAACCACTGATAGATCTGTGATTCAGGTAGAGTTGGTTAGGGTGGAGAAGTCACCCAGAAAGATCTTGCTTATTACCAGTCACCTCCTGCAAACCACATCTACGGCAGCTTAGAGAGGGTCTTCACATTGTTTTAAACTTCACATGGGGCAATGGTGTGACTCCAAGTGACTTAAGACTGTGCCGAGCAACACAACCTGAAATCTTGAGCTACACAGTAGACTTCTGTCAGAGGGTTCCTTAGACAAATTAAGATGAAATCCATCCCTTAAAGGAAGAGAGTCTGAAAACACACCAAGGTGGAACACCCATAATCCAGCCCAGTCTTGCTTTCCCTCTTCACAAAGATGCTGATTGCATCAAAACCTCTGACCTCTTATTGCCAAGGCAGAAAAGGAATGGTAGATCTTTCTGGTTATAGCGCTCAATTAGTAGGATATAGGATAGTAGGATAGTAGGATCATAGGATAAGCCAATGCTCAAGTGTCAATGATCTGATGGGTGGTGCATCCTGGACTCACAGAGTGCATGTTGCAGAGATCATTTCCATGGAAATGACACTTTTCACAAACACAAGAGTACAGAAACGCGCACAGCAGCAAAAGAGTCATAAAACCGAATTGCTCCCTGGATGACAGGAAAATGGGAGAAGATGATGAGTTGTTTTCTCCAGCACGTGGAGCTGGTATTTCTCATGTGGGACAACCTGAGTTCATTGGCCTGGCCCCAGCAGCAAACAGGCCACTCAGGAGCCTCTTGACAGCAGCCACCCCACCCATAACCTGACTATAGAAGCCACTTTGATTTCTACTGATGCTGCATCAAGTGCGTCACCTAAAGCTCACCTCCACCTTTGCCAGTATGCTTTCAATGACTTTGATCCTCCTCTGCCTCACCCATGCCTTCTGTCACAGCTAGACAAAATCTCACTCAGGTTGTAGCAGGCCGAAGATGTCCTGTCAAATTCAGCAACTTGGTTCTCCTCCACTGGACCCTAAGAAACCCTTCAAGATGGTGAAAAGAACCCTACTTCCCTCCACTGCTGCTCCCCTGCTTCTGGGATTGGAGGGCATGGAGGTTCCAGGCTAACAGCTACTAATAGACTTGTTGGCCATGAACCTCTAAAGTGTAGCAAAATTAGATTTCTTATATATATATATAAAATTAATTGAAGGGTCACTGACTGACTCACTCCACACCCAGACAAAACCACCAGACCTAGAAGCATGAAATTTGGGCAGGTGCAAATTCTCTCTATGGTATAGGCACTTACTAAGAACTGATTTTTGGAAATTCAAACCTTAAGGGGGTGAAAAGGGGTGCAAGATCCCTATACTTTTGTATAGTATAGTTGTATAGTTTTTGTCCCTATATTTATACTGGGTGATCAACGCCCAGCCCCCTACCCTTGGACCTAGAAGCATGAAATTTGGGGAGTATATTCCTTCTGTAATGTAAGGACCCACGAAGAACCGATTTGGTGCCTGGGGGTGCTCACTGCCTGGTGTTCCCTAGTGGTGCCTACTGCTCACTAGTGCCTGGTGGTACCCGCTGGTGCCCGGTGCTGTTTGCAGCTGTATAGTAGGGATGCCTGATAATGCCCACTGCCAATGGTGCCTGATAGAGCCTGGTGCCAATAGGGATGCCCAGTGGTGACCGCTACTGCCTGCCACTACCCTCTGATATACGCTGGTGCCCAGTGCCAGTTGGTGCCCAGCACTGCCCATTGCCTGCCAGTGCCCACTGCCTGGTGCCCAGCAGTTCCCACCAGTGCCAAACAGTTCCCACCAGTGCCCAGGGCCCACAAATATTCTTGACATTTTATTCCGGCAACAACGGTTAAATTCCAATAGCTTTCTAATAAACTGGGTTTCTCCTAGACCATAACTCAAGTCCACGTGTTCTCAAGGTGGTCTGTAGGACAGCACCCAGATAACTTACTGTATTTCCTTCTGGGTACAAATAATATTCTTGCAGTTCAGTCTCCACTTCCTGGAAAGCCAACCTGGATTTTTAAACAAGTTTCTCAGAATTTTATTTCCATTTTTAATGACCTCCCTTGTTAACATACACAACAGTGAGCAAAGCCTCCTAATCTGCTGGTCGAGGGCATGTGCAGTTTTATGGCATCAAATCCAAGCACAGACCGCTTTATGCAGGGAGGCAGAACTGACTTTAAAGATTGCAACATGCACTGTTTCTCCCACCCTCTCCTCCCCCCAGAAAAAGCCTAGGAAAGACATTTGAAACAAAGGTATTCAGGCTTCAATCAGCATCGCATCAGCACAAACAGATGTGATGCACAAGTGCACAACACAAGCACAAGTGCATCTCTAGTTTGACTGTACCCAGGAGGTCACCGGAGGGACTTGACCTGTCATTTTCCAAGATTTTTTTCATTAAATCATGAATTTAGGTAGAGCCCGGCTAGATGAGCCCAGAGATCCATCAGTCCAGGATTCCTATTCCAAAGTGCCAACCAGCTACGGGTACCCAAGACGGGCATTTTACGGAGGCTACGGCCTTATAGCACAAGTTCCCTAAAAACTGCAGTTATGAGGGCCACAGCCATTGAAACTCAGAGCAGTGGTTACCATCCTATCCTGATAAAATTTCTTACCCTTAAGAGAGTTGGTTTTCTTTTAATTCATAGCTACGTTACCTTGTGAAACCTCACTAGTGTTTTGGTGGTGCAAAGCCCCCCCCCCCCACAAAACTTACTAGTGTTTTCCTGGTGCAAACAGGGGCACAATCACTAGAGTTTTCCTGGGCCTCCTCTTCTACAGGGGGCACAATCACTAGAGTGCAAAGGGCCTCCTCTTCTACAGGGGGGCGAGCACAATACTCACTAGTGTTTCTCTGGTGCCACAGGGGGGGCGGGCACAAACTCACTAGTACTTCCCTGGTGCCAAAGGGGGGCACAAACTCACTAGTGTTTTCCCGGTGCCAAAGGGGGGATACAAAACTCACTAGTGTTTTCTTGGTGCCAAAGGGGACGACGACACAAAACTCACTAGTTTTCTCGGTGCCAAAGGGGGGGAGACACAAAACTCACTAGTGTTTTCTCGGTGCCAAAGGGGGGGGGGGAGACACAAAACTCACTAGTGTTTTCACGGTGCCAAAGGGGGGGGGGGAGACACAAAACTCACTAGTGTTTTCACGGTGCCAAAGGGGGGGGGAGACACAAAACTCACTAGTGTTTTCTCGGTGCCAAAGTGGGGGGACACAAAACTCACTAGTGTTTTCTCGGTGCCAAAGGGGGGGGGAGACACAAAACTCACTAGTGTTTTCTCGGTGCCAAAGGGGGGGGGGGGAGAGACAAAACTCACTAGTGTTTTCACGGTGCCAAAGGGGGGGGACACAAAACTCACTAGTGTTTTCTCGGTGCCAAAGGGGGGGGAGACACAAAACTCACTAGTGTTTTCTCGGTGCCAAAGGGGGGGGAGACACAAAACTCACTAGTGTTTTCTCGGTGCCAAAGGGGGGGGAGACACAAAACTCACTAGTGTTTTCTCGGTGCCAAAGGGGGGGGAGACACAAAACTCACTAGTGTTTTCTCGGTGCCAAAGGGGGGGGAGACACAAAACTCACTAGTGTTTTCTCGGTGCCAAAGGGGGGGGAGACACAAAACTCACTAGTGTTTTCTCGGTGCCAAAGGGGGGGGAGACACAAAACTCACTAGTGTTTTCTCGGTGCCAAAGGGGGGGGAGACACAAAACTCACTAGTGTTTTCTCGGTGCCAAAGGGGGGGGAGACACAAAACTCACTAGTGTTTTCTCGGTGCCAAAGGGGGGGGAGACACAAAACTCACTAGTGTTTTCTCGGTGCCAAAGGGGGGGGAGACACAAAACTCACTAGTGTTTTCTCGGTGCCAAAGGGGGGGGAGACACAAAACTCACTAGTGTTTTCTCGGTGCCAAAGGGGGGGGAGACACAAAACTCACTAGTGTTTTCTCGGTGCCAAAGGGGGGGGAGACACAAAACTCACTAGTGTTTTCTCGGTGCCAAAGGGGGGGGAGACACAAAACTCACTAGTGTTTTCTCGGTGCCAAAGGGGGGGGAGACACAAAACTCACTAGTGTTTTCTCGGTGCCAAAGGGGGGGGAGACACAAAACTCACTAGTGTTTTCTCGGTGCCAAAGGGGGGGGAGACACAAAACTCACTAGTGTTTTCTCGGTGCCAAAGGGGGGGGAGACACAAAACTCACTAGTGTTTTCTCGGTGCCAAAGGGGGGGGAGACACAAAACTCACTAGTGTTTTCTCGGTGCCAAAGGGGGGGGGGACACAAAACTCTCTAGTGTTTTCACGGTGCCAAAGGGGGGGGGACACAAAACTCACTAGTGTTTTCTCGGTGCCAAAGGGGGGGGGCACAATCACAAAACAATGTTCAAATGTGTTTGAGAGCCCAGTCCCTTCCTCTGCCTCCCCCCCAAAGACCCACAGTCCCCTCCCCTACTGCAACACCACCCCCCAATTTGGGGAAGGGGAGCTAAGCAGCCCCCCAGATTTAAATGCACACTTAGAGGACGCCCCCTCGAAATCTCCTTCCCTCCGCTCCGCCCCTACACATCCAAGCCTCACCTGGCCGTCCTCGAGGCGCAGAAGACCCCCATCGAGCCTCCGACTCCTCTCCGCCTTCCCTCCACCCTTGGCGGCCTCTGCGCTCACTCCAGTCCGAGGCTCCGAAAAGCAGGCTAGGCCCCGTAGAGTGCACCTCTTTACGGGAGAGGCTATTCTTGAAAGGGAGTTACGGCGAGGGACGAGCGTAGGCAGGCGGGAGAAGAGCGGTCTACGCAAACTGCGCAGTGATTGACGGAGGAGCCTGTCTGGGAGTGGGCGGGGCTTGGAGGGAAGAGCATCTCACCTGGACAGGTGCTCTTGTCCCTGGACATGTCCCTGGTGGGGGAATCTATCTGTCCCTCTTTTCCAGGACACGTCCTCTTTTTTAGCCTTTGTCCTGGAAAAAAAAATTCAGTGTCCTCCTTTTCCTTGTGAGCAGGCAGCAGGGACAGTCTTCCAATCAATCAATCAATCAATCAATCAATCAATTGATTGCAATTGATCAGTTGCAAGGAGGTAACATGCTGCCTGCTCACAATTAAAATGAGGATATTGATTTTTCTTAATTTATTAATTATTAATTAATTAAAATTAATAAAATTTATTAATTTTTATTTTTAATTAATTATTAAATTATTCATGTAACCCTTAGACAACCAACCGGATTTATTGTCTGGCAATTATAATTTATGCAAATTAGGCTACTTTTAGATGGTCATCTAATTAATTAATCCATCAAAATTAATTAATCAGAATTAATTGAAACCATCTCCCTGCTGCCTGATGGTTGCCAGTGCCCATTGCTGCCTGCCACTGCCCCTGGTACCCTCTGGTGCCTGGTGATGCCCACCAATGCCTGGAGGCCACAATGATATTTTATTCCCACAATGATAGGTAAATTCCGCCAGTTGTAATTAATTAATTAAATAATTAATAATATTAATTATATAATTATATATAATATAATATAATATAATAATTATATTAATTATATAATTAGTAATAATTATATAATTAATAATTTTATATAATATAATTAATATAATTATTTCTATTATATAATTAATTAATTATATTAATATACCGTGGCACCTCACATAAAGAGCTTAATTTGTTCCGGAGGCCTGAAGTGCTCTTTAAGTGAAGCGGATTTTCCCATAGGAAATAATGGAAACTCAGACAATTGGTTCCACAACCCAAAAAAAATATTCATATAAAAATATTAACTGGATGTAAAATTGATGACAAAACACTGGAATTGAATTCAAAACATGCATTCAATGTGCAGGATCCTCTGAAGTCTAAGCTTCAATCATAAAGATTGAAGGCTGCAATCCTAACGACACTTTCCTGGAAGTAAGCCCCATTTAACAAAATGGGGCTTACTTCTGGGTAGACAAGGTTAAGAGGCTGCAAAGAAACTTTCCTGGGAGTAAGCCCCATTTAACACAATGAGGCTTACTTCTGAGTAGCCATAGTTAGGAGACTGCAATCAAAGACACTTTCCTGGGAGCCTTACCTGGGCTGCTGCTGGAGGTTCAAGGTGTTTGGTGGGGGGGTCTTGGGGGCAGCTGCCTCTGGCACCCCCCAGGTAATGCCCCCAAATTGGGGGCAGTTAGAGGTAGCAGGGCTGGGCAGCAGCCCTTTTAAAGAGCCTGCACAGCATTCATGCCCATAGCGTGCTTGCTTGTTAAGTGAAGCGGGACTTGTTATGTGAAGCAAAATGTTTTGGAAATTTATACTTGTTGTGTGAAACACTTGTTATGCAAGGTGCTTTTTAAGTGAGGTACCAGTGTAATTAGTTAAAACTTTAAAACTCAACTAATGAATAGCAGCAGCTGGCTACTGCCAGCTCCCTGGGGAATGGGGCTTGGAGCTAATGGGATGATATTATGACACAGCGTGGAACCACTAAGATGTTAGTAAGGTGACACCCTCAAGGGAAGCGTGACATGACTAGTAACCTTTGCTTGGCATCCTTCAGGCTTGAAAGACTATGGTATCGTGCTCTGAATGGGAATAGTAGTAATTCCCTTGTTGTTTTGTCGTTTTATGCGAAGCTGGAGTGTCCTCTCTGGAGCATGAACGATGGCCTGGGTAGATTGATATGGAGGATAGACTATTACCCAAGCAGAAAATCCCCCCTCTAGTAACACAGATTGGGGAACTTAGGTTATTTCCCCATCATGTTATACATACCACACATAACTTATAGTGGGATGCAGTGAAAAAAACCACACTGAAATACCTGTGTTTTATCAAAAGCTATAGCCAAATAACCAGAACAAAAACCCAACTGTCATATGCCATAAAAAGTGGATTTATTTTAAAAAATGAAAAAAGGATTTCTTTAACTCAAAACTGACCACGAGGGCTGCAATCCTAACCACACTTTCCAAGGAGTATTATTTTGAGTAGACTTAGGATTGCACTGCTTAGGATTGCACTGTTAAGTCTGTTTGACTCAGACTCAAGAGTGTTCATGTCTGTGCACTGACTACCCCCCCCTTTTACTGTGACACCCCCAGTCTAGCATGGGACTTGTGTAGACCTAACAGGGGTTAGGATTGTGCTGTGAGAACACAATCTTAACCATGTCTGCTCAAAAGTAAGCCCCATTATGTTCAATGGGTCTTACTCCCAGGACAGTCTGTTTAGGATTGCAGCCACAGAGGGCTTCATTACCTGCAGGGCCACATCCTTCCATAGCCAGGCATCTAAGGTCTTCAACTGTCTTAGACCCTACTCTTTGGCCAGGTTTAGCTCAACATAGAAGGGTTTCAAAAGCAGCACCTGCCTCAATTCCCCCTTCTATGCAATGGTTAAAGGTGCAGGCACTCTGCCCACTCACCCTGGTCTGGGACCTACTCAATGCCAGCTGAGCAACATCCCTGCTTTTCACAAAATCGTACCACCTGTCAGTCTAGCTTGACGTGGTTGGTGGTTGCTTCAACCACCCTCCAACCACCAGCTTTTTCCAAGCCTGGCTGCCAACCAGAGATGTGTGTCTTATTGGGACTCTTTTGGGGTTCTTCTGTTCCACGCATTGGAACCTATATGCTGAAGCCTTGGCGCATCCTGTTGAACATGATGGGCAAGAAGAAGTGCTTAGATGCTGGACTATCAAAGGATGTGGCCCTGCAGGCGATGTAGCCCTCTGTGGCTGCAATCCTAAAGACACTTGGGAGTAAGACCCATTGAACATAAATGTTCAACATGTGGGCAAAACAAGTGGACAGGCATGGCCTTTACTTTGAAGCTTAGAAGCGTTATAGGAAAAGGTGGCGTTATTTGCACGGAGCAGCCCATAATTGACACGCTTCCCAGCCTCATCGGTAGATCTATTTTTAGCCCCTCTTTCATTGAACACGCGTGGGCGAGATATTGTCTCCTGCATGAACCCTGCAGTTTCACCAAAGAACGACTCAAGTCTTTGAAACTGTGCACAGGGCGTATTTATGATATTTCGGAAGATCAAGGCGCGTTCTCCCTCTTGATGCGTACAGGTTTTCCGTTGGCGGAGGGGAAAAAAGAGAGAAGTTCACAGCTCGCTCTAGTCTCGAGTGTCTGTTCTTGCAAATCCCTGGGCAGCTTTTCACATCAAGGGCCCCGAGGTGACATTTCTGGATAGCACACGATGGTCCTTCTTTCGTTCGGCGAATATGCTGGAGGTCAGGTCTGTGTCTGGAATTTTAAAACTGACAAGTAGCTGAACTTTCAAAACTACACAAGCAAAAGCCACTCAGGATGATCATTTTGATTTTGTGCTGAAACATTATGAGTGCAATCCTAATCGTGTCTACTCAGAAGTAAGTCTCGTTGAATTAAATGGAACTTACTCCCAGGAAAGTATGTACGGGATTGCAGCCTGTCTCTAGGAACTGAGTGTTGAAAAGCAGTATATAAATCCTGTGTTGAAAAGCAGGATATAAGTGTGTAAGTATAAGTGTGTTGTATATACCATAAGTAAGTATATAATGTATAAGTATAAGCATGTTGTATATAAGTAAGTATAAGTGTGTTGAAAAGCAGTACTGTTGATTGATTGATTGATTGATTGATTGATTGATTGATTGATTGATTGATTGATTGATTGATTGACTGATTGTGTGCGTGTGCACTTAACTGCTTGCTGTGTAAGTACCTGCCAGGCCAAAGTAAAAGTCCATCTAGGAATATAAGAAGACAAGAAGGGTGCAATCAGGCTTCCCATAAAGCCGGAACTGTCTGGACATATCCGTTTTTTCCTATTGGACTAGCCTGTCCAGTCAAATATGGTCACGTCCGTCCAATTATGGGGGTGTTTGAGGCCGGTGGGGGGTTTTGGGGACACTTATTGGCTGCCACAGCACGGCGCAGCTAAGTCATGCCAGCTGTGGCATCCGTTTTATTTTGAATGCGCACATCAACTGCGTAGTGCGCATATGTGCCAGAAGGAATGCTTCCTATCACTCCATCACCAGGTCCAGTAAGGTGAGGAGACAGAATGATGATGTGCTATGGTGGCCGAAAAGTGTCCCCAAATACCCCCACTGGCCTCTACCAATCGCCTTGAGCCAGCAGGCAGCCGCCACCAGGTAAGCCCCCTATCCAGTTGTGGGCTTCAGGGGGTTCTTACAGGTTCTATAGAACCCTTTGCTAATGAGCACCTGGTTCTGAGAACCGTTACTAATGGGACATAGAACCTGTGGTTAATAACAGGACGCAGAACCTGTTGTTAATTGATTTGAATCCCACCACTCTCCATCCTCCATATTTACTCAGAAGTAAGCACATTGTATCAATGGGCTTACTCCTGAGTTAAGGGTGACTATATACTGGCACCCAAAAAGGAGGACAAGGTCCTCCCCCCCAAATTTTAGAAGTCCGGATTTTCAGCAGAAAATCTGGACTTTTCAAGGACCCTGTCATACTTGTTTGGGTGCATATGGTCAACCTGGGTGCAATCCTATACAGTACATGTCTACTCAGAAGTAAGTCCTATTTTATTCAATGGGGCTTTTTCCCATGAAAGGATTGCAGCCAAAAAGCCCTGCTGGATCAGGCCCAAGACTCGTTTATTCCAGGCTTCTATGGGACTCGGAGTTCAGATTGCCCCTGCCTGCATCTGGAGGTTTGACCAGCCGCATAACTAGTATCAATTGATAAGATTTGCTCGCTATCAATGTGTCAAATAATCCTCTTTTAAAACCCGTTTAAGGTAATGACATCACTTCATCCTGTGTGGGAGATTATGCAGATAACATATGCGATCTACGGAGAACTAAATCTTTTTGTCTGTCCTAAATTTATTTAATTTATTTAATAAATTCATACCCTGCGTTTCTCGGGCTGCGGCCGACCAAATTTTCATTCAGTCAGTTCAAAGCATGGCCCTTGTAACCCAGCACCTTGTTTTCCCCAGTAACATTCAGAAATCAATAACCAGTTAGAATCATAGAATCCTAGTGTTGAAAGGGACCTAGTAGGTCATCTAGTCCAACCCCCTGCCTGCAGCAGAAAATCCTCCTAGAGCATCCCCAACAGGTGTTCGTCGAGCCTCTGCTTGATGGCAGGGCAGAAAGTTTGCTCTCTGCCCAGCAGATGGTGTTCAGAGGTATACTGCTCTTGAACATGGAGGTTCTGTTTTGATATAATGATTAACAGCCATCAGTAGGCTTCATGTGCCCCAAATCTTTGGCCAATTACCTATTTTTACATCTGTTGCCATAAATTTGACACGTCATGAGTTTTGTACCGAATGGGATTGTGTAGAGTGTGCCTGCGATGTGTAACAGAACGGTTCTGGATACAGGATTAGAGACTTAGGGCGCAATCCAGAGTAACTACGTGGAGTCTTTGCTCCGATGTAAGAACAATTTGCTCTGGATTGCAATATGAATTTCCCATAGGTTTTCACTAGGTGGTGCAGTAACTACGGGTACATGTAATGTCTCTTATGTGCTCCCGTAGTGACTCTGGATTGTAGGACCTGACTTGAAGCTGTCAATCTAAGAGCACAATCGCTTAGCCATGTCTACTCAAAAGTAACACCCATTGTGTTCAATGGGTCTTACTCCCCTACAACAGGGGTCTTTAGGCGACCCCCATGAAAGGGTCAGGCGACCCCCCAAAGGGGTCCCAACCCCCAGTTTGAGAAACACTGCTATAGAGTTTTACACTGGTGTGTGACCACAGCTAACATCAGCAGGCGACTCTGTAGTTAATGGCATAGGATAAAAAAGTTGGCAACTCCACATCTAATTTGTATCCGAGGAGCACAATCACTTTTATGCACTCCATTCCCCTCTACTATTGCCATATATACTTCAAGACAGGCTGAAATCTTCTCCGACACAGGGCGAAATCCAGACTAACTATAGGGAGTCCTTGCTTGGTTGTAAGAACAATTTGCTCTGGATTGCAGTATGAATTTCTCATAGGTTTTCACTAGGTGGTGCAGTAACTACTGGTACACGTAATCTCTCTTATGTGCTCCCGTAGTTACTCTGGATTATAGGAATAGTGACAAGGAGAGCATTACTTATTTGATTTCCATGACTTTCTGGCAACAAATTCTGGTATGACATCAAAAAGTTTGCAGGTTAAATAGCAAAAGGCAGGGAAGGAACAAAATAAGAGAACACAAACCCGGATCTCCAGAAGTGATCTCTTTATGCCGATTTCTCATATCATAACTTATCACATGTCCACATTCTTCTCTTGAATAATAATATCTCTTGAATAATAATACCGTTTTGCAAAGTTGTGTATTTCTGTTCTAGAAAACACCCCCCCCCCCCCGCCCCGTGACAAATTTAGAGTTGCAAAACTTTGTTCCACAAACCACAACCAGAACAGGCACACGAGACAAACTGTTTGCACTTTTTTACGTCGTTCTGCCAAAACGACTGCTTTTTGGTCCCAAAGGTGGATTCGAGTCCCCACTTTGCCCATGAATTGTGTATTGCAATGGAACTTCTGTCACCCTGAGTATGTTTGCAATGGGGAAGGAGGTAATCTGTATCCAGAAGACTTGTGTCCCCTAATCTGGGTCCTAGAAAACTTATGGTGCAATCTTAACTGACTTTCCAGCCATAGCTGTGCCAGTGTGGCACTATCTTGCAGTTGGCGTTCAACCACAGAGGCGTACACAAAATAAGGTAATTTTATTCCCAACCTCAGCATTGCCTTGCCCTTTGCCAGTGCTGAAAAGTTGGTCAGGATTGTGCACATGTCTGTGCATTGGTCTGATGTCCCCAGAAGTAGTGCACCTGCGGCTTTGGCCAGGAACTACCCCGACCTCCCTGCATGCACCTTACTATAGCATACCCTTTGCTCTCCACCCGGCTCTTTCTCTCCTGCCGGTGGGCCTGGAAGAGGTGCTGATAGTGCTGGAGCAGCCAACACTGAGCAGGACCTCTTGCCGTGCACTGACGGTCTCCGGAGATACGTTTCTCAATGCAGGTTGCAGCTCAAGGTGGATCAGTGGCTTGGATGGCACAAAAAGGGGACTGAGAGATGCTGATGTAAAGTCATAAGAACATAAGGTGAGCCTCCTTTGCTGGATCGGGCCCAAGGCCCATCTAGTCCAGCTTCCTGTATCACACAGTTGCCCACCAGACGCTTCAGGGAGTGCATATGACACCTACATCCAGGTGCCCTCCCCTTCGTCTGGCATTTTGAGGTTGCCCACTGAGCTGGCA
Source organism: Cryptoblepharus egeriae (assembly GCA_030015325.1). Classification (NCBI taxonomy): domain Eukaryota; kingdom Metazoa; phylum Chordata; class Lepidosauria; order Squamata; family Scincidae; genus Cryptoblepharus; species Cryptoblepharus egeriae. The sequence goes on from JAREYC010000010.1 coordinate 1,936,211, forward strand.
CGGAGTTGATAGACCAGTTTGGGACAGCTATCAACCAGCAGCTGCCTTCAGAGCTCCTGTTTGGAATCTCCCTCTTGGATTGGGGCCCCACCAGCAGTGCCTTGGCTGCCCTGAGAGCAATGCACATAGTATGCGTGATGCAGCCCTCCAGCAGAAGAAAGCGCTCAGGTCAAATCAGGCCACCGATGCCACTTGGGTCTCCTTCCGCCTCCAAGGGGGCAATTGGAGGTCTGAGCAGGTCCAGGTGGGGTTGCAACACAGCACCCCTGATATGAGGAGACCCAGGGCCATGATGAAGCAGAGGGCCCACTTGAGCAGACCTGTGTACAGGAATGGGAGCACCAGGACAATCAGCACGGCCACCAGCAACAGCAGCAAGACCAGTCTCTTGGCAGCCACTCGGTTGGTTTCATCGCCATCATGTTCTTGGCCTGGGGGGTTAGTCTGGTGGTCTGCTTGGCTCTGGCCTGGTGGATCAGGAGGACAGGGCACTTTGGCATCGGGTTCGTCCAACCGGCCCACGATGTCCTCCTTATCACGGAGGCTGCAGATGAGGCCTCCAAAGACCAGCGTGGCCTTGCGGCACAGCGGGCAGGTGATGACCCAGTTCTGCTCCTTGTTCTGAAGGATGAGCTTAAGGCAGACAGCGCAGAAGGCATGCTGGCAGGCCAGCAGCTTGGGCAGCCGGCAGGCACTGTACCGGTTGAAGCAGATGAGGCAGTCCATGTCCGTAATGGAGATCTTGGATGGACACTCTGAAGGACCTTTAGAAGGTTCTGGGAAGCCCCCAGTTGCTGAGATCAATGACTCCAGGGGGGCTGAATGCCCCATTTCTGCATCTCCTGGTTGAGGAATAGCTGCAGCCGGACTTTCTCTGGAGGGGGGACAATGACAGCCTCCCTCCTTTGAAGAACAAGCTTTGCATCCCGCACCACTGTCCGGTATTGGAGTAGCCACTTTGGTCACCTCGAGTTGGTCCATCGATCCCGCTTTCCCTTTTGCCGTTCCCAGCGGATCCATCCCTCCAGCAGCAGAATCGGCTTCATTTTCAAGATGCAAAGTGTCCCCGGAACCTTCCACGGAGGAGGCCATCGCCTGGACCATCACCCTACAAACTGCCTCTGTGCTTGAACGGCTCTCTTTATAAAGGCTCTTTGTCCGGAGATAGAGCGATTGCTTTGTTTGCACTCGAGCATCTCAGCCCACTGGAGAGAGGAGTGACGTTGGCATAGATTGTTATTTTTTTATTACAAGATAGGGATCAACGTTAATCAGTAACTCCAAAGGCCTCAGCTTTTTATGACCCCACCGGGCCGCTCTGGCCAAAAGAGCAAACCTTAATAGTTTGCAAACAAAACTTTAGAAGGCCGCGTAAGGTTGTCATACAAAGAGGAGTCCATGTTTCAGAAACTCAGAGCACCCTGGAGATGATTGCAAAAGCTCCCAGATCTTTGGGGGGGGGGATGATCCCCCATAATAACAAATGTACAAATTCAAGATTTCCATTTTGAATGCATTCTTTTCTGATTGAGATGTAGGGTGCAAGCCTAAGCATGTCTACTCAGAAGTAAGTCCCATTCTGTTCTGTGAGATTTACTCTCAGGATGGCAAGTGTTTTCTGATTGCAGCCATAGAGCACAATCCTAACCATATCTATTCAAAAGTAAGCCCCATTGTGTTCAATGGGCCTTACTCCCAGGAAAGTGTCTTTAGGATTGCAGCCAAATCCAAAATACAGGGATAGTTTCAATGTAAATGAATTTGATGGTGAAAATGTAACTTGTGGAATTCAAATAAATACTGGGGTACGTCTCCTCTTACGAAAAGTCTTGGGTCGCACAGTGTTGTAATCTGGCAATGCTGGGGGGGAATTCAAAGCTATCATATATAAAAATGAATATATATTATGGTATAAATAGGAAAATAGAAGTTTTGTGAGTTCTCTTGAGTTGAGAGGAACAACTTGATTATTTTCTCCCCACCCAGTTATTTCCTGTTCTTTTTCTGGATGGTTGAGTCTTTCGATTCCAATAAAACTGCAATAAAAAACCATTGAATGTATCTTTTTGTAAAAGAGTTCTCTTATATATATATAAGAGGATATCTATATATATATAGATTCAATTATTTCCAGCTTTGAAATCCGGAGCAAAATCTTTCCTCTCCTATAGATATCCATTTCCTAGTGCTGATGTATAGGTAAACTCAGCCATGTGTGTGCAACGTTTTGCACAAGTGTGACATATCCCCAAATCCAGAGTAACTATGGGAGCACATAAGAGACTTTACATGCACCTGTAGCTACTGCTACAACAGGAAACCTACATATTCATATTGGAATCCAGAGTAAGTTGTTCTTACACTGGAGTAAGGACTCCCCGTAGTTACTCTGGATTTTGCCCAAAGATCCTCATTTTCTGTTAGATCACCAATGACTTCTCGCTGGAAAGGGGGAATTCCCATTCCTCCTCCACGGGAATTGTGACATCGCTGGTTGGAGAGACTTCCGTTTCCTGTTCCGGGTAGTGTGCCACCAATTCCCCTTCCTCGATTTCCTCCTGGGCGCCAGAACTTCCATCCTCATCTCGAGCGGAACAAACCCTTCCAGCAGGCACTTCCGAAACAGACCCCACGATCACTGTGTCTGCTCTCATGATATATATTTTTTCTAGGGGAGGAAACAGTGAACAATTGTGAATTATTTTGGTCCTTGCCCGACGTGAAGTGAAACTTCAGAAAATGATTTCTGGGCTCAAATTTTCCTCTTCCTCCAATTTTTAGCAAGTCTCCCCAGAATGCCTCACATGGGGACAGCGTTGTGTCCACGGCTGAGGATTCTGCACAGGTGCAGGAATATTTTGCAAATGTGGAACCTGGTATCTGACAAACTTTGAATCTTGGAGGCACCAGACAGTGACCCTGGGACCTGTGATGCAAAGCAGATGCTGAACCCTTGAGACACAACTCTGGGTTTACAGCAGCATCAGTGTCTGGCCTTTGCTCTTTGCTTAGTCAAGACAGTTGTGTACTCTGCAGATGTCGTCCCCCCTGCATCCCACCTGCGACTCAGCTTCCATCAATGCTCTTCAGCAGCCCCTTCCATGATTCCCACTCCCCGTCCAGGCTTCCTTCCACCCCTAGGCTGATCGCTCAGCTCTGATGCTTAAATTCTTGCCAGCCAAAGGCCAGGCAAGGGTTGCCAAATGATTGACTCTGAATTCATGTTCAGTTCTATTTCTCCCAGCCGTGGATGTGCAACTGGTCCTGCCCTCCTGTGACAACCTCTAGACTCACCAATACAATTGCTGGTGTGGCTCAGATGCTGAGGCTCCATAAGTGCTCCGCTGCCCGCCTGGCTCAACACAGCTCCCTGGGGATCCAAGCCAGGAGCTGCATCTGTTTCTAAAAGATGCAGGGGATCATCTTCCCCTGCATCATTATCATCATCATCAGGGGATCTCACAAGAGAGTCCAGGCACTCCAGATATCCTTCCTCTTTGTTTTCAAGGCTCAGCCTTTTGATCCTCTTCTTGCAAAAAGAGAACAACAGCAGAGATGTCACGTTGTTAACAAATATTCAGTTGACAAACCTGACTTTTCTTCAAAGGTCGTCTACTCAGAGCCATTTCAAGCAACCCAAAACTGAACAGGCACATTTACAGAACCAGCGCATTTGCAGAACCAGCAGTTAGACGTGCATTTGCAGAACCAGCATTTGCAGAACCAGCAGTTAGAAGCACCAAATTGACAAAACAAAATCTTTATAACTGTGCAATATATAAAAGGGAGTGTGACTGGTGATCAATTTGGCCCCTGTGTGGGGACAGGGCAGGACAAATCCTGCCACAGGACCAGTGGTGGGCTGAAGGTGGTTCGGGCCGGATCGCCCAAACCGCTTCCTATTTCTGACCCCCCGCCACCGATCCGGTGGCGAGGGGAGGCCAGAAAACCACCCACCCCTCGCCCTGCCCACCCGGACCCGCAGTGCGCTGGGGCTGGTGGCGTGCCCTCCATGGCCCCCCCCGACACTCCCCAGCCCTGCCCCGGCGCTGCCCGCCCCCTCACCCCAACCCGGCCCGCCCACTTCCGGCGATCCGGTTGCTGGGCCAGGCTAGGCCCACCACTGCATAGGACCACTACCAGTGATGGGCTTCAGGGGGTTCTCACAGGTTCTACAGAACCCTTTGCTAATGAGCACCTGGTTCTGAGAACCGGTTACTAATGGGACATAGAACCTGTTGTTCATTTAGGTTATTAGGACATAGAACCTGTTTTTAATTTATTTGAATCCCACCACTGACTACACCCTTGAACGGGTATTCACAGGTAGACTGTCACTGAATATGGAGGTTCCATTCAGCCATCATGGATTACAACCGTATAGACCTCTCCTTCGTGGCTGGCCACAGATGTGTTCTTAAAACCAAACGTTCTATCAAGGCTGATGACGCACTTAACTTTACGTCTTTACACAACTGACATGCAAAGTCCAGCCTGCAGTTTGGCCTTTGGGCACTTAAGAGAAAAAACCCAAGATTTATTTAACTTTGTGAGATTATGAGAGCAACAGACAAGGTAGGAATCAAACTTACCACACAGATCTTTGCTTGATTAGATACTGGAGAGAGAGAGAGAGAGAGAGAGAGAGAGAGAGAGAGAGAGAGAGAGAGAGAGAGAGTGAGTTATTCTGCAACAATATCTAGGCTGATAATACTGAATTCCAAATATCTAATGTTGGAATCAACATTAGATATTGACATTCATTTCAGGAGCAGGCTATTGCTAGCAGTCGGGGACCCAGCAGGGTGACCGTATGACCGGATTTTTCCAGATTTGTCCTCTATTTTAGTGTCCTGTCTGGGTGTCCTCCAAAAGGGCTTCTGTTTGTCCTCCATTTGGGCTTCATTTTGGAACTTTGCAAGTACCCATCATGTCATATGTCATCGGATTCATATTAAAGAGCAGAATCCAAGGCAAAAATCAGTTTTGAAATATCTCCTTCCTATCAAAAGTTATGGCCAAAAAACTAAGAAAATGCATTGAGCTCTATAGGAAAGTGCCCAATATTGCGGCTTTACTCGTGAGTAGACAAACATGCCTTTGTCTGCTGGAAAGGCCAGGGTGAGAGGAATCCAAGACCTTGTCCTCCTTTTGAGGTTTGGGCATCTGGTCACCCTGTAGGGGAGGCTCCTGGCCCTTACCAGGACATTGGACAAATTCATGAAGATGAATTTTAAATGTTTTTTAAATGTTTTTAACTGTGATTTTTGTTTTACTACATTAACGTTGTTAGCCGCCTTGCGTCCCCTTGTGTGAGAGAAAGGCAGTGTATAAAACTGTTAAATAAAGAAATAATAATAAAGAGGAAAGCCTGCCAAATGTTATCTATAATTGTTAAATAGAACCTCCAGTTTTGGAGGCAGTCTATCTCAGAACACCGGTTGTGGATGGGCAAAGAGCAAGAAATGCCTTTCGCTGAAGACTCTTTCCTGAGAGTAAGACCCACAAAACACTTTTGAGTAGACATGGTCAGGATTGTGGTCTTTGTGTTTTACTCATGGATTTCTTGGCAGCATCTGACCGCTGTTGGACCGAGAATGTGGGGCCTTGAGGGACATATGCTGATTCTGACTATATCAGATCCTGGACCCCTGAATCTGAACTTTGGGGCTCCCTTGAGATTCCGGGGTCCCAATGGATGGACAGCAGAGTCCAAAGCTGTAAGTGTTGAGATTAAGGACACAATCCGTATAATCTAATTGTATTTTAATTGTGTTTTAATCTGTAGTTACTGATAATTTTGGTGGTGTTTTATTGTTGTTTTAATTGCTGCTAGACACCTTGAGTTCCCTTTACTAGGGGAGAAAGGTGAGATATAAATGAATGAATGAATGAATGAATGAACGAATGAATGAATGAATGAACGAATGAATGAATGAATCTTAACCATGTCTACTCAAAAGTAAGCCCCATTATGTTAGGTGGGTCTTAGGGTGCAATCCAGAGTAACTACAGGGAGTCCTTGCTCCGGCGTAAGAACAATTTGCTCTGGACTGCAATATGAATTTCCCATAGGTTTCCACTAGGTGGTGCTGTAAGTACGTCGACGTAAATGTCTCTTAAGTGCTCCAGTAGTTACTCTGGATTGTAGGGTTAATCTTAGGAAAGTGTCTTTAGGAGCCCCCTTTTGCCCATCACATCCAGATTATGCATTGTACAGGGGACAGCGCCATCTGCTGGCTACCTGTGGTCACTTCATAAAGGCCACCAACCATGGGGGATTCCGGTGACTGAAATGCCAACTAGCTTTGTGCATTTTCTGATATTTCTGAGAAATTAAGCTGGGTCTGAAACTCCAGAAGACTCTTGAAGGAGCAACAGAATCTCCTGCAGTCAGCACATTTATTTCACTATCAATTTATTTATTTATTTCATAAAGTTAGCAAATTTATTTCAAAGTTAGCAAATTTGAGTTAAATTTATTGAGCTAAAGTTAGCAAATTTATTTCACAATCAATTTATTTATTTATTTCATAAAGTTAGCAAATTTATTTCAAAGTTAGCAAATTTAATTAAATTTATTTAGCTAAAGTTAGCAAATTTATTTCACAATCAATCAATATCAATCAATCAATCTTTAAGATGTTACATGATGCCAATTCCTCCCTTTAACTTCCTCTGAAGCTGCTATTATCTACCGGGGGAAACTGATAGGAAATATTTTCCCCTTCCCACCAAACCCCCAAACATCAGTTTCCCCTCCGCATCCCGAATTATTTTTGGATTGAATCTGCAGGGCCGGGGGGGAAGGGGGAAGTATGTCCCTCCTCCATCTCTAACATACCCCTGGTCCAAATCTTGACCCCCTGCCCAGTGGTGGGCTCCAGCAGGTTCACATCTACTCTATAGAATGGGTTGTTGACGAGAGATAGGACATATAAAGTTTAAAAATAGCCATTTAAAAGTGGCTGCCGGATGGGCAGAGAATTTAATTAATTAATTTTAATTTTAAAATTAATTTTAATTTTAAAATTAATTTTAATTAATTAATTTAATTAGTTGTTAATTTCTTTGAATCCCATCACTGCCCCTGCCCGTGGCTGCTTTTCAAAAAGGGAAACAACCCCCCGGAGGTTTCAGTCCCGGAATCGCCGCTTCATGTGGCCCAAAGACTGTAAAAAGCCACCAATTTATTGTGGCTGAAGTTTTCGGAGTCAGGAACCTGGGGGGCTCTGAATGGCAGATGCACTCACATTTTGCGTGGTGGGGGACGATCCACTTCTTGCACGCTTTCCTCTGCCACCAGATCAGCAAGGCAGCAAACAGGATGACAAAGCAGAGGACGGAGGCTCCCACTACGGTGGCATCGTGGCCGTCTGGAACGTGGAGAAGCCAAGACGGTCAGGGAAGAGGATGAGCCGATGGCAAAAAATAATCACCAACAAACCAATCCAAATATCAAATATTGTAACTGGCTCTTTCTTTTAAATTAAATGTTTTAAAAATTAAAACTAGTTTAGCTACTGGGTTCCTCCCTGGAGTAACAAAGAAGTAGAGTAAGAAAGAAGCTGAAACATTTCAAAGAAGTAAGAAACATTTCATGCCAACTGGACAGAAAACACCAAGACAGGGAGGACAAGAAAAACCAGTAACGGCACAATCCAGAGTAACGACGGGGAGTCCTTGCTCCGACGTAAGAACAATTTCCTGTGGACTGCAATATGAATTTCCCATAGGTTTCCAATAAGTGGTGCTGTAACTACGTCAATGTAAATGTTTCTTACATGCTCCCATAGTTATTCTGGATTGCAGGGTTAGTGACCTCATTGGGAAAAAACATATTTGTGTATCTTTTGACACGAATGGCCTGTAAAACGGGTCACTTTCTGCAATTCCTCAGAGATTTACCAGATATGATGTCTTAAGGCAGTGGTTGTCGAACTGCATATACTATATGCACACTGGATGCATTCACTGTGGAGCACTCGTCCACGTCATGTGCCATGCGGCCTCCACTTCCCGGCTTGCCAGGCTGAGATATCATGACAATCATGCAAGATCTTGCGAGATACTTCAAGCAGTGGTGCAACCGTGACAGGGTGCTGCAGTGTAACAGCACTGCAATGGCAGTAACCCTACAATCCAGAGTAACTACAGGCGCATATAAGAGACATTTACGTCGAAGTAGTTACGGCACCACCTGGTGAAAACCTATGGGAAATTCATATTGCAACCCAGAGTAAATTGTTCTTACGTCGGAGCAAGGACTCCCCGTAGTTACTCTGGATTGTGCCCTAAGTTTGAGAATTGCTGCCTTTAGGGATGGCAAAATACCTGAAAATCTCTATGGCCAAATTCTGTGCTGCTGCTATTAGGATTCGGAGGACACTTCTGAATATTATGACTGCAATCCTAAAGACACTTTCCTGGGAGTAAGACCTATTGAACACAAGGGGGCTTACTTTTGTGGATTGTGCTCTATGTCATCTTAATTCTGGGTTGCAATTTTAATATCTTCTTTTCTAATTTTTAAGATGTAAATTTATCCCTACTGCTGTCTAATGATAATTTTAATGTCTACAATCAGGATTTTTATTAAGTTTATATATTCTACATTTAATAGTCATGCAAGTAGACACAGATGGAATGTTTGTTTATTTGTTATGGCATCTCTGTATGTGCTGCTCGAAGACCCTAATAATAAATTACCTGACCTGAAAAATCTGTGCAATTTGTTTGAAAAGAATACAAAGTCTGCATTACTTTCCAGGACATGGATCAGAAACATCCCATCTCTGGGGAGTTGCAAATAACGGGAAAGAGTAATACAGGGCTGGGGGCGTTGCTGGAGGAGGTGGACCATTCAGCCCTGGAGGGAGCACGCCAGGGATCCCAACCCATCAGAGATATTCTAGGTGGGGTAAGTAAAACAGAGCCACATGCACGCTCCCTCCAAAATTAATTGCTCCCCCCTCTAGGTATACCACTGGGTACACCTCTAGGTGCACCCCTTACTCCCCTCTATGGAACTGATGCAATCTGTTCACCTTCCTTTGAAGATTTCTCGACAGGTAAAATACCAGCAAAGCGAGTAGTGCTGAACTCATGCAGGGGTTCTCTGGTGGTCATGCTCAGGGCTCCGGCAGGTGCTGTGTCTGGGGGAACACTCGACGCAGCCGTTGATCTTGTGGTGATGGATTCCAGGGGGTCCAGACTCAAAACAGGGTCCTCGCAACGCTCATCATGTGTGGAGTTCCCTTTCTGTGCAGTACGTCTGTTTATCTCGCTGCAACTGGGAAAACAGGCAAGAAGGCTGTGTAACAACAGCCTTGTAAGGTAGTCCACTGTAAACCTCAAGATCCCAATTTTCCTCTAAGGAGTCAAGTACAGTGTAGGCAAGGTACACTCTTTTATATTTTGAGATATTTGAAACTAAGAGAGAGGGGTACTAGCCCAGGTTGGCCAAACCATGGTTTGTGAGTGACACATAACGTGTGGTTCATTGAAATATGTTGGCTGAGCTCCTGTAACGTTTGATAGAATATAAATACTTCAGTGTACTTTGTTTCACTGCATTCTGCAGTAAATTATGCATCAAATAATTTACTCATCAAATTATTTTATGCATCAAAATAATTGTGCATCAAATAAATTTAAATAATTTATTTTAATAAGATGCTCAGTGGTATTATTCAAAATCCCAACATTTTCACAATTTTGGCCAGCAGTGTTGTCACCACTGCCCCTGAGTGCACCATCTGGAGCTGTCTGCACCCCGTACCCTCCACCCCAGTGATGCCAGTGCACAAAATAAAAATAAAACATTACTTGGGGTATCTGTTCACACTTGGTTCTTCCCCCCTTCTGACTCCTTTGAGGGCAGCGGTCACTCTGTCCCTGTCCTAAGAAATTCCCACAGCTCACCCCACATCTTCTGTGAAATGGAGAGCCCTACAAGTAGGTCCTGAACAAATCAGCATGAAGGAAGGGGTGCTCACTTAGTGTGGGGCTTGCAGGCTTCAGTGCTCGACTCCTGATTGGAAAAGGTCCCTGGAGGACATTCTTCGCAGATAGTGTCACCTTTGGAGTTACCTAGTAAGAGGTAGGAGGATGATGTCAGATCTAACTGATATTGACCAAAATCTCATTCTTTAAAAAGGAAAAACAACCAGCACACAATATTAATGCAATATCTTTCAATGGTGAAACTACTTTTCAAATTATGGGGCTGGGAAGGCCTTGCCAAATCACGTTTTCCGTTTCTTCCAAACGTGGGAGCTGTGCTGGTTTCTCCGGGAAGAGATTTCCACAGCAGTCAGGCCAGCACAGAAAAGTCCCTGCCTCTTGTGCCCACCAACCCAACTTCTGCTACGAGTGGACCATCAGAGATGAGGTAGCAGTTGCCTGCATAGAGCAAGCACTAGATGACCTCTAATGAACTAGATGACCTCTAATGAACTAGATGACCTCTAATGCACCTTCTGCATTTATTCTACAAAATTGCAGAACTAGGAGTTCCTTGGTATGTATTTTTGATCGACAGCTAAAGATCAACATCTAACATAGTGAAAGATTTTTGCTCTTACCTCCAGCTTTAACCCCAAAGCCCAGCTGGCAGGGGGTCAGAGGGACACACAAAAAGCATGCGTTGGATGACCAGTGCTGACAGCGCATCCCAGGTCGACACATACACACTCGGTTAGAAACGTTGGTGCAAGGAGACTTCTCCACCAAATCCCGGTCTGCAAGGAAGGAACAGAGGAGAGAAAGAGAGGAGCTGGAGAAGGTCCAGAGGAACTTTTTTCTCAGTGGGTTGCTCTGACTGCAACAGAAGCAGCACCTGATGATGGTCCAAAGCTATGGTTCTGTGGGATGTGGAGGCTACCGGGGAGCAAGGAGGACCTCTGGTGAGATGGACCTGCACTGAGACTGAAAACCCAATCATTCCCTTTAGCAAGTACAGGCACCCCCAACTTATTAGATGGGTTTAGGGATTGGAACACTGTCCAAAAGTGAAAACTGTTGAAAAGTGGAACCCAGTATTTTTCAGCTTGCAAATACAAATGGCAACCTATATATAGATATAACCTATATATCTTTTGTATTTGAATGACAGTTATTTACTGAAGAAAGTCATAAGGAAATGCCACAAAGAGTTTGATCACCATGTCACCTGCAAATCAGCATCAGGGAAGGCAATGGTAGCCTTTAGACCGGCAGAGAGAGGTTGAAAGAGTGGAGAATGTGTTGAAAGAATGAATCCTAGGTATAACTGAAAAGTGTTGAAAGACCAGAACCATCAGAAAACAATCAGAAAGTGAGGGATGCCTGTACCTGATGAACAGGTCGTGCACTGCTCACACCGTCGTATCCAGTTCTGGAACTGATCTGGAGGACAAGGCTTTCTGCAGTCAGTGCGGGGATTCTTGGGGCACTCTTTCGTTGCAATGGATCCTATGGAGAAGGGGGGAAGAGAATGAGACACACATCAATCTCCATTCAACACCTGAGGCAGGTGGTTCAGTCCGCCTTATGGATGGACCGGCCCTAGGTCCTCCGTAAGCAGGGGAAAATGTGCAGACACCTCTTTATCACAACGGGGAACGTTGTACTGTATAAGCCTGAATCAACTGCCGTAACTGGAACCCAAAATGGTACCCAACTGCCCCAAATGGTACAGTTCAGGCACTGACCAACTATATCGTGTGCCATTTGCGTGGAAAGCTTCAAGCGCTGACAATGATGACGACCTTGATCACAATGATGATTGATAATGACAGTGATCACAATGATGATGATAACAACGATCATATCACTTATACTGTCTGCATGGACAAAAAACCCCAGCATGTCACATCGATAACGTGTTCATCAAATGTCAGAAATTTCCTCTCCAAAAGAAAACAAAACAGTCCCACCCACTAAGTTCTTCTAAACCAAAGTGGGGTTTTTGGGGCTTTGCACTGGTGATTCATCGGCCAACCTCAGACGGGATCCAAGGGCACGACGTTCCAAGGGGAAGCCCCTCCTTCCCGTGTTTCAGACCACATGTTAGCGAAATGCTTCAGTCTCTGGTTATTGTGAAGAAGCCACAACAAAGTCCCCTTCAATATGCAGGCCAGGTTAGGCGGGTTCACATAAGCTAGACCTGAAAGCCACCTGTCTCTTCTTGTTGTGCGCTCTTTGCTTCCCGTCTCCATTTGAAATGGGATGTCTGACATTTTCCCCTCTGTCCAAAAATACGAGGGCAATGAGAGGCGCTGACAAAATGTGGGGCAAGAAACTTTAAAGCACCACCCTGTGGATATTTACTCAGAAGGTGACTCCTACAAAGTCCATTGCAACTTACTCCCTGGTAAGTGTGTGTAGGACTGCATCTGGAATCCTTTAAACAGCTCCCAGGGAGTAAGATCCATTGATCGGATTAATCCAGAAGGGGTAGCAGGAAATGGGAAGGTTATGGGACCTCCAGGACCTCCAGGACTGGTGGCAGTGAGTGAGCGTAGAGCGAGATCTCCAAAACTATCATTATCAGAGGATCGGCTGGTAGTCAGCATTCCCCGTCCAGGGAGACTTTCCAGGGGAGTTTTCCCAAACATTATCCAGAGACTGACCTGGCTGGCATCGATAGCAGCATTTTTGGGATTTGGCATCGTAGTATCGGTTCTCGCGGGTGTTACAAGACGTGGTGGAGGCAGCCAATACCTAGAAAGACACAGTTAAAAGTGGGCAAGGTCAAGGTGGAAATCCAACTCACAAACCCACAAGTGGACAGAAGTTCCCAATGATTCTGACCTCCGCACCACTGGGAGACCCAAGCCCCAGAAACAAGGTCTGGGGTATTTGAGGGACCGTCTTCATCCATACATTCTGACCCATCACCTAAGGTCATTGGAGGGGGCCTATTGCCACTAAGAAAAGTGAGGGGTGTCGCAGCAAGGAACAAAGCCTTTTTGGGGGTGGCGCTCTGGTTCTGGAACTGAGAACAGCCCCCTTGTTGCATAGCTTTTGATGGTCCCTTAAACCCTTATTGTTTACTAGAGCTTTGAATTGATGCTGAGGGCTGGTCGGTTGTTATAATGATTTTTATGGATTTTATTGTTATCCGGGTATTTAAATGTTTTGAAATAAATGTTTTGAAATCTTTTATTGTTATTGTATCTGTTTTTAATGGGATATGTTGTTTTATTAGCTGCTTTGAATCTCCTCAAGGGAAGAAAGGCAGGATATGAATCCAATGAATGAATGAATGAATGAATGAATGAATGAATGAATGAATGAATGAATGAATGAATGAATTGGATGTGATATGGAAGAAGGAAGTCAGAAGGAGGAAGAATATGTACTGAGCCTGACCCGGACTATATGTACTGAGCCTAACCCTGGTCCGTTATCATTGACTGGCAGTGGTTTAAGAAAGCAGGCTCTCTCTTGGCCCTAACCAGAAATGCTCCTCGGAAAACACATCATTACTACGTTGACTTCTTTTAAGTATATGTAGAGTTTTTTTTTTCTCCTTCTCATATTTCCCAATTAAGCCAAGAAGCAAATATTCCATGAAACTCTTTGATGCTTTGATTACAGATCCTCTTTTAGGGGAGGCAGTCCAACAAGTTCAGAGCAGTTGCCAACTGACCTGACAAAGCCAACTCCGTATGCTTTTCTGCACTTAAACCATTGGGTTGGCTCAAATTGGCAAGTGGAGTTTTTCCTAGCACGGAGCTCATCACAAATCCCGACTTATCTTTGCAGGTTAAATAGTCCAGATGGTAGTCCAGAATTATAGAGGTAGGTTTGGATCAGATCCACCCACCTGGTGATCCAAAAAAACACACTGTGCAGGGGGGGGGGGGGCTTGAAAGCAGATTACAAAAGGAGAAGTTCCAGGCCCACTTCAGCTACTGACCACTTTCCTTGCATGGGATGGTGTACTGGAATGGATCATACAATCCATACTATTGAACAAGGAGCAAGGGACAGATACTGGGAGTAGGAGGCAGGGTGACCAGACGCCCAAACCTCAAAAGGAGGACAAGGTCTTCGATACCTCTCAGCCTGGCTTTGCTGGACAATGGCAAGTTTGCCTACTCGTGAGTAAAGCCACAATTTTGGGCACTTTCACTTTCCCATAGAGCTCAATGCATATTTTTTATTTTTAGTTTTGATAGGAAGGAGAAGATACAGTGGTGCCTCACATAACAAGCTTAATTCGTTCCGGAGGCCTGCTCTTTAAGTGAAACACTCTTTAAGTGAAGCGGATTTTCCCATAGGAAATAATGGAAACTCAGACGATTGGTTTATTAACTATGTAAAGTATTAAATATAAAACTATGTAAAAATATTAAATATAAAACTATGTAAATATTAACTATGTAAAAATGATGACAAAACACTGTAACTGAATTCAAAACATGCATTCAATGTGCATGATCCTATGAAGTCTACTTAGGCTGCAATCCTAAAGACACTTTCCTGGGAGTAAGCCCCACTGAACACAGTGGGGCTTACTTCTGAGTAGACATAGTTAGGAGACGGCAATCAAAGACACTTTCCTGGGAGGCTTACCTGGGCTGCTGCCGGAGGTTCAAGGTGGCCGGTGGGTGTACTTGGGGGCAGTTAGAGGCAGCAGCGCTGGCCGGCAGCCCTTTTAAAGAGCCTCCATACGGAACATCAGGCCTACATAGCATGCATGCCCATAGCACACTTGCTTGTTAAGTGAAGCAAGATTTCTTGGAAATTTTTGCTTGTTATATGAAATGCTTGTTAAGCGAGGCGCTTGTTAAGCGAGGTACCACTGTATTTCAAAACTGATATTTGCATTGGTTTCTGCTCTTCAGTATGAATCCAACGACATATGACATGATGGGTACTGCACACTATTGCAAAGTTCAAAAATAAAGCTCCTTTTGGAGGACACCTGGCTAAAAAAGAGGACAAATCCAGAAATTTCCGGTCATATGATCACCCTAGTAGTAAGATACATTGATAAATGAAGTACAGGTGAGTGGCTCTCTTTAGTTCTAACAAGGGTTAATCACCTTGCCCAGCATCAACTGGGTGGATATTAATAGATTAATAATCTAATCATAGCTGGTTAATAATAATCACCAGCTCACTGAACGTGTGGTCAACAGGGGCCCTCGAGAGCATTATTTGGAGATCTAGAAATGAGGCACAGCTCAAGACGGGTGGAAAACCCCCTGCAGGACTTATTATTATTATTATTAACCAACTATGATCAGATTCAATTCATTCAGTGCATAACTTTCTGCAGAATACAATGAAACATACTGTGTTTATGGGAATATTTGGAGGCCATTAAACATTCTGGCCAAATAACCAGAAAAGGAAAATGCAACTGACTTATGTAACTAAAGGTAGAGTTTTTAAACTCAAAACTGACTTATGAGACAGATTGTTCCCAGAGCTGACGAAGTGTGATGACCTGGTATGACCAAGGGTTGGTTAGTATGAGTCAACTCTCATTTCTAGAGACCAGAGCTAATCCTATAACTCTTACTTAGTTGTGTGAATGTCATCAAGTTGGTTTTATGTTGCTTACTGATTTTTTAGGTGACCTGTATTATTCTATTTTAAAATAAGTAGAGTGCAAGGGGTGAAACTATGGGCGCAATCCAGAGGAACTACGGGGAACCCTTGCTCCGGTTTAAGAACAATTTGCTCTGGATTGCAATATGAATTTCCCATAGGTTTTTACTAGGTGGTGCAGTAACGACAGGTGCATGTAATGTCTCTTACGTGCTCCGTAGTTACTCTGGATTGTAGGGTAAGCCTAGAGATGCCACTGCATTTAGGCTGAGCATATGATATATTGTAATTAGTACAGTGGTACCTTGCTTAATAAGTGCCTCACTTAACAAGCATTTCACATAAGCAAAAATTAAATCCTGCTTCACATAACAAGTTCCGCTTCACTTAACAAGCAAGTGTGCTATGGGCACGTGTGCTATGAAGCCCTGACGCTCCGCACGGAGGCTCTTTAAAAGGGCTGCCGGCCTGCACTGCTGCCTCTAACTGCCCCCAACTTGGGGACAGTTGCCTGGAGGTGCCAGAGGCAGCTACCCCTAACTGCCCCCCAAGTGCCCCCACCGACCACTTTGAACCTGCAGCAGCAGCCCAGGTAAGCCTCCCAGGAAAGTGTCTTGGATTGCAATCTCCTAACTATGTCTACTCAGAAGTAAGCCCCATTGTGTTAAATGGGGCTTACTCCCAGGAAAGTGTCTTTGATTGCAGCCTCTTAACCATGTCTACCCAGAAGTAAGCCCCATTGTGTTAAATGGGGCTTACTCCCAGGAAAGTGTCTTTAGGATTGCAGCCTAAGTAGATTTCATAGGATTATGCGCATTGAATGCAGATTTTGAATTCAATTCCAGTGTTTTGTCATCATTTTTACATCCAGTTCATATTTTGCTATGAATATTTTGGGGGTTGTGGAACCAATCGTCTGAGTTTCCATTATTTCCTATGGGAAAATCAGCTTCACTTAAAGAGCAGGCCTCCGGAACAAATTATGCTCTTTAGGTGAGGCACCACTGTATTTTGATATTTGTAATTTGATATAATTCTGTATGGTCTGGCACAAGAGGAAGTCCATCTCGGGGGTGATGCTCTGGAAGTCCATCACCAGGTGATTCAAACCCTGGAGCGCACATGCCTGGCCGGTTTTTATCCCTCCGGCCACTTCCACATCAGGGTTGAGAGAGAAGGGCTTCAAGGAACGAGATTTATTATATTTTAGGTCTTGGATTTCTCTCAGCCTGACCTTTCCAGCGGACAATGGCACGTTTGCCTACTCGCGAGTAAAGTCGCAATCTTGGGCACTTTCATTTTCCCATTGACTTAATTGCATATTTTTTTATTTCTTGGCCATAACGTTTGATAGGAAGGAGATATTTCAAAACCACTTGTTGCACTGGATTCTGCTCTTCATTACAAATCCAACGACACATAACATGACACATCCACTGCCAAGTTCCAAAAGGGAGCCCAAATGGAGGACAATGAAGCTCTTTTGGAGGACACCTGGAGACTAAAAAAGAGGACAAACCCGTAAAATTCTGGAGATACGTTCCCACTGGGTGGTCCGCTGTGAGATGCAAGAAGTTGGACTGGATGGGGCTTTGGCATGACCCAATGGGGCTCTTCTTATATTCTTAAGCCTTACCCCTGAACTTATTTGACAGGGACCAATCCTATGTATGTACTTTGATATACAAAAGTGAAAGCCTGCAAGCCATGCTGTTGGCTGATGTCATAGAATATGCACAAATATACACATCAATACCATACAAATCCAGAGTTCTCCAACACGGAACTTAAATTTCTCGTTGAAATGGATCCCGAGAAGGAGACCTGAATGAATGGTAGTAGCGGGGGTATTTTTGAGGAGTTATTGAGAATGGGCAAAATCCAGAGTAACTACAGGGAGTCCTTGCTCTGGTGTAAGAACAACTTACTATGGATTCCAGTATGAATTTCCCATAGGTTTTCACTAGGTGGTGCAATAACTACGGGTGCACATAAAGTCTCTTAGGTGCTCTTGTAGTTACTCTGGATTTGGGGGTACACCTATCTCTGTGGTCCCCAAGTAGACATGCCTATGATCACAAATATCATCAGGATGAAGACCCCCACCTTTATTTCTAGACAAAAAACCACAGGGCAGAAGGGAGTGAAAGATCACTGTAACTATGAAAAGCGGCTCAAAGGGGTCTAAAAAGCCCCCCCTTTGTAAAGGAGCCCCCCAGGTTTTCAGAGAGATGTCAGTTGGCAAACCAGCTTAAATTAAATTGTGGTTTAACAGCAGAATTGTTCTTAATGTCAGTCTGTGCTTTTGTCTCTTGACTGCAGTGCTTGTTTCGACTCAGATCAGAACTTCTCTAGTCATCCTGAAAAATGTTCAGGGCGCAATCCAGGGCACAATCCAGAGTAACTATAGGGAGTGCTTGCTCCAGTGTCAGAGCAATTTACTCTGGATATGAGCAATATGAATTTTCCACTAGGTGGTGCCGTAACTACGTTGACGTAAGTGTCTCTTACGTGCTCCCGTAGTTACTCTGGATTGTAGGGCCAAAGTAATCGTGGGGGGACCCGGGAGGGAGGGAGGGAGGGAGGGAGGGAGGGAGGGATGGATGGATGGATGGATGGATGGATGGATGGATGGATGGATGGATAGATGGATAGATAGATAGATAGATAGATAGATAGATAGATAGATAGATAGGGTTGCCAAAGTGACTGACTGACTGACTGACTCATTCACTCACTCACTGCCCAGCCAAAACCCCTGAACCTAGAAGGATGAAATTTGGGGAGTGTGTTCCTTCCATGATGGAGGCACCCACTAAGAACCCATTTTTGGAAATCCCAACCAGAAGGGATGGAAAGGGGCACAATATGTTTTTCTCCCTATACTTTACATGGAAGAATCACTGACTGATCAACGCCCTTCCACAACCCCCAGACCTAGGAGCATGAAAATCAGAGTATTTATTCCTTATAAATAAATATAAATACACCCAGAAGCACCCACCAAGATCTGATTTTTAGAAATTTAACCCCTCAGTGGCTGAAAAGGGGTACGACACATTTTTGGCCTATAATTAACTTTGAAGACTGATCAACACCCAACCCCAAGTCGGGCACCTGCCCCATAGGGGTGCTCACAGTTATGGGGGGGATGGTGCACAGTTGGGGGGATGTGGGTACATTTCCACCTTAAGGTTTAGGAGCAATGCTGCCTGCCTGTTCTGAAAATGAGGAGATGACGAAACCCAGAGCCTGACTCTTGGCATTTGTCTTTGATTTTGATGCTGCCTGCATTATATGGCCAACCTCACTGCTAAATCCTACAGAACCTCCTGGATTCTTGGAAAGGCCTGATTTTGGACGCCATGGACTGAACTTGCTCAGTGTACATGGCGGCCTCCAGTGGCTGCAGCCTCCACTTCCCAGCAGGTGCGCCAGCTGCGTGCAGACAAGTGTCACAAAAGGTGATCGAGTGGTTTTCACATGACGTCCTAACCACCAGCAGCGTTTCTGGTGCAGGAAATAGGCCACTCTTCTCATTCAGCCGCCCCCAAATGACTCATTCGTGAGTATCCTTTTGAAGCCCCTGAAACCAGGGGTGCTGATTCAGAGAAAGCCCGTTTGCTCGAGATGAGTGGCGAGACCCAGAAAAGAAGCACATCACTCACATTACACCATACTGCAGGAATTGACTAGCTCGGCCCTACAGCCCTTCATCATCATCACCATCATTAGCATCATCTGTCTTGCACCCCTTTCTGATGAGACTCCCCCCATTTGGGATTTGGCAGCATCTCCCACATGTCTGGCAGTCACACTCTTTGCTCTCAGGACTCTAAATGCTGCTGGTCACTGTTCAGTGGCAACAAAAACTCTGCGCATGCTCAAAAGCACTCCTCTCCATAGGATACTAAATAATATAAGCAACCACGTTTAATTACAATACTGCCTCAATAAAGGGTTACCATATATTTTCCCCAGCAGTGCTCAAGTGCTCTTATACCTTCAAGAGTTGTGTGGCTGGTAGGCAGAACTCTACCATCACTGGAGAGGCTCTACCACTCACATTCTGTTGTCACCTGGCCCTACATTAGTCGTACTCAAAGTGGGGGTCAGGACCCCTTTGCGGGGTCACAAGAAGGTTAGGATCCACATCCTGGAATCTGGCACTTGGCTTTCCTGGGATCGGCTTGCCATAATTCTCTTCCACAAAATTGGGACAGGACCCTCTGTCCCATTTGCCAGTATATGAACACAATCCCCTGTTTTGCGGGACATATGGCAACCCGATCCTGTGAGTATGTCTCTTTGAACACAATGGGACTTACTTCAGAGGCAAAGGTTGAAAGAATGAAGCATGTGTTGTATGAATGAGTCCTGGGTATAACTGAAAGGTGTTGAAAGAGCAGAACCATTAGAAAGTGGGGAAGCTTGTATAGATTGTTTTCATGTGGTTAATTTTAAGTACTACGAGCAGAATCCTAATCATGTCTACTCACAGGTATGCCCCATTAAGTACCATGAGCAAAATCCCAACCGTGTCTCCTCAATGGTAAGCCCCATTAAGTACTAAGAGCAGAATACCAACCGTGTCTAC
This sequence comes from Cryptoblepharus egeriae, assembly GCA_030015325.1. Lineage (NCBI taxonomy): Eukaryota > Metazoa > Chordata > Lepidosauria > Squamata > Scincidae > Cryptoblepharus > Cryptoblepharus egeriae. The sequence goes on from JAREYC010000010.1 coordinate 1,956,357, forward strand.
TCAAAAGGAAGCCCAATTAAATACTATGAGCAGAATCCTAAGCAAGTCAACTCAAATGTAAGCCCCGTTAAGTACTATGAGCAGAATCCCAACTGTGTCTACTCAAAAGGAAGCCCAATTAAGTACTATGAGCAGAATCCTAAGCAAGTCAATTCAAAGGTAAGCCCCGTTAAGTACTATGAGCAGAATCGCAATCACGTCTACTCAAAAGTAAGCCCCATTAAGTACTATGAGCAGAATCCTAAGCAAGTCAACTCAAATGTAAGCCCCGTTAAGTACTATGAGCAGAATCCCAACTGTGTCTACTCAAAAGGAAGCCCCATTAAGTACTATGAGCAGAATCCTAAGCGTGTCTACTTAAAAGTAAGCCCAATTGTGTTCAATGGGTCTTACTCCCATTAGTCGCCTGCAATCCTAAAGACACTTTCCTGGGAGTAAGACCCATTGAACACAATGGGGCTTAACCCATTGAATAAAATGGGACTTACTTATGAGTAGACAGGGTTAGGATTCTGCCCTTAATCAGTTATTATTTAAATCTATGATATATAGTTTCCAGACGGCTACAAACTTCCTGCGCATAAGAAAAAGGATGTCAAGGAAAATTTTATTTCCAGAACACGATCCAAAAAGTGGAGGAGTCCTGGGAAAAGTGGACCTCTGGTGACCCTGCAGGGCAGAGCTGAGTGCTTCGCCCCCCCTTAGCTACGCCACCGCCTGGAGGGCATCCCGGGGGAGGGACTGGTAGGCTGGAGGGATGTCCCGTCGGGGGGCTTCCCTATGGATGGTGGGGAGGGAAGGAGGAAGGAGGGAGGGAGACCTGCGCGCCCCCCACCCCGGGCGGATCAGCCTCCCACCTGGGGCGCCCCCGGGAAAGGGACTCACTTGCGACGGGGCGCCCGCGATGCGCTGCAGGAAGCCCAGCAGGAGTAGTGCCGTCGGGGGAGGAGGGCTCCGGTGGGTCCCCATGGCCGGGGCTCCCCCACAAAGGCCGGGAAAAGACCCCCTTCTCCGGTCCCTTCCAGCACCGTCCGCCCCGTCGAGCCTCTGCCCTCCGATCTCCCTCTGAGCGCTCCGATCGCCCAGCCAAAACCAGCAGCAGCTCTGCGGGAAACCACAGGACTCCGCCCCGTCGGGGCTGCGCTGGATCTCTGGATCGAGCCCTGTAAAAGCTGCCCCTCCATCATCCCCACCCTCTTCTGCTCCCAAACTGGGCACGCCGGAGTTGCCAACTCTTTCAGGCTGCCCTGCTCCTGTGCAGTGGGGCTGGCTTGGAGGGGGCTCCTTCTTGCTTGCCACCCACCAAGACTGACTGCTCCGCCCCCTCCAGCTACGCCACTGCACAGGAGCAGGGGTGCCTGGAAAGGTTGGCAACCCACCCCCAAATGGCTTCTGCAGGTTGAGATGATGAGAAGAAAAGGCACAAGAACCAAGCAGGGCTTGGGTCAGTTGGCAACCCCAAGGCAGGGTGATCAGATGACAAAACCCAAAAAGGAGGACAAGGCCCCCAAAATGTAGGGCATGAAAGAAAAATGTAGGACATGAGAAAATAAAAGCTAAAAACACTCACATATATGTGTGTGTGTGTGTGTGTGTGTGTGTGTGTGTGTGTGTGTGTGTACCCTATTGAATCTAATGCTATCCCTTTTCAGTCAAATTTACAGTGCAATCCTCAGCATGACTACTCAAAAGAAAGTCCCATTGTGTTCAGTGGTTGTTACTCCTGGGAAAGTGTTTTTAGGATTGCAGCCTTGCTCCCAGGAAAGTGTGGTGAGCATTGCAGCTTTAAGGCTCCAAAATGAAGGTGCACATTAGATTTGATGGTGCATTAGATTTGAGTAAATACAGTCTGTGTGTGTGAGAGAGAGAGAGAGAGAGAGATCTTCCATATGCTTAATTTAAACACTATGGCTGCAATCCTAAAAACACTTGTGAACACAATGGGGCTTACTTCTAAGTAAATCTGCATAGGATTGTATTCTATATTACTTATGATTAAATTTACTTATGATTACATCTATTACATATAACTTAATTACAGAAAAGCTACCTGCTGCCTGCTTACAAGGTAGAGGAAAATATAGAGGTTTTCTTTAAATCCAGGACATGTCCTGGAAAAAGCGTACATGGTCACCCGGCATCAAGGCAGAGGGGTTTTGCCACTGAAGGGTCACAAGGCTTACATCAGTAAAGATTTTAGCCTGGGATCCCCATCTGAGAATGACCTTCTGTCTGGGACCCCCCACAATTGATGTCACTGTAATGCCAGAGCTCCTCCATATCTACTCAGAAGTCTCATTAATATACTTACTCTCAGGAAAGCAGCCTGAATACTCCTTTCCAAGATGATGGCGCCCAGTGCCAGATTCCAAGATGGTGGCACCCAGATTTCCATGACCCCCACTTTGAGAACCCCTGGCTTGCACAATTGTGAGACTGGTGGAATCGAAAGGGTTTCTCGTTGGTGTCCTTTTCTTTTGTGTCAGTGGGGAAAACACCACCCCTTAAAAAAGGAGTGATTTGAAATAATTGTTATTTTTTTGTTTGTAAAAACAGGAGCTGGTGGGATTTTAAAGAGGTCTGCCTGTCCCGGGGGCAGTTCCCACCCAGGCTCAAAAAGAAACAGATGAGGAAGGGAAGAAGGAATCCCACATCAAGCATAGCACTAAATTCAATTGAAAAAGGTGAGTGTTAGATTCGAGTAAAGACTAACAGCAAAATACCATGTCTACTCAAAAGGAAGCCCCATTGTGTTCAATGGGTCTTACTCCCAGGAAAGTGTCTTTAGGATTGAAGATAATTTACTTAATTGTAATGATGTGATGAATTTTGGTTCTGATCAAGAAAGAACAAGGTTGTGCCTGAACCTGCCTCCTCTTCGCTTCTACTGTAATCCCCAGATATGGGGATTGATGGGGTGCAGTCAGTGCTGGATTTACGTATAAGCTAAACAAGCTATAAGGTAGGCCCCACTCCCTTGGGGGCCCCCCAAAAAATTTAAAGGACAAAATCTGGATGTCCATTTCCATGTAAGATAAAAATATCTAGATACCTACTAGGTCCATAAATTACCATATAGCATATACTCAACACAAAAACAGTGACAATTTGTTGTTGACAAAAGACAGCTGAACACATAAAGGGCTCCATTACCTTCAATAGGTTAGAACCTCATCAAACCTAAATCTGGGGCTGGACGCAGTGGATGGCAGCCCTGTATAGTGGCGGACAATTTACCTCCCCGTCTGTCATGGATCTAGGCTGCTTCACCTAGATTGACCCTGTTCCCATCAACCCTGTTGTCATTTAGTGACTTTATCTGGCTCTGGGTGACTGTATGACCAGATTTTTCTGGATTTGTTCTCTTTTTTAGCCTCCTACCCAGGTGTCCTCCAAAATGGCTTCATTGTCCTCCATTTTGGCTTCATACTTTGCAATGGTGTGCAGGACCCCATCATACTGTATGCCGTTGGATTCGTATTGAGGAGCAGAATCCAATGCAAAAATCAGTTTTGAAAGATCTCCTTCCTATCAAACATTATGGCTAAAAAACTAAAAATAAAAATATGCATTGAGCTCTATGGGAAAGTGAAAGTGCCCAATATCGCGGCTTTACTCATGAGTAACATGTCCCTGCTAACTGAGGCACTCATTCAAGTGGGTGTTCTCCTTTATTTAGCAGGGGGAGAGTAACTGGCCCTTCACACCCAGCAATGTCTGTTTAAGCGGCATCTGCTGATGTTCAATTTGCATTTTAGATTGTGAGCCCTTTTGGGACAGGGACCCATTAGCTATTAATTAGCTATTATTTTTTCATTTTCTTTGTAAACCGTTTTATGAACTTTTAGTTGAAAAGCAGTATATAAATACTGTAGATAGACAGACAGACAGACAGACAGACAGACGGACGGACGGACAGATGGACAGGATAGATATGGATATATGGACGGACAGGACAGACAGACAGACAGACAGATATGGATGGATGGATGGATGGACGGGATAGATAGATATGGATGGACGGACGGACAGGATGGATAGATAGGTAGATAGATAGAGATGGATAGAAGGACAGACAGGATAGATAGAGATGGATGGATGGACGGACAGGAGAGATGGATGGATGGACAGACAGGATAAACAGAGATGGATGGATGGACGGACAGGATAGATAGAGATGGATGGATGGACGGACAGGAGAGATGGATGGATGGACAGACAGGATAAATAGAGATGGATGGATGGACGGACAGGATAGATAGAGATGGATGGATGGACGGACAGGATAGATGGATGGATGGACGGACAGGCAGACAGATAGATTAGACAAATGTGCCATTGTCTGCCTGAGAGGCCAGGCTGAAAGGAATCCAAGATCTTGTCCTCCTTTGAGGTTTGGGCATCTGGTCACCCTGTCCATGTCCCTGCCTCACCCCTTATGACCCTGATGTGCCCGGAGCATCCTCCCCGCTCTGCCTTCATGACATTTTCATCGACAGGGCCTGATCAATAGTGATACAAATACTCAAAAGGAAAGGCATATTGAATGACGGCAGGATCAAGATGAAGCAGCAGAAATCACTGTCCAAAAATGATACTTGATCAGATGCTTAAACCTCCTCCTCCCCCTCCTTAGCCCTGCTTTGAATCAGCTTTCAAGGAACTCAGGAGAAAGGGCAACAAGTTCATGATCTGAGGGAGTGAAGAATCAGGATGAGTACAACCCTGCGGTGCTGTCATCCCACCACATCAGATATGCTGCTCTGCCTGCCCGGCATGCTTCCCAGGGAGCTTCGGCATGAAGACAGCTCCTTCTTCATTCCCCTGCAGACTTACCAACCACTGTTGTCCATCCCTGATGACCTTCTATTTGTTGGAAACCTCTTCACATAAATCAGTCAAATTACACATTTCCGTTTAAACTCATCATAGATTTTTAAAAACTCTTCTGAGTAAAAGCCTCTTTTCTGAGTATTTCTCTGTTCAGGTTTATCTTGATGCTGCCTGATCACCCCTCGCACTTTGAGAAAACAAAACAAACCACTTGGTATCTCTGGCATAGTAACCATATTGCTTAGATAAGGGGAAAGGCAGCCATAAAGGAAGGGACTTCATCAGGGTGACCAGGCACCAAATGCAAAATCCCTGAACAGCAAGGCCAAAATTCCTGATTGAAGGCCAAAGATCCTACTCTCTACCCAGAAAAGGTAGGACAAAATGTAGGACATGTTAAAATAAGCTAAAAACACTGGTATTACTTTCCTGTACATAATATATTACACTACTATTCTTTGGTAAGCAGGGGTTGTTCGGTTGCAGTATTTCCCCGAGATCTCCTGCCATGAAGACGGACTCAAAGTACTTGTGAAGTTTCTCTGGCATTTCAAAGTCTACTTTTACTTGGCCTCCCTCACCATCCAGCGGACCAACTCCTTCTCTGGCCGGTTTCCTTCTGCTAACGTATTTGAAGACGCTCTGAGTGTTCCCCTTGATATTGCTGGCCTTGCCTTCCTCAGAGTCGCTCTTGGCTCCTGGACCACCTTTTTACACTCCTTTTGCCGGATTTTATCTTCGTTTTTATTCTCCTCATTCCGGCAAGATTTCCATTTGAGGAAGGAAGGTGCCCTTTACCACCTCTTTAACATGCTGACCCCCTCCTGCACTTAGAGCACAATCCTAACCAAGTCCACTCAGAAGTAAGCCCCATTGTGTTCAGTGGATCTTACTCCCAAGAAAGTGTCTTTAGGATTGCAGCCTAAGTTGAGCCTTTCCTTCTCTGCGGTATGCATGTCTGCTGGGCCTCAATTATGGTTGTTTTAAAGACCTCCCACACACTCTGGTGAGATTTGACCTCCCTTTACCTTCCCATTTATTTATTTAATTACTTAATTAGTGTCCCACCTTTCTCAGGCTTTTCCCAACTAGCCTCCTCATCCAAGAGAAGTCTGCCCTCTGGAAGTCAAGGGTTCTGGCAGATTTGTTTGGCGTTCTTTTCCTGACATGCACGGCAGAGCAGAATGCAGCATGGTCACTGTTCTCCAGAGGCTCAGTAACACTTACCTCCTTAACAAGGTCCTGAGTACCGCTCCATACGAAATCTACGGCTGCCTATCCTCTGGTGGGTTCCATGACTAATTGCTCTAAGGCAGTCATTGAGCTTATCAAGAAAATCGGTCTCTTTTTCCTGACCAGAACACCTTTATCTTACCTTTATCTCATCTTTATCTTACCCTTATCTCACCCCTTTTCTTACCCCTTTTTCTTTCCTCTAGAATCATAGAATCCTAAAGTTGGAAGGGACCCAGTAAGTCATCAACCCCCTACCTATAGCAGGAAATCCTCCTAGAGTGTCTCTGACAGGTGCTGGTCGAGCATCTGCCTGAAGATCCCGAGTGAAGGAGGCTCCACCACCTCCCTTGACAATCTGAACCACTGCTGAACCATCAGGAATTTTTTCCGGATATCCAACCAGAATCTCCTTTCTTGCAGATTGTACCCATTGGTTCTAGTCCTGCTTTCAGAGGCAGCTAAGAGCAAATGAGCCCCTCCATATGCCCCTCCATATGACACTCCCTTCCTTCCCCTTATCTTACCTTTCTCTCACCTTTCTCTTACTCCTTTTCTGACATTCCTATAAAATGGAACTGAAAACTCAAGACAGAAACCGAAGAGATGTGTGATGAGCATTTATTGGTCATGGAGCAAGACCCCAGCAGAAAAGCTACATGGGTGAGAATTGGGAAGGAGTTACTGGGGAAGGAGTTAACCAGGAGACTTGGAGGGACAACTGATGAGACGAAGGTCGCAGGTAGACTCTGGAAGATTCAGAGGGTCTTCTGTCCAGCACTGGACACACCAAACCCAAAGAAAGCCATGGTTTGTACTACAATGCTTGTCTATACGTTTCTTTTTTTGTTTAGTTTTCTTAGTATTATTGCATCTCTGACAAAATAACTTTCTGGTGGTGGCGTTACTTCATCATCAGTTATTTCTCTTCTAGTCTGTCTGTCAACCACGTTCCCAGAATAAACCCTTCCGTCCAAGGCACGAGTGTTGATGGCCAGCTGCTAAGAGGAGAAAAATGGTGAGGTCTTCTTTCTACAGCAATGACTGGACAAATTCTCTGCCTCTCTCCTATCTGGACCCTCCATGCTCAGACCTCGGCCCTAAAGCCCCTGACCCATGGCACAGTGTTGGGGTGGGGGGATCCCAGCATGTTGGTCACCAGCAGACCTGGTGTGGACTCACCAACCCCATTTGTAACCTGGGAGACTGACAAACTATTCTGCTTCACGTAACAAACTATGCTTCACGTAACAAACACACTCGTTGGCAGTTGGGGCAGACGCACTGGCCGGCAACCCTTTTCAATAGCGTCAGGGCTACCCATAGCCTGCCCTTAGCAAAAGCAACACTTCCATGCTGTTCCTCCTGTGGCCGGAGGGAGAGAAGAGCAGTGGAGAAGAGGGAAGCAGCTCAGGGCTGGCCACGAAGGAGCAGGGGGGAGAGAGGCTCAGGATGGAGAGAAGGAGAAAGTGGGGAGACACTTTGAAGGTGACTTGGATTGCAGCCTCCTAACCATGTCTGCCCAGAAGTAACCCCTATTATGTTAAATGGGTCTTACTCCCAGGAAAGTGTCTTTAGGACTGCAGCCTAAATAGACTTCATAGGATCCTGCACACTGAATGCATATTTTGAATTCAATTCCACTGTTTTGTTGTCATTTTTACATCCAGTTAATATTTTTATATGAATATTTTTTGGGTTCTGGAACCAAGTGTCAATTATTTCCTGTGGGAAAATCTTCACTTAAAGAACGTTTCACGTAACAAACATGCCTCCGGAACGGATTAAATTTGTTACGTGAGGCATCACTGTATTGCTATTCCTGAAATGGTTCTATATAATTTATTACTTCCAAGAAGGCTGTGTGCTGCCTGCTGAAATGGAAAAGGAGAATAGTGAAGTTCTTTTCCAGGACACAAGGCTACAAAAGAGGACATGTCCTGGAAAAGGGCATATATGGTCACTGTGGTGGAGCAGTCAGTCTTGGAGGGAGCATGGCAGTGGTGTGCAAAGGGCCACTGGGAGGCTCCCTTCAAGACTGCTGGCTCTGCCCCCCTCTAGCTATGCCACTGCGTCACTATCCCTCGAAGACGTGTTCCCTCTCCCACAGCTCTCCAGCTTTTTCTTCCTGGTCTCCCGTTTGAGAGTAAAGGAAGGGCAGTGTTTGCATCTCACATCTTCCAGGTGTGATCAGGAGGATCAGGACGCAGGTAAACCAACATCCAACACTGCAGGCAAACCTTGCTCCATAGGGCTGTGGGATTCGCCCTCTTATCCAAAGACTGGAAGGCCCTTCCAGAGATCAGCCTCTTTGCCCATCTGTTTCCTGCATGGTTGTCTAAGATCCTTAAGAAAAGCCTTGTAGAACATGAAAAATGCAAACACCCTGTGGCCTTTCACACGTCCTACAGAAAAGCCAGGGCAACCACCATCATGCCTGGAGCATCTCTAGGGGTTGGTTTGTCGCTAATGGACCGGATCTGAATTTGAATCTCCGCAGGTGGCGTTCTTCCTTTGCCCCAGGCTCACAAGGTGGGCTTTCAGGAGGTGACTCCCTTCTGGCCTGAATTCTCCCTTTCTGCAGTATGGGGATCAAACTGAAATTCCCCTTCCAGGGTTGTTGCCAGACTTCCATCAGGACTGCCGGCACAGAGCCCTGCAAGGATTTCAGATTCTCTCACCTTTCCTTCCCATCTGGTCTCCCCTTACCTTTGATTCCTTTTCTCCAGCATCCGCAGTCCAAACCAGCAGCATCAGTGTCAGCAAGAGGGCCACCTTCTTCATGATGGGTCAGGACCTGAGTTTCCTCCGCAGGGTGCACAAAGAGAGAGCGCCTGTCATGTAACCAGGAGAGCAGCAAAAATAAGGGAATTAGCTTGTGCTTCTTTTTGGTTCAATGAAATATCTGGGCAGGACTCAAAACAGCATCATGCAGAGGGGATGAGAAAGAGAACCACTTATTAGAACCTTTATTAGAAGAGAACCGCTGAGGAAAACTCATCACAAAGAAAACAGACTTTATTATCATAAAGCACAAACACATTTCATTACTCACATTCAATAGGCTGAGAATGAGGTGTACCTGTTCTTTGCATAGCGTGTACCAAGGAGAAGGGGAAGCAAAGGAAGGGGAAGAGAGGGAGCTAGGAAAGAAAAATGGAGGAAGCAATATCTACCTTCTTCAGGATCCAAGGATCCAAGTGGAGAGAGAGTCCAGGTAGGAAAAAGAGGGAACAATAGGATAGAGGGTTTTTTATACCTTAGGTGCAAGAAGGACATGCCCATCCAGGTGTGGTGACCTAGGAAAAGGGCAGGCCTGGGGAGGGGCTCTTAACCTTATAGGAAGGGGAAGGCTGGAAGACCACTACCCGAGGACCATCACCCAATCAGAACCTAAACAGAAGAACCAAACACACCTGGCTAGGTGTGGTCAAGATTTGGAAAGGGAAAGAATGGGGAAGGGGCTATGTGACTGGTATAGCCTTGGCAATGGAGGATAGGAGAAGAGCATTCTTCAGACTGACTTCCACATTAGCATATAAATGGCAGGATGTGGAGCAGATAACAAAGGAGAAAGGGTTACAGGAAGAGTTGTTTGTAAGCCCCAAAGGTTGTTTTTAGAAGTGAGACATGAGAGACTTTGCATTCTACAGTGAATCGGAGGGGCTTCTTGGAGTGGCCTGCTGTATCCTGAGATTTGTGGGCAGCCGTAGTGGTTCCATATCCTGAGGTTGAGAGGCAGGGGTTGCAGCTAGGCTGGCCAAGAACTCAGATTTTTGGTCAACACTGCCATTCTTACTCGGGCTTTATCATGGACTCCTATGGGTCTACTCATTACTATACCTGCTCCTGAGGTGGTATATCTCTGAGGAGCTGGAAGAGGGCATTTCTGCCTTGAAACAGGCTTTGGGTACAGAGTAACTGCTCTGCCCTAGGCAATGCTCAACATGCCCTCAATAGGCCTCTCCTGGACTGCCTGGGGCAGAGCAGTTAGGGCAGAGCAGTCCACCTCTCTTAGGGCACCCTATGTTGCCTTGCTCTGCCCTAAGCCCTTTCCAGAGTAACTGGGCTGGAGCATCTTGCAGTTGCTCCATCCTAGTGATAGATAGGGCAACCCAAGGGCTCTTATGTGGACAGATGAGTTGCTCTGGATTGTGCTGTAAATTACTTATTTTAAATTGAAAAATGATGAACTCTCCGCTCACCCCGTCCCAGTCTGGTTTTGGGGTTGTGGAACCAATTTGGGGGGTTCCCAGAGTTTTCCAAACAACTTTGCCAAATGAGGCATTCAGCTTCATGGAGGTTCTGTTCAGGTTTGAATGAATTGGGGAAAAATTGGCACTTGTGTTTTGGCATTATGGAAAATTATGGAAAATAAAAGCAGATATTTATTTTTATGCCCAGACACTAAGTTTTTTTGCACAGGGTGATCAGATGACAAACGCAAAATCCCTAAACCCCTAAAATCCCTAAAATTCCTATGTGCTTAAAAAATTGAAGGAAAAATCTTGCTACGGCTGCAGGAATTTGCAAGATAAAAGGGACATTTGCAACTTGTTCACTAGAAAAGCATCGGAAGCAACATAAATAAACTAAAAAAGGACATCAGTTCACTGTTAATCTAATATTCTAATATTTTTAGTTGCAATCTAATTAGTTAGCTTCTAATATTAGCTTCTAATATTTTTAGTTAGCTTCTAATATTTTTAGTTAGCTTCTAATATTTTTAGTTGCAAATGCGACCAAATATGCATCGTCTGTTCTAACCGTGATCAGTGGTATCACTAGGGTTTGCATCACCCATTGAGGGAGTCTGGTGTGTCCCTGCTATGATAGACCTCCACCCCATGTAGAAGCTTCCCCTTCCACACTTGACTGGAGGCTGCTGAGGTGTAGCAAGCATGCACACGCCTCGCACATGTGTGTGATGTCTTCAGGGTGATCAGATGCCCAAACCCAAAAAGGAGGACAAGGTTTTGGATTTCTCTCAGCCTGGCCTTTCTGGACAGGGTGACCAGATGAACAGAAAAACCCAGATTTATCTGGATTTTTAGCATCCTGTCCGGGTGTCCTACATTTTGGCTTCATTGTCCTACATTTTGGCTTCATTTTGAAACTTTGTGATAGTGCACAGTACCCCATCATGCCATATGTCGTTGGACTCGTATTGAAGAGCAGAATCCAGTGCAAAAATCAGTTTTGAGATACCTCCTTCCTATCAAAAGTTATGGTCAAAAAACTGAAAAACAAAAACAAAAAAACATTTTTTGGCAATTTTTTTCAGCGGGTAGGAATTTTGGCCTGGGATTAGGAATTTTGGCCTTGGGGTTCAGGAATTTTGGGTTTGGCATCTGGTCACCCTGTTTCTGGAGGACAATAGCACACTTGCCTACTCACGAGTAAAGGCAAAATTTTGGGCACTTTCATTTTCCCATAGAGCTCAATGCACATTTTTGATTTTTAGTTTTTTTCGGCCATCCCTTTTGATAGAAAGGAGATATTCCAAAACTTTGGATTCTGCTCTTCAATGTGAATCCAATGACGTATGACATGATGGAGTACTGTATACCGTTGCAAAGTTCGAAAATGAAGCCAAAATGGAGGACAATGAAGCCCTTTTGGAGGACACAGGGCTAAAAAAGAGGACAAATCCGGAAATTTCCAGCCGTATGGTCACCCTGGATGCCTTAGATGCCTCCAGTTGAGCGTGGAGGGCCAGCCTCTTCACACTCAGCTAGAGGCTTCATAGGCATCGCACACCTGTGCAAGGTTCACGCATGCGCATGACACGTAGATCTACCTCTTGTTGAGTTTGGAGAGTAGGAGCCTTCAAACTCAGCCAGTAGATACGGTCAGTAGATACGGTCAGAGAAGATGAAGGGGTGGACAGACCAGCAAAACATTGATCCACTCTGGCTGGTCACCCCCTCCAGTGGGTCATGTGCTGTGGATTGCACCACCACACACACCTTGCAGCAGTACTGACAATTATTTTATCAATCAATCAATCAATCAATCAGTCAATCAGTCAGTCAGTCAGTCAATCAATCAATCAATCAATCAGGTTGCCTGAACTTATGTTCTGGCTACGGATTGATCCAGACAAACTTGAAGCAACTCCACCCAAAAACAGAAACAGGATGACGGTACTGCTACTAGTATTTATTATGTTGACCTTGAGTAGCATTTCCCCCCACTAGTCTCAGATCGCAATCAAGGCCAACTTGTCCCCCATCAGGGCTCCTTTTGGGCTTCCTCTTTTCAGCCTGGCCATGTTCGTGGATTTGCTGGAGGGCAGCCGAGTCTCCCTCTTGGCTGATCCGATGCCTCTACCTCGCAGCAGCCTCAGTTCTCCCCAGCATCGTCCATCACGGGGAGATTATCGTAGGATGGGAAGAGCAGATGGGGGGCCAGCGGGATCTTGAGCGTGATGGATTTGGATGGCAGCAAGGAGTTCAGGAATGGCTGGAAGAAGCCAGACCTCAGGTTTTGGTCTGGGCATTCGTCGGGGGTGCACGTGCTGCAGTCCTCCAGGGAGCAGGCCTTCTCCTGCCAGAAGTCGTCGGCCTTCTTATCCAAGGAGATGTTTCTCCCCTCGACCACATAATGCCGGATGCGGCCCTGCTTGTGCAAGTCACACATGCACACCCAGGGCTGCCAGTTGTTCCAGTGGAAAGGCAGCTCACCTGCAGAGAGGAGGACACTGAGAGGTAGTGCCGCGGATGGTCTCAGCAGCAGATCGCTCCACTCCCCACCTTACCTTTGCGAACCCCACCAGCACCAGCTACATCTCGAGTCAATGGGGTGGATTTGCAGGGCAACCCTTCCCATGGATATGCAAAAGTCCCTGCCACTTCCCTTGCCACACGTTAAAGTCATGCCAACAAAATCTTGATTTCCAGGCAGGCATGCACAGGATTGCAGGAAGGGAGAACAGAACAAAGCAGAGCGAGGTGGCCCAGCAAACGGACAAGTCAATGGTGGGCCACCCATTGGTGGGCCCCAAATCAAGTTCTGGATCTGTCTCAATCAGCACTGTCAGCACAAACTAGCAGTGGTTTTCTAGAGCATCAAGCAGGCTTTGCTCCAAACCTATCTGGTAATGCTGGTATAATTCGAACCCAGGACCTTCTGTGTGCAACTGGCTACAGGTTCAAATCCAAGCCCAGTCTTGTTTGCAGCATGAACAGAACATTGAGCAGGGTCAGCGTGACCACAATCCCCCCAAATGTAGGACGTGACAAAGTAAAAGCGTTCATAAAAGGTTTTCAGGCTTTCCTATGGTTAATTTAAACACTATTAAATATAAAATTATTACGTATAACTTATTAATTACAAGAAGGCTGCCTGCTGCCTGCTTACAAGGGAAAGGAGGACAGTGAAGATTTTTTTCCAGGACACAAAGCTAAAAAAGAGGATGTGTCCTGGAAAAGAGCACTGGTCACCCTGAGCAGAGCACATTACTGAGAGAGTACAAATAAGTACTAAAAATGTTAAATTTGAGAATCTATTTTATTTTTAAGAACCTATTTCCAAATTTCTATTTTGAAGAGGCTCCATCCAAAGGAGGGTAGAATTTTGTGATTAAGGCTGCAATCCTAAAGACACTTTCGTAGAAGTAAGACCCTTTGAAGACAATGGGACTTGCTTATGAGTAGACATGGTTAGGATTGTGCTGTAAGGCTGCAATCCTAAACATTATTTCTTGGGATTAGGCCCCATTAAATACAATAGGATTTACTTTTGAGTAACCATTCTTAGGATTGCATTAGTAAGGCTGCAATCCTAAACATTATTTCCTGGGAGTAGGCCCCATTGAATACAATAGGATTTACTTCTTAGACATGCTTAGGATTGCACTGCAAGGCTACAATCCTAAATATTATTTCCTAGGAGTAGGCCCCATTGAAAACAATAGGATTTACTTCTGAGTAGACATACTTAGGATTGCACTCTAAAGCTGCAATCTTAAACATTATTTCCTGGGAATACATTGAATACAATAGGATTGCGTTCTATTGGAATACAATGGAGTAGGCCCCATTGAACACAATAGGATTTACTTCTGAGTAGATATTCTTAGGATTTCACTGTAAGGCCGCAATCCTAAACATTATTGCCTGGGAGTAGGCCCCATTGAATACAATAGGATTTACTTCTGAGTAGACATGCTTAGAATTGCAATGTAAATTTACTACCCCGTTCTGACCAGCGTTTCTCAAAGTGGGGGTCAGGAACCTTTGGGGGTCGCCTGGAGCTTTCCTGGGGATTGCTTGAAGACCCCCTAGTGCAGGGGGCCAGGTGGGAAGACCTGGCAGAAACGCTGGAGCTGCTACGGCTGGAAGAAGTCGCTGAGAAGTGGCTCAGAAGGACCCTCTGAGCTGGTGTGAGACCGATGTGGAGCCTTGGGGGTGGGGAGGCGCGTGACACTCTCACCACAGACGGCAGCCTCCTCCTCCTCCCAATCCTATGGAGGTCTCCTCACAAGTCAGTCCCATGATAGCGAGTGGGGCTTACTCCCAAGAAAGTGCTAGGATTGCAGCCTTAGAGCCCAATTCTATGCATGTGTACTCCGAAGTCATTCCCATTGAGTTCAGTGAGGTTTACTCCCAGGAAAGTGTGGATAGCACTGCAGCAGTAGCATCAAAAATAATGTTATGGTTGGGGGACCCTACAACATGAGGAACTTATAAAGGGGTCACGGCGTTAGGAAGATTGAGAACCACTGTGATAAGCAAAGGTAAACCACAGATTTTTACCAGAAACCCGGTGCAGGCTGGCACTGCCGATGTGTCCCACAAACCACAGTTCATAGCTGAAGACTAAGAGCAGGGACAGCATCCTTTTCCGCTGCGGGACCAAGAATAGAGTTCCTGGACCACTGGAACAGAAGTGGCTGCCATGGAGCCACTCAGCCGGGAGCCAATCAGCAGCCAGCGTTCCAGAGCTTCCATCCAGAGCATCCTTTGAGCTTCCTTTGTCAAACCAGCATCTCAACTCCCTGGTTTGGTGAGGAACCCAGTAACCTTGGTGGGATATTTCAGATCCTACCCCTGCATTTGGGATTCATGCCAAACATCACCGATGGAAGCAGGACCTTCTTGAGGTGGCCCCTTCTCAAGAGGAACGTGCCAGCATTTAAATGCTCAGGCCCGAGACAAGTTGAAGCATTTTTTAATTCAAAAAGGCGCTTTGGAAGATGCCCAAACAGGGAGAAATGTTAGTACAAGGATGTTGGGAGATGAGGAATAAAATATATAGATTAAATATCAATTTCATCATGTCTCGTGCAATTGCAGGTTGCATCATCCCGAGAAGCCCTGGGACGTCAAATGCCAAACTTCCGGCAACCCAAGATTAAAATCAACAGGCGGAGGAGAAGGGAGATAGAAGCATTTTAATTGGACTTTGCTTTGCGGCATCGCCTCTTATGGTGGTCCCACAGTCGACCGGCGTTGGCAAGTTCAAATTTTGCTGCATGGGTAAGGCTGAGCAGTTCGTCAGTCCTGGTTCCTCCTGACACTCTTGACCTGGAAGTCTGGAAGAAAGAATTCAAGATAGGGAAGCTGGGATCATGAAAGCCTGTATCATAATTTATCTTTTAAGGTTAGACATGCCGTGATGAATCTGTGAAGCCTCCCTGCTCAGGCACAGTCTATCTCTGAATACCAATTGACCGGCGGGGAAAGAGCAAGGGAAAGAACTTGCTTTAATGTTCAACTTACAGGCTGTCCAGAGACCACTGCAGGATGAATACTGTTCGAGAGGCCATAAAGACAGTTTTCCCACTTTTTATTCAGTGCCCAATCCTATGCATGTCTACTCAGAAGTAAATCCCATTATAACCAACGGGCCTTACTCTCAGGAAAGTATAGATAGGATTGCAACTTCAGGCTTGTACAGGGAAAATGCTTTATTGATATAAAAGGCTTACAGATTCATGAATCTGATATGGGGAAGAATTTTGGTTCTGTGCCCCCCAAATTCCACCATTTTTATAGTAGGTTTGAATAGATCCCAATCCCCTGACTCAGTCGAGCCCTTACCCTGTGATGGCGGCCAGAGGACCTGGAGGCCACAGAGGAGCGCAGGTCGAGGCTGCTGAGCGTGGGACTGATCCGCTGCACGGGGTGCTCCCACCCAGCCAGACAGTGCTGTCGGGACAGAGGGGGACGGCGCAGGTGTAAATGTGAGCACTATTTGGCTCCAAACAGATCCTCATTGGTTTTAATCCTCATTGAGTGACCCCCTCCCCAACCTCCCTCTTATAATCTGGCCCCATATAATGTTCAAGGCCCCTGCCAGGGTGCTTTGGAGTTTTCCATAGGATTAGAAAGCATGGAGGGGAGATTCTGGCCTCCTGTCGCCTCCATCACCAAACAGATCAAAAGTGGGCAACTCACCGTCGGCAATGCCAGGTTATCAGTCGACTCGTAGCTTTTCCTGCGATGGATTTTGTGCTTGTAGGTCGGGAGGAAAGTGGACCTGGGAATGCTGACCCTGTTCAAAAAAATGTCACATCTAAGCATCTGGCCCAAGGGAACAAGTTTTGCATGGCCTGCAAGCAGGACCCCATGACGCCCCATGATGGAACACATGACGCCCCAACACATGACCCCATGACGGAACACATGACGCCCTTCCCCTCTGCAAATGCAGTAAAGTTTCTGAAACAAATCCAAGTTTTCTCCTCCTTTATTTTCCTCCCTCTTTTACCTCCTTTCATACAACATTCCCGCCACACGCTTGCTGAACGGTGCCATCTACACCCATTTCAGAACACACGGTCAGCGCGCCACAAGCGCAGGGCGGATATGCAGAGAATGCCTCTTTGGCCTTCCCAAGAAAAGTCCCCTTTTCCAGGGATCTTCAAGTAGGTTCATGGAGAAGCAAGACCAGGAATCTGAGCTGCGCACCTTACAAAGGCTGGCTCCACAATGGTCTCTGGAGGCTGCTTGGCCCTCGGGGTTTTGCAGACGGGACAAGCTGACTCAGGATCAACGGGCACCGTAAACAGCCGCTTGTTCAGCCGGTAGCAGAAGACACCTGCCAGACATGATCCAGGAATGAACGGGGAAGGACATACTGAGAGGGAACTGTTGGTCACCAAATCCTTCCTCGTGGATTAAATAAATAATAATATAAATAGATAATTAAATAAATAATAGAAATAAATAATATAAAATTCATTCAGGAAATACGTAGAATTCATTTCCATAGAGAAGCAGAAAACTCTATCTCTAAACAGCCGCTTTGCCCTGGCGTTGCCCGCAAGTGGCACATCTGCTGTTCCATACTTTATCCCACTGAGTAATCCCTAAGAAACTGCAGCGATTACCAGAAAGGAATTCCTTACTGGCCCTATGCAGGTAGATTTAAAAAAAATGGAACTTCATCTTACATTGATGGGAAGGCAAATCTTCAGCTGATTCTTCATCGTGTGCCACGGGCTCCGACATCGCTGACCTGCGTAAAAAGAAACCGGAAACACAAGAGAGGACGCAGGTTGGGGACCTCAAAAATCAAAAGCAAGCAGGTTTCTAAGACTCATGAACATGTGAATTACATGGTCTGCATGGTACATGCAGACCGTGGCGGTCAAAATCTTAAAAACCAGAGGCAGCTAAAAAATCCTGCAGGACTTCAGGGACCTTGAGCCACCCGCGAAGAACAAAACCAGGTTAACATCTGTACTCAAATCTAATGTGCACCCCAATTTTAAGCGTGAATTTGGATTGAAAAGGTGCACATTAGATTTGAGTAAATATGGTACGTAAGCTGGAAAAATCTGAAAAAATGTGCAAGTTAATAAACTAAAGGATGTACTTTATTTTATTAATTTTATTTATTCAGTTAATAAACTAAAGTATTTTGTATGTTTCAGAATGGAAACAAATGGCAGAATCTAGCTAGACGCAGAATTTAAACACCTACGTATCCACTTTGATTGACATTTCGATCGGAGAAAAGAGGAAGGATCTGACAACTGCTGGAAATGTACTCAAAGAGCACAATCCTAACCATGTCTACTCAACAGTAAGCCCCATTGTGTTCAATGGGTCTTACTCCCAGGAAAGTATCTTTAGGATTGTAATCTAAGGGCAAAATCCAGAGTAACTCCAGGGAGTCCTTGCTCTGGTGTAAGAACAACTTACTCTGGATTCCAAAATGAATTTCCCATAGGTTTTCACTAGGTGATGCAGTAACTACGGGTCCACATAAAGTCTCTTACGTGCTCCCGTAGTTACTCTGGATTTGGGGGTGAATCCAGCAACTCCAGACTCAATCATCATCCAAGTGCCTTTGGCACCTTCACCCCTCTTTGTTGCTCCAGGATCCCCATCCACAGGATCTACACTTTCTCCTGGTTCTCACTGTGGACGCCGGTCATAGATGCAAGCATCTTGGTTCACCATCCGGAAGTTTTGCAACTCAGAGAAGTACTGATCTGGTTTATCTGACACTGAGGAATCCATGTCCAGCAGCCCTGAGAAAATAAGAAATGCATGTTTGGGATAAATTAGGTGCCACGTGTGCCCTCAGCATCTGGTACACTTTCTCTGGACATGGAAGCTCCGGTTCTACACAGAGAACGACCGGTAATCTCTCACCTGACACATAAGACACACAAGAACAGGCCAAGCTGACCAACAATTAAAAATTAATTCAGAAACTACAGCTTATCAAAACGGAACATCATCTTATAATCCCTGATATACTATCTTATAATAATCTTTTATCTTATGAATTTATTGTTATCATATAATATATAATGGAGCTTATAATATCAAACTGGAACATCAGAACATCATCGCAGGTCTGATGAGGCGGTTGGACCGAGTTCTCTGCAAACAGGTGAGGCGGACTCACCTGCAAACCAATCGTAGCCCAAGAAAGGGCGAGCTGACCAGTCATCTGTTGGGATGGTATACTCCTCGGGGTCGGACATAAACGTCACCCGGCCGCACTCCTTCTGCAACAAAAAACATCAGTCCCATTTCCAGCAGAAATCTTGGGAACAAAAGCTGAACATCAGTGGCATTTTCTGGGGGTGACCTGGCACCATCTCTCTGCCCAGCGGGCAAGCCTACAAAGAAGTCCATATACCCACCTTTGTTTTCTCTTTGGATTCCTTGCATCCAGGTGTGAGTAAGATCGATTTGGGGGCCTGCATCACCTTAACGGATACTTTTGCCCTGCCGTTCCCTTTGGCCCGTGGGTGCCCGGGCCCCGCTCCAGTCTTCGGCCGCTCCTTCTCCGATTCAACATGGAGATTCGCAGACCGCTTTTTCGCCTCTCCGTGACCTGAAGGCGTACATGGCTTCCTTGGGCTCTTTGGGGCACCACCACGTTTCACTGTTCTGCAGGTTTCCTTGGCCGGTCCCCCTCCTATGGAGAAGGGGATGATGACCCTCTTGCCTCCAGGAGTGTCAGCGCATGAAGGTCCCTGATGATGTGTTTCCTTCGTAGGCTTGGACGTGGTGGGTTTTGTAGGGTGTCCAAGGCCTGCTGTCTCTACCCAGGACACGCCATCTGCGCACTCTGCCGTCATGGTATCAGTTAAATCTTTAAGGAGCTGCCCTTGGTTCTCTTTCTGAAACAGGAACATCATCATGAACATAAAATCAGGAACATCATCACGAACATAAATTCAGCAATCTCTCTACCCCGAGACGCTTACAGTCCAAAACAGACACGGCAAGAGGGAGACGGAGGTAAAGCTAAACAGAAGGACCCCATATCCCGGAGTCTGCCCTCAACTGACCCACAGATTCCAGCAGGTAAACATAGCATTTGACATACCCCATTCCAGGCATAGGGAACTTGCTGGTTCTTAGGGGCAGCGTTTTGGGGCAGCAATGAGGGGGATTGAGGCTTGATGGGAATCCGTTTCTTGAATTCCTCCTGGTTTGCTTTAAGTCGCTGCAGCAGATCTTGGTTCATGTGACGGAGCCTCTCCAGTTGCTCCCGATCCATTTTCTTTCTCTCTTGAGATTAACGTCAATAAAATTAAAATTGAACAACAGGAATCAGCAGCTTTCAGGGTTCAGATCTTCCCCCAACCTGAAGTAATCAAATCCCTATGAAAGGTGAGACTGGTTGGGATCAGGAAAATCCACTCTGCATATGCTCAGACATACTGCTCTACCTTTCTTTGCACCCTTTATGTCTCATTGCAAGTCATGGAATGAATAAATGTTAGGAGCTGAGATCAGAAAGAAACCTCTTCAGGACTGGAAACTTGTCTAACCCTAAATGCAGCATTAAAATCAACGGATACTTTGGGGAGAAGGAGCCTTGCCATATCACCACGAAACTTTTGAACCTGGTCATAGGTTATAGCCCTATACTCTCTTACTCGGGAGTAAGCCCCCTTGACTATAATAAGTAGACAGGGATAGGATTGCACTCATACCCCCAAATCCAGAGTAACTACAGGAGCACGGAAGAGACTTTACGTGCACCCGTAGTTAATGCACCATCAAGGGGAAACCTATGGGAAATTCATATTGGAATCCAGAGTAAGTTGTTCTTACACCGGAGCAAGGACTCCCCATAGTTACTCTGGATTTTGCCCTTTGGCAAACGTATCTTATATATAACATTGCAAACAAAAATCAAACAAATAAATACAATTGATATTTGCACTCATATTTTTGACAAACATGTCTTATAATATTTTATAACTGTGCAAATAAAAATCAATCAAATGAATAAATAAATACAATTGATGTTTGTATTTCAGGAACTGCCCCCCCCCCCCCCCGTTCCTCTAAGCCCTAAGCTCGGCTTGCTCTGTGTTGACTCGGCTTGCTCCGTGTTGACTTCCGCTTGCCGGGTTGTTCTGTACCAGTTTCCTTAGCAGCCGGAGGAGGTGGAAATCAAACCCTACAAACAGAGCGGTGTCCTTTAGGACACTGGAGTCGTCCCCCCCACACTTTACATTCGCAATGGGGTCAGGAAGCACTCAATACAGGAGTAAAATGGTTTCTGTCCCAGTGTACATCTGACGGATGTTTCCACCTGGGGGTAGCCTATTTTTAAAATAATATCAAAACTAATCTTCTCCTCCTTCCCAGAGGACTCTTTGACCGCTTTGGGTGTCGAGGGAAACAAAAATAATAATGCCTAATTGATAATTAGGCGTTATAATAAATAATAATTAATTATAATAATTAATAATTCACCTAACTTGAGAGGTTTAAATATAAAAAATAATAATTAACCTAATTGAGAGGTTGGTGACGACAAGTTTTTTCTTAATTAAATCAGAGAGGGACTTCATTCAGCAGGTTCTGGCCAACATGTTTGCAAAGCTTCTTAGGTGACCTTGGGCCGGTCACTCTCAACCTCACCTACCTTACAGGATTGTTGTGCGGATAGGAGGAGGAGAAGTAAAGCTTTGTTCTCCTTTGTACCATGGGAAATGCTTAGCTTGGGAATGGTGGGATATACATCTCTTTGGGTGCAATCCTGACCTTAGGCCAGAGAGAAAGGCCCAGCTAAGCTGGTCTAAGGAAGGCCATATCCTGAGCTGAGATGCCAAATCCACAGGACTAGGAGGCTGAACAGGACTGTTGCGGAAGAGGTAGTAGTAGCACAAGGGCAGCCTGTTCACTGGGCGGGTGTAGTTGTGCTGTATCCTGAGTTGGGCTGTTGTAGTTGTGCCGTGTCCTGAGATGGGCTGTTGTGCCGTATCCTGAAGTTGCACTTAGGTTGGCCTAAGACTTAGAATTTTTTGCCATCACTTCCATTTTTTACTCTGGCTTATCAATGAACCCCTATGGTCCTGACTCAGGTTTATGCCTGATTGGCCTAAGTCAGAGGCTAGGCTCTAGGCCAGGCTCAACAAGTCTCTGCTGAGCTTACCTAGGCCAGCACTTCTAGGTCCAGATCCATCTGTCCTGGGCTAGCCTTACTCCACCCCAAACATTTCTGGTGTAGCAAGGCTGGCCTATCTTGGAAATAGGCCAGCCCAGTTCTGGATAAGCCAGCCTAAGTACACATCAGGATTGCAGCTTTAGTGTGCAATCCTAAGGATGTCTACTCAGAAGTAAGTCCCATTCTCTTCTATGGAACTTAAGGCACAATCCAGAATAACCATGGGGAGTCCTTGCTCTGGTGTAAGAACACTTACTCTGGATTGCAATAAGAATTTCCCATAGGTTTTCACTAGGTGGTGCAGTAACTATGGCTGCACCTAAAGTTTCTTACATGCTCCCCGTAGTTACTCTGGATTTGGGGGTATAGCTGCAATCCAGAATAACTACGAGGAGTCCTTGCTCCAGTGTAAGAACACTTACTCTGGATTGCAATATGAATTTCCCATAGGTTTTCACTAGGTGGTGCAGTAACTATGGGTGCACCTAAAGTCTCTTACGTGCTCCTGTCGTTACTCTGGATTTGGGGGTAACTCTCAGGAAAGTGTGTACAGGATTGAAACCTTTCTGTGCAATCTTAAGCACACTTTCCTGGGAGTAGGCCCCACTGAATACAATAGGACTTACTTTTGAGTAGACATGCTTAGGATTGCACTGATCAATAAATTTAGGCTGCAGTCCTAAAGCTAAATGTTGATTTCTAGTGCAATCCTAAGCATGCCTACTCAGAAGTAAGCTCCATTGTGTTCAACAGTACTTACTCACAGGAAAAGTCACTTTAGTATTGCAGCTTACTGGGAGTAAGTACTGTTGAACACAATGGAGCTTACTTCTGAGTAGGCATGCTTAGGATGGTGCTCTCCATGTGTCTATTTGCTCCTCCAACTGACCCCCCACTTTGGATGGCTCCACTTCCCCCTCCCCAAACCAGCCCCACGGACTGCCTGGCAGCCAGAAGCCCCCCTCCCCAAACTGGACCCCACTGCCCCTCCCCCACCTGCCCCCCTGCCCCCATTTCAGTACCCCAGGATCAGGCTCCTCCGCAGCCTCCCCCTACTCACTCATTTAGCTTTGTCGGTTGCCTACTTTGTAGCAAGAGAAGCTTCCGAACGTGCTCCCATTGGCTGGATCCAGCCCCTCCCCAGCCCCTCCCTGCACTCTTAAGGGAGCCCCTCCCCCTCCCCCTGCAATGGGGGCAGCCCCTCCCTGCACAACCCTTGCACACCATCTGGTGCATCTGCTAAGAGCAGACCCACAGTCCCCAGGATTTTACTCACAAGTAATCCGCTTTACTTGAAAGGAAACCCACACTTGCAAGAGATCAGTGCTGCAGGGCTAGGAAGAAGGATCAGGGTGACCACCTGTCCTCTTTTTCCAGGACACATCCTCTTTTATATCCTTGTGTCCTACAAAAAAACATTGTCCTCCTTTCCTTACAGGGTGACCACATGTCCTCTTTTTCCAGGACACATCCTCTTTTATATCCTTGTGTCCTACAAAAAAAACATTGTCCTCCTTTCCTTACAGGGTGACCACCTGTCCTCTTTTTCCAGGACACATCCTCTTTTATAT
Source organism: Cryptoblepharus egeriae (assembly GCA_030015325.1). NCBI lineage: Eukaryota > Metazoa > Chordata > Lepidosauria > Squamata > Scincidae > Cryptoblepharus > Cryptoblepharus egeriae. The sequence goes on from JAREYC010000010.1 coordinate 1,979,876, forward strand.
CCTTGTGTCCTACAAAAAAACATTGTCCTCCTTTCCTTACAGGGTGACCACATGTCCTCTTTTTCAGGACACATCCTCTTTTGTGTCCTACAAAAACCATTGTCCTCCTTTCCTTACAGGGTGACCACATGTCCTCTTTTTCAGGACACATCCTCTTTTGTGTCCTACAAAAACCATTGTCCTCATTTCCTTACAGGGTGACCACATGTCCTCTTTTTTCAGGACACATCCTTTTGGGTCCTATAAAAAATCATTGTCCTCCTTTTCCCTACTGGGTGACCACATATCCTCTTTTTCAGGACACATTCTCTTTTGTGTCCTACAAAAAATTGCTCTCCTTTACTGAGATCACGTGTCCTCTTTTTCCAGGACACACCCTTTTGTGTCCTACAAAAAAACACTGTCCTCCTTTTCCTTACAGGGTGACCACAAGTCATCTTTTTCCAGGACACACCCTTTTGGGTCCTACAAAAAAAATCATTGTCCTCCTTTTCCTTGTCAGCAGACATGCTGTTAGGCTGCAATCCTAAGGACACTTTCCTGGAAGTAAGACTCATTGAACACAATGGGGCTTACTTTTGAGTAGATATGGTTAGGATTGTGCTCTTAATGTATTATATATTTTAAATTTAATAAGTAATAATGTACTGTAATATAAACATTTAAAAACAAGTACACTTAATTAGTAATATAAGCAGCCCATATTTATTCAAATCCAATGCACCACTGAAACTAATGCGCACCCGTTTTAAAAGGCTTGAGATTTAAAATAATGTTTATTGGTGATTGTAACGCGCAGCTGCAAAGCAGGTGTAAAATTTATTATTACTGAATACTACAAGTTATGTGACAATAATAATTCGAGAACACGTTTATGTTGTGATTTTCAACTAATTGCAGTTTTATATAATAATGAGTTCATGTTATATTTTTATTAGTGAAACATACCTGTAAAATATACCTGTGATGATGGAATAAAATACCCCTCCCTGAGAGCCTTCCACCCTGTGTGCCAGCCCCCCCATTGCACAACACCCCCATGCACAGCATTCCCCCTTGTGCAATACCCCTCCATGCACATCCCCCATCCACAACACCCCATGCACAACATCCACCTGCCTGTGCAACACCCCCCACCCCTTTCTGGGCAAGTGAAGGATTAGGGGCTGGGTATTGAATCTGTTGTGCCTCTTTTCTGCCCCTTTCTGTTGAAATTTCCCCAAACTGGTTCTTAGTGGGTGCCTCCATCATGGAAGGAAAACCCACTCCAAATTTCACACTTCTAGGCCCAGTGGTTTTGGCTGGGCGTTGATGAGTCAGACTATTCAGTTTTTTATATATAGTAAACTGTTAAACACTGATCCATACTTATAATCAAAATACTGTATTAACTCAAATCTATTGAGTGCCATTGAATCTAATGCACACCCTGATTTTGGAGACTAAGAGCACAATCCTAATCATGTCTACTCAGAAGTAAGCCCCATTGTGTTCAATACGTCTTACTCCCAGGAAAGTGGATTGCAGCATAACCCTACAATCCAGAGTAACTACAGGAGCACGTAAAAGACATTACATGTACCGGTAGTTACGGTACCACCTAGTGAAAACCTATGGGAAATTCATATTGCAATCCAGAGCAAATTGTTCTTACACTGGAGTAAGGCCTCCCCATGGTTGCTCTGGATTGCACCCTAAATTTGGCCAGAAAAGGTGCACATTAGGTTCAAGTAAACCTAGTAATTCAATATAACTACATGAAAGCAATACTATATATTTTTCGCTTTTATTTTGTCACGTCCTATGTTCTCCTTCTGTGTCCTACACTGTTGGGGGTTTTGTCCTCTTTTGTGGTTATGACATCAGGTCACCTGGTAGTAGCCTACTCCCAAGTAAGCACATCTTGAGAAGGAGGCCGCAATTTGTAGAGCAGCTGCAGACTTTTGGCCTCAAGAAGGACTTGGGCTGAACCCACATGGACTACCCTTTTCAAAACATTGAAATCATAGGCTACAATCCTAAGCACACTTTTTTGGGAGCAAACTCTATAGAACACAGCGGGGATTACTTCTGAGTAGATACGTTTAGGATTGTGCCCAAAGTGTACCCCAAGAAGGGCAGGTAATAACATCCCCGCCAAAATACACCACATTTCTTATGGGTGGTCTAAGGCAATGTTTATGTGGTTTTGTGCGTCTTGTACATGAAAGCAAGGCTGGCCCACTGGGGAGGGCAACGGAGGCTCCTTCCTCTTGAGGAACCTTCTTCCACCTACTGGGCCTGGCTGCTCCTCCTGCAGCCTGGATTGGAAAAGGAAAGAAAGAAGGAAGTGTCCCCCTGCTCTTCTTCATCACTCTCCTCCATCACTCTTCCTCTCTGCTCCTCCTTCCAGGCCAGACTGCAGGAGGAACCTAGGCTGACATATACTCCCAACTCAGGAAACATTTGGCCACCTCTAAGAGCACAATCCTAACCACGTCTACTCAAAAGTAAGCCCCACTGTGATCAATGGGTCTTACTCCCAGGAAAGTGTCTTTAAGATTGCAGCCTTACCCTACAAACCAGAGTAACTACAGCATGTAAGAGACATTTACGTCGACATAATTATGGCACAACCTAGTGAAAACCTATGGGAAATTCATATTGCAATCCAGAGTAAATTGCTCGTACACCGGAGCAAGGACTCCCTGTGGTTACTCTGGATTGCAGCCTTAGGGTACAATCCTAACCACGTCCACTCAAAAGTAAGCCCCATTGTGTTGAATGGGTCTTACTTTTGAGTAGATGTGGTTAGGATTGTGCTCTTAGTCTTCCTTGTTCTCTCCATACTTCCTTCTTAACAGAAGCCAGACCCGTAAAATAGAGGGAGCTGTTTGGGGCATGTGATACATAAGCAACCAGGCAGGGAATTCCCGTTTCCCCCTAAAAAAACAAAACACCAGATGCTCCTCCGTTCACTTTGTGTTTCTTTTTAATCCTGTTTTCCAATATTCACTGCACTGATACAGCAGGAAACAGAAATTCATGCAGAATGAAAAATCGGCCCCCGTACATTCAAGCAGAGGAAAACCCAAGTAACTGTGACTGTAGCAGCAATTAAAAAAAAATATAAAGTGCATCTCATTATAATGTTTTCTTCAAAAAGTGAGCTTTTTTTTCTATGGAGCGTGGCAGGGTCAAAGCCAGAGATTACTCTTTCCCTGCTGGAAAAAGAAAAGTAGGTGAGTTGGCGGTGATGGGGTCATCACCCCATTGCTTGGCAAGGGGCTGAGTTGGGGGATCACCCATGAAAGAGATCACCCTTAGAGAAATCAGGCATGGCTGTACTTGTGGTTTAGCAGGACAAATTCCTAGGCCTTTCAAAGCAGGGCCGTGCCTCGTACTGTGCATCGTTCAATCCAAGTTTGCTGCAAACCCAGTCACGTGTGGGAGGTCCAATGCCAATCCATACGCAGCCCCTACGAAGCAAGAAACCATCCAGATCTCCAGTTGATGGAGAAGCTGCGGTTGGCACATGAATGTGATATCACAGAGGGCATGTGTTCCTTCCAACATGGATGAAACTGTCCCTGTGAAATGGGTCTCTGTTGCAAAAGCTGATGTAGGAAAATTAAAGAATTAGGGGGGGGGGGAAGACTCTCTAGAAACTGATCCGCTTCTTCTTTCTCCCCCTTTCAAACACTATTTTGAAACTGATTTTTTAAAAGAAAGAAAATCAAGTAGAGGAACAGAAGAAGGCAACCAAACCTGCTCTGATGCTGCAGCAGAGACCATTTTTCAGCACGTGGAAATGCAACCGTCACTGCACCATTTGAGAGGAAATGGGTGACTGTAAAGGGGTCAAAATCTGCTATGGACTGAAATCTCTTCATGCCGTCTTAGAAGAACTAAAGGAAGGATGTTTGAGGACCACAGGCTGAAAAATCACTTTCCATCTCCAATTTCATTATATAGCTATACTGAGTATTTCCAACTCGTAGGCCAGGCCCTAAAAAATTCATAAAGGGTCCGGAGACAGAAGGGGATAAGCAATTAATAAAACCTGTCAAGAAAAAAGATAAGGGGAATGGAATCTCGCAAAGAATAAGAAGGGATTTACTTAAGGGAAAAGGGATGTTGATCCATCCACTGCAATCAGATGCCATGAACACGACCTGTAGAAAATGATCCTACAGAATTTGGCATCCTAGTCTGGGGAACTCTATAGCCCACTCAACCTTTCAGATTGGGGCATCCTCCCTGCAAGTCTTGGGGCACGTCTACTACATACTAGCTCAAGGTTTTGCCAAGGGGCAGAAGGAAGACCTTGACAGGCCCTGAGGTGCCAGGAAGTGGTTTGTGTATTTCCTGCTGTACTTACAAAAGAAGAAGCAAAAACCAGAAGAGCTGAGTTAATAAGTTCACTGGATGCCACAATTAAGGACCACTTGGGTGACCCCAGGACGCCATCCCAGGAGGGAGAACTACCCTATTTCAGGAGTTGGAATATTCAGACTTTGGGTAGGGGAGTTTGTGGGAAGGTCTGTGTAGAATTGCTTGGACCGCCTTATACATTTGTATGCGAGTTGATGCAGAGAAAGGCCTAATGGGGAGTTTCCCATACTTAGCAGACATTCTCTATCCACACAAGTATAGGACTTTCTCCCCCAGAAAAACCAACAAATGTGGCTGGATTATGTCCACGAGATACGAGGACGGACATGAATCAAAGAAGGTTCATTCATTGCCGATACAAGAATTTTGGAGAAGATTTCAAGCCAAACCACTGGAAGGGATGAATGGAGAATGTGTAGGGGTTTCTCTGGGCAATTCACTGTGGTTTGAAAAGAGGACTGGCAGCAGATTTCCCATCCTGCTGTGCTGAAACATGGGCATTTCTCTTGCTAAGGTATTAGCTTAAGATCACTGCTGGGAAGAGAGGATTCTAAGAACGAAGAGCATCGAGGAGGTGAGGAACGATAACCATGCAGAGCCGAAGTGGGATTTTCTCCGCCTCTCCTTCTCGCCGTTGAAGACGACAACAAGCATTCGCGCAGGCCCAAGAGGGTTCCCCCCACTTGGAATAACTTTCCGCAGAGGGTGCAAGGCAGGCAGCCATCCTCGTCCATCTTCCCCACTTATCTACTCTGCTGCAGGTACTGGTGTGTGAACATGTTCAGTTCGCTGTCCAGCCAGCCAGCTTTATTCCTGGAGAGAAGAAGCAATCATCCTTTGTCACTGACCAATATTAAGAGCACAATCCTAACCATGTCTACTCAAAAGGAAGCCCCATTGTGTTCAGTGTCTTTAGGATTGCAGCCTAAAATGGCTAGGGATGGCTTGAGAAACAAATTCACCCCCACAAGGACTGCAAAGGACATTTCTTACCGGAGTAACTTAGCTTTGCTTTGCAGGGAGTCCAAGATCTCAATCTTCTGATTCAGTGCAGTGATTTCCTGCTCAAGGTCGTCCCTTGTGACGTCAACTTGTTGGCAGAGCTGAGCAAAGGTTCCAGCAAGCTCCCTTTTTAGTTTCAATAACAGACATGCAGAGGAAGAAAAGGGGACAAAATGTTGAACTCAGTTGTTGTAGGTAACTAGTAGCCCCACCATCCCCCCCCCCAAAAAATCACTGCTTGCCTGTGACACCATGAAGCTACTCTAATGGCTTGATTAGAATATTCTAATTATTAGAATATCTAATGCAGAATCCAGAGTAACTATGGGAGACGTAAGAAAAATTTACTCTGCACTGCTCTGTGCATTTTGCACCAACAAATGGAAATTTCATACATTTTGTAAGAATGATGAAGTTTAAGGAAAAGTTACATTAAATCAGTATATTCTTACTGTTTCTTGTCCTGCCTCTACTGTATTATATGCAGTTGTGTCAGGCATTGTGTATAAAGAAGCAGGAGGAAGGATGAAAGAAGATCTTGCAATCCTAGAATTCTAGAGTAGGTCATCTAGTCCAACCCCCTGCCTGTAGCAGGAAATCCTCCTAGAGCATCCCCGACAGGTGCTCCGAGCCTCTGCTTGAAGATCCCTAGTGAGGGAGGGTCCACCAATCTGCCAAACCTGATTGGTGTCCAAACCGCTGTCCGGAATTGTTTCCGGATATCCAACTGGAATCTCCTTTCTTGCAGTTTGTAGCCAGAAGCCTCACTTATGCAATATGCATTTTTAGTGCTAACATGTATTTTTAGTGGCTCTGAGCAGCCTAAGTTTATGAAACTGTTTTTATTCAGGTTCAATCTGCCATAACCACACAAGTACAGAAGCTCAAATGCTGCTGAACATTCCCTGCTGTCACAGCAGCTCAACCAATGGCACGGGGCTGTAAAAACAGCTTTCTCCTCCCAATGGTCTTCTGTCAATGGTTAAGTAGGTTTGAAACCTGTTGAACAAGGGGGCTATGTCAATGCATGGATTTTTAAGTGTTTGAATGTTCCATAACATCACAACGACGCAGCCAGTGAAAGAGGTGGGTACGCAGCTATAGCCATGTGCATCAGTCTGTTTTATAGGATAAGAAGCATATCCACTGTACCCCCCAGCAATGTACCCTCCTTCCTGTCCAATGCAGAGCACAAGCAAAAGAACTCACTGCTGGACTTGATGGCTGCAGTTAGAGCCAGTGTAACTGACGATGAGTTGGAGCTTCTCACTGGCATAATCCACAAATTGCCGCTTGAAGGCCCTCTCCTTGGCTTTGGTGGTCCAGGTGAGGCGCTCATAGACATACAGGAGCCCATACAGGCCAAAGGAAAGAGCTATCAGCCGCCAGCCCACAGCTTTCCACACCTACAAGAACACAGAAGAGAAGAGATATAGCTTAAAGGCAGTGTTTTACAAATTATGAGTCAAGACCCTCTATAGGCAAAATCCAGAGTAACTCTGGGGAGTCCTTGCTCCGGTGTAAGAACAACGTACTCTGGATTCCAATATGAATTTCCCATAGGTTTTCACTAGGTGGTGCAGTAACTGTGGGTGCATGTAAAATCTCTTATGTGCTCCCGTAGTTACTCTGGATTGGGGGGTATGTCTGTCACAAGCCAATTTCAAGCAGGTTCCCATTCATTTACATGTTTTTTTAATTTTTATTATATTAAACGTATCACATACACCCACAAGCAACTGTTTGTGTTAGTTGAGATGTTCTTTATTTTAAGTGTTTACTGATTTTAACTTTTAATTCACTTAAACTTTTAATACACTTACCCTACAATCCAGAGTAACTATGGGAAAATGTAAGAGGCATTTATTCTGGATTGCTCCCATAGGTGGCACAGTAACTATGACGGTGTAAAAGGTCCCATAGTTACTCTGGATTGTAGCCTTAATTTGATTTTGTTGGATGGAAGGTGTTAAAAATGTTCCTGCTTGATGGTGCCACTTCCAGCCATGCTATCACTTCCCACTTCCATTCTAAGAAGTGGGTCCGAGTGCTACAAAGTTTGAGAATCACTGCTGGGGAGGGGGTGGGGGGTACAATGGATATGTTTCTTATCCTATAAAACAGACTTATGAAACTGTCTGATGAGACCTATGAGACTGATGCATGTGGCCTATAGCTGTGTACCCACCACGTTCACTGGCTGCATCGTTGTGATGTTATGGAATGTACAAACTCTTAAAAATGAATTGCTGAAACCATCTCCAACAATAAAATCTGAAAGCACTGTAATTCTTTCATGTAATGGAGTTCTCCTTCACTGGGGATCCTCAAGCATAGGCTCCACCAGCACCTGCTGGAGATGCTCGATGAGCGCCTGTCGGGGATGCTCTAGGAGGATTTCCTGCTACAGGCAGGGGGTTGGACTAGATGACCTACTGGGTCCCTTCCAACTCCAGGATTCCATGATTCTAACCCTCAACCTTAGGATTATCTCTCAAACCTACCACTCCACCAACCACAAGGATGCCCATAGAAGTCCTGGATGTCAGTGAGGCCAACCCTGTGACCATGGAGACCATCAGTTCCTCCTGAGTCAAGGATCCCTGAGGGAGGGGAGGGAGGCTTGGATTTGCAGGTGTCAACGGCAAAGGACGCTGAACCTAACGAGGAAGAAGGGGGGACACAAAGGAGACAAACAAATGGAAAAATGCTAAATCTATTATTTTATTTACTCAAATAATGAAACCTAGAGAGTTTTGATATACCCATTTTAAAGACTCGACAAACTGAGGGCCAAGACACAGCAACTTGCATGTGGGTAACTGAATACCAGGCTAATTGATCATTAGTTTGATCCATGAGGGGTCTTCTTACCTGGTCACTGTACCCCATTAAGGCTCGGCGGGTATTCTTTGGTCCTAAAAACCGGTTCACGAGCATTGTCCACCCGAGGGAGAAGTGGAACTGAATGTCCTCTTGGAAGTCAGCGCAGAGTTTGTCACAGTTCAGATCATAGCTCAGGGAGAAGCGCTGCCGGGGAATCAGCATGTCGACCTGACTCCGGATCGAGGATGGAAGGAGGGGCTTTAAGCCATCTAGATGGAAGGGGAATAAAAAAGAGGGGTCACTTGAGGGAGCAGGCTGTCTGGGCAAAAGTTTCAGAAACAAGCAGAAGTAGAGGAGGCAGGCCCAACTCCTTGAAGTCACTTGGCAAATACCTTAACAAAGTGCACCCACTCTGTCCTGTTTATCATTCACTGGGCTATTTTAATTTTGGTGGGAGGTGACGAAGTCTGACGGCAACAGGTGGGTCAGGCCCACAACTGCATCCAACTTTCTGGAGCCACTTTTAACCTTGCAAGTGCTCACCTATCATTTCCTGTTGTACGGTCTGCAGAGATGTTGTGATGGAGCTGGAGCAGCGATCCGACATGTTCCGGCCCAAACCCTCCTCAATGTGCCGGTGCAGCTCCTAAAAGGCAGACAGGTGCACCTTTACACTTGAACCATCCTTATCTTTCTTAGGGAGCAAGGAAGCCTATTTTCATTAGGAATGCGTGCGCAGGATTAAACTGACAACCTCCCTAAACAGCCGTTTGGAACCACAAGATTTATCAATAAGCAGGTTTTCAAAATCAACGTTCAACACAAGGAAATTCATGATTCCCTATGAACATGCACACAGAATTAAAAGCAGTAACAACCCTAAATCAACCCTTTAGGCCAGGGAGGACTCAATCAGTGTTCAATAATCCACTGAGGTTTTCAAACTGGGGTGTTGTGCGCATAAGGGAAAAAGCAGTGATGTGGTCCACAGGATTGCATGGCTAATGGAGACGCATAGTTTTTGGAAAACCTCCTTCAGGAACCCTGTGGAGGGCTCCACAGAGCTCCCTGAAGCTCCTAGAACTTATGGTGCCCTCCCCCTAAGTAACCCCCACTTTGGCACAGTTGGCGATGCAATCTTGGCAACTGCGTTACTGCTTTCACATACCCTTTGCAAAGTCTTATATCAGGAAGTCTGAGAATCCCTGTACCGAGAGGCAACCTTTCTGTCTAGCTTTGATTTTTACTTTCCTCTTCTCCTATCTTCTTGAGAAACCTCAAAAGGTTTTTAGTCATCACTTATCGCTCATTAAATAAAACACAAGATTTGACTATAATATTTGAACCACCCCGTGGAACCAATCCATAATCTGCATCTGAGGAAGCGTAAACGCACCAACACGAAACAAGAGGCTGAGAACAAATGGGCATGAGAAAAACCAGCAAGACTCCTGCACTCACATTCTTATAAACTTTTAGGACCACTTGAGATGGGTGAAAGTCCAGCTGGAAGTCGTCCACCAGCACTGAAAGCCGCCTGATCTCCTCTGCCATCGCATTCGACACCTGGAAGCACAATTGTGGGTCAGGGAGATGTGAAACAACCTCACTGTGCAATTTCCTTTTGCTCCAGTGATGTGGGAGCCCTTCCTCCTTTGACCAGGTGGGCAGCTAAAGGCAGGATTTGGGGGCACAAAGAGCCCTTGGCCAGTGCACCCATCTTTAGTTCTCATTCTCCTCCCCAGAACAGAACTCATTTGGTATTTCGGGGAGGTATTTTTGGTTGTAGTGTGTGCGTTGGGTCTGGTCTCTGGGTGCCTTCGTGAATTTCACTGTATGTGTACACTGCATATATACGTACAATGACAACAAATCATTTATTTACTTTAATTCCCTCGACTCACCTGTCGTTCCACTTCTTCCGTGATCTGCTTGATTTTGAGCTTGTAGTCGTGACTGAGTAGCTCTAGCTGCTTGTCAATGAAGCCCAAGCGCTCTTGCTTATCCTCTCGCGTTTCCAGGCAGTAAATCCTAGAGAAGCGAGAGGAGAACACAAGCATTACAATGGCAGAAACACACACGCCTCACCTGCAGCCGACTTCCTCTGCCAGCTGGAATCCCAGAGATCCCCAAGCAAAGAGGTGCCAGTCAGCCTGAACAAGAGCCTTGTAGCAGCTTTGAAGGATGGGGAAGAGGGATTACCACTGAACAGAGAACCCAAATAACGACAAAGGTTTTTTGAGGCCCTATCCCTATAATCCAGAATAACTACAAGAAGATGTAAGAGGCATTTAGACTACAATCCAGAGAAGCTACGGGACCTTTTACACTAACATAGTTATGGTGCAACCTATGAGAAATGCATAGAGCAATTCAGACCAAGTGCCTCTTACGTCTTCCCGAAGTTACTCTGGATTGTACGGTTACTCTGGATTGCTCTATGCATTTCCCATAGGTGGCACGGTAACTATGTGGGTGTAAAAGGTCCTATAGTTACTCCGGATTGTGGCCTTAGTAAGATATTCTTGTTCTTGTGCAATGAAGTATGTGTGATGAAATAGGAAATACCCTTAAGTCAGACCTTTAGCACTGGTAGCTCTAAGTCAGTGTTTTAGAAACCCGACAGTTCCATTTCATTCAGTGCTGGAATGTGTTCAACCGTGGCTTTGTTGATACCCTATTATCCCAATGACAACTGAGCTCTGAAACTTGCTGGATCTCTGTTTATCTCAACAGTTTCTCCATAGCCCACCCTCATTTCTTATAGTCCACCTGTAACTCCCCCAGCCACTCACCTCTGCTCCTGGGCAGCCACGTGGACCGAGTCCATGATGTGGCGGACCTCTTCTGCAATTTGCTTAGCTCTAACTGTGTGCTGCTCAAACTTGGTCTTCACAGCGGACTGTGAAATACATTCCTGTGCAAATGGAGACAGTTAAAGAAAATTAAGAGCACAATCCTAACCATGTCTACTCAAGAGTAAGCCCCATTGTGTTCAATGAGTCTTACTCCCAGGAAAGTGTCTTTAGGATTGCAGCCTAAGACTCTGCTCCCTGCAAGAAGTTACACCAAATAAAGCAATGAATTCGACTCGTTAGGATGGCATACGAGTCGGCATAACCTCCTTCTGCTAATCACTGGGGCAGTGGCAGGCAAGCCTTTGGGATGTTCTACACAATTTGATCTCTCACATCTGCACCATTTGATGCTACCCATATATTTTTCAAGCCTATCTTTGCCAAGGCTGGAAGTTGAAAACAGAAAATGAAACCAAGACTAGACTCTACACCCAGGTCAAAAATTTTCCCCAGCAGAAAGATGCATATCCTGGACTGTTCACTCTTTATGCTTTAACCAGGTGAGGAAGGAGCTGGGAAGGGCACAGACTATTTAACTATAGTCTATTAACTCTTTAACTACAGAGGTTGGAGCATTAATTTGGCTAAAACTGAAGATCGATCAAGAAAGTTCTGCCCACCCAATTCCGCAGTTCTTCAGAAATAAGAACAATATTCTAGCTGGCTTGGGCAGTGGCCATGTTTTAACCCTATTTATGAAAAGCATCCTCACTGGGGTGAGGCTCATCAGATAATGACACTCACCTCAAATCTTCGCTCAAAGTTCTGGAACTCAAACATCCTCACTTGGAATCCTTCTGCCAGCGCACCACCTAGTGGGGCAAGCATCAAGAAAAGGGTGAAATTCAGATAAAGCAAGACCCCACTAGCTGCTATTTTAAGCTAAAGCATAGCTTGCCTGCACCAAAAGCTATAACCAAGGCTACTAGACGTAGGGAAGGCCACCCAGGGAAGGATGAGCTGCTTCCTTACCTCCTCACAGGCCGCTTACCTCCTTCAGGCATCCCCTGAGCCTTCTGGATCCTGGCGCTCAACACTTCTTTTGCGGAGATGAAAAAGATTCGGTCCCCAGCTTGTGCACGGTCCACCACCCCCAGCTCCTCTACCAAGAAGCTGGTGCAGCGCTCCATATGTTGACGCCGTACCTAAGGGGAAGCAAGCAGAAATGCAGGCATATGATGTCGGAGATCATAGTAACAGTGGGCTATCTGGATCTGCAGATTCAGGACCAGTGGATTTAAAGGATAAAGTGGGAAGCCATGAAAGTTATTTCCTTCCCTGCTCCAAGTTGCTTATAGCACTGAACAGAGAGCACAATCTTAACCATGTCTCTCAAAAGCAAGCCCCAATGTGTTCAATGGGTCTTACTCTCAGGAAAGTGACTTTAGGATTACAGCCAGAGTCTGCCTCCCTATTCCCCACTCCCAAAAACCAAATAATCCAGAGAAAACTAAGGCTTTCAACCCACTGCTAGTTCTGTGATGGCAACAGAAATATTCCCATTTTACAGAAAGAGACCAGTCCCTTTTCTTAGGATGGCTCACCTCTTCCATGTATTCTGGTTCAGAAGCTGAAGCATCCCAGCGGTTGTTCAGGATGAAAATGTTCGGCCGAGACAGGCGGGCATTCACTTTATGGAAGAACTGCTTCTCCTGAAAACAGGGTGGACCAAAGCAATGGTTTTGACATAAATTATATCCAACCCCAAAAGGCAGTGTGGGGCTATCAGGTTGTGGGGCTATCTGGTGGGCAACTCAAAGGAAGGAGAGCCAGCCTTGCCCATGGTTGACATCACTGGACGGTGAGAGATGGGTGAGGCCAACGGGAGGTATTAAAGTGGCTTGAGTGGAGACTTGAGACAGAAACTCAAGCAGACCCAGCTTTTGCACAAAAATATACCCGTATTTATGTGAATCTAATGTGCCATCAAATCTAATGCATACTCCTATTTTAAAAGGCTTGACACTAAAAAATACTGGCAATTGTAATGTGCAGCTACAAAACAGGTGCCAAATTTAATTTTACTACATATAACAATGAGTTACATGATACTAATAATATGACAACGGGTGTTATGATTTTTACCGAATTGCTCTACTTTATACACCAACGGGTTTTATGTTACATTTTTATTACAATATAGGAAACTGTTAAGCTAAATACTGACCTATACTTATAATCAAAATACTGTATTTACACAATGCATCACCAAATCTAATGTGCACCCTAATTTTGGAGTCTATAGTCAGCTGAAAAATGTGAGCATTAAAGTAAATGGGTTTCATGAGTAATTATTATTCTTGGACATAGTACAGGGTTCTGCACAGATTGTAGTTCTGTTTTAGGATATGTAACAAAACCAGGGTGTAACAAAACCAGCGAGCAAAGAGAGGTGTGTTACCGTTTGCATCAGTGTGGATTCAGAGTTGGCCACCAGAACAAACACGTCAGCGTCCAAACAGAACTTGTCAATCCAGCTGTCCAGTTCAGTGGTCACATCAATTCCAGGGCTAAATGCAAGAAGAGAAGCAGGTAAATAAAGGATTAATATCAATAACAGCCTATTAATAAAACAGTATCTGATCTCTGAGCTAAGGAGGACCAATGTAGTATTCCAATAGGAAAGGTGTTTCCCTCTTCGCAGAACAAAATAATAAGCTTGGAACTTTCAGAGGGGAATAGGATGGACTGACAATCCTTTAAGACAGATGCAGACTCAAGAGTAGAAGGAGTTAAAAGCAATTAGCTAAAATCAGCTCCCTACTCTGCCCCCCATCACTAAGCCAGCTGCAATTAGCATCCTGGATAATTTAGCATCAGCTTACAAACTAATTCCTGCTAAGCTGCACTTACACCAAATGCAGATTACATTTTTTAAGTAGTGGGATTACTCAATTATGTGGCTGCAGGTGTCTCCTCCTCACTTCTCCAGCACTACCAATAACTAGTTTCCAGTGCCAGGACTATTCCAGAGCCCAAACTTCAAAAAGAAACAGAGAGCGGGAAAGGGGGGATCTCTCACCTGTCCATCAAGACCAGGTCATCTTTGAGGAGGGGGCACTTGGAGTTTGGCCACATCACACTAACGAGGCCCCCGGCCGTTAAGACTTCATCTTGGTGAAGTGCGTGAGCCAGCTGGTTGACCGTCTGACACAGAGAAGAGAGGGGGAGAAAGTTAGAAGTTGTTTGTGCCGCCCCAAACTACAGATTTTACAACAGCTAAAAATAATCAGATTGTTGCAATCAGTTGGCTGCTAAATCAATACACAGTATTATGACACTGAAGCCAGAAAAACCAGTGAAACTAGTGAAACCCAGTATGCATGAACATCATCTCCCTACCTTTGAGCAGAGAGGTTCCATGTAGCCTCTATGGGACTGCTACGGACAGACTTGTCCCCGTCCAGGAATTTGCACAATTCCCCTTTTAAATTTGCCTAAACCAAACGAGGATCCCTGCATCCTGTGGCAGGCAGTTCTACTGGCTGATCATGCATTCTGTGCAAAAGAACTTCCTTTTGTCCACCTCCCACAAAGTAATATGCAAATCCCAAGTTCTGCTTGCAAACCAAACACTCACCTTGACACTCTTCCGTTCCTCAGACCCTTCAGTGAGCAGGAAGGCCTCGTGGCCGTCTGTCCCCTCCACACGCAGGAAGCAGTTTGTGGTGTGCCCAATGCCCGAGGGGAGGACCTTATCCCACAGCATGGCATTGATCACTGTGCTTTTCCCATTACTTGTCCTGCAAAAGACAGGTGGATTTGGGTTAACACTCCCCATTCTGTTTTGGAACCAGGCAAGCATAAATATAGCTTGTAGGACCAGAAGAGGAGGAACTTAATTGAAAGTGTGTGAAAAAGGGGGTACTGTGGGAGGGACATAGGTCCATGGCAGAGCCCTTGCTCTGTACCCAGAAGTGCCACGTTCAAACTCTGCCAATCAAGTTTAAGCCTCATTTAATCAAAAATGGGTGTAAATCTTCTACATAAATACTGATAAGGAATTTGCGGCAACTGGGCAACCCTTTCCCCGGTTGCAGCCCTAAAAACAACACAGGAGCACAAAGGGTCACAGCAACGAGTGAGTAAGGCAACACACCTGTGTATAATGTATATGTGCTGGCCTGAGTAGAATCAGAAAGACAATATGGTATCATAGTTAGGATGTCGGACAAGAAGATCCAGATTTGGATTCCTGCTCAGTTACAAAGCTCTGTGGGTGTCCTGGGTTGGACACTGCCTCTCAGTCTAATCTGCCTTGCAGGGTTGTTGTAAACATAAAAGAGAAGGGAGACTCTGTATGCCATTATATATGGTGCTTGACAAGGAGACAGAACCCTCGCCCCAAGGAGATACCTGAAGGGCTGTCATAGGGAGGAAGGGGCTCATTTGTTCTTAGCTGCTTCTGAAAGCAGGACTAGAACCAATGGGGACAAACTGCAAGAGAGGAGATTCCGATTGGATAACCGGAAAAAATTCCTGACGGTTCAGGCGGTTCGGCAGTGGAAGAGATTGCCAAGGGAGGTGGTGGACCCTCCCTCACTGGGGATCTTCAAGCAGAGGCTTGACGAGCACCTGTCGGGGATGCTCTAGGGGGATTTCCTGCTGCAGGCAGGGGGTTGGACTAGATGACCTACTAGGTCCCTTCCAACTCTGTGATTCTATGATTCTATAGGAGCATACAATCTAGATAGAAATACAAGAGAGACAACAAGGGAAGCAAAATAAATTGAGGAAGAAGACAGAAAATAATTGTTTCCGTTGCCCAAACTGGAGCTCAGTTGCAGGAGGGGGAGAAATTATTATCATTGAAAATACCTAGGCCAGAAAGAGATATTTTTTAAAGATATCTGATAATCTTTGGAGGATATTTGATGCCAGCCTCCAGGAGGTTAGGGCTTGGTTGCCCATAGATATGCAGTTTGCTTCCTAGCTGGTGGTGTCTCCTGCCCTCAGTTTGCTTTTCTGGTCAAGATCAACAGCAAGAGGGTGACTAAATCCACCAGGCATCTGCTGGCAGATGCAACGGCTGCAGGGCATGTTCTGGTCTGAAGCCAGGCAAGGGCCTGCCCACAAGCAGCTGTCCCCAGCCCTCACCCCCTCCTGTGTCAAGTTCCTTATCAGGCCGCAAAGGAGGCAAGCCCGCCCAGCCCGACTCACCGGCCAAAGAATGCCACTTTCATGTGCCTCCGGGCCAAGACCTCACTGATGCCGCTGACCTTGGACAGATACCCTTTGACCTCCAGCACCTGCTCCTCGGTGGTGACTGGGTCCAGCTCCCCATTCTTGTGTGTATCTGAAACCAGAGGCCAAGTAAACTCAGATGGTTCAGTGGGTAAAGCCCTTGCTTTTGCAGACAGAGAAGCAACAATTGCCAATAAAACACGCCCAGGCAGTGGGGCACAGGAAGACTTGAGAAGCTGTTGCCAACTCAAGCCTTGCACAAAATAGGCCACAGAACTGCTTACCTTCTAGGAAGGCTGAGCTCTCCTGGATGTAGGCGGCCAGCTGCTCAAAGATGCCATTGATCTTCTTCTTGGCGGTGACAAAATGCTTGAGAGGAGAGGCGTTGACTTCGGCCATGTGTCTCTTGTCCTTCTTGCTGGCGACGATGGACTTGGAGCGGGAGAACAGCAGGGACATTTCGCTACAGGGCGGGAAGTGGGAGAAACTGTCACGCACAGGCAGAAATCTGACACACACTCAGCTCTTGAAATATTTTCCTATCTCCAATTTGTCTAATTCACTTTTGGGTTTTTTTTAAAAAAGACATTTGTGGTTAGTGGAGATCTACAAAACAGGATAGCTAAACTGAGCCTCCATGGATAGGGAATGCACCCCTAAATACAGGTGCATAGGGATAAAGGAGAAGCTGCTCTTTTTACCCCTTGCTTGGGAAGCATCACATAGGACGTCTGTTTGATCGATCCTGGTGGGATTTTTTGGAAAAGCAATTTATGTTCATCTGGCGACAGAACCTCCATGCATAGTGGTAGTTTATCTGTGAACACCAGATACAGGGCAAAACCAGCATGGGAAAATATTCAGTGCCCTGCTTATGAGCTTCCTGGCTGGAATAAGTTGCTGCTATGTGGAATTAAGATGGAACCAGCCTCAGGGCACAATCCAGAGTAACCATGGGGAGTCCTTGCTCCAGTGTAAGAACAATTTACTCAGGATAGCAATATGAATTTCCCGTAGGTTTTCACTAGGTGGTGCTGTAACTACCGTAGCACGTGATGTCTCTTACATGCTCACACAGTTACTCTGGATTGTAGCCTCAGTTTGACTCGGCAGGGCAGTACTTCTTCAGCAGTATTACTGCTGAGAACAAATGGCAGGAAAAAGCCATTGACATCATGCAATGAGCATCACACACGTCTGGATCAGCCACTACTGGAGACAGGGTGCTAACTTACAGAGGAAGGTCGCAAAAAAGTTAGACCAAACCATGATTCCAAATCAGAACATTCCCCCTTCCCCGCCCCCAGGGTTTTCTTTTGCCCCGCCAGCCTGGCACTGCATTCTGGTTCAAGTCTAATGTGGACACTGCCCCCAACTTTTACAATGACTCCTAAAATCTAGACTTTTAACTACTTTACCAACTAAGGCAGGAGGTCAGGAATGCAACCAGCATGAGGAAAAACTTCCAGAAGAGGTGCAGCAGCATCTCTGGCACAACACAAGCTCAGCCAAGGGTGATGAATGAAGGAGAACACCTTGGTACGCAGCTCAGGGAGAGGGCTGGGGCTTAAGAAGGCAAGGTGTGAACTGTGCGCACAGGGCCCTTAAAATAAATCAGGATTAGTGCTCTAAAAAGTACCTCCTAACTGATGCTGACGTTTATGGGCTTGATCTCCTTTCTCCTCTCTTTTCCTCCTAAAACTCCATGTTCAGGGGAAGTCTATCTCTGGATATCAGCAGGGGAAGGAATCCGGATGGGAAATAAGACATTGGACCCGATGGAATGCTGAGATCGGTGGAGTTTGGTGAGGTGCTCTCTCTCTCTCACTCACACACACACACACACACACACACACACACACACACACACACAGAGAGAGAGAGAGAGAGAGAGAGAGAGAGAGAGAGAGAGACCCCTCACAAACACCCCCACTTACTTTTTAAGATGCAGGTTGGATTTTCACAACCCAAGCTTAGGAAGCATCTTCTCTCCTCAACGGCTGGAACCAACCCGCGTCAGCCACTGCAAAGGGACGGGAGAAAGAAAGAATCAGGCTAGCCACATGCTCCATTTCAGTTGTCCTGCACAATGTGCACACGCCTGCACATCTCTGCACGCAGCTGTTGAACATGCCCACCCTGGATCACACTCAACCTATTGCTTTGTTTTCTCTCTTTGTAGTTATTCCTCAGAATATTTCACTCCCCTCGACAATTTATATAATTTACAATAGTTTAAATTGTATTTTATCAAAATGCTTTTGGCTACAATCCTAAGAGCATTTTCCCAGGAGTAAGAGCATAATCCTAACCATATCTACTCAAAAGTAAGCCCCACTGTGCCCCAAAGTGAGTTTAGAATTGCAGTCTAATAGCACAATCCTAACCATGTCCACTCGAAAGTAAGCCCCATTGTGTTCAATGTGAAAGTATCTTTAGGATTGCAGCCTAAGCCTTTGAACTCAATGGAACTTACTTCTGAGTAGACACTATTTGGATTGCACCTTTTATCTGGCTTTTAACTGTATTTATTTTGGTATTTTGTAAGTTGTTAGCCACCTTGATTTTCCTTCCTAGGAAGAAAGGCAGGATATAAATTGAATAAATAAATAAAAATAAATAAACTGAGAAAAACTCATATAAAATTGAAACTTTGCTTATTTTTTTTTTGGTTGGCTTCAATTACAAGTTTTTTTTCAACACAGGAAAATAATTTTGATTTGTTTAAAGAATTATTCTTTTATTTAAGAATAAATAAAACATTATTTAAGAAATCTTACCCCTTAAATTGCAACAAAACATGTCTCTGTGAATAACTATTTATCCATACATTAACCAATGAATAAATTAAGCAAACTTGCTTTTCTACAAAAATATACATATGTTTTTCACTTTTTAAAGTAGTGAATAAGCACGGAAAAAATTAAAAAAATACACACAAATATATATTTAAAGTAAATCTACATGTTATTTACATTTCTCTCCGTTGCTTACAGTTGTGGTGGCTAACCCAAAATCTTCCCTTATTTCATATATGTTGCCCAGGCTAATTTCATAGAATCCTAGAGTTGGAAGGGACCTAGTGGGTCATCTAGTCCAACCCCTGCCTGCCGCAGGAAATCCTCCTGCAGCATCCCCGACAGGTGCTCGTCGAGCCCCTTCTTGAAATTTCATTACTCCAGTATCCTTGTACACTTGATCACACAACAAACACCACCCTCTGCTTTGCACACTATGTGCGACAAACGAATACATTTGTGCACCCACTTGCACAGCCTGGATTCTGCTGCGCTACCTATATAGATAGTGACAAAACATGAGTAAGACCCCAATTAAGTGCCTATAGCTTGACCGCCCCAAACATATTTGCAAAACATATTTGTACCCCCCAAAAGGGAGGAGAACCTGCTGGGATGAAGGTGAAAACCAGGCACAGTGAATTAAGAGCCGCTTCTCCCACTCTTGACATCGCCCTTGTGCGCATTCCTAAATTGTGAGCTGCTCAGGGCGGAGACCTCAGTTTGGCTCTACTGTCAGTCATCACAATAGGGATGGGTGGTTGGTGGGGGGGGGGCATGTGAGGCAGGGCCTCCCCACCAGAGTCCTTCGAAAAGTGCCACCACCAGGGGAAGTGTGCAAACATACATGACCTAGACTTCTCATACCTCAGTCTGGAGCTCTGGGAATGGCTGTACGGACTGTGGTGAAGTGGGGTGCACTGGTGGGCCAGATATGGGGCTGGGAGGGTGACGGCTTCTTGTAGATGAGTATGTAGGGTGCAGGACAATGAGGTGGGTGGTGAGGCAGGGCTCCGATTAGAGTCGTTCAGAAAGCACAACTGCTGTATGAGGTGCTCAAGAAACACGTCTTTGTCATGGTTGTGGTGTAGGTGGGGAGGAGAATGAGGCAGAGCCTCCCCACCAGAGCCCTTCAGAAAGTCACCACCATCACTGTATGAGGTGCTCAAGCTCACTCAGGCCATGCGCAATGCTGGGGTTGGGTGAGTGTAGGTTGAATGCACCTCACACTGGTGGTGCTTTCTATACCACATGCGCTGACAGAGCCATCAGCTGCGTTCCTACTCCCCTGCCCACCTGCTACCCCACCCACCACATGCGCCTGCACCCCACATACAGATAGGGCCCTGTCAGATGTGCACATGGGTGGTATGGCCATGCACAGCAGTGACACTTTCTGAAGGACTCTAGTGGGGAGGCTCTGCCTCACCTGCCACCCCACCTACCACATGCGCCTGCACCCCACATACCGTTAGGGCCCTGTCAGACACGCGAATGGGTGCTATGTGCATGCACAGCAGTGACACTTTCTGAAGGACTCTGGTGGGGAGGCTCTGCCTCACCTGCCACCCCACCCGCCACCCCACCCGCCACCCAACCACATGCGCCCGCACCCCACATACCAATAGGGCCCTGTCAGACACGCGAATGGGTGCTATGTGCATGCACAGCAGTGACACTTTCTGAAGGACTCCGGTGGGGAGGCTCTGACTCCCCTGCCACCCCACCCGCCACCCCACCCGCCACCCCACCACATGCGCCCGCACCCCACATACCAACAGGGCCCTATGAGGAAGCCACCGCTCCCACCCCACAGAGTGACCCACCAGTGTGCCCCCTCCACACAGCCATTCCCAGAGTCCTGACAGGGGAGTGGTGCGCAGCCTGCACATGCCCTGCACATGCGCCTCAACCCCCAGGGCTGGCCTGCCACACAAACAAACCATACACTGAATACACGTGTCAGAGGCTGACACACCCTCCCCCAGGTGCATGGTACACGTGAGAGGCCTCCCCAGACACCCCCAGGGCCTGCACTGACAGGGGAGTTCAGGGGAAGGGAGAAAAGCCACACACGTGTCTCCTCCTGTAACGTCTGAAGGGCGGACACGCGTCTGCACCTTGCTCTCGCCAGGGCGCTGCACCTTCACCTTCACCCTCTCCCTGCTGCAAGCAGGAGCCACCCGGTGACGTCAGAACAGAGCGCGGGACCGTTGCGTCATCACGCCAGAGACGGGCGCGCCCCGTTGCCTGATGGGAAATGTAGTTGATTAGGACTCTGCAAGGAAAAGGCAGGGTTGGCAAAGTGGACATGAAATACTTTTCTTGGATGAGCCTCTGGGATACTGCAAGGGGATTATAGTGCATGTGCAGAGTGCACCTAGAGTGCAAGGGGTTTATGGAGCATGTGCAGAGTGCAATGTCATGGAGCATGTGCAGAGTGCACCTAGAGTGCAGGGGGTTTATGGAGCATGTGCAGAGTGCAGTGTGTTTAAAAAGAAAAGAAAGAAAACAGGAAGGAGGCTGCTATCCTAAAGAGACATTCCTGGGAGTATGACCTATTGAACACAATGGGTCTTACTTTTGAGTAGACATAGTTAGAATTGCTGTCCGTGAAAAATAGAACAAAAATATTCTTATAAGATAAATGGCAAGTGCAGAATTCCGAATTTACCTTTAATATTAATTTCTACTATCTAAAAGTCTCTTAAACTATAATCTTATTTAATAATAGTTTTAACTTTAATAATAAAGCAATGTAGAGCACAATCCTAACCATGTCTACTCAAAAGTCAGCCCCGTTGTATTCAACATTGGAAGTGATGTATTAACCTGAAAGAGATGTCATGGCTGGAACTACCCTTGCTCCAGTGTAAGAACACTTACTCTGGATTGCAATATGAATTTCCCATAGGTTTCCACTAGGTGGTGCAGTAACTACGGGTTCATGTAAACTTTACGTAAGTCGTAAAATCTCTTACGTGCTCCCGTAGTTACTCTGGATTTGGGGGTAAACCATCACAGGCTGCAGCTACAAAGTAGAAGGGAAGCAACTGCAGACAACAGCCTCATACCGCTAGGACTCAGGCATTCCTTGGAGGCATCGCCTCTGGAGCACTTTCAGACATACCTCAAAGGCCACTCTGTGAACCTAAATATGTGCCTAGCACATTCAAATGAATTAACACAGACTTTTATTTCTGTAAACCATTTAATGTATATTTCTCTTTCATGAAATCTATACATCTTGTGTAAAAGTAGATTCCTAATAGAGGGCCCAACCCTACTGAATAAATACTACATCTAGCTCTTGGACAGCCTCTCACTGCCAGTGCATAGTCTTGTACATTTCACCAAAGCCGATGAAGCTGATGTGTGCATAACACATCGAGGTGTGTTTGCTCTCCTGACAATGTTTTAAGTTGACTCAGGCTGCAATCCTAAAGACACTTTCCTAGGAGTAAGACCCATTGAACACAATGGGGCTTACTTTTGAGAAGACACAGTTAAGATTGCACCCTCAACCAGGCTTCCTTTCTTTCACCAACTTGCCAGAAAATAAAACTGTTATCAGCACTGGAGTGATCTTTTTACAAAAAAGGGCACTTTGCTGATGCTCAGAGGAATCCTATCCTTACGTGGCACTTTAATATCCTTATGTGGCACTTCTTGCAAGACGATAAAGGCACTGCACCCCTTAAGAAGGGGGCCTTCTGTGTTTCTCTTCAAAATAAAATCAATAGATAAATACTTTTATTCTATTCAGCAGGAAGGTGGCTCTTCATGATCAGAGAGGTCCTGCACAGCTGTGAACACTTCTGGACTTCTGGCAGGTTGACACTGTTCCAGGTGTAAAGGTGGCACATGTATCTTGCTGCAGGCACATATGTAAAGAGTGACTCTTCTCCCCCCCCCGCCCCACCCACCAGCATCTTCTCCCCCCAAAATGGGATTTGCACATCTGCTCATGCAGCCAGAGAATCTCTTTCTTTGGCCACAAGAATTCATCTATTGGCAAATCATCCCATCGCCTGGAATCAGAGAGGCATCTGTGACAAATCTGTCTTTGGTCAAATCCATATTTGGTAACTCAACAGTTCCTGGTAAGGTTTTCTCACTGTGACATCCCTGTGGGTGGAAAAGAATCCTCCCCACCCAGCCTCGCGTTCTATCTCTTGAAAGATGCTGCTCTACGGGTCCAGAAAAGACACAGCAATGTAACGGGTCCCACGGGTGGTGGGGAGGCCCTCGTGGTAGTGTGTCAGGCGGCCTGGATGCATGAGGGTCCAGCCTTTCCGAGGTGCCCTGATGGAGCAGTTGTAGCGTATAAAACGACAGCCTCCGCCCTGCAAGGGAAGACAAGAACTGCTTTTTGGAACAGGATCAGCTTTGACAGCTTTACACCAGTACCCCTACTCTCCAGCTGTTCCTTTGTTATATCTTTAACCGGAGGGTTCCCTCTAGCAATGGGCATAGTTGAGCTGTGACAAGCCTGCTTTCATACTCAGCCAGTTAAGGGTGTCAGTTCAGCTTCCGATTCCCCCAGGGCAAACTATCCCTCTTGTAATCCTGACCAAGACACCATTCTCTCCTGTCTGTCTGGCCAAAAGATGTTGCACCAGGACTTACTTCGTAATCAATCCCAACACGGTTCAGAGCAATGTTGATGGTGAAGGTGGAGGCATCGTGATGGGGCATCAGGGATGGCTGCTCGTCGGGCTTATACCGGACAACAAAGGCCAGCTCAAACTGGGTCTATGCAGGAAGGGAAAACCGGGTGAATGGGGTCTACCATTTATGACATACTGATAGTCACAAGGCAACTGTGGCAGCAATAGTCATGTGTGGCAGCACAAGGTCATGTGGCAGCAAGAGTCAGAGTGTTGTCAGTGTTTGGCTACAATCCACAGTAACAGAGTCGCTCAGATCTGGCCACGGTGACCCATGCCCTAGTGACATCGAGACTAGATTATTGTAAGGCGCTCTACATGGGGCTGCCTCTGAAGACGGTCCGGAAGCTGCAATTAGTCCAGAATGTGGTGGCCCGTGTGGTTGCTGGGGCTCGTCAGTTTGACTCTGTTGGGTCACTGCTTCAGCAACTACACTGGCTGCCCATTCATTTCCGGGCTGAATTCAAAGTGCTGGTCCTGACCTTTAAAGCCCTAAACGGCTCGGGTCCAGGGTACCTGAGGGACCGCCTTCTTCTGTACAATCCGACCCGTCACCTAAGGTCATCTGAGGAGGCCCTACTGACTGTGCCGCCACTAGGAGATGTGAGAGGTGTGGTGGCCAGAGATAGGGCCTTCTCGGTGGTGGCACCCCAGCTTTGGAACTCCCACCCCTTAGAACTGAGAAAAGCTCCCTCAACACAGAGCTTCAGGTGGAGTCTTAAAACCTTTTATTTTAAAAAAGCATTTTAAATGGGGTAGAGATGGGGGGACGGTTGTTTTTATTGTTTTTTACTGTTTTTAACAAATATTTTTAATCTGCATGTTTTAATTCAATTTAATTGTATTTTAAATTATATTTTAATGGTGTTTTAATCTTTATTTATGTGCTATTTTAATGATGTTTTATTCCCTGATGTCAGCCGCCTTGGAAGAGAATATAATAAGAGAATATAATAATATATATTCAATATATATTATTCAGTTGTATACTTTAAATATATATTATTAAATAAATATATATTATTAATATATGTATATTAAATATATATTATTCATATATATTAAATATATATTATTCAAGACTAAATATATATTATTTATAAATAAATAAATGAATGAATAATTAATGACTCAAATTTCCAGGATTTCTGCAAGCACCAACTCACAGCACAGAAATGAAGCACACACTTAATAGGACCCCCATTGCCCTTCCACACCATCACAGCTCCAATTGTGTTTATTCAATGGGGTCAAAGGATCTTCGGGGACCAGAGGCAGGCCACAGGCCAGTTAGAAGCTTGCTGTGGGCTGCAAATGGCCTCTGAGCCAGAGTTTGGAGAAACCTGGTTTAGAACATGTAAGCACATGTCTAGACTTCACTGATAACTGCTTCAATATATGTCTCTAGCCAATTTTAGGAAAACTGGAGTCTTGAGTTCAAAACCTACTAAATCCAGGTCTGCCTCCTGCCAATTATATTCAGATCATTAATTCTGCACGTACCTTGGTGTAGTACCCAGGATACAACTTCTCAGTGATAGGAGCAATGTATTCCAGGAGGAACTTGTACCATTCACGCTCAAAGTTGATCTGATTCATGTGGATATCAATTGTCGGCACATTCTCATAACCCCCTAGGATTCTTTGGTCCTGCAATTTTGAAAAAAGTCTAAGGGGAGATGCAAAAGCCATCTTCAAGTGTCTGAAGGGAGGTCGGGCAGAAGACTTGCTCTCTGTGGCTCCCGAAGGAAAGACTATAACCAATAGGTTAAATAGGTAAACCAGTTGTTGTGGCCTCCTCCTCAAGCAGGGAAGGCTAGATGGACACCTGTCAGGGATGCTATAGCAGTTTCCTGCATTGGAACAGGAGGATGGAATAATATGTAAAATCAGCAAAAAGATCAGTGGAGAGACTGAAACAGGGAAACAAAGTATATGAGGCTTCAGAATTTTGGACAGAAGTGAGAAGTGTGAATGAGGAAAGCCATGGAGAGTGAAGAATCGAAGGTGACGTTGACACCATGGGCTTGGTCAAGTGGAGGATGGGGACAGGACACAGTGATGATGTTGACAGATCTGGAGAGAGTGGTGGAGAGTAAAAAATTATTTTATAATCAAATTATTTTATAACCTTCTTGCCTAGGGTGAGCCAAAATGATCTCCAGGCAAACCGGCAGATAAGACGGCCACATACCATATCTGAGGTAGGTGTGGATGACTGGTGGCCTAATTTTATGGGGTAAAATCATCATACCGTGTTGTCTCCTTTGGACCATTGGCCAAAGTTCTCCATCTCTTCTACCAGTTCGTCGCAAGCAGCGTCAGTAAAAATCGGGAACCAGTAAACATCTGGGCAGGGCTGGTGAGGAAAAGAAGTAGTGAGTCCAGAAGTACAAGAGGCAGGTGAAGGAAGCAAATACTGTCCCATCAGAATACATGGAATTTTAGAGTGAAAAAGGGTCCCTGCCTCAAGACCTTGAGCAGATATTCTAGATCAGGGGTCCTCAAACTTTTTAAACAGGGGGCCAGTTTGCTGTCCCTCAGACACTGTCAGGGGCTGGACTTTTGGAGGACCTTGTCCTACATTTTTAAAAATGGGATGTAGGATGTCCTACATTTTGCCCTGCATTTTAAAAAAACACTCCCTGGGGGCTTTGCCGTGAATTGCCTATAGGTGTGCTGCAGGAATTTGGGAGGATGTCATTGACTAGTAAGGCCAAAGAGGGATGTGAGCTGGCACACATGGTTTGCTTTGAAAATGGTCAAAAATCTGATGTGTGTCTTAACAATTTTAGTGTCTTAGGATGCTATGAGATGAAAAAAGTGAAAAAGAGCTAATATAGTGACAGAAGGCAGTCAATAATGGGAGGGACGAGGGATGCAGACAGGGAAAACACATGCAAGTCTTTCAATTATACCCTCTTACGTTGCTTTCAAAAAAACAAAAACAAAATAACAGCAAAAGCATTATATGCATCCAAACCTGCCCCCTCCATCCTCTTAAAATCAAGACACAAAACATACTAAAATAAATCATAGCAATCCAGGACAATAGTCCCATTGAGTGATCTCTGGGGAGGTAATTCTTGAAACAGGGTGCTGACACCAATAAGGCCCTGTCCTTGGTCGACACCACATTCTGACTACTGAAACAGACAGGTTCAGGTTACTTTTCCCTTGTCCCACCATTAATAGCACAACCCTAACCATGTGTACTCAAAAGTAAGCCCCATTGTGTTCAATTGGTCTAGGATAGCGTCTTTATGATTAGGTACTTAATCTTGGTGTTCCAAGTCAACTGTTGCTTTCAAGAGTTGTGGATATGTACCGTTTCTACTAATTTCCCTTTTAAAGCTGCAGTGTAGTTTTCATGAATATATTTCTCTTTCCAGTCCTGCATTGGGGAAAAATTAAAAAAGAATATAATAAAAAATGAGGATGTGATGGTAGCTAGTTTATTTAATTTAAACATATTTATTTGCTTAACCTTTAAGAGTATTTTCCCCCCGGAGATATAATAGCAATTTATCAAAGATAGATGGAGTGGGTTTTTAAAAAAAATCATAAACACACTGATAGTGCAATATTTATAAATACTAAAATAACAGGAAAACAAACAATAACAGAGTCATTGACATTGCAGTCATTGTGGCTGCTGCAACAGTTCTGTGTCTGGTGAGAAGAAGATGGGAGACAAGATGCTCTCCTCTTCCTGGTCCATCTGGGTTTCCCAGCTCCTTCCAACCTCGTTCTGAGAAAACTGGCTGGTCTTTCAGCAATGCAAAAAGCCATAATATCTGATGTAAACCACTAAGGACTTTCTTACCTCGGGGTTACTGAAGATCTGCCAGAGGTCGTTGTGGAGGTGAGTGGTCTGATAGTTCTCCAGGGAGAGGATGTGCCCAAATGGCTGCTGATTTGTCACAAACAGGAAGATCCCCTGCAATGACACACATAAGAAGAGCCCTCAAGGTGTAGGCACCTTACAGGGCACATCCAGCCATGCAATAACCTGTAGCTGGCTGGCTATTCACCTGTTTACAATGGGTTTAAATCAGGGAATCTAACTGAATCCAAAAAGCAGTTTATGCAGGGTGACTAGATGCCTGAACTTGAAAACTAGGACAAGGTCCTAGATTCCTCTCACCCTGGCCTTTCTGGCAGACAATGGCATGCTTGCCTACTCATGAGTAAAGCTGCAATATTGGGTACTTTCACTTTTCCATAGAGCTCAATGCATATTTTTGATTTTTAGCTTTTTGGCCATAACTTTGATAGGAAGTAGATATTCCAAAACTGATTTTTGCATTGGATTCTGCTCTTCAATACAAACATAAGGCATGATGGCGTACTGCACACCATTGCAAAGTTCCAAAATTGAGCCAAATTGGAGGACATTGAAGCTCTTTTGGAGGACATAAGGACAGAGGGCTAAAAAAGAGAACAAATCCAGAAAAATCCGATCATACGGTCACCCTGAGTTTATGGGATATGAAATTGAAATTGAACCCAATCCTATATTCTCTTAGCTGCCTTGAAGCAAAACCAGAATTATACAGAAGGGAAAAGTTGGTTCAAGTTGAAAATCAGTCAGTTTAGCTTGCAATTGTGGGATTGATGTTTTATTTCTTGTTTATTCCAAAAAATAAGTGGGTTAAACAAAATATATTTTTCCCTCCTGCAGTTTAGATAAATCATCACTATATTGTGGCTATTTCTTGACTATGATCCTTTTAGGGCATGGACCTGTATTCTCATTTGTTGCAAAGAGCCACATACCCTACAATCCAGAGTATCTACAGAAAGACGTAAGAGGCACTTAACTCTGGATTGCTCTATGCATTTCCCACGGGTTTCCCACAGGTGGCACTGTAACTAAGTCATTGTAAAAAGTCCTGTAGTTTGTAGCCATAGGCTGGTGATGCAATAACAACATGGGCATCTCCTTTGTATCCACAGAGGATAGGTTCCAGCTGCCATCATGGATACTGGATGCCACAAGCAGCGGCAAACTGGAGGCCGTGGATAGCAGCAAATCACACAAGAGGTTTGCAAATCCCCCCTGCCTTGCACAAATGACACATCTCTGTCTGACAGCAGCTCTCCTGTCACCGTCTCCTTTGTCTGGTGCAAATGCTAAAGGAAGCAGAAAGCACTAACAGAAAATGGGTTGGAAGGCTTAAAATAAAATGTATAGGGTTATTTTTCAGCTCTCCAACCTTCTTCTTGTTTCTACAGATTAAAAAAACAACTGATGAGCCAGAACTGAACGGGAACCCACATGAATAATAAATAATAATTTTTTTATTGTCATTGTACGTATATACGCAATATACACAAAACAACAAAACTCACAAGACACCCAGAGACCAGACCCAATGCACACACTACAACCTCCAAACACACCCCCACCTGCCAAAAATACCCCCCCCAAAAAACACAGCATCCACACAACAGACCAAGTATGTGCATTGTTAATGCCAATAAAGGTATTCGTAATCGTAATTTTATGTGTATTGTTTTGTCTCTCTGATTTAAAGGTGTCTTCTGGACCCCCACAACTTTCTTATAGCAGAGGGGGGAAAACCTGCAGAATTCCACGGGCTGAAAGTGCCATATTTCCAGCATGTCTCCCCCCCCGCCCCCCAAGCTGATTTTGGGAAAACACCACACCAACCTGTTCCCGGATGTTGTGGCAGAAGGCCATGTCTGGATCGAGTTTGCCACTGTGGAAAAGGTCGATCTGAGCAAGCTGCCCTCTCAGGATGCTGCCTTTGATCAGGTATACGCTCGAGATGTACGGGACGTTCCAGAGACCGCTGAGAAATAAGAAGGTGAAGTGAGAGAGCACTAGGATTAGGAACCAAGAGCAGTCGATCCCCAAACACAGACAGAAAGATGGCACAGAAATGCATGGATCTACTATGGAAACGTCAGTATAAAATTAGAAGGGCTGAGCCATTTTGTGTACTCCATTCAGGGGCTTGGTTCAATACTCACACCCTGCGTCCCTGGACAATATCCACATAATCCTCAGAACGGGCATAGTAGCCTTCAGCGCTCAAAGCCCCCCAGAAGTTTGACCACAGCTTCCCAAGGCGGCCCACTAGTGGGGCAATCACGGATCTGGAAGGAGGAGACACAAAGGAGGAAAGAAGAGAAAACTGGATGTTGGTGTGAACTGCAGGCCTGGTTCTCAAGAGAAACCTGGCTACACTGAAGTAAGGGAGCGTAAAGGATGGGGTGCTTCCAAGAGGTTGCTGAATCTCCTTCAAAATCAACCACCAAAATCCTGCATTTTGAGAAGTTGAATTCCATGTCTAGGGCTACAATCCAGAGTAACTACGGGAACTTTTACATTGTTGTAGTTACGGTGCCACCTATGGGAAATGCAGAGAGCAATCCAGAGTACCCGTAAGTGCCTCTTATGTCTTCCCATAGTTACTCTGGATTGTAGGGTAAATCATGCACATAAACAAATTTAAATTCATATTGAAATGCATACCCTGCTAGCTGTGCTGGGCAAGAATGCCTCCACATGCTACTTATTTTAGCAGGAAATGAAGTTCCAAGCATACTCATACTCCTCTTCCATAAGCATCCTAAAATCTGCTTTTAATTTAAAATATAGAAACAGAGATTCAGAGCATCCCAAAATCTGAATGTGCTTCTCTGAGTTTCTACAACTGTTGTGTACAACACAGAAAAATATGGGATAGCCTGTGCTGGTTGTCTTAAGTGGGGCTTATTCTCGGGTAAGTGTGTACAGGATCTCGTCCTTGAAGCCTGCTGAGGAAAGGGAACTCACTTGTCCTGTTCAATGAGACTCCGCAAGGTGTCTGGGTTCTTCAGCACCACGTCAGCATCAAGGCTGAAGTAATATTCACAGACAGGGTCCTGCCGGCACAGGTCTCTAGGGGTAGAGAACAGACAGGTCAAGTCATGGCACACTAAAAAAGTTAAAATGAAAGAAAAGCTGCAATCCTAAGCACCAGTTAGGCGGACCTAAACACTGCCATAAACGCTGCGCTGACCTGAGGGGTGTCACAAAACTTCTATAAGACTCTTCTGTGCCACACCTGGGGGAGGGATAGGTGAGGGCACAAACATGCACTTGCCTCCCTACATAACCATGAGAATGGGAAGACCAGTGAGTGGTGTTGGTTTAAGGGTGCAATCCTAACCATGTCTATGCAAAAGTAAGCTCCACTGGGTTCAATGGGTTTTACTCCCAGCAAAGTGTCTTAAGTGTCTTTAGGACTGCAATCTCTGTTAGGATTGCATCCAAAGGCACCCACTATTTAAGGCAAAAGTATTTTTGGCTACAATTGACTTAAACAATGCCTTTCTGGAAGGGCAGGTTTGGTACATACACGCCCATGTTCCGAGCATCGGTATTCTTCACATGGTTGTTGGGTCCAATCACTTTGACTGAGCGATACTTTTCTCCATGTTCACCCACAAAGGAATCCACCTGGGAGAGGTGATGCTCCTCCTGGATGTGAAGCAGAGTGGATTGTGATTTATGGGAGTCACACAGCAGGATGCCTGAGCCCAGCCTGGCCTTGGGGTGCCAAACAAGCACAAGTGCCTGTGCTTATGGCACAAAAACCCCCAGAGTGCCAAAAACTGAAAGTCAGCCCAATTCCATGGAGGCTGGTCATGTGGGACAAAGCAGCAGAGGTTTCTGGGAAGGCACTCAGACCTTCCCGATCATGGATAATGACACTCACGTGGTTGTGGATAAACAGCTGGATCCTTTTCTTTGGATAGTGGAGAGCCTGGATCCTCTGGAAGAACTGGGTCAGGAAAGGGGTGGGCTGCTCGATGAAGATGCCAACCAGAATCAATGGCAGTGTGTCATCCTATGTTTGGGATAAAGTGGCATGATGAAAGGCAGATGATGCACCCCTTTTGAAATCAGCCCCAAACCTCAGCAACCTGCCTCCCAACAGTAGCCACAGACACTACTGGGAAGCCCATAAGCTAGGCATGAAAGCAACATCTCTGCCTTGGCTGATTATTCCCAGCAACTATAGTCCTCAGGTATACTGCCTCTGACCCTGGAGGTTCTATTCTGCCACCCTGGGAAACAGTTGCTTTTCTACCACCATATGCTTGCCTGATCTTCATGATATCTATTAAGACCAAACAACAAGATCAATTGCTCAAGAGGTTTTCCTTTCCATAAAAGGGGAGTGACGGGTTCAAATCAGAACCACCACGTAGGTGGGAGGAGGTGTTGACTTTCACACTATAGCGTGATCCTGTTGACCCTTCCCACAAGTTACCATTTGCCCGAAGAGGGGCAGCTGCCAAACCCCAGAACAAGTTGCAAACCTGCATGTTTGTGTATGTGTGTGGTTAAGAGCACAATCCTAACCAAGTCTACTCAAAAGTAAGACCCATTGTGTTCAATGAGTCTTACTCCCAGGAAAGCATGTTTAAGTTTGCAGCCTAAGTCATCCAAGTCTCTTGATCCATTACAACTATATAATTCTTACAATAGGGCTAATGGCACTGCTTTTAGACCCTCTCTAACATAGTCCATGATTATTATTGCCTATAATAGTCTAGCAAATAATATTCAGGAGAACCATTTTTTTCTCAAGAGCCAACAATCCCAGGAACATTTGCCGGCCCCAAGCCAAAAAGAGCTGAGTGCCAGGACAGTAGGAACATTAGGGCACAATCCTAACCAATTTAGGCTGGCATTACTCACCTGACAAACCTTCCTGTGGTGGTGTGGGGAGATCAGCACTTGCCTGCACACAAGCCTAACTCCCCCAGGCGCAGGGCAGAAGTGCCTTATGACACTTGTGACACCCTCACACCAGCACAGAACTTATGCTGGGACTTATGCCGGCTTAACTGGAGCTTAGGACGGTAGCTTCAGTTTTTCAAGCCTTCCGCTTCACTTTCAACCAAAATTAGAAATGCCCAAATCAGCATGACTTTCTTCCTTACTTTCCAGCCTGCCAGACTCTTCAAGCCTTCCTTGCACACAGTGCAGCCTGTCTCAAAAGTCCAGGTCTGGGGGACGTAGTTTCCCACGTAGTTTAACTGCAGCTTTGAGGCAAGAAAGATGCATACATTGTTATTCATTAATGCAAACGTGCTGTTTCTCTGTATATGTGACCCCCATCTCCAAACACACACAAGTAATCCTAGAATCCTAGACCCAGGTCATGTAGTCCAACCCCCTGCCTGTAGCAGGATATCCTCCTAGAGCATCTCCAATGTGCTCTTCAAGCCTCTGCTTGAAGATCCCCAGTGAGGGAGAGTCCACCACCTCCCTTGGCAATCTGTTCCACTGCTGAACTGCCCATCACATTACCTCTATTGCTTGGAGAAAGCTGAAGAAAAGGATCAGGCCAGAGTAGAAGGGAGCAAAAATGCATTTACCAAATCCTTGGCTACTGGATTGGGAAAAAAATTGGAAATCTTGAACTCTCTTCCCCCACTGGCCCAATAGCAGCCTCTGGAAAGCCCATAAACAGGAGATGAAGGCTGCAGTCAACATCCACTGCTGGTATTTAGGGGTAGACTGCCTCTGAATATGGAGTTGTGGAGACTAGCAGGGACAAACATCTGAGATCAGGAGCAATATGCTGTCCCTTTTAAGAGTCGATGGCTACAATCCAGAGTAACTATGGGACCTGTTACACCGATGTAGTTACAGTGCCACCTATGGGAAACCTATGGGAAATGCATAGAGCAATTCAGAGTAAGTGCCTCTTACAACTTCCCGTAGTTACTCTGGATTGTAGGGAATGTCACATTTTAGAGGGTTAATGCTGGTTTTCCAAGCCATATCCCTCCTATATGTTCTGCTGCAAAGCTACTGACACCTCTGGTTAAACATTTTCTTAAAGAGGTGCTTAGCTTTGTCTTCCTCCCTGAGCTATGTTCAGCTTTCAACCATTAAAGGCCACAACATTAAGCATGCTTACTTGGAAGCAGCTTCTTTCTGTGATGGATTAAGAAGGTTCTGAGCTTACTTTAGTGGGGCCATTGCCGTGAATGATGACTGGCAGGGTGTCGAACACCAGGTTCCGCACTCTCACACGCTTGTTCTCAAACTTTAGAACCACCTCATCTTAAAAGAGAAAAAGAAAGGGTTTTCTTTGGGGAGGGGAAGAATGGGTTCTCTATTTGTTTTCATAGCAAACACAGAGAAACAATGCAATGGAAGCTAGCTTATGTGGTTTTAAAACGGATTCTCGACCCAGAGGATATACCATATATACTCGCGTATAAGCCTAGTTTTTTGGGCCCAAAAAATGAGCCCCAAAACCCACCTTGGCTTATACGCGGGTCAGTAAAAAATTATGAAAAATGGCGGGCGCAACCTCCAGCACATGCCCTCAGAGGCTCAGCAGCCTCTCCAGCCTCTCACGCCAGCTCTCTGGGCTGTGGAGGGGGCGCCCGACGGCACAACATGGCGGGCGCAACCTCCACCGTACGCCCTCAGAGGCTCTGCACCCTCTCCAGCTGCTCCAGCTCTCCGGGCTGCAGAGGAGACACGCGGCGGCAAGACATGAAGCCCACTGCAGCCAAGCCCCTCTTCAGACTCAGGTACTTCTTTGTGGGCCTTACTTCTGAGTAGACATGCCCAGGATTGGGCCGTGAGGCTACAAGACCAGCCACACCTTCCTGCTGTTGCTACATTTCCCACCCTCGTCTTATACTTGGGTCAATATGTTTTCCCAGTATTTGTGGTGAAATTAGATGCCTCGGCTTATACGCGGGTCGGCTTATACACGAGTATATATGGTATACCTTAAACAAAAGACTCTCCATGCGTAAAGACTGCCGTCTTCTCTAGTGGCTCCAGTCATGATCACCTGATAGAACCTCTCATCTA
Organism: Cryptoblepharus egeriae; assembly: GCA_030015325.1. Taxonomy (NCBI): domain Eukaryota; kingdom Metazoa; phylum Chordata; class Lepidosauria; order Squamata; family Scincidae; genus Cryptoblepharus; species Cryptoblepharus egeriae. The sequence continues at coordinate 2,014,455 of JAREYC010000010.1, forward strand.
GAAGCAGCATATCATCAACACAGAATCTTTTGCTAAGTCTCACCTCCTATTTCTAATTCCTTTTGTTGAGCCCTAGTGAAATCAACATTGAAAAAACAAACTTGTTATCTGTCAGCCAAAGGCATCTGCCTAGGAAGGGCCATGGCTCAGTGATAACTCCTGCTTTGCATATAAAAAGTCTCAGTTTTAATCCCTGATTTTTCTCTGTCCAGGTAACTGCACAATCCAGAGTAACTACGGGAGCTCTGAAGAGACATTTATGTCAACGCAGTTATGGTGCCACCTAGTGGAAACCTATGGGAAATTCATAGAGCAGTTCAGAGTAAATTTTCCTTACGTCAACGTAAGAGCTCCCACAGTTACTCTGGATTGTGCAGTAAACCAAGATAAATGCCTTCTCTAACACCATAACCAACTAGTGCCAGTCTGTGATGATAATACTGACTTGGATGGACCAAAGGTCTGACTCAATGTGGCAGCTACTCCAGACCTCTCTAATTTTTATGTTGCCCAACCTCATAACATCTGGACTATAAAAAGCAGCTTCCCATCCTTCTTCTTTCCCTGGCCCACCCTGCAAACCTTTATCAGTTTTTGGTTTGGCTCAAGCTGTGTTGTAACTGGCATCAGCACCTCACTCGTCAGCCACACCGAGCACTGTCCGTCTTTCTTGGTTCAATCTGTGTGGCACATGGAGGTCAGGCAGGATGGCAGAAAAATGGGTGAAAAAACATGCCTTATTTCCACTGTGCCTGACTGAACAAGGATGCTGGGTTGGGGGAGTTTTGGTGTGACTGCAAAGGCTTCTGGGGATTTGTCTCTCCAACTCTTATCTCCAGGACAAGGCTGCTTTGTGTAATGAACCAGCATGGCACAGCGCAGTCAGCACCAGGCTAAGGTTAGAAAGCCTCAAGCTCAGATCACCACTGAATTGGGAGCCTCACTGGATAGCCTGGGTCAACTGCTCTTTTGCATCCTGATTGACCTCTCAGAGAACACGCAGCCATTTCAGTGCTATTAAGGGGATATTATCCCCTCCCTTCCTCTTACCTAGAGCTCCGTTCAAGTTCTGGAAGATCCGACACCTGTGATCTAAAGTGATGTTGATATTCCCCTGTAGAGGTGAAGAATGAAATACTAGAATCCAGATGGGAGCAAAGGTTGGACACTGCCCCCCACCCCCCACTGAGACATTCAGGAGCAGGAGCTGACCCTGCCCTGGCTTCACAGGGTGCAGCTTTTGCTGCACCCCTATACTTCCACATTCCGTGATAGTATCCCAACCTAAACTGGCCCACTTGTCCCCCAGATCCCAACTATCTCTGGCTGCCTTATGAGCCACTAATGGGGCATTAAGACCCTGCCACACACTGTGGCTGCTCCATCCCTCCCTCTTCCCGTGACCCAGGTCCATCCACCTGCTCCTCCATCCCCCTAACAACAGCGATGTGAGCAGGCAGAGACGGGAGCCACATGAATGGTTTAGAGCAGTATTTTTCAACCAGTGTGCCGTGCCTTGGGAATTTGGGGACTGAAATTCATTAATAGGAAAATTGGGGGATTTGAACAGCCTGGCGTGCCTTGTCACTGGTAAAAACTGATGGAGTGCCTTGACAAGGTTGAAAATCACTGGTCTAGAGTGTGGCTAACATACTCTTGAGTGAGCCCAAAGCAAGCAGCTGCAGATATGAACCAGTATGGGTGCAGGTCAGTGATGGGATTCAAAGAAATTAACAACCAGTTCTGAACCCATCTGGCAGCTACTTTTAAATGGCTATTTTTAAACTTTATATGTCCTATCTCTTGTTAACAACCGGTTTTATAGAGTAGGTGCAAACCCGCTGGAGCCCACCACTGGTGCAGGTGTCTGAATCTGGTCAGGGGCAAATCACACAATACTAACCTTTCAGTCAACCCAGCACTTACCCTCTTCTCAGGATCTAAGAAGATCTTGGTATAAAACAGCTGATCACTATCACTGTCGAGTCCCTCCCAATCCATCACGAGCTTGCTGAGATGTGTAGCATAACCCATGAAGGCTGCAGGGAAGAAAGAGGAGGTTCAGTTCAGACACAACACCAAACCACCATTTGTGCTGATCATGGTTCCAACTCTAAACTATTATTTGTGTTCCAGACATACCAGCAAACAATGGCTTGTGTGGATCCTCTGCCTTCCTTGAGGATTCCCAGATTCTATTTAAAAACCCAATTTCCACCTGTTTTTTATGTCTCCTCTCTGGAATCAACATCTCAAGAAGTTCCAACAGCCAAGATGGTGTCCTCCTAACACTCAAACCTGATCCCAACTGCCTTCTTCTGACTCTGCATTGCTCACCAGGGTCCCTAATAAATCAATATCAACTCTTCCTTTTCACAAGTGGTTAAGACACTGTGCCTGTTAACCAGCAGGCCAGAGTTTGAGACCCGGGTCGGCCTCACAAGACAGGGTGAGCTCCTTTCGTAAGCCCACCTCTGCAACGCCAGCTGGATCCAATCGTATCACCTCTGCCTTTCCACTGGACTAATTCAGTGGCGTGGAGAGAGGGGATTTGCTGCTTGGGTAACAGACTATCCTCCATAACAATCTAACCCAGGCTTTCATGCTTCGCATGCAGCATATGCAGCGCCGAGCACGATACCATAGTCTTTCAAGACTAACGGAGGCCTGCTGCTTTTCTGTGCTGAGAGCTGCCTCTCTCTTACCTCCAGATCCAAGGAATCGCTTCCCATCTTGGACTTGGGGGTACTTGGCTTCTAACCTTCGGTCAGGGTAGATGAGGGTCTCTGCCGAAAAGACAATTTTGGACTTGGCTTGTCTGAATTTCTTCAGCAGCTCCACAGGACCTGATGCGAAAAGGACGTCGTAGCTACAAGGGAGAAAAGGGAGAATAGCTGAAAAGGGCAAGAGCAAGAATATGAGGAGGTACTTTTGCTGAATGGAGATTTAAGAACTTTTAACTGTGCCAGAACAAGACACTCAGCAACATGGCCTGGTATTTGGAGAGCCTTGGTGGGTAACAGTTTTTAGGGTATAATGGCAGGGGTCAAGCCCCAGACCCATTTGTAGTTTTGGAGATATGCTCCACTAGTAAATCAAGGAGCATTATGTGATTTTTTTCTTATATCCAATTACTTCTGAGCATTTACAGAGTGCATTTCCTTCATCACACTTTATGCTTACAAAGACATATTTGAGGTGAGAATATTAAAATAATTCTTAGCACTCATGAGGTCTTTTGTAAAAGCACTTCTAATTTCACACCTGTATGATAAACTATGGCTGCAATCCTAAAGACACTTTCCTGGGAGTAAGATCCATTGAACACAATGGGGCTTACTTTTGAGTAGGCATGGTTAGGATTGTGCTCTATTATAATCTCCATATTGCAGAACATATTCCAGATAGAGAACACCTTGCTTAGGGCATACTCAGTATAAGATCCCTGCTGGATCAGACCAAAGACCCATCTAGCAACGCATCCTATCCTCCAAGAATTTGCCTAACACATTTTAAAACCACTCTAAGTAACCCTACAATCCAGAGTAAGTACAGGAAGACGTAAGAGGCACTTACTCTGGATTGCTCTATGCATTTCCCATAGGTGGCACTGTAACGACGTCGGTGTAAGTGGTACTGTAGTTACTCTGGATTGTAGCTTTAGTGGCCATCAGTCACCTAATCTTGTGGGAGTTGATTAAGTACCATATTTACTCGAATCTAATGCTCCCTTTTTACAGCCAGATTTAGTCTCCAAATTCAGGATCCGCATTAAATTTGATGGCTCATTAGATTTGAGTAAATACAGTAATTTGATTATCAGTTTAGGTCATTTAGTTTGTTTACTGTATTGTAATAAAAATGTAACATAAACCCATTGTTGTATGAAGTAGTGCAATTAGGTATAATAACATAAAACCATTCATATTATTATTGTCATATAATTCATTATTATTTCCAGTAAAATTAAATTTTTGCAGCTGATTAGCAGCTGCGCATTACAATCGCCCGTAAACGTTTTAAAAAATAAAATTAAAAATCTCAAGCTTTTTAAAATCAGGGTGTGCATTAGATTTGATGGCACATTAGATTCAAGAAAATGTGGTAAGTACCGTGACTTCATTAAAGAGATGGTGAAATTCAAACCAAGGACTTCCTGATTCAGAGCTAAACCTCTTATGTACAATCTTATGTGCACTTTTCTGGAAGTAAGAGCACAAACCTAACCATATCTACTCAAAAGAAACCTCATTGGGTTCAATGGGTCTTACTCCCAGGAAAGTGTCTTTAGGATTGCAGCCTAACCCCCAAATCCAGAGTAAGAGACTTTACATGCACCTGCAGTTACTGCACCATCTTGTGAAAACCTATGGGAAATTCATTTTGCAATCCAGAGTAAGTTGTTCTTACACCAGAGCAAGGACTTTCCGTAGTTACTCTGGATTTTGCCCTAAGTCACAGAATTCAACAGGCCTTACTTCTGAGTAGCTATGATGATCTGATTCTATTGCCGGTCTCTACACTGCACTAGCTACTGGAACAATAGTACTAATCATAGTTAGCCCCCATGCAAATGGAATGATAAGCTATGGTAATAGCTAATAAGGAACAGGAATTCATTCTAGAAAGGAGAGGAAGCAGACAAAAACTGTGTCCATTACATGGCAGCATATCTGAATTTCCATACTGACTTCAGAGGAACTGTGTTGTAGCTGCATCAAATTGGATTCAGATGATTTTTGCATAGGAAGCAAACGGCGTACCTTTCTGTAAAGAGGATGACCATGTCCTCCTTATCCGCATATTCTTCCAAAGCCGACTTCAACAGACGGACCTTCTGGCCGCCACCAGCACTTTTCTTGGTGTCTCCACCATGCCAGTCCTTGCCTAGGCCCAGGACCTAGTGAGTTAAAACAAGTTTGTTAACAAAGCCTTCATCCCATTCTGTTTCAGTAGGACTGTGTTGGCATATTTTAAATTTAAAACTAACTAAAAGATAATGGAAGCCTAAGTGGCTGTTCTAAACTTTTACTGGAGTTTTCAATATCAGCTGCTAAAAAATTGCTTAGCCTTCCATGGATTTTTAAAAAAAGATATATGTGAAAAACTGTTCTTTCAATCTCACATTATAAAAAAAGCAGGCCTCCGTCAGACTTGAAAGACTATGGGCACAATCCAGAGTAACTACGGGAGCATGTAAGAGACATTACATGTACACATAGTTATTGCACCACCTAGTGAAAACCTATGGGAAATTCATATTGCAATCCAGAATAACTTGTTCTTACTCTGGAGCAAGGACTCCCCGTAGTTACTCTGGATTTCACCCTAAGGTATTGTGCTCAGCGCTGCATACGCTGCATGCAAAGCATGAAAGCCTGAGTTAGATTGTTATTGTTATGGCTGTTACCCAAGCAGCAGATCCCCCCTCTCCACGCCACTGAATTAGTCCAATGGAAAGGCAGAGCCAATACGATTGGATCCAGCTGGCGTTGCAGAGCTGGGCTAAGGACAGGAGCTCACCCTGTGTTGTGGGGCCAACCCGGGTCTCGAACCCTGGCCTGCTGGTTAACAGGCACAGCGTCTTAACCACTTGCGCCACCCACAGCCCTTCGCATTATAAAAGGAGCATATAAAAGGCGCAGTGTCAACATGGCTACTTTGGAATTGGAAAAATGTGTTTAATTTAGTATATAGTTCAACAAAACCCTTCCAGAAACAACCTGCCAGCATTACCTTGATGTTGTAATTGAAGAACTGAGCTGATCTTCTGAAGCGCCTGAATCCGTCTGTCTCTTTGGTCGCCACTGTCAAGACCACTAAATTATCTGTAGAGGGAAAATCATGTAAGAATGTTAAGATGCCTACAAGAGGATCATCTACATTTGAAAACATACTTTCATAATGTCAAGCATAACTACTATCCTCTCAATCCAGAGAAGCTACGGCAGTTCTTGTGTTGCCACAAGAGACATTTACGTTGACGCAGATACGGCGTCACCTAATGGAAACCTATAGGAAATTCATAAGAGCAATCCAGACTAATTTTTGGTTGCGTCGACGCAAGAAAAAACTGCTGTAGTTACTCTGGATTGAGCCCATTGTCTACTATATGCTCTTCCAAGACCTGCTGGTTTTTGAGATAAGTGAAAGTTGCCCCCCACCTCCAAAGACAGCCTCCTACATAACCTTATACTTTGATTACTAAGGTGGAGGATTCTTGAGGACGGAGAGAACAAGTTAAATTTGCTTCTCTACCTCTTAGCACTTGGAAAGCCTAAAGCATATCTTGCCACAGAAGATTCTCTAAATGTCTGGCCATTTCCACCTGATGCTGCTGTCTGTACATAAGAAAAGTTATTTTTAACAATGCACAGGATTTTAAAGAAATAAGCAGAATATGAAGGCTTTTCAGATACTGAGTAAATCCAGAAACCAAACATGCAGTTATCTACTCAACTGAGGTGCTGCTTCTACACTCACCCTACAATCCAGAGTAACTACGGGAAGATGTAGAGGCACTTACTCTGGACTGCTCCATGCATTTCCTATAGGTGTCCCATCGGTGGCACCGTGACTATGTCAGTGGAAAAGTTACTCTGGATTGTAGCCTTGGACAGAGTACAAAAATGCCAGCTGGCTTGGGCAGTCATGCAGAAGTCCTATTGTTCCTGGCAGCCTTTCTGACACACGCCGCTGTTTACCCTTCCCTGAATGTGAAGCAGAGTAACAGACCAGGCATCTTGGCCCAATGTGTGCATATTGCGGGGTTGTGTTTTGTCTTTTGCAACTTGGGGTGATCTCCGCAACAGACCATCTCTGTGGCCCAGATATTGCCAGAGCTAAATATAAAACGGTGACATTAAAAAGGATCCAAGAAAGTTTATGGTTCCCAGGAGATTCTGATGTATGGATTCCTCCATGTTTCCAAATGATTGGATTAGTTTATAAAGAGATTAGCAGAGACAAAACAAAGAAACATAAAGCAGTGCACAGAAATGCGAGAATATAGAAAATACACACACAGATCCTATTCTGACATCACTCTTCAAAACTCCCAAATGTTGGTCCCTGGAGATCCAGGAGAGACATCCAGATGCAGCTGCAGGGAACATCTGTTGTGTCCATCGAAGACACACTGGAAGTACCAGGCAGGATGCCAGGAAAGTGCTGCTGGGCTGTTTTTAGAGGGATGTGTTTGTGACTACTTTTCCCACATCTGCTGTTGCTGCTACTTGTGCATCGCATGTGAACATCTGGCTGGGCCCATTATGGAAGCATGACAATGTAAATGGACCCTGGGTCTGGTTCAGCCGGGTTGTTTCTTAAAACATGGACTTTCTGGGGCCATGGGAAGGCAGCAGGTATAAAAAGGATAATAAGGGACAGCTGCTTTCTGATGAGTTGGGAAGCTCTTCCGGGCTGGCTGCATTCAATATGACACCGGATAGTTTTGTGATGTGCAACTCCAGTGTGAGATCTGCAGGCTCTCTGAGGGGCAGATGGGAGTATCGGATTTCTGTGTCAGGAAAAGAAGGTCTCACTGCGAAGCCTTCCAAACTCCACTGGAATGAGGAAAAGCGACACTGCAGCCCGCCCTTTGCATTAAATCCCTTCAATTCCAGAGCAAGGGTGGAGGACAGGCAACAGACAGTTAGGACATATAGGCTGCAATCCTTTCCTGGGAGTAAGCCACATTAAACTTAGAACATACTTCTGAGTAATTATGCATAGGATTGTGCCCTACTCTAAAAATGAGTCAAATCCTGAAAAAAAAACTTTCATGGCAAACTTTTTGGCCACAGAACTTTTTTCAGTAGCGGATGTGTGGTGCGTGATTTCAAAGGAGGTGGAAATGGGTGCTCCAGGTCCTTATCCTGCATGAAGCCGGCGCCCCCACCCTGCACACCAGACATGCATGAACAGGCTCCTTTTCAAAATCTACTGCCCCAGGGTAACAAGCAAGCATGAAATAACCTCTTCAGATTGACTGGGCTGCCAATTCAGCTTTCCGCCAACTTGTGTAGCGTTGAGGCCACGACATCACTGGGGAAAAGCCGTCATATAGAAATACTTGGATGGATGTTAAAATATTTTGACAGCCCTGGCAACAGCTGTCCAATGCTCCTTCATGCCAGATGGGAAGAATCTGTAGGACAGCACAACCTCCCCAAAACTGATTTTTTAAATTCCATCTTTGGATAAAATCGCCACCTTGACATGGAGTAGCTAACATGGTGCAGCTACTACTTCCTTAGCTCTGTCAAAAGGTAAAGGTGTTTCCCCACAGGTTGCCTGTACTCCCACTTAAAATAATGTTTGCACCAACACGTTTGGAAAGGATGTAAATCCCTTCTTCTCCCTATCTGTGAATACCCCCAAATTCTAAAAAGGAACTTTTCTGTGTTGTCACCTTCCCAAAACACCAGAACCCAGACTTGGTTAAGCTGCTATTTGGAAACTCATCTGAACAGAGTCCTGGTTGCTTTCACAGAGGACTGTCTTGTCAAATAAACACACAATTTTGGGTATGTGTGTGTTTGGAAAGTATAGGGCCATTAGTGGCAGCTACCCCAGATGAACTGAAAGGGAGTGATGGACGTGGTGCATATAATGGTGATCCTTCTAGCCATGATCTCCTCTAGGGATCTCTTTAGTCATGCAAGGAGGGAAGGGAGATGAGGGTACTGCCACCTCCCAGGGCACTGCTTGAGTTCTTCTGCCCAGCCTTACCTTCTTGTTTCCTGGCACTGGAGCTCCCCCAGTCAAGTAGAAGCAGCAGAAGTAGGCAGAGAGGCATCATGAGGTCAGCTTCTGTAGCAGGTTTGTCTTTCTTAGGTGGAAAAATCAGATTTTGGAGAGACAAGGGGGAGTTGGCATGCCAGTCTTGCTCTGCTCAAGTTGCTCCCAGCCATCCCAGGGCTGCTGTGCCACGCAATGAACACGCCTCTCGAGGGGGGCTCCTCCTCCTCCTCTTGATCAGGCCCATCCTGTCTGGATCCCCCTTTCATCCCACCCCTCTGAGCATGAAGCAGTTTGCAGTTTCCCTAAGCCTGGTGTTGCAGGTCCCACGAAAAGGGACACCAGGCAGGTCTGCCAAGGCACACAGGCCAAAAGCAATGCCCGGCTGTGTATGCTCAGGGTGGCTTCTGCTCAGGAAAAATACTCTGCAGATGTGCAGAGATATTTTGTCCACATACATTTTTTTTCAACAAAATTTATGTTCTGCTCAAGAACTGAGCACTCTGCTGATGCTCAGGGGCAAAGTTGTCTGGAGGCCTTTCCTTGACAAGAACGTTGGTGCAACTCAGAGGCCAGGTCCTTATTAGCAACATCAGTTCTGCTTAAGTTTGTCGACAGAATTTTTTATATTTATAAAGAAGAAAAACTATTTATAAAGAATAAAAACTTTAATTTTTCTCGGAACAGGATCCGAGCCATAATTCCACAGGTTCACTTTGAAAGAAACAGGCCTTTTCCTCCTGCTCAGAGGTCTGAACTTTACAGGTGCTCAGAGACACTTTGTCCATAGGCCTGTTTGGAAACAAGAAAGAAAGAAAAAAGCTTTAGTTCTGCTCAGCCGCAAGGCACTTGGAATATGCTCAGAGACATTTTGTGCAGACATTTTAAAAGGAAACATTTTAGTTCTGCTCCAGGATTAGGCCGTCAGCACATGCTCAGAGACACTTTGCCCATAGTTTTTATTTAAGAGGAGAAACTAGTTCTGCTCAGGTTGTAGGCACTTAGCACATGCCCAGAGACACTTTGCCCATAGTTTTTTTAAGAGGAGAAACTTTAGTTCTGCTCAGGTTCTAGGCACTTAGCACATGCCCAGAGACACTTTGCCCATAGTTTTTTAAGAAACATACTCTACAATCCAGAGTAACCATTGGAGCACGTAAGAGACATTATATGCACCTGTAGTTACTGCACCACCTAGTGAAAACCTAAGGGAAATTCATATTGGAATCCAGAGTAAGTTGTTTTTACACCGGTTCTTGACTCCCAGTAGTTACTCTGGATTGCACATTTAGTTCTGCTCAGATTCTAGGTCCTCAGCACATGCTCAGAGACACTTTGTCCACAGATTTTTATAAGAGGGAAACCAATAGTTCTTCTGTAGTCCTGAGTTCTTCTTAGGGAACAGGCACTCTGCATATGCTCAGAGACATCTTGTCCAAAGGTCTGTTTTGAAACAAGTCAAGAACCTTCTGTTGAGGTTCTAGGCCCTCAGCACATGCTCAGAGATACTTTGCCCACAGACTTTTATAAGAGGAAAAGATTTAATTGTTAGAGAAGTCATTCTGCACATGTTCAGAAACACTTTGTCCCCATATTTTTCAGGAGAAACTTAGTTATACTCAGGAAAAGGCCCTCTGCATATGTTCAGAGACATTTTGCCCACGGACTTTTTAAAGGAGAAACTTTTAGTTCTGCTTAGGAACAACAGGCCCTTTGCACATGCTCAGAGACACTTTGCACATAAACTTTTCAGAGGGGAAACTTCAGTTCTGCTCAGGAACAACAGGCACTCTGCACATGCTCAGAGACACACTGTCCATATATTTTATGAGGAAATTTTTTTTTGCTTGGGTAAGAGGCCCTCTGCACATGCTCAGAGACACTTTTCCCTCAGACTTTTCAGAGGGGAAACTAGTGCTCCGAAGAGGCCCTCTGCACATGCTCAGAGACACTTTTCCCTCAGACTTTTCAGAGGGGAAACTAGTGCTCCGAAGAGGCCCTCTGCACATGCTCAGAGAGGCTTTGCCAGGCCTCCTTCCAAGCAGGCTGAGCTTGTCCTCCAAGCGCGCAGGGAGAGGAGCCTGCCGCGCTCGGAGCTCGGAGGAGAGGCCGCCCTGCCGCCTCAGCCGCCCGCTCTTCCGGAGGGCGAAGCCCGGCCCAGCGCAGGCAGGCCGTCACTCAGGCTCCGCCGCCCCGCCTCGCCTCTCCGAGAGGGACGCGGCCTGGCCTGGTCGGGCGAGGCGGAGCGAGGGGCGCTGGGCCTGGAGAGGGGCCTGGAGCCGGGGGCTGGCGTGGCGCGTCCCGCCGGCGTCATGAGGCGGTGAGGCGGCCATGTGGCTGCAGCAGCGGCTGAAGGGGCTGCCGGGCCTGCTGTCGAGCTCGTGGGCGCGGCGTCTGCTGGGCCTGCTCTGCGTCCTGCTGGCGGCCTGCTGGTACCTGGGCGGCGCCCTGCCGCGCCTCCGCCTGCCCTGGCCCCGCGGCCCGGACGGAGCGGCGTTGGCGGGGCGCTGCCTGCAGGCCGAGACCCGGGCCTGGCAGGGCCTGGCTCTGCGAGGGGAGGCCCGGCTCCTGCAGGCCGGCCTAGAGCCCCAGGCCCAGCCCCCGCCAGCTGTGGTGGGCAACGGCCACCTGCTGCTGGACGTGGCCGCCAACCGCCTCTGGGTGGCCGCGTCTGGCAGGGGCACCCCCGACCAGCCCACCGACTACCCCCCGCTGGCCCAGCTCCGGGCCCCCACCGGCACCCTCTGCGAGGTGGGGGGCGGCGCGGTGGTGCTGCGCGAGGGGGCCGTGCGGAGGGTTCGCTGCGTCCAGCCCGGTCCGGCGCCGTCAGCCGGGGAGTGCGTGATCGTCCGGGAAGAGCTGCTGGCGCACCGTGGCCGGCCGCATCTCTACCTGCAGCGCATGGCCGTGATCAACCCCACCGACCGCCTGGTGGCCTTCGAGGTGTCTGGCCCGGCGGCTTCGGCCGGCGGCGCTTCGGTGGGACTCAACGGCAAGTTTGTGACCACCCTGGAGAAAGCGGGGGAGCACCAGTTCTTCCTCACGCGGGGCCGCGTGCTGCAGCCGGACGGGGCCACGGCGGTGGCGGTGGTTGTGGCGGCGGCTAAGAAGCTGGTCAACCGGGTGCAGGTGGCTCCCAAGTCACAGTTTGACGAGACCCTGCTGTCCGTGGTGCACACCTCGGAGGTCATCAAGATCTCGCAGCTGGATGAGGCCTTCGGCAAGCTGAGGGAGGCAGCCAGGAAGGAGATCCTGGAGGTGATGAAGATGAGGACGGAGGACTTGGTCCAGGAACACCGACAGGCCTGGGCTGACCTCTTTATCTCAGGTACGGCCTGGAGTGTCCGTGGCCTGACCTGGCACGGTGGTGGTTCTCAAACTGGGGGTCACACAAAACTGGAAGCCACCATCTTGGAAACTGGCATTGGGTGCCACCATCTTGGAATGGGGGACTTAGGCTGCAGTCCATACTTTTCCATTAGTAAGGGTGCAATCCCAATAAATATAGGCTGGCTTAACTCAACTGGCATATTTTCACATGGTGGTGTGGGAAGGTTGGCATATGCACTTATGCCAACCTCATGGCACTTTTGTGACGTCCCCAGGTCAGCACAGGACTTATGCCAGGTCTTAGGCCAGCATAAGTGGAATCTTAACTTCCAGCTGTCTTGGGGGTGTTACAAAAGTGCTGTAAGACACTTGTGCGCCGCTCCTGGGGGAGGATTAGGATGGACATGCGCTTGCCTCCCTACATCACCACAGGAACGGCAATACCAATGAGTTGTGCCAGCTTCAGTTAGGATTGCACCCTTAGTTTCGTTGAATATAGTGGGACTTCCTTCTGAGTAGACCTGGAGGAGCTCTGGCATCACAGTGATGTCAATTCCCGTTTGATGTGACTTCCAGCCTTGACATCCCTTCTGGCGGTCCCAGATTGTCATTCTCAGAAAGGGTCCAGTGGTTCTTGAGCCTTATAAACAAGAGCCTTATAACTAAGTTGAGGTCAGTCTGCTCTGCCAGTTACATTGTCTCCTTCCTGTAGATGGAAAATCCTGTAAATCTGCTTTATTCAGAGTCTGGACCTCAATTTATCTAGTTCAGGGATCTCCAAACCCTGGTCTGGGAACCAAATGTGGCCCACTGCAAGCCTCCATTCAGCCTGGTACCCTAAGAGGTTCTGCCCTATCTACTGAATCCAACCAGAGCTCTGCTAATGTCACATCCAGAGTGTGTTCTGAGTGTCCCTGGCCCTCTTTGGCTGCAATCCTAAAGACACTTTCCTGGGAGTAAGACCCATTGGACAAAATGGGGCTTACATCTGAGTAGACGTGGTTAGGATTGTGCTCTAAGTCTCTTATAAAGGCCTAAAAACATCACTTCCTTGTTTTCACACAAAACAAGAAGTAAATTTTGTGTCCTGTGAAGGACTTAGAAGGCTTTCAGAACACACTCTGGATATTTCTTGTGAAGCAAGCTGCTTGGGAGGTGGGGGTATAGGGGTCCATCTGAGTGTATGCTTTTTTGTGGTATGTGTTGGTACTAGGAGAAGTCTTGGAACTTAGAGCCTATTCATTTACTCATTTAACTACATTTCATATCTAATGTATTTATTTAAATTTTACATTTAAATTTTTATTTTCCTGGTCCTTGACATCGTGCTGGATATTTGATATGGCCGTCTGGATGAAAAATTTGGGGACACTTGATCTAGCTCAGTGGTTCTCAATCTTCCTAACGCCGTGACCCCTTTATAAGTTCCTCATGTTGTGGGGACACCCAACCATAAAATTATTTTCGTTGCGACTTTATAACTGCAATTTTTCTACTGTTATGAATCGTAATGTAAATATCTGATGTGCAGGATGTATTTTCATTGTTACAAATGAAATGTGTGTTCTATGCACACATTGAACACAATGGGATTTATTTCAGAGTGGGCATGCATAGGATTGGGCCCTGAGGCTGCACTCCTATCCACATTTACATGGGAGTAAAGGCCCCCCTGACTATAATGGGATTTATTTCAGAGTAGACATGCATAGGATTGGGCCTTGAGTTTGTCAGTCAGCCCCAGTGCGCACGCATCTACAGCCGGAGGTCTGGCAAGCCTGACCTGGCCTCCTGCACCAGGAGTCTTTAGGCAACCCCCAGGAAAGCTCTAGGCAACCCCCAAAGGGGTCCCGACCCCCACTTTGAGAATCGCTGATCTAGCTCATTGGTATCAATGTAGACCAAAGTTGGCAGCCTTTTAGAGATGCAGGAGCTTGGTCTTCTGCAGGTAGTAGATGATCTCTGCCACTGAACTATGGCCTGGCAGGCTTGGAAGGTTTGTTATACAATCACTGGCCTGGTGTGTTAATCTCTGCTGGTGGAAAAACAGCAGAAGGTGTTGCTGTACCTGCTCACTTCCTTTTCCTCCAAGGAGGATCACAAACAACCACACAGGCTTTCTGATCTGGACTTTGGACTGGGATGATTTGTAATGAGCATGTGCAAGGCTGACTCAAGGCTTCTGAATGTTTTCCAAAAACTGCCTTCTGTTATTTGTTGATGTGCCAACCTCAGGGTTGGAAAAGCAGGGGATGTAGTGGGAAAGTGTGGAGGAGAGATGGTTACCACTCTAGATATCCTCCTCTGTGCTTTCTCTTCTGCTCTGTTCCCAGTGTTCTTTTCCAACAGAGATGGGCATTGCTGTAAATTTGCTGCCTGATGCGACTGGATCAGTTTTGGCCACATGAAGAGAAGGTTTGGGGGCGGAGGTATACTTCTCTTCATGCTCCCGTGTAGTTCCTCTGGTCATGAGACCTGGGAGTTGAATTACGTTGCCGTTCTGAGCGGCAGAATCCTGCCTTGGACACTCTCACTTTTCTGGGATGGCTACTCAGAATGTGTTCCCCAATGCTGGTCTACCTTCTCATGCTGTATTGACAGCTAGATGCAGTAATAGGGAAACCAACACATTCTTGTTTCTCTAAAATCCTCTAAATATAGAAAGGGGGTCTCCAAACTTCTCAGCCAAAGAGCCACATCAAATACCTGGCACAGTATCAAGGACAGAAAACTACCTTTGTGTATGGTTTTAGTCTTTGAATGAGCGTCCAGAGCTGAGTGAAATTTACCCCAGCTTGTGCTTTGTCACCATTAAGGCATAGTTTAAAATAAATACAATCCTAAACTTACCTGCTCAAAAGTTATATCCATTTATTTCAAAGGGACTTTCTCCCAGATTAATCAGTACAGGCACTGCCTGCTTTTTTCCACTTTTTGACACATATCAGTTATACCCAGAAGTCATTCATTTTATGCATGCTTTGCTCTTTCAATCTCTTTCTGCAGACTCTTCTCACTGGCTTTGAGTTCTTGGGTGAGGAGTTGGGAAAGATATGTAAATCCATGTTCTTTGTGTTATAGGGGTTGAAATGAAGAAAATCACAGATGCTCACACTCCCTCCGGTGAGACAGTTAACATGACACTGTATTACATCCTCTCGACCACACCATCCCCACTTCTTGACCCTGGCATCGGTGGTGAGGAGCGAGAGAAGATGGAGGCAACTCTGAATTATGCCGACCACTGCTTCAGTGGCCATGCCACAATGCATGCAGAGAACCTCTGGCCTGGGCAGCTGACAAGTGTCCCTCAGATCTTGCAGCTCTCAGACCTCTGGAAGCTGACGCTCCAGAAGCGGGGCTGCAAAGGCCTCCTGGCTGCTGGGGCCCATGGCCTCATGCAGGGACTGGTGCTGAGCTTTGGGGGGCTACAGTTCACTGAGAACCACCTCCAGTTCCAGGCTGACCCTGGTGTGTTGCACAACAGCTACCAGTTGCGGGGGATTCATTACAACAAGGACCTGATCAACCTGGCAGTCCTGCTGGATGCTTCAGGGAAGCCTTTCCTCCAAGTCTCTGTCAAGTTCCAGGACAAGCCTGTGAAGCTGTATGGCTGTGAGGGGGGCTGCTCAAATGACCCCGTAGAGCTGACCTCAGAGCTGCGGGGCCACACATTCCCCATCATGGTAACGCAGCCCATCACACCCTTGTTGTACATCTCCACAGACCTTATCCACCTGCAGGACCTGCGGCACACCTTGCACCTGAAAGCCATCCTGGCCCATGAGGAGCACATGGCCAAGCAGGATCCTGGCCTCCCTTTTCTCTTCTGGTTCAGCATTGCCTCCCTCATCACTCTCTTCCACCTCTTCCTATTCAAGCTCATTTACAATGAGTACTGTGGGCCAGGAGCCAAGCCGCTGTTCCGGAGCAAGGTGTGATCTGGGTGACCACTTGGTGGACCTGGGTTTTTGATCTCCCCCCACCCATAAACTGGGAGTCCTGTGTAGGAGCTCTGAATGTCCTGTGAACAAGCAAAGTGTGCCTCTTTGTGTGTGCACTTACCTGTGTGTGAGTTCTGTCTTCATAGACAACAGCCAGGTTGGGGTGGCAAAGCTGAACAAAGGAGAAACCCAAAACGGTAGTTTTAAAATTATTTGCTCCTATAGAAATACTCAGGGTGGGGGTGTTGTTTAGCTACTTTCTATCTTGATGGCCCCCCATTTAACCACCTGTGCATGTAAAGAAGCACACAAGTCCTAGCAGAAAGAAGCACACAAACCTACTGGCAGTTCTTTTAAGTTTGCTTTCTGGGAAGAGGGCAGAGGTGTGTCACTTGTTTAGAAAGTGTGTGTCTGTGTGTGTTGGGTGTGGAGGAGTGCTCCTTGCAAACTGGCCATGGTGGGGGGAATCTTCAGCTCCTGGAGGCAGGCAGACTTGACAGTGATTTGGTTCTCCTGAGTGTGGAGTGTGCGCCACCTTTCTTGCCTCTTCCTTTCTAATCCTTAAGGAAAGGAAGTTCACTCATGAGCCAGGATCAGATGTTCAGTATCTGGTGATGGTTTAATAAACCCGGGAGAGGAACTATGCTTGGAGTAGAGGGCTAGAGATAGGCTGAGGGTTGTCATCTGGATAGCATTGGCTTGGAAGGAGGCCTTTTCCTCTTTCAGGTCAGCGCCAGCAGTTGCCTCTCAAACCTCCATGCTTCATCCACTGGTAATACTTATGGAACATATAGACATAGACCTCAGCATCTAGCTAGGCAGCAGATCCTGTCAGCTATCCTCTTCCTCATTTCTATGTGGGTGAAGGGAAGGAACCAAGCAGATCTGGGGTGCAGGAGAACAGAGCTATCCAGCAGTTGCCTGTTGATAACCCCCCCTCCCAAATACAAAGAAGTATCTAGCAAAGAGTGTGCACATTACTGGAATCCTGGAAGTTTCTTTTGGCAGCCATGTGTGCGCACAAGTGTGCCTGCCCTTTAGCTTCGGAAAGAGCTGTTCCTCCCGTGGCTTCTTTCCTCTCCCTGCCTTACTCTTTCATGCAAAGAGTTTAGACTGCATAACCTTCTACTCAGTTGTTAAGATCAGTTGGCCAGCATTGGCGTAGTTAAGAACTGAGGCTCTGTGTGTGTTTGGTGCACCTCATCCTAATACAGTCCAGTTAAAAGGCCAGGTAGGGGTGGGTGGACACACTGCCCACAGAGTGTGTTTTTACTGCCAGTGGAATGAATGGTTGGGAACCATGATGCCCTGGACCTGTGATGACTTCTTCCATTGCACCAAGTCACAGCACCAAATGAGCCTGCAGCTGGAGAAAGCAACACAACCTTTTTGTGCCTTGTTGGGAGGGGAAATGGAAACATTTGGTGGTTGAAGAATTTATATGAGCACATGTGTCCTTGCCACCTCTCACTCTCATAACCACCTTCTCTCACCTAAGATTTGTTGGCTTCCATTAAAATGTAATCTTTTTTGGTGGAGAATACTTGAAAATTATAGCTGTTTTGAGGCTTAATTATTATTTTTAAATAAGCAGCAAATTTTTCCTGCCCTGTTTTGTTTTGATTTATGATCCTCAGCCGAACTGGAGAATCCTCCTTTATTTTCCCTTGAATCTTGCCTCATTTCTTGTGTGTACGTTTAATTTATTGTTGGTGGTTTTGGAATGTTGATTCTTTAACTGCAGTGCTAGTTTGAGAGTGACTAACAGTCAGTGAAAGAATGTATATATAAATCTCTCACATACACACATTACTCTAGTTCTGCTTGGTTTTCCAGCCTTTTTGTGAGGTTAGTGTACAAAATAGTCAATTTCAATAAAAGTGATTATTGAGTGTGGGGTTGACTTGGTTCTTGCTCCAAACTTGTTTCATGCCTGTTTCTAAGATCATAGAGAAATAAACTGGCTTACTGATGATTATAATACAGTGGTTTTAATTTTTGAAATACCAAAGGTTTTGTTTGTTTTTTTAAAAGAAATAAATTCCTTTCAAATCTACACCTCCTAGCTTTGTGGGTATGTTTATAAAGTTCGGTTTCCGTGATTCATTTGGATCAAGTGTTCTCTTCAGATGCATTGGATTTCTGAATCTATCTATACAGTATTTATATACTGCTTTTCAACTAAAAAGTTCACATAACAGTTGATAAGAAAATGAAAAAATTAATAGCTAATTAATAGCTAATGAGTCTCCGACCCAAAAGGGCTCACAATCTAAAGAAGGGAATTTAAGTGCAACCCAGAGTAACTATGGGGAGTCTTTGCTCTGATGTAAGAACAATTTACTCTGCATTGCAATATGAATTTCTCATAGGTTTTCACTAGGAGGTGCCATAACTACTTCAACGTAAATGTCTCTTACGGTCTCCCGTAGTTACTCTGGATTGTAGGGTAAGATTCACAGGGAACCATAATCTCAAGCTTTTATAAGGTCTAGCAGGCCTCTGTCAGTCTTGAGAGACTATGGTATCGTGCTTGGCGCTGC
This sequence comes from Cryptoblepharus egeriae, assembly GCA_030015325.1. Lineage (NCBI taxonomy): Eukaryota > Metazoa > Chordata > Lepidosauria > Squamata > Scincidae > Cryptoblepharus > Cryptoblepharus egeriae. Next base: position 2,033,014 of record JAREYC010000010.1, read on the forward strand.
ATGCGCTGCATGCGAAGCACGAAAGCCTGGTTTGGATTGTTATGGAGGATAGGCTGTTACCCAAGCAGCAAATCCCCCCTCTCCACACCACTGAATTAGTCCAATGGAAAGGCAGAGCCAATACGATTGGATCCAGCTGCGTCGCAGAGCTGGGCTAAGGACAGGAGCTCACCCTGTGTTGTGGGGCCGACCCGGGTCTCGAACCCTGGCCTGCTGGTTAACAGGCACAGCACCTTAACTGCTTGCGCCACCCACAGCCCTTATAAGGTCTACTGCCATTCCATTTATGATGCGTATGTCCTGCTTTTCAGCTTGAGCAGATGCTCAACAGGGCCGACAGTTATAAAAGGTGATTTAAAAGTAAGTTAAAGGTACAGTATCTGGGTGAAGATGTTTATAGTAATCTAGCTTCAGGCAGACTCAAGGACTGGCTTAGCAGTAAAAACATTGCCCAATCGAGTATCTGTTAGTCACCTGATAATGGTTTAATCTCATTAACCTAAGGGATAAATAGATTAAACAATGAAGCCCTCCTAAATTGTCAATCCAAAATTAATTTTAAGATAACTTTATAGATCAGCTTGCCGCATTAAAAATTTTTTACATTCTCCTCCATATATCTTACTCTGTGTAGCAGTACCTTGCACTTTCATCTGGTTGGGAATCAGAGCATGGATTAAGTCAGAAATGGACAAATGTCAAAGCAGAGCCTGATTGAGCTTTCAAATTTATTTTGGATAGCAAAAAAAACTATATAGCACATATGAACGCCTGGAAACCTGAACAAATAAAAGAACATGCATAATAGTGTTCATGAACTTTTTGAAAGTTAAGCACATGGATGAAAATTGAAAAGTGGTTATTACAGAAAATGGTCAAAAAAGCAAAGTGGATGAATGTCAAGGTATTGATGTGTTTCCGAATCCATCATGAGTGTTGGATGATAAAAGTGTCAACTGGAAGAAGAATGCGTTCAAGAAAATTGGAGCTGAGATAGGTTTGCATCAGAATCCATCCCTCAAAATACTTTTCATGTCCAGTCTCACCCCTCTTCCCAGCTCAATGATTCTTCTTTTACCCTACAATCCAGAGTAACTGCGGGAGCACGTAAGAGACATTACGTGCACCCGTAGTTACTGCACCACCTAATGAAAACCTATGGGAAATTGATATTGCAATCCTGAGCAAATTGTTCTTACATCGGAGCAAGGACTCCCTGTAGTTACTCTGGATTGCGCCCTTATGTAAGCAAAGGGGGTGGAGGATAAGCCTACATGGCCTGGAAATCTGCAATGGGAGGGGAAGAAGACTTCAGTAATATGGGGAAAGGGGGGAACAGCAGGACTGATGTTACGAGCTTCTAGTTCTGCATCATCTGGCTGGGTTATCACCATCTCTAGATGTCTCCAAAGCCGTTTTTGTCCTATAAGAGAGAAAACCCTTGGAGGGAAAGGTTTGCTATCGGGCACCGGACACTGAAGAGCTTCTGAGCAAACATTTGTGGCTACTTCTACCATCTCTTTTTTCTTGTCTGAACCTGAGCCAGGGAGGATCCCATGTCAAGGGCAGGCAGCCAGCTCTTGTTCACATCCTCAGATCAACTCAAGGAGAAATGCCACCAAAGGCAGACAAACAAGAAAGAAGTCCAGCTCTCAAAGCAGAAGAACACCCAGAACACCACCAGAACTTGTCGGTAAGACCTGGATACAAGCATGAAATTGTGGGGAAATTAATGGGAGGAAAGGAAAGTAGGAGCTGGATGTGACTGATGTAGCCACAAAAATACTCTAGTGCCAAAAGGTAGGGTAGGAAATTTGGGGGGATGTGCTGGGCTGCCGTTCCACATACAGAGAATTTTCTTCCAACAAATCTATAAACCATGAACCTCATCAGTGTGATAGGATATAGCTAGAGGTGTTTGCTTCTGGAAGAGAGGATTACAGCATGTGGACCCAATCCTTTCCAACTTTCCATCATCATTGAGCTGCAATGCAGCCCCCAGGGAAGGGAACAAATGAGGCCTCCAAGACTACCCCCCACAATGCGTCGCACATCCCATTGGCAAGGTTACATCAGACTGGAAAGTTGGATAGGATCTGGCCCTTACTGAACACAATGGGCTTACTTCTGAGCAAAGAAATGTTGCACCATTTTCATAGACGCTTCAATTCTGTAAAACATCTTCAAAAAGAATAACCCAAGAAATTTGTATGCCCTGCATAGGGAATACTATGCATTAAATTATTATTATGAATATAGTGATTTTTCCTAATAATTATTATTATGAATATAGTGGTTTTTGGTGCAAAAGTGCAATTTCTAAATTGTCTGCAATTTGGGGTCTTTTTACTATCCTTATATACAGTTACAGTAGTTACCGTATTTCCCGGCTTATTACACGCACCGGACCATGAGACGCACCAACGTTTAGAGGAGCAAAACAAGAAAAAAAATATTCTGAACCAAATGGTGTACTAATGTATTTAATAAAATATAGCAGAATAATATTTCAACCATGTAAAGTCAACAGTGGTATTAAGAACCATTATCACTGTCATTAACAAATGAGGAAAGACTTTAAGCTTCAAGAACTCTTCTAATTTTCTGGTAACCCCAAAAACTCATCATCTCAAGTGTCAGTGATTTGCGACTTTTGCACAAATCTCATTGCAAATGATCAGACAACAACATTTTGCACAAATCTCATAGCAAATAGTCCAGGAAGGCAGGTAAGTTGGGGGGGGGGTCTTTTGGGGGGTAGGTAGGGAAAGGTGAGGGGAATCTAGATAGAAAGGAAAGAGTGAGGGAGGCACAGGCATGGAGCAGCAGGGACCAGGTCTTGTGCATGTCTACTTTGGAACAAGTCTCCAAGTCAGGGAAGGCTGGTTAGGATTGCAACTGTGCCAGGGTGACCAGATGCCAAACCCAAAATCCCTGAACCCCAAGCCCAAAATTCCTACCCCCAGGACAAAATTCCTATCAGCTTAAAAAAATGGCAAAAAATGTATTTTTTTGTTTTTATATTTTTGATTTTTACTTTTGGGGTCATAACGTTTGATAGGAAGGAGATATCTCAAAACTGATTGTTGCATTGGATTCTGCTCTTCAATACGAATCCAACGACATATGACATGATGGGGTATGGTGCTCCAGGATAGGCCCTATCACTCTATCAGACGCACAGACATTTTCCCCCCCCTTTGGGAAGAAAAATAAGTGCATCTTATAAACCGGGAAATACGGTAATTATTTTCATAATCCAATATGGTTAGCACTCTACATTTTGTTTTACTTTCTGAATTTATCCACTTTTTTCACCCTCCCTTCTATTCCGTCACTGTTTTGTGACTTCATATTTTTAACTATCAGGTAAAGATTAATGCAATATGTTTTCAGTTTTCCAACCAGCTGATGTAAAGTAAACGGCTCTGTGAACATCTTTTACTGGAAAGTGATGTACAAATATTTTATAATAATTGATAAGGAGTAAAAAAATGGAGAGAAGAGGGGAATCTGTATATGATTCCAATATACAGATGGGAATATACAGTATAGGAATATAGGAATATACAGATTCCAATATACAGTATAGGAATATAGAATAATTTATGAAAGATTGGAAGGTAAAAATCAGAGGGGGTGACGAAAGAATGGAAGATGTGACAGTTGATACTTTTCCACTTATTTAGTTATTAAACTCAAGATTATGAGGTGGTCTTAAGTGTGTTATAAAAATGCATTATTAAAATATTCACAATTGTGGCAAAAGCAGAAAACATCCTCAAGAACAGACAGGAAAAATATATCTTGCAGATAAAAACCATTTCCCTTCTTGTCCTCAAATATTCTTCTTTGACAGTGTAGCTCAAAATGGTTTTTAATTTTAAAAACCATTAACTTAACAAAAAAATTAACTTCAAAATGGCCTCTAGATCTCCATCCCAGTTTACACCAGTGGAGCTGCTTCTGATCTTACCTCCTGAACACATTACAGCTTTGTGACTTCCTAGTTCCATAAACTGAATTTATGAAGCCGAGTTGCATAAAGTGTCTCGAGTTGCATAAAGTGTCTCGAGTTGCATAAAGTGAATTGATTGTAGCATAATATTTTGCGGACGACAGTCCACTCCATTTGATTTGTCAATCAACAAATTTCAGACACGCATCTTGCTACATTGCCCCATACCTGGCATCCGGCCTCACTCACTCTTCCAGATATAAAAAATATTAAATACAGTTATCAGTCTCCGTATTATTGATATTGAGAATTGATGCATTTATAATGATTGCTCTATTAATCATGCTGTTCCCAGGAATAATCAAGCACCAGCGTATAATTAAAGAGTTTTGCTGCAATCCTAAAGACACTTTCCTGGGAGTAAGACCCATTGGACACAGTGGGACTGACTTTTGAGTAGACCTGGTTAGGCTTGTGCTCTTTGAGTGAGATATGGTTATGATCCAGAGTAAACCCCTTTTTTGTTGCATTTTTTTAAAAAAAATTACCGTTCTTGACAGTAGCTCCGTCTTCCAGATTTCAGATTCAATGCTCTGGACTGAATGGACAGATACCAGTAATAATTTATGGTGATAAAATAATTTTTGGTTAAAAATTTATGGTTATAATGGTCTCCAGTGGGCTGTGGGTGGCGCAAGCGGTTAAGATGCTGTGCCTGTTAACCAGTAGGCCAGGGTTTGAGACCCGGGTCGGCCCCACAAGACAGGGTGAGCTCCTGTCCTTAGCCCAGCTCTGCGACGCCAGCTGGATCCAATGGTATTGGCTCTGCCTTTCCATTGGACTAATTCAGTGATGTGGAGAGGGGGATTTGCTGCTTGGGTAACAGTCTATCCTCCATAACAATCTAACCCAGGCTTTTGTGCTTCGCATGCAGCGTATGCAGCGCTGAGCACGATACCATAGTCTTTCAAGACTGATGGAGGCCTGCTAATGGTCTCCATTAAATGCCATGTATCAGTTGAAAGGAATTCATGAGAATGTATGCTGAAAGTAATGTTTTAATGTTTATGGAAATGCACAACTCTTGGTTGTTTTCCCATCAATTGAATGAGATAAAAGCTGTGGCTTGGGACAGGACTGTACCTCAGTGGTAGAGTCCCAGCCAGCGTTCATTCAGAGAGTTCTCATTTAGACAGCATCTCTAAGTAGGGCTGAAACCCTAGACTTGCTTCAACCAAATATGACAGTACAGAGCTAGATGGAAATGATCTGGAAAAAGGTGGCTTCATACACTGGAACTGTATCCACTTCATCCACTATTGGAACTTTTTGCCTATGTTCAAGGGTTTGCCTACTTTTTTAAGTTTTTTAAACTCAAGATTATAATATCCTCTGGTGACACAAGTGGTTAAGACACTGTGCCAACCAGGGTTCGAGACCCGGGTCCCCACAAGATGAGGATCTCCTGCTACAGGCAGGGGGTTGGACTAGATGATCCTCTGGGTCCCTTCCAACTCTAGGATTCTATGAATATCATTCAGGTCACCCTGAAGTGGCCTGAACCCACGTCATGCCACTGTCATCTGTCACTGTCACCGTAACACAACTGAGGTTCAATCACACTACCATGAGGATAAGGCCAAACTGACCCCTCACCCTTTCCTTCAGATTTTCTCCCCTCTGCAGTTCCAGTAAGACAGTGAGAAGAATTTTGGCAGCCTGCCTCATCTCCTTGCTGACTTTGATGGGGAACATCTCTCTCGATTTAAGCAAAACCCTGGAATCATGGAGGAACACCGAGAAGGCTCTTGCAGGGCTGTCGTCGTGCCGGAGCCTCTTGGCTCTTCATCTTGTTGCTTGCCTCCAAGATCAGGGGAGGCCTTTCTGCTGCCAGGAAAATGGATGCAGTGATGCATTTGGAGACAAACCTTTGCTGGAGCACACTTTGGAGAACGTTGCTGTTTTCTGCAAAGAATCTGGAGAGAAGACCCATGGCGCAAACCGGCAATGCCAGGAAGACAGAGATGCCGAGTGCAACAATATAGTCAATAAGATGAGAGAACGGCTGAACAGCACTCAAGGGGTAGAAAGAGTTTCAGTGTCATCCAGGCTAATTTCAGAACTTCTGGACTTGTTTGGAAGACCTGAAGAGGATCTCCAAGCGTTGAAGTCCAACCCTGATTGGGTTGATGTGGCCTCTCTCAGACTGATCCTCAGAATCAAGGAGGCCACCATAAAATTCCATGACTTGCCACCATCATCTGAAGGTTTTAGAGCACTTTGGTCTTGGGTGTCCATCATTCTCACGGACTCAGTTTTTGCATCGGAGAGTGTCCAAGAATGCTGGGAGGAAAATCCAGAGCTCTCCATCTTGTTTGCCCAACACAAAGGCAAACATGTCTTCACCCCCTCCTCAGACTTCTTGTCGTTAGAGTCCATCAAGCATTTGGAGATGGAGCTCGATTCCCTGCAGGACTGTTTGCTGGAGAAAAGTTCCAAGAAGCTCCGCCAGAAGTCCAAAGATATCCTCTCTTTGGTGAGTCTGAAAATCAGCCTCTTAGCCATCTCCAGCCTCATCTACCCCATCGTCCTGTTGTCCTTTAAGGAAATGACAGACTGGATCCAAAATTATGCCAGGAGTCTCAAGGAAAGGACAGAGGAATTGAAGAGGGAGCGACGTCTGGCTGAGGACCTTCTTCATCAGATGTTGCCCAAATCGGTGGCCAACCAGCTGAGAAGAGGTGGCCACGTGGAGGCGGAAAACTACGACCAGGTGCATCTCCTTTTGCAGATTAATTCTTAATGAACCCCAGATTCCACCCCAAAAAGATATGTTTAACAAGTGCCTTTTTTTGGAAAGCTATTCATTCCAACCATCTGAAAGGCTATTATCGCTTCTCCTTTTGATGCAATCCTGGACAGCTGATGGGAGGAAGAGATGAGAATCCAGTGAGATTTGGTGGGAGAGAGTCCAGCTTAAGGCCCCTTATCTCAGTTCCAGACCCACTTGTGCAGTTAGTTATAAATGGCTGTTTTAATCATCATCACCATCACCATTTCCTCCTCCTCTTCCCCTCCCCCCAAAACTCTGCAAGCAGTCCCCCCACACCAAATAATAATGTTTTATAAATAATATAATTACAATATTAATAATAAACACCCAATAATGACGCTGTTTACACCTGACTGGCCAAATCACCAAAGCCATTGCACCTGGCCGCAATTATTGCAATTACCATCCTGTCCCACTTTCATATCTGGGCATTCAGCAGTTTTCATCTGGGGTGCACAAGGGACCCTCTCAAACCACCCAGGGCTAATTTTTTTTCCATGTGATTGAGAGGTGTCATTACCTTAATTGGCCAATTATGTCTCCTGGGATTGAAGTCCAGGGCATCAAAGACCAACCCTGACCCACACAAAGTAGGAACTGCAAAAAACCCACCTGGGAATCATCAATGTGTCCATTTGGAATGTCAGATCAAAATGAAGGCAGGGAGAATGGCAGAGATCAGCCCCACAAAGTACTAGATGGGATCCCAGCGGGCGTCCAAGACTTTAGGGAAACTACACCAGGTGGTGCCAGTCTACATTGAGTCTGCTTAATTCATCCTCTTTTCCGTTTCAGGACCATAGGGTTGCCATAATTCTCTTCCACAAAATTGGGACAGGACCTTCTGTCCCATTTGGCTGGATGTGAACACAATCCCCCCAAATTGGAATTGTCCCTGTTTTTCAGGACATATGGCAACCCTTCAACAGGCTCTGGGGGTTTCCACCAGGCCTTGCCACCTTCAGCTTTTTGCTTTGTCTTCTGTCCTGCCAAACATCTGCAGAAAGTTTGCTTAAGATTTGTTTGATCCCAAGAAAGGTATTCGGGGGTTGGACTAGATGACCTATGAGTCCCTTCCAACTCTAGGATTCTAGGATTCTATTACTGGATTGCAATTTTTCATCTTCTAATGGTCAACATAACTAATTGTTTTCTGTCCCTCCCTCCTTCAGGTGACCATTTTCTTCTCAGATGTTGTGGGGTTCACCAGCATTGCCGCCTCCTGCACCCCCTTACAAGTCGTGGAAATGCTCAACAATCTCTACGTCTGCTTTGATACCAGAATAGAGTCGTACGGGGTCTACAAAGTGAGTGGAATTCTCTGGAAGAGCTGAGCCGTCATTGAGGCAGGCCGCAGAAAAGATTTCAGGGTCTGGAGCCCTGAGATTAAAAAAAAGTTTATATGTGTCATTGAATCTAATGCGCACCTCGGTTTTGGAATCTAACTTTGGCTGGAAAAAGTGAGTGTTATATTTGAGTAAATAGGGTATTTGCTGAATTCTTTGCTCAGCGCATGTCTCCCAAGCGCAACATCCCCCCTGCACAACAAATGCGCAGCATTCCCCATTGTGCATCAAGCCCCCGTAAGCAACAAACCCCCTAGCGCATCATCCCCTTATTGTGCATCACCCTCCATGCAGGTTGACCTCCACGCGAAACAAACCCCATGCATTGGCATCACAAAAAGCCAGTTGGCATCACAGAATAAGAGCACTCATTTCCTATTTCCATCAACCTCAGTGGTTCCCAACCTTCAGGAGCCTGCAGATCACTGAAGCAGTGCCAGCCAACACTTCAGTGCCAGCTGCAGTGGTCCATTTTCTACCATTTGCTTTGTCTTCCTCTTTCCTCTCCTTGTTGGACATGCTAGGTGGAGACCATTGGAGATGCCTACATGGTTGTGAGTGGCTTGCCTGAGAGAAATGGGACGAAGCATGCCGATGAGATTGCAAAAATGTCTTTGGATCTGGTGGCCGCCGTGCGGCAGGTTGTGATCCCCCACATGCCGACTGGCAAACTGCAGTTACGTGCTGGGATTCACACAGGTGAGCAAGTGATCGGGGTTGGGATGGAGAGGCCAGGGTGACCAGATGTCCAAACCTCAAAAGGAGGACAAGGTCTTGGATTCCTCTCAGCCTGGCCTTTCCAGCAGATAATAATACTTTCCTACTCACAAGTAAAGCTGCAATATTGGACACTTTCACTTTCACATAGAGCTCAATGCATATTTTTGATTTTTAGTTTTTTGGCCATAATGTTTGATAGGAAGGAGGTATTTCAAAACTAATTTCTGAACCTCCCCTGATGTGTTGCCTCTCTCTTATAGGTCCGTGTGTGGCTGGTGTGGTTGGATCCAAAATGCCTCGCTATTGCCTCTTTGGAGACACCGTGAACACAGCGTCGCGCATGGAGTCTACCAGTTTGCGTGAGTGGCTATGAATTTCCTCTCTCTCCGTTCCACAAGGCATTGGAGCACAGGGAAGAGGAAGACAGGCATATATACAAAATATTAATATACAATTTCTGCTTCCAAGAGGATGGGAGAACAATGATTTATTTATTATTCATTTATATAAAACATTTGTATCCTGCCTTTCTTGGGTCATAAACTGACTCAAGGCGGCAAAACACAATTAAAACATTAAATAGAAATTAAATAGATTTCCTCTGAGCATGTACAGAGCAGGCCTCCGTCAGTCTTGAAAGACTATGCCATTGTGTTCGGCGCTGCACACGCTGCATGCGAAGCACGAAAGCCTGGGTTGGATTGTTATGGAGGATAGGCTGTTACCCAAGCAGCAAATCCCCCTTTTTCACACCATTGAATTAGTCCAATGGAAAGGCAGAGCCCATACGATTGGATCCAGATGGCATCGCAGAGCTGGGCTGAGGACAGGAGCTCACCCTGTCTTGTGGGGCCGACCTGGGTCTCGAACCCTGGCCTGCTGGTTAACAGGCACAGCATCTTAACCGCTTGCGCCACCCACAGTCAACTGCACGTACAGAGAAGAATTGTATAAGCAATCAGAAGGCAGGTGTTGGGTGTACAGGATGGGAACATCTTGGGTAACAACTTGGAAGTCTGAGACTGTGGAGTGGGGCCATGACAGCCTTCATCTACCGTATCAAATGTATATGAAACTGAAAAGTTACTGACTGACTGACTGAGTGACTGACTGATTGATTCACTCACTCACTCATTCATCAATGCCCAGGCAAAACTGCTGGGCCTAGGAGCAGAAATTTCCTAGGGGAGGGTGTTCTTTCCATGACAGAGGCACCCACTAAGAACTAGTTTTTGGAAATTCCAACTGGAATGGGGTGAAAAGGGGCACAACGTGTTTTCCTCCCTAAACTTTACATTGAAGAACCCCTGGACCTTGAAGCATGATATTTGGGGAGGGTGTTCCTTCTGTGACATCAACACCACCAAGAACCGATGTGGAGAAATTTAAACCCTAAGGGTCGTAAAAAAGGTGCAACTTATTTTTGGCCTATACTTAACACTGAAGGCTGACTGATCAACATCCAGCTGTTGCACTGGAAGGGAGGGTGTGCATGGGGGGACGGTGCACATGAGGGGACGGTGTGCATGGGGAGATGGTGTGCATGGGAGGGTATCATGCACAGGGGAGATGATGCGCACAGGGGGGATATTGTGCATGGGGGATGTTGCACATGGGGGTTGATGCACAGTGTGGGATTGATGCACATGGGGTTGTTGCGCATAGTGGTTGTTGAGCATGGCATTGTTGTGCAGTGGAGGGAATGGTGTACGAGGGAATTTTAATTCTGTAACATGAGTACGTTTTTGCTAATTAGTAATTAATTGGACTGAAGAAAGGCACAGTTCTGGGAGAATTTATACCAACCAGTGGCACCAGATTGGATCACTATCATCTGAGTTATATCAAGGCTGCTAGTATCAAGGCCAGGAGAACTGTAGGACAGGAGGAATCGGAACTGCTTCCTCTGTTTGACCAGGAGGTGGCAGACTGAAGCAGTACCTGATCCTAGAGCAGCGTTTCTCAAAGTTGGGGTCGAGACCCCTTTTGGGGTCGCCTAGAGATTTCCTGGGGGTTGCCTAAAGACCCCTGGTGCAGGGGGCTAGGTCAGGCTTGCGAGACCTCCGGCTGTAGCTGCGCACACACTGGGGCTGACTGACAGCCTCAGGGCCCAATCCTATGCATGCCTACTCTGAAATAAATCCCATTATAGTCAGGGGGGCCTTTACTCCCATGTAAATGGGGACAGGATTGCAGCTTCAGGGCCCAATCCTATGCATGCCTACTCTGAAATAAATCCCATTGTGTTCAATGTGTGCATAGAACACACATTTCATTTGTAACAATGAAAATACATCCTGCATATCGGATATTTACATCACGATTCATAACAGTAGCAAAATTACCGTTATAAAGTAGCAAGGAAAATAATTTTATGGTTGGGGGTCCCCACAACATGAGGAACTTATAAAGGGGTCACGGCGTTAGGAAGATTGAGAACCACAGTCCTAGAGGTTTTCGGAAAGAGAATCAGTTTTAGTAAAATTGGTTGAAATGCAGTATAATTGGTTTAGTGAACCTAGTTTTAGTAAAATTGCACTTCACTTCACTTCTAGCTCAGAAGATCCACATCAGCTCTGCCACGTATCTTGCCCTGCTTGCAGATGACGCCTACGACATTGAATTGAGAGGGGAGATTGACGTGAAGGTTATTATTTCATCTTGCTGCTTTACTGTAATTATCTAAAAACAAAGAAGTTTTCTATTTGACTTGAATTATTTTGTTACTTGTATGCAAATTTCAGTGGATTAAACTGATTGATAAGTGCAGGGGCATTGCCAGGACATGTGGGGTGCAACCTGCAGCATGATGCACATAGGGAGTGACACCATTCCCTGCAAAAATGGGTAAAATTGTGGTTTTTAGACATAGGGTGAAATCCAGAGTAACTACGGGGTGTCCTTGCTCTGGAGTAAGAACAAGTTACTCTGGATTGAAATAAGAATTTCCCGTACGTTTTCACTAGGTGGTGCAGTAACAACAGGTGCACCTAATGTCTCTTACATGCTCCCGTAGTTACTCTGGATTGTGCCCATAATACCATTGTGTTATGTGTCAATGTGTAATTTACAGCAGAATCCAATGAAATAACCCTCATTGTAATATTGCTATTAGATCAAAAGTTATAGCCATAAACCAACTTTGCCACACTGTCTCACTCAACTGAGATGGGAGAAGGTCCATCATTTGCATGTGTGTGTGTCGGGGGGTGGGGGGTTATGTGCTAAACATCCACCTGGGTGACACAAACCCTAGTGATGCCAGTGGGTAAATGGACAAAAAGCATAATCCTAACCATGTCTACTCAAAACTAAATCCCATTGTATTCAGTGGGTCTTATTCCCAGGAAAGTGTGTTTAGGATTGCAGCCTAGGACTTTAAAAAGGAAAAAAACCGAAACAGGTGACCAGATATATTTTATTGGCCCACCTTCTCTTGGTAAAGGAATCTTCAAATGTTCAAGTTGCAGTACACCAAATGCCGAACCCAAAATTACTCCTAGGAAAGTATCCTTAGGATTGCAGCCTAAGAGCTGCAGAGCAGGTAGAAATTTAGTGGGCACATACCTTGTCCATCATTTATATGTCTGCGGCTGGTGGGGTGATACTGAATTTTTTTCTGCATATACTTAAAGACATAGGAGCACCACCTCCTAAAAAAGGTGGCAACTTGATTGACCATATATATGCAGAACCTTGGCTGCATTGGAGGTTTGGTGCACTTGTGTTGCCTCTCTCCCATCCTGCACAGGGCAAAGGGAAGATGAAAACCTATTGGCTGCTTGGGAACAAGAATTACAGTGTCCAAAATGACAGTTTGGTCTGCCACTGGAACCCAGCAATATCCCAGAAGAAGAAGAAGAAGATGGAAAATCGCCTCTCCTCCGTTCAGCAGGTGTGTCGTTCTCTTCAAAAGAGGGTTGAAGAGAGGACTTCTAGCTAATTTCAGGAATATATTCAGCAAAACTGAGCTGGTTCAGTCTCCTCTGAACTGGCCAGAAGTGGTTTTCTGCTGCAATTAACCGTTCATTAAAATATATTTTAGAGGGCACTGCAATGAACAGCAAATCCTGCCCACAGAAGCAAGAAACTGCTTCTTGATGGGCACTTTTCATGAGACCATGAAAAGGATGAATGCTGTTGCTGAAACTGTATTGCTCCTGGAATGTGTCTTCATGAGATGATGCCACAAAGGTCAGCAGCTTGAGATATTTTTTAAAGAGGATCCAGAGAAGGCAAGACTGGGCAGGAGGCTGTTGCCTTCATAATTATTTGAAGAGAGGCAACTGGTGAGCTTTAGTAGTAAACAGGGTGGTGATCTTTGGTTGGATCCAGCAATGGTTGGATCATAACCAATGAGCAATGGGTTTTGTGTGCATGTGTGTTGAAAAATCTGGTTTGCCATATCCCAAAACATATCCCCTTTTGTGTCTAACAGTCCAGCCCAGGTACGGCAAGCACACGGGCAACGGAGAAAAGCACCATCATGTCCCAAGAGCACCTGAGTTCCATCAGTTGTACTGGAATGAATCCACTAGACACAGCTGTTCATGCTCCGGACCATGTGCAGAGATCTGATCCAGGTTTCCAGGAGGGCCTTGAGAGGAATAATCAACCTGAACCCCCAGGTCTGAGAGAAGAAGAAAGTGGACCAGACTTATTGGCTCATCACTGCCATCACCCAGGGGGTGAGAGGCCATTGCTGGGAAAGACAGGGAGCCTCCCAGGCTGTGTGGATGGGGTGTGAAGGGGAGAGATGGGTTTCCCCACAGCAGCAGTAGCTGGAGACTCTGATGTAAAAATAGTGTGTGTTTTGTGTCTAGAACAGTGGTGCTCAAAGTGGTGGTCACAACCTTTGGTCTAGGGCGTCACAAGAGGATGGGATCTGCCATCTTGGAACCTGGCACTAGGCTTTCCTGGGAGTAAGAGCACAATTTTTAAAGATGTTGGGTCTGGTGAGGGTCTCCCTAGCAGATTAGCAGATACTTGTTTCATCAGAGTACCAGTCAAAGCACATGCCCCTTGAGAAGCGGAGAGCAGGAGTCAGAGAAACTTATGATAATAAGAGGAACTGATGGTCATTTATAGTATGGCTGCAATCCTAAAGACACTTTCCTGGGAGTAAGATCCATTGAATACAATGGAACTGATTTTTGAGTAGACATGGTTAGGATTGTGCACTATGTGTCTCTAGAGCAGGGGTCTCTAAACCTTTTGGCCAAAGGGTCACAGCAAATATCTGACACTACGTCATGGGCCAGAAAAAAATTAAACATAAAATTTAAACGAACAGTGTAGAGTTGGAATGTGAATATGAATAAATGAATGAATTGATGAATTATGAATAAAAGAATATGAAATGAATGAATAAATAAATGGGCTCAGATTTCCAGAATTTCTGCAAGCACAAAAATAAAGCACACACTTAAATGAACCCCCATTTTCTATACCCCACCATCACAGCTCCAGTTATCTTTGATCAACTGGATCAAAACGTTTAGGGGACCGGAGCTGGCCATGGGCCAGTTTGAAGCTTGCCATGGGCTGCATCTGGCTCCCGGGCTGGGGTTTGGAGACCTCTGACCTCCAACCAAGGGGAATAGCATTTGTCCAGTACTTAAAACAGAGCAACCACTAGGTGACACCCAAGCCCTGACCTCAGACGGCTTTGCAGCAGATAGAAAATTATCCCTACAATCCAGAGTAACTATGGGAAGACGTAAGCGGCACTTACTTTGGATTGCTCTATGCATTTCCCCTCAGTGGCACTGTAACTACATTGGTGTAAAAGGTCCCATAGTTACTCTGGATTGTAGCTTATATCTAAGCAACAGCTGAATTGCCCATCGTCCTTGATCCAAAGGATAACTTTCATTGGGTCAACAGGAATCGGAGTCTTTAAGAGGCCAGGTGAGAGGTAACCATCCCTGGGTGAACCTTGTCTGCAAAAGCTTAGCAGAACCAGCTTAGATGAGAAACTAGGTGGGTGACTAGCAATGAAGGAACCTGCGCTGTCAAGAAATGGATGACCTCCTGAGAATCTGCCGGGGACATGTTTAGCATGGATGAAGTGTGCCATGGATGAAGCCATGGATGAAAAGTGTGCCATGAAGGGACACAGCTGGAAAAATGGGAGATTCTATAAGATTATTTCATCATCATTTTCTTAGCGTTGTTCCCACTCATGGTGAAGTCCATGATGCGGCAACATGGGGAAGTGTGGCCAACCTGTCGCACCAGGATGTTGTCTTTCCCACCAGAGTGGTGGTACCTATTTATCTACGTGCACTTGCCTGCTTTTGAACTGCTATGTTGGCAGGAGCTGGGACAAGTGATGGGAGCCCCGTCTTGAACCGCTGACCTGATGATCTTAAATCAACCAGCACAGTGCCTTTAACCACTGAGCCACTGCAGTCCGAGAAGATTCTTTCATATGTAAAGAAATAATTATTTAAAAATGGGGTGCCTCTATTAACTTCCTTGAGCATACAAGACATGCCCTACAATCCAGAGTAACTACGGGAGCACGTAAGAGACATTATGTGTACCCGTAGTTACTGTACCATCTAATGAAAACCTATGGGAAATTCATACTGCAATCCACAGCAAATTGTTCTTACACCAGAGCAAGGACTCCCCGTAGTTACTCTGGATTGCACCCTAACCCTACAATCCAGAGTAACTACGGGAGCATGTAAGAGACTTTATGTGTACCTATAGTTGCTGCACTACGTAGTGAAAATCTATGGGAAATTGATATTGCAATCCAGAGCAAATTGTTCTTACACCGGAGCAAGGACTCCATGTAGTTACTCTGGATTGCGCCCTCAATCTGAGTCTTTCAGAAAGGTGGTATTCAAACAAAACAGCTTACCACACACCTAGGTACTTTGCACATGGTCCTCCCAGGGTGACCACATGTCCCTGGACATGTCCTGGATTTCAGCCTTGTGTCCTGGAAAAAGAAAATCTTCATTGACCTCCATTTCCTTGTGGGCAGGCAATATGTAGCATTCTCGTAAATAATAAATTATATGTAATAGTTTTAAATTTAGATATAATATCATGTTTAAATTAATTAAATTATTATTAGATTTGCCCTACAATCCAGAGTAACTACGGGAGGGACATTATGTGTACCCGTAGTTACTGCACCACCTAGTGAAAACCTATGGGAAATTCAAATTGCAATCCAGAGCAAATTGTTCTTACACTGGAGCAAGGACTCCCCGTAGTTACTCTGGATTGCACCCATAATATCATGTTTAAATTAATTAATTAAATTATAGTTAATTAACATGAAAGCAAATACACAAGTATTTTAATCTTTTATTTTATCATGTCTAACATTTTTCTTGAATGCCCTACATTTTGGGAAGTCTTGTCCTCTTTTTGGATTATGACCAGTGGTGGGCTTCTGGGGTTCTCAGAAGTTCTATTGAACCCTTTGCTAATGAGAGCCTGGTTCTGAGAACCGGTTACTAATGGGACATAGGACCTGTTGTTAATTTAGGTTATTAGGGCATAGAACCCGTTGTTAATTTATTTGAATCCCACCACTGGTTATGACATGTGACCGCCTTGGGTCCTCCCAGAAATGCTCTGTTGTTGCCACTACTCCTTGCCCTTCTTGTGCCTCTCCAGGAAGAACCAAAAGAAGAGCAAAATTTTGCACGTTACATGGGGAATGCACACCGTTGTCAGCTTCTCCGGTCTCCTCCAAGTCTTCATCTCCCCACTTGCTACTACATCATGGATAATCTATGATAACCATGGATCGCCTACGATAACCTGCCCTAAACACATGTCCAAGCAAAGCATCTATTTTATTTGCGTTCTAGAACGACAGGCCAGAAAAACCCATTATTATCTTGCGCATTATTTTAGCTTTTCAAAACACTGACTCTTCAATGGTTAAGGTGCCCATTTGTTGTAACCATAACTGTTCAGAACAGCTAGTGACCTACACGCCCCAAATCCTGGGGCTTCAGGGACATCACTGTCTCTTATGGCTGCAGCCCACCTGTTTGGGTATTTCAAGCCATGTTCCCCTTGAGTTTTGGTGTCTCCCAGTTTGAAGAGATAACATTTAAAATGTAACGACGGATGAGAAGGCTCCTGCGGCAAGTGGGAAGTGCGCTCCTTCTTGGAGAAAGCAGAGTAAAGAGGTGTGTTTTGCAAGCCACGATAACAAAAAATGGAATTATTTTAAAATAATAAAAAAATTAAAAAAGAAAATTTTTTTCATGCGCCCTTCCTTGAGAAGAAGCTGGTTTTGCACTTGGTCCCAAATAACTATTTCCGCGGAAGGCTTTGTATAATCCGGTCGTGCAACTGCGAACATGGGCATTAGCGAGCCACAGAGGAATTCTGGGCTGGTGTTGCACAAACACCTCTCAGGATTACCAGCCCCAATAAGGGCTAAAAGAAGTGAAGTGCAGGGGGTGGGCGGGAGGCAGGCGAATGTGTCAACACTTACGCATGTCAGATGATGCCACTACGAGAAGTGTCCAGAGGGGCTGGGTTCACATTCCTGGACAGCCAACCTCCACATGCGCCCAGGCACGTCTGCCAGGCTGAGGTGGATGAAGCTGGTTTTTGCGGGACCGGCCATTTGCTTCCTCCGTTGGGAAGATGGGCATCTGCTCTGGTACCAAGTGGTGGAAGCTTTGGAGGTGATGCCTGGTGATGTCAAGGGCTAAAGCAAGGACCTCCTGCGTGCAAAGCAGGGAGCTCACCTGCGGCCCTTTCCTATACATTTTCCTTTGGCAAAAGAGTCCCTTTGGAGCTTTTCTCATAAACTACACAATGAGCCCCATGTCGATCTGACGTGAACTGGACAACTCTCCTCGCCTTGGCCCAGTCAGGGGTTGCTTAACACTAAGGTTACCTGCATGGACAACATCATCTAGCTCTGGAGTGGTTGAGAGCCCAACACCATCCTCGGAGCCGTTGTTTTCTGACCCCATTAAGGCCACTTTGCAAAGGGTCCTCCAATGCCAGTCGGTGAAAGACCTGGCTGGGGGGCTTTGCCGATTGCTATTTGTGGCCCGGGGAACGGTGCTTGTGCTGGCAGGTCATCCATTAACTGACTGAGCCACCCTCCAGAAAGGAGAACTTGGTTAATTATCCAGCCTTGAGAAACACGAGAGACGAGAGTCGCCGTTTCCCGATCAAAAGGCAACGAGACAAAGTCGGCTTTGTTCCGTTTTAATGAGATTCGCCAAATGGAAACTTGGACAGACTCTGAGTTCCTCCATCTCAGCTCATTATAATGGTCTCTTGAGCTGTTCTTGTGAAAGTCGGAACATGTTGCAGGAGGAGGAGGAGGAAGAGGAGGTGGTCGCTCCTTCATCCCTGGAGCCTGAAAACCGGATTTGGCTCTTGGAAAGCTTCAGGTCTCAATCTCTACTGCACTGCAAGCTGCTGTCCTGAACCAGATCCTTGGCCCACCTTGCAGTAGTGTAGCCATAGGGGGTGGGGGACGTGGTAAGTATTGCAGGGGTTCCAATGAGCCATGTAAGTATTCCCTCTTGTTCACCGACAGAGCTATTCTGGGTAGTTCCGGTAACCTCATTGCCGTCACTGCTTATAGTTGGCTTTGATGGCAAATGAGAGGGGTCACTTAAACAGCACATTGGGGCACCTGCAATACTTACCCTGCTACCTCCATAGCTGTGCTACTGCCTCAAGTCATGATTTACAGTTTGGGTTCAAGAACTCAGACCAGCCATTCTCCGAGACTCTGAGCACAATCCTAACCATGTCTACTCAAAAGTAAGCCCCATTGTGTTCAGTGGGTCTTCCTCCCAGGAAAGTGTCTTTAGGATTGCAGCTTCTGTATCCTTAGCCTTTGCTGTGACTTCTAGCTTCAGTGTTTCCAAAGGGAATTGGAGAAACAGGAAAGATGAGAAGAGGTTGTAACATTGGTTGGCTTCTGCGGCCAGCCAAAACCAGAGGCCATTCAGTGCAACTGTTGGGTCTGGTGAGGCTCTGCCTGGTAGATCTAGCAAATACATGGTTTTGGAGGTGGTTTTGAAGGAAAAAAGTCCAGACGCAAGGCAGAAAGTTAAGGGCTTTTACTATCTCCAGGCCCTAGTTTAGAACATGGAAGTAGACTGCTTTTGAACATGGAGGTTCTGTGGACCAACAGTATCCACACCTCTATTACTTTCCTTCTAATTCTTTAGCCAAAACCCATCATTTCTTGTACCATCTGCCAAACCTTTGTTGTGCAAAATTAATTCCCTTTGATCCAGTTGGACAGCTGATCTTGTGGCATAGAGTTCCAAAGGCTAATAATGCCTTGGAGGGAAGTTTGCATGGTCTAATTGTGTAGGTCTTCTTTTGACATCACCTTCCGTCCTCCTGGATGTTCCTTCCACCTTTTGGAGACCTCACTTTTGGTCCCTCGGCTAATGACCTGGAACGGGTACGGGAATAAGTTTTTGGGTCCTGCAAAAAGATACACTTATCAGGAGTAAATCGCATTCTATTTCAAGAAGGTGTGAGTTGCTTCTAAGCAGAAGAGGGCATCTAAAATTAGCCCTCTGTTTTTAAAAAAGGAGACCATACTCTCCCCCCTGGTGCCATATTTTGGAAAGAGGCTCTTAAGTTGGGAATGTCACACAGGAAGCACTTTTATGGCCAAAGGCGGTGATGCAATCTCTGTGCAAGCCAATGAGAGCTGCTTGGAAGAGGAGGAATCATGGGAACGAACGGCCACCAGACAGAGCTGGAAGGTGGTCAAGCAGTTGAGTGCCGGCAGGCGGCCAAGACCAGAGTGTCAGCAGGCTGCCCTCTTAGTTCGCCCAGAACTTCCAAGATAGCAACAGAACGAGCACGGAGATAAGCCTTGAACCACCCAGATCTGGCTGCTCTCACCTTTCTAAGAATTCCACCAAATGTTCTTCTGCTACCATTTTTTATAATTGCATTTTAAATTGTCTTTAACAAGGTCAATATTTTTCTTTAATTCAACTCCGAAAGTCTGGTCACCCGAGAAGCAATTCGGCGATCCGTAGGCGATCAGACCAATATTAGCAACCCAAGCCTCTAAATCAGGGGTCAGGGAACTTTTTGACCTTTTACCCCAAAACATATTTAGATATGCCGACGTTACCCCCTTGATTTGAAAGGAAAGAAATCATATATTATTATTATAGTGCGCTGTGTCAGGTCCTTGTACACTACAGAACTGTAACACGCATAGCCAGGCATGCATATAGAATCTATATAGAGATTCTATATGCAATGAAATGAAATTCCTGGGGGTAATGGACAGTCGCGCTGCCGAGACACAGCTGGGCATGTATAGATTCATATGCATGCCCGGCTGTATCTCAGCAGCGTGACTGTCCATTACCCCCAGGAATTTCATTTTTACCCCATTTGGGGTAATTTACCCCTGTTGCCTGACCGCTTCTCTAAAAGACCCTGCGAGGTCCATATGAACTTGTAAAATGTTCCTGAATGATTGGGTTCCAACTGGAGAGGTCAGGCCTCTGATGGCCACCTTCCTTCTAGGGATGCTCACACATGCTCACTTGCTGAGCTCCTTGAGCTTGGGGCCAGTGATGTCATGGGACGGCACTCACCATCCCCACACGTCAACACCAATCCAGCCTTCTTCCTTATCCCTGGGGAGATGACACTGTACGGAAGACTCTTAAGAAGGCAGCTACGCCAGGAATTCTAGGAGGGTGAGCAGGAATTTGGGAAGGTCTTAGGTCTCTGGATTCCATCCATTGCATCCTTTCTTTTTTTTTTGGCCAATGGAAGAGACAGAGTCATGTGCCAGGATGTGGGGGGTTCAGGTGGCAGCAGGCCAGACGCTGGAGAAGGACTCACCCCCATGTGAGAAGCCACTTCAGTAAGTCAGTCTTGATTCTTCATTAGTCTGGCCCCATGGGTGGGAGAGCATCCATGTGGGTCTATGGCAGGGACCTCCAAAAGGTTTGGCAGGAGGGCCACATCATCTCTCTGACACTGTGTCAAGGGCCGGAAAATTAACATTTCATATAAATATGTACTGGAGTGGATTACAAGGCTCGCCCAAGGGCTGAATAGAGGGGTCTTGCTGGGGTCACACTGAGGCTTGCTGAGGGCCGAATCTGGCCCCCAGGCTGGGGTATGGAGATCCTTGCTCTACCAGTGTGATGTGGCACATTGGGGTGCTCAGTGACATAGCTAAAGAGGGCAGGGCAGTCAGTTTTGGAGGGAGCATCACCGTGGGATGCAAGTGACCCCTTCTCTTAAGAACAAAAGAAGAGCCTCTGCTGGATCAGGCCAAAGGGGGCCCATCTAGTCCAGCTTTCTCAGAGCCGCCCACTAGATGCGTCAGGAAGCACACAAGATACCTGCCTCCAGGTTCTCTCCCCTGCCTTTGGTGTTTTGAGGTTGCCCACATATATATCTTTCTATGCACATGCATGTGCGCACATGCATTCTATGCACATGCACACACAACACACACACACCCATCATGGCTTGTAATCTGTGATGGTCCTCTCCTCTAGGAATGT
This sequence comes from Cryptoblepharus egeriae, assembly GCA_030015325.1. Classification (NCBI taxonomy): domain Eukaryota; kingdom Metazoa; phylum Chordata; class Lepidosauria; order Squamata; family Scincidae; genus Cryptoblepharus; species Cryptoblepharus egeriae. The sequence goes on from JAREYC010000010.1 coordinate 2,054,395, forward strand.
GTTCAATCCTTTGGAAGCCATTCCAGTCATACGGGTCCATTTTGCTCCCCCTGTTCTGGCTCTGAAGGGGATGGGCCCCTTGCACACCATGTTGAACTCCCTCCATGACTGACTGCTCCACCCCCTTAGCTACACCACCACGTTGTCAGCGTAGAAAATTGCATAGCATAGAAAATTGCTGGAGTTTGGAGCACAGCATAGAAAACAGCATAGAAAAACTCCTCCAGGTTCTCTCTAGGTTAGGGGTCAATTTTTTACCTTTTACCCCAAAATATATTTAGATACGCCGATGTTACCCACTTGATTTGAAAGAAAGGAAATCATATATTATTAATATAGTGCACTGTGTCAGGTCCTTGTACCCTACTGTACTGTTACACACACAGCCAGGCATGAATATATATAGATTCTATATGCAATGGAATGAAATTCCTGGGGGTAATGGACAGTTGTGCTGCCGAGACACAGCTGGGCATGCATATGAATCTATATGCATGCCCAGCTGTGTCTCGGCAGCACAGCTGTCCATTACCCCCAGGAATTTTATTTTTACCCCATTTGGGGTAATGTACCCCCGTTCCCTGTCCACTGCTCTAGCTAATGAATTGTCTGACCCTCTTTTTCAATGACTTGGCACTGAATCAGTGGTCTAAGTGGCTGATCCTGCCACTTGGCGGGGATCAGCACTGGTGGAAGGAGAGGATGCTTCCAAAGTCTTCCTCGAATGCTCAAGGGCAACGTGGGAGTGTGGCTCCTCTTGGGCCGAGGCTTTGGTGAGGATGAGGGTGGCTTAATGAGCCTGTGGAGGTGTGAACACAGAGCTGACAGCTCCGCTTATCTGCACCCTCGTCCAGTCTCCAGAATTTCAGGGCTGCGAACCCCTTATCGGTGCTCTCAGAGTGTGAGGTTTTAAAGCCCGACCACCTCATCTGGCAGTGTTGACAGCCAACCGTTAAAATATACTTGCCGCCCCCCAGCCCTCCAGTGCAGCAGACGGTGGCTATTTTCGGGGGTCTGGCATGACTTTTTGAGGGTTTTTTCTGGGAAGGGGGCTGTTGCTGTGCTGGCCAGTTATATATTAACGCAACTAAAAATTGGTAGCAAAACCTACTTGACTTTTGCTCAGATCCGTGGTTGGATTGCAGTGGGGTAAAGTTGTTTGGGAACTACAAGCACCACCTTCACTCCTTGCAAACTCTGCCTGCAAGACCATCGACCCGAATTAATATGAAAACCCCAAAATGAGCATTTCTTTTATAGAGCTGAATTTTTTGAACATCGTTCTGGCCTACTCACAAGTAAAGCCGTTATATTGGGCACTTTTACTTTCCCATAGAGCTCAATGCATATTTTTGATTTTTAGATTTTTGGCCATAACTTTCGATAGGAAGGAGATATTTCAAAACCGTTTTTTGCCTTGGATTCTGCTCTTCATTATGAATCCAACGACATACGACATGATAGGGTTCTGCACACCACTGCAAAGTTCCAAAATGAAGCCAGAATGGAGGACAATGAAGCCCTTTTGGAGGACACCCGGACAGGAGGCTAAAAAAGAGGACAAATCTGAAAATTTATGGTTTTATGATCACCCTGGCTGGAACCAAAGCCACGATGAAGGCTTCCTCCCATGGGATACACCCTACAGCAGTGGTTCTCAATCTTCCTAATGCAGTGACCCCTTTATAAGTTCCTCATGTTGTGGGGATCCCCAACCATAAAATTATTTTCGTTGCTACTGCTGCAGTGCTATGCACACTTTCCTGGGAGTAAACCTCACTGAACTCAATGGGAATGACTTCTGAGTACACATGCATAGAATTGGCTGTAAGGCTGAAATCCTAGCACTTTCCTGGGAGTAGCCCCATTCACTATTATGGGACTGACTTCTGAGGAGACCTCCATAGGATTGGGATCTCAGACAGCAGAGCCAGCCACTGCTTCCTGGGAGAAGCCCCATTCACTATCATGGGACTGACTTCCGAGTAGACATGCATAGAATTGGGCTCTAAGGCTGCAATCCTAGTACTTTCCTGGGAGTAAGTCCCATTCACTATCCTGGGACTGACTTCCGAGGAGTAAGTCCCATTCACTATCATGGGACTGACTTCTGAGTAGACATGCATAGAACTGGGCTCTAAGACTGCAGTCCTAGCACTTTCCTGGGAGTAAGTCCCATTCACTTATCATGAACAACAACAGCATTGAGGGGGCTTACTTTTGAGTAGAGCACAAGGAGCAGGGCACAATGGTCAGTGCACAAGCGGGGCGCCCACCAGACAGTCCACCTGCCAGAGCTCTGGCGCCACGCTCACACCTCAGTGTGCTTAACACTCTCAGCCGGCAGGCGCACTGAGTATCTGGGGCGGGGGGGGGGGGGGAGAAGGAGGCTGCCATCTCTGGCGAGTGTATGGGGCACCTCACCACCCCCAAGGCTACACATCGGTCTCACACCAGCTCAGAGGCTCCTTCTGAGCCGCTTCTTAGAAGCTACTTCCAGCCGCAGCAGCTCCAGCGTTTCTGCCAGGTCTTCCCACCTGGCCCCCTGCACCAGGGGTCTTTAGGCGACCCCCAGGAAAGCTCCAGGCAACCCCCAAAGGTATCCCAACCCCCACTTTGAGAAACACTGTCCTACAGGAATCCAAAAGGAAGTGGATCTAAACTGCTTTCAAATAATTTGTTCTATATTGACACTGAATATTCATCCAAAATCCAGACCCCACGGCCATCAGGGACCCTGGTCCTTTGAGTTCATGGTTCTTAGGGGCAGAGGGGAGCTAATAACTCTTGGATCTTGGATCTCTCAGCCTACTTTCTCATTCCACCTCCCACCATTTATTGCCGAGACATTTCTGTGTGCAGCCGGGTATGCCGAGATCACAGCTGCCTAAAGAGGCTGGGCCCTGAACTGCATCCTTTCGAAAGGTTAGGGATCAAAAGCTCTCACTGGGATGGAAATCATGTTAAGAGGAGTCATAAAAGGGTCAGTGTTGTGTTCCAGAGACCGAAATAATCCTCCCCGGCACTCCAAATTTAGCAGGGGGACCCAAGCCAATGCATATTTACCTGTAAATAAGCTCAAACATTTCAGCTGGATTCAATGGTGGACAATCAGTGGCATAGCTAGAGGGGGTGCAAAGCACTATGTTTTGCAGGGAGTGAGATCCCAGTGTGCAAGCAGCCCCTCCTTTCCATAGCCAGGTATACACCTCAGTTTTGCTTCTCCCACCAGAATGGAGAGGGGCTGCTTGCACGCTGCGAAGATGTTTCCGGCAAAACTTTGTACACCCTCTAACTATACCACTGGGGACAATTCTGGGAACTGCACCTATTTTCAATGCTCAGAGATGCATCCTCAAAACATCTTTAGTGTGTAGCTCTTCATGTGCCATCCTCCGTAGTTTGCTTCCTTTCCATAAACTTTGGAAGTAAAATCTCTGGGTGGGAAAGTGGGTGCATCTCACCTAGAGGCGTACCTGGCAAAATGGTGCCCATAGCAAGGACTGAAATTTTGCCCCTATCAAAACACCGACCTTTTAGCTAATGTAATAAGTCAATAATATTAAACTGGGCATATGTGCCCATGATATGAGACATCTCATGCCACATACACAATATGCCTCTGATCTCATCGCTAGTGTGCATGTGGAAGTACGCATGCGGGTGAAGGTCAGGGCAGTTGGTAGTGCACAGCCAGTCCTCTTAGGCTCATGGCAGCTGCAGTCAGAGGTGTTTGGAGTGTCTGAGTTCTCAGAAGAACATTTCATTTTCGGTTTCTCCAAAGTCACAAATGCCACCACTTGCCCAGTTTTGAAATCCTCACCTGCGCGATGGTGGGAATAGCCCTCCAACTCCCAGGCACTGGAAATGGATATCAGGGAGGAGTCTTGGCTTCATGCCAGTAACTCTGCCCACATGGAAACCAGGAGGCCTAACCGGATGAAATGGTTGATCCACTAGCAAAATTGTTAATTTTTGTACCTAGTTAATTTTTTAACCTGTTGTTAAGATTAATGTGTTAATATCTTCTTGATTTTCTTTGACTTGTTTTTACTTTGTATTATGTTTAAAACTTTCTAAGTTGCAGAGCATCAGTCAGGCAGAACATCCATCCCATCCCACCCATCCATCCCTTCCATATCTATCTATCTATCTATCTATCTATCTATCTATCTATCTATCTATCTATCTATCTATCTATCTATCTATCTATCTATCTATCTATCTATCTATCTATCTATCTATCTATCTATCTATCTATCCTTCTGTTCTTGCTGGCCATGACCGTGAGGAATGAAGCCGTTGTTTACTGCTAAAGAACAATTTGTGTGGGATAAATATCAGTGGCTTTGAGCTGCTGCCTGCAGACCTCCCAGGGGGAGGGGGGTCCAACTGGCCAACATGGGAAGGAGACAAGTGGCAATTTGGTCCAGTCCAGCAGGGCTCTGCTTCTGATGCAAAGACTTTTGCCTGTTTTGTGATCCAGTAACTTTTCTGTGTCTCTGACACCCCTTTGGGAAATGGAGCTGCCCCAAAGCCATCAGGCCGTCTTGGCATGTAGGAGTCTTTAACGGGCATCTCCGAGAACACAGCCTGTCCTCCTCATAGCAGCCCACTCGTGTGTTCATTGGACCTCAACTCCGTCTCTGGCCTTTCCAAGACTTTTCCTTCCTCCCGTCTCCCCCCTGGGCTTCATTAGCGTCAGCAAACTGTGATAAATGGGCCTGACAACCCTAATCCACAAGCCTCTGCCGTCCAAACCCAACACTCCAGAACAACCTCCGACCTGCTATTAAGCTCCAAAGTGCCGTCATCCCCACCGCATAGAGCCAAGGCCTCTCTGAAGCCAGCTGGGTGCCAGAGAAGGAAAGATGAGAAGGGCTGATGCCTGCAGCAGGACGAAGGCATCAGGCCTGCATAGTAATGGAGAAGAGGGATGCACAGGCTCTGGAGAAAGGCATGTGGAGGTGACCCGTAAATGGAACCTCTGGGTCCAGGAGCAGTATAACTTAAAGATCAAATGCTGGAGACAAAGTCCTGCTTCTGCACCGGGTATGACTGCAGCCAACCCAAGAAAATACAAGCACTCGGATGAGGCTTCCTGTTGTGTCTCTGCCTGATTCATGTCCTCTACTCACTCCCTTGCACTCTGGAGGTTATCTCAGGACAGTGCCTCGCACAGAACACTCCAGAATTTCATTGAGGACAGGAAACTCTTGCCCTTCCCTACTTGGACAATAAATCCTTTAGGGCTGTGATTTTCAACGAGTGTGCTGTGGCACACAGGGTGACCAGATGCCAAACCCAAAATTCCTGAACCCCAAGGCCAAAATTCCTAATCCCAGGCCAAAATTCCTACCCGTTTTAAAAAATTGCCAAAAGATGTAATTTTTTGTTTTTGTTTTTTTGTTTTTTGACCATAACTTTTGATAGGAAGAAGATATCTCCAAACTGATTTTTGCAATGGATTCTGCTCTTCAATACGAACCCAACGACATATGGCATGATGGGGTACTGTGCACTATCGCAAAGTTTCAAAATGAAGACAAAATGTAGGACAATGAAGCCAAAATGTAGGACACCCGGACAGAAGGCTAAAAATCCGGACAAATCCAGGTTCTTCCGGTCATATGGTCACCCTGACACAAGTGCTCCACAGGTGTGCCATGATGGTTTGGAAAATTTATTTATTTATTAGATAATATCATTTATTTTATCCGTATATGAGCCATTGAGGGATGTGAGAGCTGCCGTCAGTCACTTTTGCCTTTGCTGTGAGTGCAAAGAGATGCTGCCTCCTCTTTTCTTCCAATGTCCTCAACTACCCTTGAAGTGGGGAATCCTGCAGAGCCTCAGCCCCTTCCACCTTCAGTTACCCATTAAGGCCACCCCCCGTCTGCCCCGCTCATGACTTGCTTCCAAGAGCAATGACGCCACTCAGTGGGGCTTTCGTCAACCCAGAGACTCCGACCTGTGCCAGGAGCTGGCACCGGGGTTCCCCCCTCCCCGATTGTGGCACATTAACATTTCTTGCTTGGGTGCCTGGAGCATCACCCACCTGCCCCCAAGAACCGTGCGGTGGCAGGGCCGTGCTAAGGTTCAGCGCTCAGCGTCAGCCGCCCGCGTTTCTGCTGGCAATTATCCAGTTGTAATGGCTCACTGGGCTTCTCTGTTGCTGAGATGCCTTCAGGTTCCATTATGCGCCAGCTGCAAGGCCTTGTCAGAGAAGGGGGCCTGGTGCAACTCTGCCAGCGCTTTGGGATGGCAAAAGAGCCACGCATAGCTCCCTCCTTGTGCCAGCCAGAGGAAACGCTTGCTTCACTGGGGACCAGTCAGGAGGCAGGTCCCTTCCGGAGCTCCATGATGAGTCTCTCCATCTAAGAGCAACTAGCTGGCCTGACACCTTCCCATTAATTAGACATTTTATTTTCAGAGGTGCCCGCTGTCAGCCATGAAGATGCTTGGAAAAGGTTTATCACCCAAATACAGCCAGGCTGCTGTTGACAGGAAGAGAGATGGAGAAAAACAGTGCCAACCACAGGTGCACCTGTTCATGTAGTTGAATATACATACACCGTATAAGGTAAAGGTATCCACCGCAGGTTGCCCTGCTAGTCGTGACCGACTCTAAAGAACAGAGCTCATCCCCATTTCTTAAGCAATCAAGCCAGCATTGTCCAAAGATGCGTCCACGGGCATGTAATCTATATGAACACAGCAGCAGGCCTCCGTCAGTCTGGGAAGACTATGGTACTGTGCTGGCACTGCATACGCTGCATGCGAAGCACGAAAGCCTGGGTTGGATTGTTATGGAGGATAGGCTGTTCCCCAAGCAGCAAATCCCCCCTCTCCACGCCACTGAATTAGTCCAATGGAAAGGCAGAGCCCATACGATTGGATCCAGCTGGTGTCGCAGAGCTGGGCTAAGGACAGGAGCTCACCCTGTCTTGTGGGGTCGACCCGGGTCTTGAAACCTGGCCTGCCGGTTAACAGGCACAGTGTCTTAGCCACTTGCGCCACCCACAGCCTACGCAGAACACTGTTATATTAATATACATATATGCAACGGGAGGTTGCCACCTTCCTCTCTGTATGAGTTACAATTCTGAATACAATTCTGCCTATTTCTAACCATACTCTGCTTGGGGCAGGGAATCTCTGCTCTGACTCTGCTTTAGCCACCTGAGTGGGATAGAGGGGCAGGTTAGCATGCATGCATGCATGCATGCATGCATGCATGCATGCATGCATGCATAAATAAATAAATAAATAAATAAATAAATTAAATTAAATTAAATTAAATTAAAAATAAAGAACTAAAAAAAACTAAAAATGTAAATAAAATAAGGTATTGGAGCATTCAGGTTGACTCCTGTGCAAGAGGCAGCAGATTACCAGCCCTCAGAAGAACCTTTCTGTTGCTCCCTGCATGAGTCACTGCTTTGCCTTGCCCACTACTAGGCATGGGAGTAACTCCTGTTGCATGTGTGGAGGGAGCATTTGCTCTTTCCCAGTGTAGAGATGCAGCAGATGAGTTACCCTCCAAGGAGTTTGCCTGCTGAAACTCTGCATGAGTCAACATTCTGGTCTTCCCTGCTTCCAGTCGGGAGCATCATTAGGCATACACATGAGGTGGGCTTCTCTGAGTGCAGGTAATGCTGAGTTTTATATTTTTTTCAACCAGGCAGAGGATTCAACAGGTCAGGTTTCCACTACTGCAGCAACTTTGTGCTAGGAAAACCCTCACCTGGTGGACTGTTACAGCTGTTAAAAGCTTGGGTTCCTTTTCATTAGGAATTCAGTGTTCTTTATGCAGAGAAAGAAAAAGGAAACACTTTTGGAGCTACACGGAGCAGCAAACTCCGCTAAGGTTCCCCAGAGGAACCCCCCCCCCCCCCGTATATTAGCGCACGTGTTTACTTTTCTTCCAGATTTCAAGACTTGCACCCAGAGCCCAGTTCCAATGGAGTCTCGGCTCTAATCAGTGACCCAGCCACGGCCACCACCTCTCAAGCTATGGTGAAAAATTAATCGATGGGTTTCTGATGTTCATCCAAAGCCCAGGAAGCGGCAGCTAATTAAGCGGCCAAGTGCTCGTCTCCTGCTATGTGTACCGGCGCATGGGGTGCAGTGGATGATGCTTAGGGCTGCCGACTGCAACGACATGGAAGAAAAGTCGAGATGTGGTGCTGGAGGCAAAATGGTTTCCCCAGAACCTCAGCTTTCAATTTGAAAGGTCACGCTTTGAGATAATGTGCTTGAAAGCCACAGGTTGTTTCGGCCTCCCAGCACGATCTGCCGTCGATCTGGAAATTACTGTTCAGATATACCCTTCCAGGCTGCACTGAAGGCAGGAAAATGTTAACACGGAAAGAATATGGGCTTTCCTTTCTCTTTCTTCCTTGCTCTCTGCACAGCAACAACTTCAGTTCATGTTTGGACCCACTTCTTGACTACTGTGGTCACCTTCTTGGAGGTGTTTGCTGGGCTCACCTCCACTGAACTTCACTGCCCAGATCATGCATCTCTCTCACTGTGCTTGCCATGCCTTTACCCCCTTCAAGCCCAGATCTGGCACCAGATCTGGCACCAGCTCCTTGTCTTTCCTTAAGCCCTGTAGGCTCCTTGCAGCATGGACTTGTCCTTGCATCCTATGTGTGTCAATCAGAGACATGCATCATGTGCTACCCAAAGCCACTCATAGTACTTTGCTCTCTCTTTTTCTGACGAGAGAGCAACCCCACACAGCTCATTAATTCTTGTCTTCCTCGCAAAACCTCTGTCTTTTTCACAGTCGCAGCTGAGTTTAAGTCTCATGATCAACCTCAGGGTGCAGCGAGCATCACAAAGATTCTAGGTGTCCCTTGATTTTCTGCTCCTGGTGTCCATTAGCACCTTTTCCTTGCAACGTTTCTCTGCTAGTTATTTTTCTCTCCTACCAAAAAGAATTTTGCCTGGCAGTAGAGGATTCACCTTCATCGACAGGTACCAGCAGCACCCAGAGAGTCAAGGAGGAAGAGCAAACTGAAGGCTCTCAAGCATCATCCAAGGACAAAACTAAAAAGCCAATCCTTGGCATCTTCTTGGAATTTGGAGGTGGGCCTGGGAGGGATCAAGGGAGGTATAAAAGCCAGGAGGAGAAACAGACAGGCTCACCTTGTCACGGGAAGGACTCGGAAGAGCACCAGCAAGGGATCCCTGGAGCACTGGAGGTGTTGCAAGGCAAAGATGAACCCCAAACTCATCTGTGGGTTTCTGCTCTTCCTTCTCTTCACCCATGATCAAGGAAGAGCCAAACCCATCACCAATGTCCAGGTAAGAGATTTAATCTGGTCAGATTCTTTCAGCACCTCTGGAACCGAGATGATTGTTTGATCCAGAGGGGAAGGTGCACTTTTTAAAAACTCAGGATGTAGGAGACATCCGGGTTTACTATAGTGAGCTTGCTAGGAGGAACAGACTGGAGAAGGAAATATACTGCTTCTCTAGTGAGTCTAGGTTTTCGTAGCCTGAAGATCTCAAAGTGTTGCAGTTACCCTGGTCCTCACCCCAACCAAATATCTATTTGCACTGAACCTAGAAACATCCTCTTCTTCCACACACCTATGGATGCTCTTTAAGAATTTCACAGCCCTGGAGGTCGGATACTCCGTCTCACCCAACCAGATCTAATATTCCACTTATGGTCAAGTTATTTCCAAGCTTTCCTCTTCGTAAAATGAGATTACAACAGCGTAAAGTAAACTGGACAACCATTGACAACAGGAACTGTACAGTTCCCTGGGGTGCCCTGGCACATTTGAAGGGGGCACATTATCGAATATGGAAAACACAGGATTTTATGTTTATTTGTCTTGTATCCTTGGTTGATGGGGGGGGGGGGGAATGAAACCTGAGATGAGGAGCCTGAGAAGGTTGAGAATGACTAGAAAGTGCTAGAAAGCATTTTTTTCCATCATCCAGATTTTAGAGATTAAAGAAAGGCCTTTGCTATCATTTAACATTCATTCAATGATTTTGTTTTATAGGTTACTTTGAGTTTGTTCCTAAAATGAGGATTTTTTTATTCTATTTTTTTTATTCTAAGCAGAATTTTCTGCTTTTTTTAAAACACACCTTTGTCATAAAATGAGTTGTGGGTACCCAGAGAGGGAGACCTCAGGCAAGGGTGCAGTCTCAAGTTTCTCGACCGTAACCAAAACCTTTTAAATGCACTTCTCCTGTCTGTAGACGCTTCGTTCTTATTGCTGTTGCAATAAGAAAGCAGGATTCTGCGAATCTGCAAAATTTCACAAATTTGCACACAAAGTTACACAATCTGATGGCATATTGTTGCATTTTATGATATTTTTTGCACGTCCATCTTCCCCCACCAGACCCTGTCTAAGTTATTAGAGGAAGATCTGGAACAGCCAATGGGATCTGAAGAAATGGAACAGGAGCAAGATGAGACCCTCCTAACAGGGGCAGTGGAACAGCCGGATGCCGCATTTCAGTGGTCCCGAAGCCCCCGGGAGGGTTTGCCCTTCCCAGAAGGCTCTTTCCAGAGGCTCTTCAATGACCTCCTGGCATCTTCCCGGAGGTTCAGAGGCAGGAGCAAAAAGGGTCTCACAAGAGGCTGCTTTGGTGTCAAACTGGACCGGATTGGAACCTTGAGTGGTCTGGGATGCTAAGCTGGAATGATGATGATGATGATGATGGTAAGAGAGTGGCAGACGAACACATGTTCTGGGCATGGCAGTCAAAATGAAATGTGACACAAATGTGCCAGCCAAGGAAATGGCATGAGTGATACGGAAATTCTCTGCAAAGTAAAGCCTCTTGTCAGCCCAGAGTGTACCTTCTTTCCATTGCATCTTGAGATGTTAGGCCTGACTTTTACACGAAGGGCTGATACGCATCAGGTGTGACTGCCGCATTTAGTTACCCCTCATGCAGAGACTTCAGGCAATGATTGGGGCTCAGAGGAGACTTCCTATAGGATCTCTGTCTGAGTCACTGTTTTGGACTGGATTAAATTTGCAGGTGTAAGAACATGTTTTGATTTTTAACTTATGACCACATATTTGTCATCAGTCTCATCTTCGAAGAGACATTCCCTCCTCTGATCAAGGGAAAATACCTCTTTTAAGATAGCACTTGCCATTGTTTTTGACAGCAGTACAAAGAATAATGTTGCTTTAGAAATTTGCTGCTCAATTAATTGGGAGGGAGAACCTTTACTGTGACTCTCAATCGGTTCAACCAACGGATGCATCAAGCCCTATTGAAAACCCCACTTTTAGCCCCACTTTGTTCCTCCAACAAGGGTTCCAAAGTGGGGACTTCAGCCCCTGATGCATCTTTTTGTTCTTTTTTCACAGGGTGATGCCTTTGGGACTCCTTACCATGCAGTGAGACCATCCAACCCACTTGTCCAGCCGCCATTCAATCATCATATCAATCGACCCATGGCAGCCCCATCCTCCAACCCAACCCAGCCCCAGTATAGTTGATCTGTGTGGGTCAATTCACACCCCTGCAAGGAGTCAAAAGAACTGAATGTCAGTTTGGCCGAGCAGGAAGAGTCACTCCTCTTCATACAACTCAGTTTATACTCTTCCTCCCCTCCCTCCAAAAAGATGGTGATGGACTATTGGAAACAAGAATCAGGTAGGGATCCTTGGTCCAGTCCGGCAGGTTTTATTTTTTTGGTGTTCTCATTAGCCATGTTGGTTCGGAATGGAACCTCCATATTCATGACCATTGTACCTTTAAGTCCTGGAGGCTGGGGCCAAACACACTATAGAATGAGATCCAGAAGAACTACGTTCTTACTTCTTGCATGTGTGAATGAAGTCAACACGTATCAAACTTTCGGTTCATCTTGGACACAACCAGCAAACATCATGCTCGGCTTTGCTTCCCCAAAGAGTAACACAGAGAGATGAAAAACATGCACCAACCAGCTCTGCAAGGCAGAAACTTTGCCTTCTTCTGCCCCTTTGTCTATCAGTGCATTAATTTATGAAGAACTCTCCGAGTTCAGATCACGTCTAGTTCGTGCGACCGACACGCTTGCAAACATTTCATGCAAATCCTTGTCTAATAAAATTGATTTTCATAATTTGTCCAGATTAGCTTCCAAAATTTGGCTGTTCTTTGTGTTTTGTTCAGAAGAAAAGCAATCCTTGTTCACTTTCTGATTTCCGTGGTGGTGGTTGTGTTTTCCGTCTTCAAAGAGTATTGGAAATATATTGCCAGCATAACTATCCACGACAGAAGAAAACATACTTACTGTCAAAATTTAATCAAAGACAAATAAACTACAAAATGATATTTTTCCAGACTTTAAAAGGGGGAGGCAAAATCAGTCCCTACAGATGTCATGGAATGATTCAAACCCAGGAGCACAGCTAGGAGGTGCAAAGCACTAAGTTTTCCAGGGAACTTCATTGCAGTGTGCAAGTGGCCCATCCTCAGTTTTGCTCCTACCACCCATTGAATCATAGAGTTGGGGACCTGGTAGGTCATCTAGTCCAACCCCCTGCCTGCAGCAGGAAATCCTCCTAGAGCATCCCCGACAGGTGCTGGTGGAGCCTCTGCTTGAAGATCCCCCAGTGAGGGAGAGTCTACCACCTCCCTTGGCAATCTCTTCCACTGCCGAACCGCCCTCACCGTCAGGAATTTTTCTGGATATCCAACTGGAATCTACTTTCCAACCCAGAATAGCTCCAAAGGGTAAGGGCTGTTGGCAAGTGAGTGAGTTTCCTTGCAAAGTCAAAGTCAAACAGCACAATCCTAACCATGTCTACTCAAAAGTAAGCCCCATTGTGTTCAATGGGCTTTACTCCCAGGAAAGTGTCTTTAGGATTGCAGCCAAAGTCAAACATCTTTATTGGCTTAAAACTCAAACAGACATAAAGACTATCCCTACAATCCAGAGTAACTACGGGAGAACGTAAGAGACATTTATGTTATGTCAATGTAGTTGCAGCACCAACTTGCGCAAACCTATGGGAAATTCATATTGCAATCCAGAGTAAATTGTTCTTACGGGGAGCAAGGACTCCCCGTAGTTACTCTGGATTGCGGCCATCAAGCATCCAGGACTGGATATTAGACATCTTCAAGCTTTACATTACGGATATAGATTGCCTCTTTCAAAATGTTTATTACCGTATTAACAAACACTGGAGAGTTGGAGCTAAGTAGGTGAGGGATCTTCCTTACGAACAGACCTCTTTTCACCCTCTTGAGCTATGCCGCTGTCCAGACCCTGTTTGAAAATAAAACGATACCTGAATTTTTTGAAATATGATTAAAACAGCAAAAGGACTTCAATTTGTGTTGGAATTGGAATTTCCAACTATAAAAGTTTTTTTTAATTATGAAAAGTTGTTAAAATGTTTATTGTTGGCACGCATCAGTCTTGAAAGACTATGGTATCGTGCTCAACGCTGCATGCGAAGCACGAAAGCCTGGGTTGGATTGTTATGGAGGATAGGCTGTTCCCCAAGCAGCAAATCCCCCCTCTCCACGCCACTGAATTAGTCCAATGAAAAGGCAGAGCCAATAAGATTGGTTCTAGCTGCGTCGTTCCAGCTGCGTCGCTGGGCTAAGGACAGGAGCTCACCCTGTCTTGTGGGGACCTGAGTCTCGAACCCACAAAAATAATCATCCATTGTTAGGAAGGATATTCCTTGTAAGGGAATATGCCAAAATGAATTGTATTTTAAGAAAATAAGGGCAGAATCCTAGCCATGTCTACTCAAAAGTAAATCCCATTGTATTCAATAGGACTTATTACTCCCAGGAAAGTGTCTTTAGGATGGCAGCCTGAGTGTTTCACTCAATGTCAATTGAAGGTGCCCTAATTGACTGGAGTCCAGGTGCAAGAGAGTTTTTCTGTAAGTAAAAAGATGAATAAAGGACAATGATGGGGGCCGGTTTCATGCAAGCAGATCATATAACATAACCAAAAAAAGAGGGCAAGGCCCCCAAAATGTAGGACATCCAAGCAAAATGTAGGGCATGACAAAATAAAATCTGAAAACACTCAACTGCTGCCTTGTGGTGCATTTGCTGAGTTCCAGGTGCACAGGATCAGGACCATTCTGGAACACTTGCACCTCTCTGGATAGACCTTTCACACCAGCCAAAGCATGCAGCTTACTCATGAGTAAAAGCAGCTGCACAGTCTCACTTTCAAAAGATTTTAATGCAGTAGAGCTTGGAGGAAAGGTTTCCTTGTGAGGTGCCTGGTAGGGGCTTCATTTATTGGATCAGGAGCATTATGGTGTCTTTGGAGTCATCTCAGCCTGGCCTTTTTGGCAAACTATAGCACGTTCACCTACTCATGAGTAAAGCCACGATATGGGGAACTTTTCTTTCCCATAGAGCCCAATGCATATTTTTGTTTTACAGTTTTTTGGTCATAGCTTTTGATAGGAAAGGGACATCTCAAAATGGATTTTTGCATTGGATTCTGATTCGCAATACAAATCCAACGACATATGACACAGTGGGGTACAGCACACCATTGTAGAGCCAAAATGTAGGACAATGAAGCCAAAATGGAGGACACCAGGACAGGAGGCTAAAAATCTGGACAAATCTGGGAATTTCCAGTCATATGATCACCCTGCAATGCAAGGCAGAATAAGTAGCTATGTGGCTGGCAATCTGACCAATATATGGGTAGAGTAGCAGGCCTCCGTCAGCCTTGAAAGACTATGGTATCGTGCTTGGCGCTGCATACACTGCATGCAAAGCACGAAAGCCTGGGTTGGATTGATATGGAGGATAGGCCGTTACCCAAGCAGCAGATCCCCCCTCTCCACACCACTGAATTAGTCCAAAGGAAAGGCAGAGCCAATACGATTGGATCCAGCTGCGTCGCAGAGCTGGGCTAAGGACAGGAGCTCACCCTGTCTTGTGGGGCCGACCTAGGTCTCGAACCCTGGCCTGCTGGTTAACAGGCACAGCGTCTTTACCGCTTGAGCCACCCACAGCCCATATCTCCACACATATCAAGTGGGAGGAAAGGCAAGCAAGCTGCTGTGGGCTTCCTTCCAACCCACTTCTTAGATGAGATCTGTAGGGACAATGTTCAGCACACGGAGAAGACACGGTTTGACATGCACATTAATATTGGCTGCTCTGAGATGCCTGGAGGATTTGCACAAACAAGCAACAGTCATTGCTTACTAGCACAAGAGGAAAAGAGGGAATGACAGCACCACATTCCAGGCAGTGCAGTGTAGGCAGCATTGTGTGGCTGTGCATTTGAAAGCTACTTTTTAAATTGGCCATCAGTGTTTGCTGTGGAGCTGATCATCACCACCCCTGGAGGACCCGGGACTCTGCTGGGTTCCGAAGGGTGGAGGGCGGAATAAAAATTGGCTCAAGACTGAGTAGATATCATATTTACAAGATAAATGACTCCCATTTCACAAATGGGGGAAACTGAGGCTAAGGTCACATCATCAGGGACTGTAGGGATGCAATCCTAAAGACACTTTCCTGGGAGTAAGACCAGTGGTGGGCTCCAGCAGGTTCGCACCAACTCTATAGAACCGGTTGTTAACGAGAGATCGGACATATAAAGTTTAAAAATAGCCATTTAAAAGTGGCTGCCAGATGGGCAGAGAACCGGTTCTTAATTTCTTTGAATCCCATCACTGAGTAAAACCCATTGAACACAATGGGGCTAACTTTTGAGTAGATGTGTTTAGGATTGTGCTCTTTGTGTAGTTTGTACTGAGCTACACAAACTAATAAATCAAGATTTCAGATCACAAGAATTCAGATAGAGCTACTTTAAGAAACGAGGACTGCAATCCTAAAGACACTTTCCAGGGAGTAAGACCCATGGGGCTGACTTTGGTTAGGATTGTGTTCTAGATTGCACAAATGAAGAACATATACAGACATTTCCCCCACTGTGTTTGGTCATGAGTTTGGTCATGTGTTTGGACAGAGCTGTTGCATCATGGAAAAGACCTTGCTTTGCACATAGAAGGTCCCATGTTCAATTCCTGACAGCATCTCCAGTTAGGGCTGGGAAAGAGCCCTGCCCGAATCCTTGGAGAGCTGCTACCGGTCTGTGCTGACCAACATAGGGTGCAATCCAGAGTAACGACGGAGAGTCCTTGCTCCGACATAATAACAATTTACTCTGGATTGCAATATGAATTTCCCAGAGCTTTTCACTAGGTGGTGCCGTAACTATGTTGACGTCAATGTCTCCTATGTGCTCCTGTAGTAAGTTTGGATTGTAGGGCTAGCTAGATAAACTAGGCAGTTTATCTATTATGGATAAACTCGACAGCTATCCTAGCTATCCTCCTGGCACCATCCTCAGTAAGTGTTGTTGAACTTGTGCAAGTAAGGCTGGAATCCTAAAGTCACTTTCCTGGGAGTAAGACCCATTGAGTACAATGGGGCTAACTTTTGAGTAGATATGGTTAGGATTGTTCCCTAAACAAAGAACTCTGGTTGCTTAAAGAATTCTTGAATTTTCTTTAAGAATAAAGTTCTTTCTTGGGGGGGGGAGGAGGGGGGCAGTAGCAAGACTCAATCCAGATCTCTAATAACAATAACAGTAATAACAATCTGGATAACAATCTAATAACAATCTGGATAACAATCCAGATCTCTGATAACAACACCTGTTTCAACACTTTGTTTTCCAGCCAGCGCACATCCTCCCCTCCCACCCTCTTGGAAATATCAGTCCCCTTTCCAGCTGCAGGCCAGAGACTCATGTATTAAAATCAATCCATGCTGTTATTGTTCTGTCTTGCACCACAATTCATTCCATTAAAATATGCAAGAGAACATATTTCTCTCCTGCACATAAAAGACACTCTAATGAAATGCTCCAGTCTCAAGTCCTGGGTAAAGTGTTTATCCCGATTAGCATATAGATGATGAAAGGCATCCTTTGATGTTGACCAGGGTGCAGGATACATAGGAAAAGGCTTGCCACCAATGTATGCAGGGCAAGGGAAATAGCAAGGCTCCCATTTCGCTGCGGACGGAGGCATCGGCTAAAGAGACCTCAAGGTGTTTTAAATGTTATTTTTAAAACAGTTGAAAATGCCATGCAGTAGCCTGATAGATTATTGAGGTTTTTGGTATGGCAGCTCAGGACAGAAATTGCTTCTTTCTCACCATATAAAAGTGCCGTGCATGCAACTTCCACTATATAGAATCCCAGAGTTGGAAGGGACCTAGTAGGTCATCTAGTCCAACCCCCGGCCTGCAGCAGGAAATCCTCCTAGAGCATCCCTGACAGGTGCTCATCAAGCTTCTGCTTGAAGACCCCCAGTGAGGGAGAGTCCACCTATATAAACAAGGATCAGAGTGGTGTAGGGCTTAGAGCATAGGATCAGAGTGGTGCAGCCCTCCAAATGTCCCACTCTGTTGGGAACAACAGTATGGAAAACACTTGATAGATTAAGGCTGTCAACAGCATCTGCTATCAAACATCTCCCTCTGCTTTCTCCTTTAGCTGCATGTTTGAAAAATTTGTATTCTATATGGCCAGCTGCATCTCTCAGTAAGAGATGGTGGACAACCAGGGCCGGATTTAGGTTTGATGAGGCCCTAAGCTATTGAAGGTAATGGGTAATGCTGTCCTTGGTCAACAACAAATTGTCACTGTTTGTGGTGTTGAATATATATGGTAACTTATGGACCTAATAGGTATCTAAAACCATTTGCACATCACAAAATATGTATTTTTATACATATATAGGTATATGTATGTACACATAAACCTATATGTAGGTTTTATTTTATTTCTTTTTATTTTATATTTTGGAAATGTAGATCCAGGTTTTGTTTTTGTTTTTCCTTTTGGGGGGCCCCCCAAGAGAGTGGGGCCCTCAGCTATAGCTTGTTTAGCTTATACATAGATCCGGCACTGTGAACAACAACTGTACAAGTTGTGATTTAAAAAAGATGCAGAAGCCGCAGGTTGATTTTCTTGTGGGGCAGAGAGTGGGCTTGGGGTACAAAAGGCCGGTTTCTGCCAAAGGTCTGCTAGTACCAGACAAGAGGTCCAAACTCTGTGACCAAGTTTTTCAGCTTTAAGGAACCAGCAGGATGCATTTGGTAGGAAGCGCTTTCCTCCAGGTGTGCAAGATAAGATGCACACCTGGAAGGAGGCACAGCCCCTCGTTTTAGGATGCTCAGGAGGAATCACCCCCTTTGGGGTGTCCAGCCAGTACCTTGTCCTTGATTTCTTTCTTAAGAGCACTTGTTGTGATAGCAGAAAAGTGGTTTCCTCGGCCAGCGCACTCCGGCACAATCTGTCAGAACAAGCCTAATGGTGATGAATAGAACCAGCTCTCAGCTTCTGGCAGCTGGAAATCTCTGCAAGGTTCAAGGGGGAGCAAGTGCTACAAATTGCTCGGCTCCATCCAGTGGGAGGCAAGGAGTTTGGCGGTGCAGGAGACGGGCTCTAATTGCTGCGTTCAAGGTGGGGGCCAAACCCTGTGTAGTGTATCTGAAAGGCAAAACTCTTCACTCTGCTGGCTGGAACCAGTTCCTTATCAGAGCAAAATGGCCTTGCACACTGGTGTCTGGCCGGCTGGAAGCAGCAGGGGAACCTCCTCTGCAGGGGCTATAAAGGAGGCTCCCTGCCTGGACAAGGAGCCATTCCACATCCCAGGTTAAAGCCCAACAGATCTGAACAGGCACAATGAACGGCCCCTCCGTGGCTGGCTGGTCCTGCCTCTTCGTGGTGTTTCTGCATGCGGGGCTGGGTTCAAGTCATCCGGTGACACTGAGTCCTTCCAGCCAGGAGGTTCAGGCCTTGCAGGTGAGGAGGGCGAGGAGAAGCGCCACAAAGGTCGCATTCAGATGAGCAAAGCATCTTCCTGATCATGCACCACCGGTTGCGGGGACAACTGCTAGTTTAGAAGGCATTCAAAGGGGAGTAGATAAATTCACAGAGGAGAAGTGATCTAGTTCTGGTTGTGACTCTTGATGACATTGTAGAGCCTCCATGTTCAAGAGCAACATATCCCTGCGCAACAGCAGCGGAATTACTGGTTTTGTCTTGCTGGTGGGCACAATTTTGGTTTCTTTGGGGAAAAGGACTTTCCCATGTTTTTAGGGGGTATCTTTTTCTGACTGGGGTATAATACAGCAGTCCACCTGCAACTAGTTTGCAGCTTTCCAAACCTTGCAGTGGTCCTCTGGTTGACCGTCCACAGTCATATGAATGGACAAGGAGCTCTAGCAAGGTGTCAAGCAAGGTGCCCCCACTGGCTGTTATATGTCCAGCTGTCCAGTTTTATGTCCAGCTGGAAAAGAAAATGCAAGCCAAGAATGTCTTTATAAATCCTGATGGGGGACAATTAAACAATTAAACCGTAAGAATCAATTGTACTGAATGTTCTAGGAAAAATAAAAGGGGTGCAATCAAGCACCCCCTTTTTGGATCTCTTTGCCCCAAAGAAGAAAATTAATTTTTAAACATAAATTTCTCCAGTCTAGACTTTCAGAGTTTCAAATTGTGATCCTTCTTATTCCGTTCTTCTTTTCCCCCCATGATGGCTCATGTCCAATACAGGATTTTGGAGGTGTTAAACAGAGGTGTTAAAATAAATACTAGATTTAGGGTGAAATCCAGAGTAACTATGGGGAGTACTTGCTCCAGAGTAGTAATAAGTTACTCTGGATTTCGATATGAATTTTCCATAGGTTTTCACTACGTGGTAGAGCAACTACGGGTGCACCCTACATGTCTCTTACGTGCTCTCGTAATTACTCTGGATTGTGCCCTTAGTCTGCTGACATATAACAGGCTTGCCTGAAAATCCATCAAGGGCCATTTCAAGAGTAAACTTTTTTAAAGTAGCCTTAAGGACACACTTTAAAAGGGGTGGGGGAGATAAGGAAATGTTTTGGTGCACAGAAGCTAAAGAGCAATTTTGTGATTTTAGTGCAAAGTACCATTTCAGTGTTAAGAAGGATCATTGTTGGCAAGTAGGTGAATTATATCGTTTAGCTGCTTCATCCTACACAGACACATAAAAATAGAGGTAGATGTTTGCCTGTTGTTCTTGCAGAGACACCTGATTTTTTTTCCTCTTCCATTTTTAGGACCTCCTTGACCGGCTGAAGGAGAAAATTCAACAAGGGGAAAAGGAAACCCTGGATCTGCAGGTTCCTGATTACGAAGCTGGAGATGTGGGTGACAGCTTGTACTCTGACCTTCAGAACCCTGAGCTCCTCCGTGCTGGCCAGCTCTGGTCTCCATCTGCCCTTCGTCAGGCTGAAGTGGTGGACCAGTGGAGGAGATTCCTGGCCTCTCCAAAGCGGAGGAGACACTTCTCCGGGTGCTTTGGGACTCGGCTTGAACGGATTGGAACCCAGACAGGGCTTGGCTGCAACATCTACAAAGCCCGTAGGTATCTCTTAAGAACCTTATCGAGGTCAATGATCTTGTGCCTATCACACACGTATTTCCAAAGGTCCATTTCAACGGGGAAGGGATCCACTGGCTCCCTTCCAACTCCATGATTCTATGATTTGTTGCGTCCACACATTACATTGTTAGGTGTGTACACCTGAAATGTAGAATATTGTGGTCACCATTTCAGATGGTAGGAGGCAAATAACAAAACAAAACTTGACTCAGTAATTTCTACTGGAACAAGCTTGCCTGCTCCTAAGTCAGTTTGACTGAGAGGGGAGATTACTCATATAAGTGTATCAATCCATGTGGGTGCAATCCTAAACTAAGCTGGCACAACTAACCCTACAATCCAGAGTAACTACGGGCGCACGTAAGAGACTTTACGTGCGCCCGTAGTTACTGCACCAGCTAGTGAAAACCTATGGGAAATTCATATTGCAATCCAGAGCAAATTGTTCTTACACCGGAGCAAGGACTCCCCGTAGTTACTCAGGATTGCGCCCTTAGTCTTCCCATTCCCGTAGTGGCATAGGGAGGCTAGGGAATGTCTGAAGTGGTGCACAAGTGTCTTACAACACTTTGGTGACCCTTGTGCTAGGGCTTATGGCCCATATCCTAAAGTCAAATTAAGGGCGCAATCCAGAGTAACTACGGGGAGTCCTTGCTCCAGTATAAGAACAATTTACTCTGGATTGCAATATGAATTTCCCATAGGTTTTCACTAGGTGGTACATGTAATGTCTCTTACGGGCTCCCGTAGTTATTGTGGATTGTAGTGTATGCCCTTTTTGATGGAGCAGTTAAGATGACTTTCCATAAAATAACACTAGAGGGTGATGTAACTGTGTGGACATGAACTGCTGTGGATCTTGCCCTAACTGGGGGTTAGGATTGCAGCCTCAATCAATGAGGAAGGAAGGAAAGGTCTTTGTAACATATTTTTATTGTTCTGTTTATTATCCTGTTGGATGAATCGAACTTTCAATTTCTTAAATATTCTTACAGAAATTATAAAAATAACATAAAAGCAGGTCTCCCTCAATCTTGGAAGACTATGGTTTCGTGCTTGGCGCTGCATATGCTGCATGCAAAGCACGAAAGCCTGGGTTGGATTGTTATGGAGGATAGGCTGTTATCCAAGCAGCAAATCCCCCCTCTCCACGCCACTGAATTAGTCCAATGGAAAGGCAGAGCCAATACGATTGGATCCAGCTGGTGTCGCAGAGCTGGGCTAAGGACAGGAGCTCACCCTGTCTTGTGGGGCCGACCCGGGTTCGAAACCTGGCCTGCTGGTTAACAGGCACAGTGTCTTAACCGCTTGCACCACCCACAGCCAACTGGACATAAGACTGGACAAATTTCACAGACAATAAGAGGGCAGTAAGAAATCCCAGACTTCAGTGTCATCTCATGCGCCGTTTAGTTTTTGAGGGTGGAAATACATGGAAAGAAGTACGGCAGAAAAGACAGAGCTGTTTTATCTGGTAACCATCTTGCTGAAGGGTCGAGAGGTGCAGGCATGTATGGGGTTCATATGCCAGCCTGCAGAAGAGCCTCACGTATGGCCATCTGATAGTTTCATGTCTTGCCAAAGCAAAAATCGTGTGTGACCAGGTGGTACTCAATAGTACTCAAGGGAGCAGTTTTATTGCTCAGGTTATTGCCTGGTGTGGTTTCCAAACAGATTCATGGAGAGAGAACAAGATTAAAGAGTCATTGTTGGAGCCACCCCAACTCTTGTAAAGAGCTGACCCCATACCACTCTTATTGCACCTATTTTCTTCTTTTTAGGTTCCTGGAGGAAACCCAGAAGCTGAAAGTCCAAGAAATATTTCTATCAATTTCTCAAGGACATTTTCCCCACCCAAAAACATCCTCTTTCCAAAGAACTCTTAATCTGTTTGAAATTAAGAAATTGCACCAAACCTCACACTGTATAAAAAGCATCTTCACACACTATAAACTGTTTTTGCATATTTTATGTTGGACCATCAAAATATTGTTTGTCCTTTTTACTGGGTTGGGGGCTGTGGGTGTGCATATCAATAAATATTTTGTAGAAATGAAGGTCTTTGCATTGATTGGGGCTTTGGAAAGTGGGGGGGGGACCACAAATGCAACTCATTGTGAACTACAAACCTCCCTTTGAAGCTGCTCATAACAATAAATAATAATGATTGTAGGAAGAACAAGCAATGAATATTGTGTTTCATGATTGAAAAGTCATATACCTCCTCTTGGTAATTCTTGCAAATAATCCCTACCATCTTTTGGTAGGGCAGAGAATATTTCCCTGACTTGATTCTGTATGCCTTGGGGGGCAATCCTAACCAATGTTTGAGCACTGGCATAGCTGTGCCAATGGGGTAAGTGCGTCATTCTGCAGTTATTGAGGTCTACTCAAAGTAAGAGAATGTTGCAAGGCATTGATCTCACCCTGGCACTGAAAAATAGGTTATGTTTGTTCCCTAAATATATGTAAAAGGGGGTACGGAAACACTGCAATAAAGCAAGACTTAGAGCGCCACTATGATCATATGGCTAAGTGGACTTCAAAGTGGGAGTCAGGACCCCCTTGGGGGGTTGTGACTTCACTTCCAGGGGGGTTGCAAAAAGCTGAGTACAGCCAACTTAGCATCTGGCATTGGGCACCTTTAATGTCCGTACCACTAATGTCCCTTTCATGACATCACTTGGGGGGGGGGTTCCTGGACAGATTAAGATTCTCAGATGGGGGTCCCAGGCTGAAATCCTTGAAATATGGCTGATCATGACATCATTTGTATGAGAGGGACTTGACTCCATGTGTGGCTTTGAGGAGAATTTGAACCCAGGGCTTCTTGGCACATGTTCCCAGCAGAAGCACTGGAAGAGAGCTCTCCTTTTCTTGAGGCCCTAAAAATCCAGTTTGTGGGAGGAACAGAGCGCATTGCAGGGGAGGAATGGAAGGGATCTGCACTTCAACATCTCCACTTGGGTGCTCCTTCCAGCCAAGAGAGCAGCAAATTCAGAACCTTGGACAGCAGCCAAGTGGCACTGCAGGGAACATGGAGAGCTGCCTTCCACTCACATCCATGTCACACCCTCAATCATCACCACCATCATCATCATCATCATCAACAACAACTTTTTATATATCCTCAAAGTGGCTTACAAAACATCCATAAAAACAGTAACAATAAAATCCAATACATTGAAATTGAATACATTAAACAGTTAAAAACAGACATCTAAAAATAATAAATATAAACTTCTTTGTGAAAACACTGATTAAAAACACTGATTAAAGACTATCTCTGCCCTGAATGGCAGCCTCTCCAGGGATTCAGACAGCAAGGGCTCTTTTTCAGCCTAGTTGGCCATCAATATTGGGGGACACTTCTGAGCCACCCCTCTTCTTTCCACTTGAAAGCATGGCACCACCTTCTTCTCCTGAACTACTGCGAAAGAAAGAAAGAAAGAAAGAAAGAAAGAAAGAAAGAAAGAAAGAAAGAAAGAAAGAAAGAAAGAAATTCCACTCCAGAATTGTCTTTGGTTTTTCCTTTTTCCAGGAATAAAACAAGTCCCCAAATAAAGGGGTTCTTCAGACTCAAATGGAGCCAGGCTTGTCCAACTGATTCCATCAATGAGGGCTTTTCACGTGGCTTGTCAGCTGAGGAACCTCAGAGAGTCAGGGATACAGTTCAGGATAGCTCTTGGAACTCACCGTCGCTATGTGTGGATTGAAATTCCATTCCTATCAAAACTATACTCCAGTGGTGGGCTTCAGGGGGTTCTAACAGGTTCTATGGAACCATTGGCTAATGAGAACAGGTTACTTCTGAGAACCGGTTACTAATGGGACATTGAACCTGTTGTTAATTGAGGTTATCAGGACATAGAACCTGTTGTTAATTTATTTGAATCCCACCACTGGGTGGGAGGCTTCACCACCCCAAAGCCAAGTTCCATGTGGGTCTGATGATACTGGGTGGTGGATTGGTTTTGGCCCATGGGCCATACATTGCCAGTCCTGGAGGAATCTGACTGAGCTGGTTCTAGGCCAAAAAACCTGGTCTGTGAAGCATCCAACTTTAAGGAAAATCAATGAGAAGGGCCCCCCTGAAAATTGATTTGGCACAGAGTAGTCCAGGTTCCAAAAGTCAACTTCTGGAGAAGTTCAAGCCTCCTTCTGTTTACTGTCAACAGGACACATCAGGTGACCAGAGTGGACCATTTCAAAAATGTGGCATTAACCCCAAAGACCTTCACATTTCTCCCAATGAGAAATATTATCAACCAGCAGCAGACCACCCCATAGCCCTTCCTATGAAATCCTAATGGTGAAATACTTCATCCCATGCTCTCCCTCTTCGTCCAGCCTTGCTTCTGACTGTGGATGCCTCCAGCCACTTTGCTCCCCACTCACCCCTCCTTTTGCATCTAACATCCAGAAATTCAACCGGCCTTCTGCAAACCGGATCCACTTCTCAGAGCTCTCTCTGTCTGTAAAGGGGTGCCAAGGTCATCATGATTCAATAAAACCAAAATGGTATCCAGTGTTTCTGTGTCTTTACTTAGAAGTCTTTAACCAAGATCTTGGTGGCTTCTGATATTCCACAGCACTGGTGCAGCAAAGCAGAACTATCCGTGGCCCGTGAAAGGCTACTCGGTGTCATGTCACCTCTCATGTCACCTCTTTCTGACCATCAGATCCTTTCCTTTCCCATCCTAATGCTGGAGGTGGCACAGACTGAAGCTTGAGTCCTTTGGCTTATCCAGCCTTACATGTCTTGGAAAGCTTGTGCTACTGGACCAGTGCCAGATGTATGTATAAGTCAAAGAAGCTATACCTTAGGACCCCATTCTCTTGATCCCCCCCCAAAAAAAAATTTAAAGAAAAAAACTGGATGTACGTTTCCAAAATATAAGATAAAAAACAAATAAAACCTAAATACAGCAACAGTGTTTTAGATAGCATATAGCAGGGTTTCTCAGTGCCTGGTCCGGGGACCATTGGAGGTCCTTGGCAGCTGCCTGATTGGCCTGCAAGACCTCTATGTGCCTCTTTCCCTCCTCACAGCCAGAGGGATCTGTCAGAGGATTGCAGCCTCAAACACCAATCCTATGACTGTCCATGAATAGTAAGTCCCATTGTAGTCAGTGGAGCTTACTCCCAGGAAAGTGCAGATCAGGTTGCAGCCTCAGAGTCCATTCCATTGCCTGTTATTCAGAAATAAGTCGCATGATCATCAATGAGGCTTCCTCTCGAAAAAGAGTGACTAGGATGGCTTTGTGCATTTTCAGTGAATCCTGCATTGGAAAAGGTTGAAAATCCCTGCTCTGAGTAGACATGCATTGAGACATTGGGCTCTGACAGAGTGACCATATGACCGGAAAAACTCAGATTTGTCCGGATTTTTAGCTTTCTGTCTGGCTGTCCCACATTTTGGCTTCATGTTAGAATTTCAAAGTGGTGCGCGGTACACCATCATGTCATATGTCGTTGGATTCATATTGAAGAGCAGAATTCAATGCAAAAATTGGTTTTGAAATATTTCCTTCCTATCAAAAGTTATGGCCAAAAAAGAAAAACTAAAAACCACAAAAAATACATTTTTGTCCATTTTTTTAAGTTGGTAGGGATTTTGGCGTTGGGGTTCAGGAATTTTGGTTTTGGCATCTGGTCAACCTGACTCTCACCTGCAATCCTATCCACAGTAACCCAGCAATAGTTCTATTTATTATAATGGGATTTACAGCTGGAGGCAGCTGTGCTGTGGTCTCGGCAGGTTAACCCTCCCTCCAGGTCATCAGAGACAGATCTCTTCCCCCACCCCTTGGATGGTCCCTGGAAAAATGTTTCCCCACAGAAACAGTCCCTGGGGCCAAAAAGGTGGAGGACCCCACTGGCATATAGCGTATATTCAACACAAAAAACACCAACAGTTTGTTGTTGATGAAGGACAGTTGGACATATAAAGGGCCCCATGACCTTCATCAAACCTAAATCCGGCCCTCTACTGTACACACACACACACACACACACACATTACTGGTATAGTAGACAAAAAACCAGGTGTCAGATTTTTATTAAAATTTATTAGAATTATTTTGATACCTTTGAAATCATTCTGTAAACCCAGGCAGCTTGCAGACACACATTCCCAAGCAGAACTTTCACAGGTTCCCAGGAGAAGGGATTATAATGATATTATATTATGATATAGTCAGCAGTAAATAGCCCACTTAAGACCTGTAAAGTCTGCTAATCTCAAACGAAACTAGAAAGGGATCCCCCCTTTGTCCTACCTGACCCTGCAGGGCTAGGCAGGAAGTGCTATTAAAAAACATCCTGGCAAGATAGAAAGACTTATTTGGAGCCCAAAGATTATATAATGAAAATAATATTTCAATTTCCCTTCTCCTTGTGTAAACAGAAGCCCGGATGGATCAAGTGAATGTAAAACCTGTAAGTGCTAGACGTTGTATAGCAATTATAAATGTTTTCCATTGTGAATTGTGTAATCATGTATCCTACCACATACTGTTCCTTTTCACAAACCAGGAAGCTCTAAAGATATGTGTCCTACCCCATTCTTTTCTTTTCCTAAGCCAAGAAGACTCTAGAGATAAAATCTATTCCTGTGTGAATTTCTCTTGTCATAAATAGAATAATCTCTTTATGTAAAGTTTGCCTACGTGACAGTTAAGCTATAAAAACTATGTGCAAATGTGTAAAGGTACTCTTTTTGGGACAGAAACCCTGTCCGACTGTAGTCTGGAGCTCCAATAAAGAAGTCTTTTGCTTGCATAAGCCTCTTCTGGGTTCTTCCTCATATTACCACTCATATTTCCATAACACTGGAACAGTGATTTATTGGATGCAGAGGTCCAAAGGAAGGCCAACACTTCCTATTCTCATTGAAACCCTAATTCAGGCAGAAGGACCATTGTGGAGATCCGTGCAAGGCTGGTGAGCTGCCCCTTCTGCCTGTTCCATCTCAGAAGGCACTCCGGTTGCCTAAGAAGAAAGAAGGAACCAGGAAAGAGCCGCGCTAGAGCTGAATGTGCTCCGTTTTAATTTCTGCATCAATCTTATCAGGAACTCCTTATGCTCTGGACAGGAGCAAGCAATAAAGTCATGGGACGGCACCATTGCTCATGGCTTTAGGGACGGCTTTTGTTTTCAAGCTAGGCTAGGCTGGGACTTGGGGGCTAATGAACCAGGAGCAATCCAGGAATAGGACGAAAGGTGCCTGTTCACTTGCCGTGAGGAAGGCCACAATGTTCCCCATGCAAGCACATGGTGGGTCTTTGCCTTTCCAAACTGCACTTGGTGCAAATCCAGACACAGTTGGTGTCTCCCAGCCGTGTCCAGAGAGGGTGCATAAATAGGCTGTGTCTCCAGCCAGGACAGGCTCTCTCTCTCTCTCTCTCTCTCTCTCTCTCTCTTAGTGCACCCTGCGGAGGAAACTCAGGTCCTGACCCATCATGAAGAAGGTGGCCCTCTTGCTGACACTGATGCTGCTGGTTTGGACTGCGGATGCTGGAGAAAAGGAATCAAAGGTAAGGGGAGACCAGATGGGAAGGCAGGGAGAGAGAACCTGAAATCCTTGCAGG
The DNA here is from genome assembly GCA_030015325.1 of Cryptoblepharus egeriae. NCBI lineage: Eukaryota > Metazoa > Chordata > Lepidosauria > Squamata > Scincidae > Cryptoblepharus > Cryptoblepharus egeriae. Next base: position 2,082,413 of record JAREYC010000010.1, read on the forward strand.
GCTCTGTGCTGGCAGTCCTGATGGAAGCCTGACAACAACCCCGGAAGGGGAATGTCAGTCTGATCCCCATACTGCAGAAAGGGGGAATTCAGGCCGGAAGGGAGTCACCTGCTTAGAGCCTCCTTTTGAGCCTGGGGCAAAGGAAGAACGCCACCTGCGGAGATCGGGATTCATACTGTGGTCCATTCGCGACAAACCAACCTCTGGAGATGCTGCAGGCACGATGGTGGTTGCCCTGGCTTTTCTGTGGGAGGCCTCAGGGTGTTTGCATTTTTCATGTTCAGCAAGGCTTTTCTGAAGACAACGATCTAGACAACCACGCAGGAGACAGACGGGCAAAGAGGCTGATCTCTGGAAGGGCCTTCCAGTCTTTGGCTAAGAGGGCAAATCCCACAGCCCTACGGAGCGAGGTTTGCCTGCAGTGGTGGACGCTGGTTTACCTGCTCCCTTTCTCCGCCTGATCACATCTGGAAGATGTGAGGCGAGACACAAAACAGGATAAGAGATGCAAACACTCTCCTTCCTTTACTTTCATGTAGGAGACCAGGAAGCAAAAGCTGGAGAGCTGTGGGAGAGGGAACACGTCTTCGAGGGATAGTGATGCAGCGGCATAGCTAGAGGGGGGCAGAGCCAGCAGTCTTGAAGGGAGCCTACCAGTGGCCCCTTGCACACCACTGCCATGCTCCCTCCAAGACTGACTGCTCCACCAGGGTGACCATATATGCCCTTTTCCAAGAGATGTCCTCTTTTGTAGCCTTGTGTCCTGGAAAAGAACTTCACTATTCTCCTTTTCCATTTCAGCAGGCAGCACACAGCCTTCTTGGAAGTAATAAATTATATATAATCATTTTAAATTTCAGGAAAAGCAACATAGGGTTTCAAAATAACTACAGAAAGGCTATATGCATGTGTTTAGCTTTGATGTTTGGTGATGTGCTACATTTTTTTTGCGTGCCCTGCATTTCAGGTGGTTTCCTTGTCCTCTTTTGCGGATTTGACATTTTGCGGATTTGTCACCCTGTTTGCCCCCCTCTAGCTATACCAAACTGATGCAGCATGGAGGGAAAAGGTCAAGGCAGGGTTAAGGGGTCAGCTAAACAAACTGCCGCTTCAAGCCTCACAATCCATGCGGCCTCAAGAAGTAAGAATATTTTGGAAAAGAACTTTCAAATTTTAGGTATAGCAAAAATATTGAACAGCTCATCTGTATCTCAGGTTCTCCAGTATCTCAGGCAACATAGGGGACTTTCCCGTATGTTCAGTCCCATGGATCAGTCTCCCAGGTTACAAATGGGGTTGGTGAGTCCACACCAGCCCTGCTGGTGACCAACATGTTGGGATCCCCCCACCCCAACACTGTGTCATGGGTCAAGGGCTTTAGGGCCGAGGTCTGAGGATGGAGGGTCCTGATAGGAGAGAGGCAGAGAATTTGTCCAGTCATTGCTGTAGAAAGAAGACCTCACCATTTTTCTCCTCTTAGCAGCTGGCCATCAACACTCGTGCCTTGGACGGAAGGGTTTATTCTGGGAAAGTGGTCCACAGAAGGAGAATTATGAGCTTTCTTTTGCCACTAAAATGTTATGGAAAGTGTCCTGACAAAAGTAGCAGGATTGATTCTGGGATCTACTAGGAGGAGACAGCAAGGATTATTCACTCAATTCTTTCGCAAGAAAAAATATTATGCAAAACCTCGTGGAGAAGGTTTACCAATACCAGAAGACATAACAAAAAAATTAAAGACCAACAAGAAAAACTAGAAAAAGAAATGAATGGATAAGAACACGCGTTGTAGTACAAACCATGGCTTTCTTTGGGGAACAGTTTGGTGTGTCCAGTGCTGGACAGAAGACCCTCCAAATCTTCCAGAGTCTACCTGTGACCTTCGTCTCATCAGTTGTCCCTCCAAGTCTCCTGGGACCTCCTTCCCCAGTAACTCCTTCCCAGTTCTTACCCCATGTAGCTTTTCTGATGGGGTCTTGCTCCATGACCAATAAATGCTCATCACACATCTCTTCAGTTTCTGTCTTGAGTTTTCAGTTTTATTTTATAGGAATGTCAGAAAAGGAGTAAGAGAAAGGTGAGAGAAAGCAGTGGTGGGCTTCAGGGGGTTCTCACAGGTTCTATAGAACCTTTTGCTAAAGAGTGCCTGGTTCTGAGAACCAGTTACTAATGGGACACCGAACCTGTTGTTAATTTAGGTTATTAGGACACCGAACCTGTTGTTAATTCCACCACTGGAAAAAGGGGTAAGATAAACTGAGATGAAGGTGAGATAAGGGGAAGGAATAGAGTGTCATATGGAAGAAGGGATTCATTTGTTCATAGCTGCTTCTGAAAGCAGAACTAGAACTAATGGGTACAAACTGCAAGAAAGGAGATTCCGGTTGGATATTCGGCAAAAATTCCTGACGGTCAGGGTACTTCGACAGTGGAACAGATTGCCAAGGGAGGTGGGGGACTCTCCCTCCTGGGGGATCTTCAGGCAGAGGCTCCACCAGCACCTGTCAGGGGGATTTCCTTCTATAGGCAGGGGGTTGATGACTTTCTGGGTCCTTTCCAACTCTAGGATTCTAGGAATCTAGAGAGAAGATAAAGGGGTAGGAAAAGGGGTGAGATAAAGGTAAGATAAAGGGGGAAGATAAAGATGAAATAAAAGAGAAACAAAGGGGCAGGAAAGGTGAAATAAAGGGGTAAGAGTCAGGAAAAAGAGACTGATTTTCTTGGTATGCTCAGTGACTGCTTTAGAGCAGTTAGTCCTGGAACCCACCAGAGGACAGGCAACCCTCGATTTCGTACGGAGCGGAACTCAGGAGCTTGTTAGGGAGGTAAGTGTTACTGAGGTGCTGGGAACAGTGACCGTGCTGCAATCTGCTCTGCCGTGAAAGTCAGGAAAAGAACGCCAAACAAATCTGCCATCTGCCATAACTTCCAAGGGGCAGACGAGTTGGGAAAAGCCGGAGAAAGGCGGGAACTAATTGATTGATTGATTGATTGATTGATTGATTAATAAATAAATAAAGAAAGAAAGAAAGAAAGAAAGAAAGAAAGAAAGGGAAGGTAAAGGGAGGTCAAATCTCACCAGAGTGTGTGGGAGCTATTTAAAACAACCATAATTGAGGCCATTGGACTAATTCAGTGGTGTGGAGAGGGGGGATTTGCTGCTTGGGTAACAGCCTATCCTCCATAACAATCTAACCCAGGCTTTCGTGCTTTGCATGCAGCATATGCAGCGCCGAGCACGCTACCATAGTCTTCCAAGACTGACGGAGGCCTGCTTTTAATTGAGGCCCAGCAGACATGCATACCGCAGAGAAGGAAAGGCTCAACTTTGGCTGCAATCCTAAAGACACTTTAATGGAAGTAAGATCTACTGAACACAATGGGGCTTACTTCTGAGGAGACTTGGTTAGGATTGTGCTCTAAGTGCAGGAGGGGGTCAGCATGTTAAAGAGGTGGTAAAGGGCACCTTCCTTCCTCAAATGGAAATCTTGCCGGAATGAGGAGAATAAAAACGAAGATAAAATCCGGCAAAAGGAGTGTAAAAAGGTGGTCCAGGAGCCAAGAGCGACTCTGAGGAAGGCAAGGCCAGCAATATCAAGGGGAACACTCAGAGCGTCTTCAAATACGTTAGCAGAAGGAAACCTGCCAGAGAAGGAGCTGGTCAGCTGGATGGTGAGGGAGGCCAAGTAAAAGTAGACTTTGAAATGCCAGAGAAACTTCACAAGTACTTTGAGTCTGTCTTCATGGCAGAAGACCTCGGGGAAATACTGCAACCAAACAACCCCTGCTTAGCAAAGAATTAAGACAGCTAGAGGTCACTTGAGAAGCTGTAGCGCCTTTAATGGACAGTTCAAAGGTCAACGAGTCACCAGCCCCAGATGGCATCCCCCAAGAGTCATTAGGGAACTGAAGAATGAAGCGGTTGATTTACTGACTTAAATATGCAGCTTGTCCCTAATGACGGCCATGGTCTCCAACGACTGGACGGCAGCAAAGATCACGTCCATCTTTAGAAAGGTGTGAATGCGAGGGGACCAGGAAACTACAGGCCGGTCGGTGTAATGTCGGTTCCAGGTAAGATGGTAGAGAGTCCCTTTTAAGACCAAATTGTAAAACCCATAGATGAGGAGGTTTTGCTCAGGGTTCTGTTAAGGTATATTTTGCCCCCAAAACCATTTGGCGCTCTTTGAAAGGTCAGCAGGTGGGTAGATGAGGGAGAACCTATGGACATCGTAGATCTGGATTTTCATAAGGGTGTTGATATGGTCTCTCTCCAAAGACTTCTGAGAAACTCACCAGTCAGGGTATTTGAAGGCAGGTCCACTCATGGATTGGGAACTGGTTGAGGGCAGGACACAGAGGTGGGTGTCAATGGGAAATTCTCACATTGGAATCAGGGGGAAAGAACCCTAACTTCACATACAGGTCAATGGGCTCTGAGCTATCTGTGACCGAGCAGGAAAGAGATCTAGGGGTGCTGGTGAAGAGCTCGATGAAAGTCTCACCCCAATGTGCAGAGTCAGCGAAGAAGGCAAATACCTTGCTTGGGTCATTAGAAAAGGGGTTGAGAAGAAAAGGGCAAAAATTATGATGCCATCATCCAAATTGATGGTGAAGCCACATTTGGAGTCCTGTGTCCAGTTCTGGTTGCCACATCTCAAAAAGAGTATAGAGGAAATGGAGAAGTTGCAGAGGAGAAAATGGTGGGTGGTCTGGGACACTTTCCGTACGAGGAAAGCTACAGCGTTTGGCTCTTCAGTCTAGAGAAGAGGCACTTGAGGGGTGACATGCTAGAGACGTACAAAATTATGCAAGGGATGGATAAAGTGGATGGAGAGATGCTCTTTTCCCATGTAGAAAACGGGGTCTGTAGGAATGATAATACCATCGTGTTATATATGGTTGGAAAGGAAATTTAATGCAGAATGCAATGAAACAGACTGCACTGGAATATCTATTCTCTATCAGAGGTTATGGTCAAGTAACCAGAAAATGAAAACCCAAAAGCCCATGGAACAAAAAGTGGATTTCTTAACTCAAACTTTCCTATGATACTGATTGCTCTGAGAGCCAATGAGATGAAATTCTGATACTGTGTGGAACTAATAAGAAGTTAATGTGAATCCGCTCTCATTTCCGTTTACAGTGGCGCCTCACGTAACAAATTTAATTCGTTCCAGAGGCTTGCTTGTTACATGAAACATTCTTTACATGAAGCGGATTTTCCCATAGGAAATAATGGAAACTCAGACGATTGGTTCCACAACCCCAAAAATATTCATAGAAAAATATGAACTGGATGTAAAAATGATGACAAAACACTGGAATTGAATTCAAAACATGCATTCAATGTGCATGATTCTATGAAGTCTACTTAGGCTGCTGTCCTAAAGACACTTTCTTGGGAGTAAGCCCCATTTAACAGAATGGGGATTACTTCTGAGCAGACATGGTTAGGAGGCTGCAATCAAAGACTCTTTCTTTTGCAATCAAAGACTCTTTCAAAGTGTCTGCCCACTTTCTCCTTCTCTCCATCCTGAGCCTCTCTCTCCTCTGCTCCCTTCTGGCTGGCCTTCCCTCTTCTCCACTGCTCTTCTCTCCCTCCGGCCACAGGAGGAAGAGCGCGGAAGTGTGGCTTTCGCTATGGGCAGGTGCACTAGGCAAATTGAGTGGGACTCAGTGGTGGGCTTCAGGGGGTTCTCACAGGTTCTACAGAAGACTTTGCTAATGAGCGCCTGGTTCTGAGAAACAGATATATAGAACCTGTTGTTAATTTATTTGAATCCCACCACTGGGTGGGAGGCTTCACCCCCCCCCCCCCGCCCCAAGCACAGTTCCATGTGGTTCTGATGATATTGGGTGGTGGGTTGCTTTGGTGTTTTATATAGCACTTGGGGTTTTATATAGCACTTGGGGTTTCTCAGTGCCTGGTCCGGGGACCATTGGAGGTCCTTGGCAGCGGCCTGACTGCCCTGCAAGACCTCTATGAGCCTCTTTCCCTCCTCACAGCCGGAGGGATCAGTCAGAGGATTGCAGCCTCAAAGACCAATCCAATGATTGTCTACTGAGTAGTAAGTCCCATTGTGGTCAGCGGAGCTTACTCCCAGGAAAGTGTGAACAGGATTGCAGCCTCAGAGCCCAACCCTATCTACTCAGAAATAAGTCCCATTGCAGTCAGTGGAGCTTACTCCTAGGAAAGTGCAGATAAGGTAGCAGCCTCAGAGTCCAATCCAATGCCTGTTATTCAGAAATAAGTCCCATGATCGTCAATGAGGCTTCCTTTTTGATAAGAGTGACTAGGATGGCTTTGTGCATTTTCCATGAATCCTGCATTGGAAAAGGTTGAAAATCCCTGCTCTGAGTAGACATGCATTGAGACATTGGGCTCTGACAGAGTGAGCATATGACCGGAAAAGCCCAGATTGGTCCGGATTTTTAGCATCCTCACTGGCTGTCCTACATTTTGGCTTCATGTTAGAACTTCACAGTGGTGCACAGTACCCCATCATGTCATGTGTCGTTGGATTCGTATTGAAGAGCAGAATCCAAGGCAAAAATCAGTTTTGAAAGATCTATCAAACGTTATGGCCAAAAATCCCCAAAAACCAAAAACCACAAAAATACATTTTTTGTCAATTTTTTTAAGTTGGTAGGAATTTTGGTGTTGGGGTTCAGGAATTTGGGGTTTGGTTTTTGGGTTTGACTTTCACCTGAAGTCCTATCCACAATAAACGAGAAATAGCTCTATTTAGGACTAGCGAAAGGCATATCCGCGTTGTCGGAGTAAAATTCCCCCCTATGCCATCCCCCGTATGCATCAACCCCCCATGCACAACTTCCCCCAAGTGCAATTTTCCTCATGCGCATCATCCCCTATGTGCAACTTCCCCCATATGCATCAACCCCCCATGCGCAACTCCTCCATGCGCATCAACCCCTATGCACAACTTCCCCATGAGCAAATTCCCCCATGTGTATCAATCCTCCATGCATAACTTCCCCATGCACAACTTCCCCCATGCGCATCAACCCCCCATGCGTATCAACCCCCATGCGCAACCTCCCCCATGCGCATCAACCCCCCCTGCGCAACTTACACTCAATGTGTAACTTTCCCCCTGTGCAAGTTCCTACCATGCGCAACTTTCCCCGTGTGCAGCTTCCCCCCCTGCGCAACTTCCCCCCATGCACAGCTTTCCAATATAGTAGACAAAAACCATTTATTAGAATTTATTAGAATTTATTAGAATTATTTGATACCTCTAAAGTCATACTGTAAATCCCAGGCAGTTCGCTGACAGGCAAGAAGCCTTCACTCAACTCTCACTCACTCCCCGGAGAAGGGATGATGACGTCACAATGTCCTGCCTCAGCTCTCAGGCTTTTGATGTGGTCAGCCTGAATAGCCCACTTAGCCTCAGTCAACTCTCACTCACTCCCCGGAGAAGGGATTATGACGTCACAATGTCCTGCCTCAGCTCTCAGGCTTTTGATGTGGTCAGCCTCAAGAGCCCACTTAGCCTCAGTCAACTCTCACTCACTCCCCGGAGAAGGGATTATGACGTCACAATGTCCTGCCTCAGCTCTCAGGCTTTTGATGTGGTCAGCCTCAATAGCCCACTTAGCCTCAGTCAACTCTCACTCACTCCCCGGAGAAGGGATTATGACGTCACAATGTCCTGCCTCAGCTCTCAGGCTTTTGATGTGGTCAGCCTCAATAGCCCACTTAGCCTCAGTCAACTCTCACTCACTCCCCGGAGAAGGGATTATGACGTCACAATGTCCTGCCTCAGCTCTCAGGCTTCTGATGTGGTCAGCCTCAATAGCCCACTTAGCCTCAGTCAACTCTCACTCACTCCCCGGAGAAGGGATTATGACGTCACAATGTCCTGCCTCAGCTCTCAGGCTTCTGATGTGGTCAGCCTCAAGAGCCCACTTAGCCTCAGTCAACTCTCACTCACTCCCCGGAGAAGGGATTATGACGTCACCATGCTTTGCCCATTGAGTGCTGTCAGTCAAAGCATTATTGTGGGTAGCGGAGATTAGCCCACTTGAGACTTCTAAAGCCTGCTTATCTCAATGGAACCACAAAGGGGGATCCCCTCCTTTTGTCCTCAGCTGACCCCGCAGCGCTAGTAAAGAGCGCTGATATGAATAGAATGGAAGCAGCTTTGCGAAAGGAAGGAAAACAATGCAAAAGAGATGTTGACTATCAGATAAGACGGAAGGACTTGCCTGAAGCCCAAAGATGATAAAATTAAAATAAAAATATTAATTCTTTTTCTTGTGTGAACGGAAGCCCGGATGGACCAGCCAGATGTGAAACCTTTACTTACTAGATAACAGTGAATGTTTTCCATTGTGAATTGTGTAATCCTGAATCCTACCACATTCTGTTCCTTTTCACCATCCAGGAAGCCTCCAGAGATAAATCTCTTCCTGTTTGAATTTCTCTTGTCAAAAACAGAATAATCTCTTTATGTAAAAGTTGCCCACGTGACAGTTACGCTATAAAAGTGTATGTGCAAATGTGCAAAGGGACTCCGTCTTCTTGTGGGGCAGAAACTCTGTCCGACTGTAGTCTGGAGCTCCAATAAAGATACCTTTTGCTTGCATAAGCCTCTTCCGAGTTTTTCCTGATATTTTCACTCATATTTCCATAACACCCCATGCACAACTTCCTCCCATGTGCAACTTCCCCCGTGCGCTGCATCCTCGCCAGTGCAACCTCTTCCTCCGAACAACATCCCCCAGTGCGCCAGGGTCTGAGCACCCAATTGGCTGGAGGTTATTCAGTCTCCCATGTTAAGTATAGGACAGAAACACGTTGCCCCCTTTTCAGGCCCTGAAGGATTAAATTTCTCCAGATGGTTCTTGGTATGTGTTCAGGTGACAGAAGGAACTCCCAGAATTCCATGCTTCAGGCCCAGCAGTTGGGGCGGAATGTTGCTGAGTCAGCAATTCTCAATGCAAAGTGTAGGGAGGAAAACGCGTTGCGCCCCTTTTCACCCCGTTCCAGTTGGAATTTCCGAAAACCGGTTCTTTATGCACCCCTCTGTCATGGAAGGAACACCCACCCCAAATTTCACGCTTCTAGGCCCAGCAGTTTTGGCACGGCGGTGATGAGTGAGTCAGTGAGTCAGTCAGTGAGTCAGTGAGTCAGTCAGTGACTTTTCTCTTTTATAAATGTAGATAATAGGGCTGTGGGTGGTGCAAGTGGTTAAGACGCTGTGCCTGTTAACCAGCAGGCCAGAGTTCGAGACCCGGGTCAGCCCCACAAGACAGGGTGAGCTCCTGTCCTTAGCCTAGCTCTGCGACGCAGCTGGATCCAATCGTATTGGGTCTGCCTTTCCATTGGACTAATTCAGTGGCGTGGAGAGGGGGATTTTCTGCTTGGATAACAGCCTATCCTCCATAACAATCCAACCTAGGCTTTTGTGCTTTGCATGCAGCGTATGCAGCGTCGAGCACGATATCATAGTCTCTCAAGACTGACGGAGGCCTGCTTTTAATGGGATTTACAGCTGGAGGCAGCTGTGCTGTGGTCTCGGCAGGTTAACCCTCCCTCCAGGGCGTCAGAGGCAGATCTCTCTCCCCACCCCTTGGATGGTACCTGGAAAAATTTATCCCCACATAAACAGTCTCGGGGGCCCAAAACGTGGAGGACCCCACTGGCATATAGCATATATTCAACACAAAAAACAGCAACAGTTTGTTGTTGACAAAGGACAGCTGGACATATAAAGGGCCCCATGACCTTCAATAGCTTAGGGCCTCATCAAACCTAAATCCGGCCCTGTACTGTACTGTACACACACACACACACACACACACACACACACACACACACACACACACACACACACACACACCATTCCCAAAGGAAATCCTACTGGAACAGTGATTTATTGGACGCAGAGGTCCAAAGGAAGGCCAAGACTTCCTATTCTCATTGAAACCCTAATTCAGGCAGAAGGACTGTTGTGGAGATCCGTGCAAGGCTGGTGAGCTGCCCCTTCTGCCCGTTCCATCTCAGAAGGCACTCCGGTTGCCTAAGAAGGAAGAAGGAACCAGGAAAGAGCCACGCTGGAGCTGAATGTACTCCTTAGCAGGATATGTTCTAGCTCTGCACAGAGATCAGCAGAATGGCAACAAGGAAGCCGCAGGTCAGTTGCATGACAAATCAACGTAGGGTGCCTTTTGGGGTATGGCAAGCTGGTGAGCTGCCCCTTGTGCCCGTTCCGTCTCAGAAGGCACTCCGGTTGTCTAAGAAGGAAGAAGGAACCAGGAAAGAGCCATGCTAGAGCTGAATGTACTCCATTTTAATCTCAACTTTCCTACATGCGCAACTCACCCCCATGTGCAACTTCCCCATACGCAACTTCCCTCCATGCGCAACTTCCCCCATGTGCAACTTTCCTACATGCGCATCATCCCCCCATGCGCAACTTCCCCCATGCGCAGCATCCTCGCCAGTGCAACCTCTTCCTCCGAACAACATCCCCCCAGTGCACCAGGGTCTGAGCACCAAATAGGCTGGAGGTTGGTCAGTCTCCCGTGTTGAGTATAGGACAGAAACACGTTGACCCTTTTTCAGCCCCTGAAGGGTTAAGTTTCTCCAGATGGTTCTTGGTGGGTGTTCAGGGGACAGAAGGAACTCCCAGAATTCCATGCTTCAGGCTCAGCGGAATGTTGCTGAGTCAGCAATTCTCAATGCAAAGTATAGGGAGGAAAACGCATTGCGCCCCTTTTCACCCCGTTCTGGTTGGAATTTCCGAAAACCGGTCCTTAGTGCACCCCTCCGTCACGGAAGGAACACCCACCCCAATTTTCACGCTTCTAGGCCCATCGGTTTTGGCAGGGTGGTGATGAGTCAGTGAGTCAGTCAGTGAGTCAGTCAGTGAGTGACTTTTCTCTTTTATATATATAGATGATGCTGTGATGCCAGTCTCTTCAAACCATTTTATGTGATCTGATTCTGTAGTACACCAGAGGAGATGGACTGGCTCCATCAGGAGCATCAGCTGCAATGAAAATGGAGATCAGAAGATGGGGAAAGGCAGGAGTCCTCACTTCCTCCACTGTACACAGACTGGATTAGTGCAGGGGTGAGCAAAGGTTTTGGCAGGAGGGCCACATCATCTCTCCAAAACAGTGACAGGGGCCAGGAAATTAATTTGCATTTCAAATTAGGGATGGAACTTCTATAAATGGATGAGCTTATTTCAAACACATATGAGAACACATGCATGTAGAACCACATGATACAAGTGTGTAGGTGGGTAGAATGAGATTGATGGACGAATCAGATGCCCCAGACGCAGCCAAACAGAAGCATGCACAGCTGCAGCACGCCAAATTTAAATGGCGACCACCAGGAAGCCATTTTCCCAGAGGCTGGCCACCTTCTCCTACTATCCCAGAGGAGAGGCTTGTTTTCTTGAGGCCTCCTGGAAATTCTGGAGGTCTGGCTACACTGGACATCACAACCTTGCTCTGGACAGAACTGTTGATAGTTGCAGGTGGGAAGGGGACGCACCAGCCTGAGGGATTCCTTTCCTCAGCCTGTATTCCCCATTGTAAGTCCTAAGGTGGATTTGAATCAAGGAGCAAGAAAAGCAGGGCTTGGACTGGGGTGGATTCTCCTGATTCCCCAGGGGGAAAAGTCTGTGTTGAATTGGTCAACAGGCAAAAACCTTGGCTTTGAAAGTGCAGCATCCACTCATGCATTGACCTGGAAGAGCCTCTGTTTGACACAACTATGGAGACCAGTAAGACCAACTGGTGAGGCCCTGCTGCCAGCTTCTGGATGGGCCAAAGTAGACATTCCTTAAAGCTGAGGAAGAGCTTGGCAGTGAGATGGGGCTAGGCTGGGACTTGGGGGCAAATGAGCCAGGAGCAATCCAGGAAGAGGACGGAAGGAGCCTGTTCACTTGCCGTGAGGAAGGCCACAATGTTCCCCATGCAAGCACATGGTGGGTCTTTGCCTTTCCAAACTGCACTTGGTGCAAATCCAGACACAGTTGGTGTCTCCCAGCCATGTCCAGAGAGGGTGCATAAATAGATCTGGCAGTGTCTCCAGCCAGGACAGGCTCTCTCTCTCTCTCTCTCTCTCTCTCTCTCTCTCTCTCTTTGTGCACCCTGCAGAGGAAACTCAGGTCCTGACCCATCATGAAGAAGGTGGCCCTCTTGCTGACACTGATGCTGCTGGTTTGGACTGTGGATGCTGGAGAAAAGGAATCAAAGGTAAGGGGAGGCCAGATGGGATGGCAGGGAGAGAGAACCTGAAATCCTTGCAGGGCTCTGTGCTGGCAGTCCTGATGGAAGCCTGACAACAACCCCGGAAGGGGAATGTCAGTCTGATCCCCATACTGCAGAAAGGGGGAATTCAGGCCGGAAGGGAGTCACCTGCTTAGAGCCTCCTTTTGAGCCTGGGGCAAAGGAAGAACGCCACCTGCGGAGATGAGGATTCATACTGTGGTCCATTCGCGACAAACCAACCTCTGGAGATGCTGCAGGCACGATGGTGGTTGCCCTGGCTTTTCTGTGGGAGGCCTCAGGGTGTTTGCATTTTTCATGTTCAGCAAGGCTTTTCTGAAGACAACGATCTAGACAACCACGCAGGAGACAGACGGGCAAAGAGGCTGATCTCTGGAAGGGCCTTCCAGTCTTTGGCTAAGAGGGCAAATCCCACAGCCCTACGGAGCGAGGTTTGCCTGCAGTGGTGGACGCTGGTTTACCTGCTCCCTTTCTCCGCCTGATCACATCTGGAAGATGTGAGGCGAGACACAAAACAGGATAAGAGATGCAAACACTCTCCTTCCTTTACTTTCATGTAGGAGACCAGGAAGCAAAAGCTGGAGAGCTGTGGGAGAGGGAACACGTCTTCGAGGGATAGTGATGCAGCGGCATAGCTAGAGGGGGGCATAGCTAGCAGTCTTGAAGGGAGCCTACCAGTGGCCCCTTGCACACCACTGCCATGCTCCCTCCAAGACTGACTGCTCCACCAGGGTGACCATATATGCCCTTTTCCAAGAGATGTCCTCTTTTGTAGCCTTGTGTCCTGGAAAAGAACTTCACTATTCTCCTTTTCCATTTCAGCAGGCAGCACACAGCCTTCTTGGAAGTAATAAATTATATATAATCATTTTAAATTTCAGGAAAAGCAACATAGGGTTTCAAAATAACTACAGAAAGGCTATATGCATGTGTTTAGCTTTGATGTTTGGTGATGTGCTACATTTTTTTTGCGTGCCCTGCATTTCAGGTGGTTTCCTTGTCCTCTTTTGCGGATTTGACATCTGGTCACCCTGTTTGCCCCCCTCTAGCTATACCAAACTGATGCAGCATGGAGGGAAAAGGTCAAGGCAGGGTTAAGGGGTCAGCTAAACAAACTGCCGCTTCAAGCCTCACAATCCATGCGGCCTCAAGAAGTAAGAATATTTTGGAAAAGAACTTTCAAATTTTATGTATAGCAAAAATATTGAACAGCTCATCTGTATCTCAGGTTCTCCAGTATCTCAGGCAACATAGGGGACTTTCCTGTATGTTCAGTCCCATGGATCAGTCTCCCAGGTTACAAATGGGGTTGGTGAGTCCACACCAGCCCCGCTGGTGACCAACATGTTGGGATCCCCCCACCCCAACACTGTGCCATGGGTCAGGGGCTTTAGGGCCGAGGTCTGAGCATGGAGGGTCCAGATAGGAGAGAGGCAGAGAATTTGTCCAGTCATTGCTGTAGAAAGAAGACCTCACCATTTTTCTCCTCTTAGCAGCTGGCCATCAACACTCGTGCCTTGGACGGAAGGGATTATTCTGGGAAAGTGGTCGACAGAAGGAGAATTATGAGCTTTCTTTTGCCACTAAAATGTTATGGAAAGTGTCCTGACAAAAGTAGCAGGATTGATTCTGGGATCTACTAGGAGGAGACAGCAAGGATTATTCACTCAATTCTTTCGCAAGAAAAAATATTATGCAAAACCTCGTGGAGAAGGTTTACCAATACCAGAAGACATAACAAGAAAATTAAAAGACCAACAAGAAAAACTAGAAAAAGAAATGAATGGATAAGAACACGCATTGTAGTACAAACCATGGCTTTCTTTGGGGAACAGTTTGGTGTGTCCAGTGCTGGACAGAAGACCCTCCAAATCTTCCAGAGTCTACCTGTGACCTTCGTCTCATCGGTTGTCCCTCCAAGTCTCCTGGGACCTCCTTCCCCAGTAACTCCTTCCCAGTTCTCACCCCATGTAGCTTTTCTGATGGGGTCTTGCTCCATGACCAATAAATGCTCATCACACATCTCTTCAGTTTCTGTCTTGAGTTTTCAGTTTTATTTTATAGGAATGTCAGAAAAGGAGTAAGAGAAAGGTGAGAGAAAGCAGTGGTGGGCTTCAGGGGGTTCTCACAGGTTCTATAGAACCTTTTGCTAAAGAGTGCCTGGTTCTGAGAACCAGTTACTAATGGGACACCGAACCTGTTGTTAATTCCACCACTGGAAAAAGGGGTAAGATAAACCAAGATGAAGGTGAGATAAGGGGAAGGAATAGAGTGTCATATGGAGGAAGGGATTCATTTGTTCATAGCTGCTTCTGAAAGCAGAACTAGAACTAATGGGTACAAACTGCAAGAAAGGAGATTCCGGTTGGATATTCGGGAAAAATTCCTGACGGTCAGGGTACTTCGACAGTGGAACAGATTGCCAAGGGAGGTGGTGGACTCTCCCTCCTGGGGGATCTTCAGGCAGAGGCTCCACCAGCACCTGTCAGGGGGATTTCCTTCTATAGGCAGGGGGTTGATGACTTTCTGGGTCCCTTCCAACTCTAGGATTCTAGGAATCTAGAGATAAGATAAAGGGGTAGGAAAAGGGGTGAGAAAAAGGTAAGATAAAGGGGGAAGATAAAGATGAAATAAAAGAGAAACAAAGGGGCAGGAAAGGTGAAATAAAGGGGTAAGAGTCAGGAAAAAGAGACTGATTTTCTTGGTATGCTCAGTGACTGCTTTAGAGCAATTAGTCCTGGAACCCACCAGAGGACAGGCAGCCCTAGATTTCGTACGGAGCAGAACTCAGGAGCTTGTTAGGGAGGTAAGTGTTACTGAGGTGCTGGGAACAGTGACCGTGCTGCAATCTGCCTTGCCGTGAAAGTCTGGAAAAGAACGCCAAACAAATCTGCCATCTGCCATAACTTCCAAGGGGCAGACGAGTTGGGAAAAGCCTGAGAAAGGCGGGAACTAATTAATTGATTGATTGAATAATAAATAAATAAATAAATAAAGATAATAAAGATAATAAAGATAAAGATGCCATAAATAAAGATGCCAATAAATAAAGATGCCATAACCCTTGACTTCCAAGGGGCAGACTAGTTGGGAAAAGCCTGAGAAAAGCGGGCACTAATTGATTGATTGATTGATTGATTAATAAAGAAAGAAAGAAAGAAAGAAAGAAAGAAAGAAAGAAAGAAAGAAAGAAAGAAAGAAAGAAAGAAAGGGAAGGTAAAGGGAGGTCAAATCTCACCAGAGTGTGTGGGAGCTATTTAAAACAACCATAACTGAGGCCAATGGACTAATTCAGTGGTGTGGAGAGGGGGGATTTGCTGCTTGGGTAACAGCTTATCCTCCATAACAATCTAACCCAGGCTTTCATGCTTTGCATGCAGCATATGCAGCGCCGAGCACGATACCATAGTCTTCCAAGACTGACGGAGGCCTGCTTTTAATTGAGGCCCAGCAGACATGCATAACGCAGAGAAGGAAAGGCTCAACTTTGGCTGCAATCCTAAAGACACTTTAATGGAAGTAAGATCTACTGAACACAATGGGGCTTACTTCTGAGTAGACTTGGTTAGGATTGTGCTCTAAGTGCAGGAGGGGGTCAGCATGTTAAAGAGGTGGTAAAGGGCACCTTCCTTCCTCAAATGGAAATCTTGCCGGAATGAGGAGAATAAAAAGGAAGATAAAATCCGGCAAAAGGAATGTAAAAAGGTGGTCCAGGAGCCAAGAGCGACTCTGAGGAAGGCAAGGCCAGCAATATCAAGGGGAACACTCAGAGCGTCTTCAAATACGTTAGCAGAAGGAAACCGGCCAGAGAAGGAGCTGGTCCGCTGGATGGTGAGGGAGGCCAAGTAAAAGTAGACTTTGAAATGCCAGAGAAACCTAACAAGTACTTTGAGTCCGTCTTCATGGCAGACGATCTCGGGGAAATACTGCAACCGAACAACCCCTGCTTAGCAAAGAATTAAGACAGCTAGAGGTCACTTGAGAAGCTGTAGCGCCTTTAATGGACAGTTCAAAGGTCAACGAGTCACCAGCCCCAGATGGCATCCCCCAAGAGTCATTAGGGAACTGAAGAATGAAGCGGTTGATTTACTGACTTAAATATGCAGCTTGTCCCTAATGACGGCCATGGTCTCCAACGACTGGACGGCAGCAAAGATCACGTCCATCTTTAGAAAGGGTAGGCGAGGGGACCAGGAAACTACAGGCCGGTCAGTCTAACTTTGGTTCCAGGTACGATGGTGGAGAATCTCTTTAAAGACCAAATTCTAAAACCCATAGATGAGGAGGTCTTGCTCAGGGTTCTGTAAAGGTAAGTTTTGCCTCATGAACCTTTTAGAACTCTTTGAAAGGTCAACATGTGGGTGGATGAGGGAGAACCTGCGGACATCGTAGATCTGGACTTTCATAAGGGGTTTGATATGGTCCATCTCCAAAGACTTCTGAGAAACTCCACAGTCAGGGAATTAGAAGGCAGGTCCACTCATGGATCGGGAACAGGTTGAGGGCAGGACACAGAGGTGGGTGTCAATGGGAAATTTTCACAGTGGAATCAGGGGGAAAGAATCCTAACTTCACCTTCAGGTTAATGGGCTCTGAGCTATCTGTGACCGAGCAGGAAAGAGATCTAGGGGTGCTGGTGAAGAGCTCGATGAAAGTCTTGCCCCAGAGTGTGGAGTGAGTGAAGAAGGCAAATACCTTGCTTGGGTCATTAGAAAAGGGGTTGAGAAGAAAAGGGCAAAAATTAAGATGCCATCATACAAACTGATTTTTGTATCATTTGGAGTCCTGTGTCCAATTTGTCCAGTTCTGGTCGCCAAATCTCAAAAAGGATATAGAGGAAATGGAGAAGTTTCAGAGGAGAAATTGATGGGTGGTCTGGGACACTTTCCGTACGAGGAAAGCCACAGCATTTGGGGCTCTTCAGTCTAGAGAAGAGGCACTTGAGGGGTGACATGATAGAGACACACAAAATTATGCAAGGGATGGATAAAGTGGATGGAGAGATGCTCTTTTCCCATGTAGAAAAGGGGGTCTGTATGAAAAATAATACCATATATGGTTGGAAAGGAAATTTAATGCAGAATGCAATGAAACAGACTGCACTGGAATATCTACTCTCTATCAGAGGTTATGGTCAACTAACCAGAAAATGAAAACCCAAAAGCCCATGGAACAAAAAGTGGATTTTCTTAACTCAAACTTTCCCAATATACTGATTGCTCTGAGAGCCAATGAGATGAAATTCTGATACTGTGTGGAACTAATAAGAAGTTAATGTGAATCCGCTCTCATTTCCATTTACAGTGGCGCCTCACGTAACAAATTTAATTCGTTCCAGAGGCTTGTTTGTTACATGAAACATTCTTTACATGAAGCGGATTTTCCCATAGGAAATAATGGAAACTCAGACGATTGGTTCCACAACCCCAAAAATATTCATATAAAAATATGAACTGGATGTAAAAATGATGACAAAACACTGGAATTGAATTCAAAACATGCATTCAATGTGCATGATTCTATGAAGTCTACTTAGGCTGCTGTCCTAAAGACACTTTCTTGGGAGTAAGCCCCATTTAACAGAATGGGGATTACTTCTGAGTAGACATGGTTAGGAGGCTGCAGTCAAAGACTCTTTCTTTTGCAATCAAAGACTCTTTCAAAGTGTCTGCCCACTTTCTCCTTCTCTCCATCCTGAGCCTCTCTCTCCTCTGCTCCCTTCTGGCTGGCCTTCCTTCTTCTCCACTGCTCTTCTCTCCCTCCGGCCACAGGAGGAAGAGCGCGGAAGTGTGGCTTTCGCTATGGGCAGGTGCACTAGGCAAATTGAGTGGGACTCAGTGGTGGGCTTCAGGGGGTTCTCACAGGTTCTATAGAAGACTTTGCTAATGAGCGCCTGGTTCTGAGAAACAGATATATAGAACCTGTTGTTAATTTATTTGAATCCCACCACTGGGTGGGAGGCTTCACCCCCCCCCCCCGCCCCAAGCACAGTTCCATGTGGTTCTGATGATATTGGGTGGTGGGTTGCTTTGGTGTTTTATATAGCACTTGGGGTTTTATATAGCACTTGGGGTTTCTCAGTGCCTGGTCCGGGGACCATTGGAGGTCCTTGGCAGCTGCCTGACTGCCCTGCAAGACCTCTATGTGCCTCTTTCCCTCCTCACAGTCGGAGGGATCAGTCAGAGGATTGCAGCCTCAAAGACCAATCCAATGATTGTCTACTGAGTAGTAAGTCCCATTGTAGTCAGCAGAGCTTACTCCCAGGAAAGTGTGAACAGGATTGCAGCCTCAGAGCCCAACCCTATCTACTCAGAAATAAGTCCCATTGCAGTCAGTGGAGCTTACTCCTAGGAAAGTGCAGATAAGGTAGCAGCCTCAGAGTCCAATCCAATGCCTGTTATTCAGAAATAAGTCCCATGATCGTCAATGAGGCTTCCTTTTTGATAAGAGTGACTAGGATGGCTTTGTGCATTTTCCATGAATCCTGCATTGGAAAAGGTTGAAAATCCCTGCTCTGAGTAGACATGCATTGAGACATTGGGCTCTGACAGAGTGAGCATATGACCGGAAAAGCCCAGATTGGTCCGGATTTTTAGCATCCTCACTGGCTGTCCTACATTGGCTGTCCATGTTAGAACTTCACAGTGGTGCACAGTACCCCACCATGTCATATGTCGTTGGATTCGTACTGAAGAGCAGAATCCAAGGCAAAAATTGGTTTTGAAAGATCTATCAAACGTTATGGCCAAAAATCCCAAAAAACAAAAACCACAAAAATACATTTTTTGTCAATTTTTTTAAGTTGGTAGGAATTTTGGTGTTGGGGTTCAGGAATTTGGGGTTTGGTTTTTGGGTTTGACTTTCACCTGAAGTCCTATCCACAATAAACGAGAAATAGCTCTATTTATGACTAGCGAAAGGCATATCCGCGTTGTTGGAGTAAAATTCCCCCGTATGCCATCCCCCATATGCATCAACCCCCCATGCACAACTTCCCCCAAGTGCAATTTTCCTCATGCGCATCATCCCCTATGTGCAACTTCCCCCATATGCATCAACCCCCCATGCGCAACTCCTCCATGCACATCAACCCCTATGCACAACTTCCCCATGCGCAACTTCCCCATGAGCAAATTCCCCCATGTGTATCAATCCTCCATGCATAACTTCCCCATGCACAACTTCCACCATGCGCATCAACCCCCCATGCGCAACCTCCCCCATGCGCATCAACCCCCCATGCGCAACTTACACCCAATGTGCAACTTCCCCCATGTGCAACTTCCCCCATGCTCAACTTCCCATCATGCGCAACTTTCCCCCTGTGCAACTTCCCCCCCTGCGCAACTTCCCCCCATGCACAGCTTTCCAATATAGTAGACCAAAACCACTTATTAGAATTTATTAGAATTTATTAGAATTATTTGATACCTCTAAAGTCCTACTGTAAATCCCAGGCAGTTCGCTGACAGGCAAGAAGCCTTCACTCAACATTCACAGGCTCCCCGGAGAAGGGATTATGACGTCACAACGTCCTGCCTCAGCTCTCAGGCTTTTGATGTGGTCAGCCTCAAGAGCCCACTTAGCCTCAGTCAACTCTCACTCACTCCCCGGAGAAGGGCTTATGACGTCACAATGTCCTGCCTCAGCTCTCAGGCTTTTGATGTGGTCAGCCTCAAGAGCCCACTTAGCCTCAGTCAACTCTCACTCACTCCCCGGAGAAGGGATTATGACGTCACAATGTCCTGCCTCAGCTCTCAGGCTTTTGATGTGGTCAGCCTCAAGAGCCCACTTAGCCTCAGTCAACTCTCACTCACTCCCCGGAGAAGGGATTATGACGTCACCATGCTTTGCCCATTGAGTGCTGTCAGTCAAAGCATTATTGTGGGTAGCGGAGATTAGCCCACTTGAGACTTCTAAAGCCTCCTTATCTCAATGGAACCACAAAGGGGGATCCCCTCCTTTTGTCCTCAGCTGACCCCGCAGCGCTAGTAAAGAGCGCTGATATGAAATAGAATGGAAGCAGCTTTGCGAAAGGAAGGAAAACAACGCAAAAGAGATATTGACTATCAGATAAGACGGAAGGACTTGCCTGAAGCCCAAAGATGATAAAATTAAAATAAAAATCTTAATTCTTTTTCTTGTGTGAAAGGAAGCCCGGATGGACCAGCCAGATGTGAAACCTATACTTACTAGATAACAGTGAATGTTTTCCATTGTGAATTGTGTAATCCTGAATCCTACCACATTCTGTTCCTTTTCACCATCCAGGAAGCCTCCAGAGATAAATCTCTTCCTGTTTGAATTTCTCTTGTCAAAAACAGAATAATCTCTTTATGTAAAAGTTGCCTACGTGACAGTTACGCTATAAAAGTGTATGTGCAAATGTGCAAAGGGACTCCGTCTTTTTGTGGGACAGAAACTCTGTCCGACTGTAGTCTGGAGCTCCAATAAAGATACCTTTTGCTTGCATAAGCCTCTTCCGAGTTTTTCCTGATATTTTCACTCATATTTCCATAACACCCCATGCACAACTTCCTCCCATGTGCAACTTCCCCCATGCGCTGCATCCTTGCCAGTGCAACCTCTTCCTCCGAACACCATCCCCCAGTGCACCAGGGTCTGAGCACCAAACTGGCTGGATGTTGTTCAGTCTGCAATGTTAAGTATAGGACAGAAACACGTTGCCCCCTTTTCAGGCCCTGAAGGATTAAATTTCTCCACCTGGTTTTTGGTGGGTGTTCAGGTGACAGAAGGAACTCCCAGAATTCCATGCTTCAGGCCCAGCAGTTGGGGCCGAATGTT
Source organism: Cryptoblepharus egeriae (assembly GCA_030015325.1). NCBI lineage: Eukaryota > Metazoa > Chordata > Lepidosauria > Squamata > Scincidae > Cryptoblepharus > Cryptoblepharus egeriae. Next base: position 2,103,497 of record JAREYC010000010.1, read on the forward strand.
GCTGAGTCAGCAATTCTCAATGCAAAGTGTAGGGAGGAAAACGCGTTGCGCCCCTTTTCACCCCCTTCCCGTTGGAATTTCCGAAAACCGGTTCTTTGTGCACCCCTCTGTCATGGAAGGAACACCCACCCCAAATTTCACGCTTATAGGCCCAGCAGTTTTGGCACGGCGGTGATGAGTGAGTCAGTCAGTGAGTCAGTCAGTGAGTCAGTCAGTCAGTGACTTTTCTCTTTTATATCTATAGATAATAGGGCTGTGGGTGGTGCAAGTGGTTAAGACGCTGTGCCTGTTAACCAGCAGGCCAGGGTTCGAGACCCGGGTCAGCCCCACAAGACAGGGTGAGCTCCTGTCCTTAGCCCAGCTCTGCGACACCAGCTGGATCCAATCGTATTGGCTTTGCCTTTCCATTGGACTAATTCAGTGGCGTGGAGAGGGGGATTTTCTGCTTGGATAACAGCCTATCCTCCATAACAATCCAACCTAGGCTTTTGGGCTTTGCATGCAGCGTATGCAGCGCCGAGCACAATATCATAGTCTCTCAAGACTGACGGAGGCCTGCTTTTAATGGGATTTACAGCTGGAGGCAGCTGTGCTGTGGTCTCGGCAGGTTAACCCTCCCTCCAGGGCGTCAGAGGCAGATCTCTCTCCCCACCCCTTGGATGGTACCTGGAAAAATTTATCCCCACATAAACAGTCTCGGGGGCCCAAAACGTGGAGGACCCCACTGGCATATAGCATATATTCAACACAAAAAACAGCAACAGTTTGTTGTTGACAAAGGACAGCTGGACATATAAAGGGCCCCATGACCTTCAATAGCTTAGGGCCTCATCAAACCTAAATCCGGCCCTGTACTGTACTGTACTGTACACACACACACACACACACACACACACACACACACACACACACACACACACACACACACCATTCCCAAAGGAAATCCTACTGGAACAGTGATTTATTGGACGCAGAGGTCCAAAGGAAGGCCAAGACTTCCTATTCTCATTGAAACCCTAATTCAGGCAGAAGGACTGTTGTGGAGATCCGTGCAAGGCTGGTGAGCTGCCCCTTCTGCCCGTTCCATCTCAGAAGGCACTCCGGTTGCCTAAGAAGGAAGAAGGAACCAGGAAAGAGCCACGCTGGAGCTGAATGTACTCCTTAGCAGGATATGTTCTAGCTCTGCACAGAGATCAGCAGAATGGCAACAAGGAAGCCGCAGGTCAGTTGCATGACAAATCAACGTAGGGTGCCTTTTGGGGTATGGCAAGCTGGTGAGCTGCCCCTTGTGCCTGTTCCGTCTCAGAAGGCACTCCAGTTGTCTAAGAAGGAAGAAGGAACCAGGAAAGAGCCATGCTAGAGCTGAATGTACTCCATTTTAATCTCAACTTTCCTACATGCGCAACTCACCCCCATGTGCAACTTCCCCATACGCAACTTCCCTCCATGCGCAACTTCCCCCATGTGCAACTTTCCTACATGCGCATCATCCCCCCACGCGCAACTTCCCCCATGCGCAGCATCCTCGCCAGTGCAACCTCTTCCTCCGAACAACATCCCCCCAGTGCACCAGGGTCTGAGCACCAAATAGGCTGGAGGTTGGTCAGTCTCCCGTGTTGAGTATAGGACAGAAACACGTTGACCCTTTTTCAGCCCCTGAAGGGTTAAGTTTCTCCAGATGGTTCTTGGTGGGAGTTCAGGTGACAGAAGGAACTCCCAGAATTCCATGCTTCAGGCCCAGCAGTTGGGGAGGAATGTTGATGAGTCAGCAATTCTCAATGCAAAGTATAGGGAGGAAAACGCGATGCGCCCCTTTTCACCCCGTTCCGGTTGGAATTTCCGAAAACCGGTTCTTAGTGCACCCCTCCGTCACGGAAGGAACACCCACCCCAATTTTCACGCTTCTAGGCCCATCGGTTTTGGCAGGGTGGTGATGAGTCAGTGAGTCAGTCAGTCAGTCAGTCAGTGAGTGACTTTTCTCTTTTATATATATAGATGACGCTGTGATGCCAATCTCTTCAAACTATTTTATGTGATCTGATTCTGTAGTACACCAGAGGAGATGGACTGGCTCCATCAGGAGCATCAGCTGCAATGAAAATGGAGATCAGAAGATGGGAAAAGGCAGGAGTCCTCACTTCCTCCACTGTACACAGACTGGATTAGTGCAGGGGTGAGCAAAGGTTTCGGCAGGAGGGCCACATCATCTCTCCAAAACAGTGACAGGGCCAGGAAATTAATTTGCATTTCAAATTAGGGATGGAACTTCTATAAATGGATGAGCTTATTTCAAACACATATGAGAACACATGCATGTAGAACCACATGATACAAGTGTGTAGGTGGGTAGAATGAGATTGATGGACGAATCAGATGCCCCAGACGCAGCCAAACAGAAGCATGCACAGCTGCAGCACGCCAAATTTAAATGGCGACCACCAGGAAGCCATTTTCCCAGAGGCTGGCCACCTTCTCCTACTATCCCAGAGGAGAGGCTTGTTTTCTTGAGGCCTCCTGGAAATTCTGGAGGTCTGGCTACACTGGACATCACAACCTTGCTCTGGACAGAACTGTTGATAGTTGCAGGTGGGAAGGGGACGCACCAGCCTGAGGGATTCCTTTCCTCAGCCTGTATTCCCCATTGTAAGTCCTAAGGTGGATTTGAATCAAGGAGCAAGAAAAGCAGGGCTTGGACTGGGGTGGATTCTCCTGATTCCCCAGGGGGAAAAGTCTGTGTTGAATTGGTCAACAGGCAAAAACCTTGGCTTTGAAAGTGCAGCATCCACTCATGCATTGACCTGGAAGAGCCTCTGTTTGACACAACTATGGAGACCAGTAAGACCAACTGGTGAGGCCCTGCTGCCAGCTTCTGGATGGGCCAAAGTAGACATTCCTTAAAGCTGAGGAAGAGCTTGGCAGTGAGATGGGGCTAGGCTGGGACTTGGGGGCAAATGAGCCAGGAGCAATCCAGGAAGAGGACGGAAGGAGCCTGTTCACTTGCCGTGAGGAAGGCCACAATGTTCCCCATGCAAGCACATGGTGGGTCTTTGCCTTTCCAAACTGCACTTGGTGCAAATCCAGACACAGTTGGTGTCTCCCAGCCATGTCCAGAGAGGGTGCATAAATAGATCTGGCTGTGTCTCCAGCCAGGACAGGCTCTCTCTCCCTCTCTCTCTCTCTCTCTCTCTCTCTCTCTCTCTCTTTGTGCACCCTGCGGAGGAAACTCAGGTCCTGACCCATCATGAAGAAGGTGGCCCTCTTGCTGACACTGATGCTGCTGGTTTGGACTGCGGATGCTGGAGAAAAGGAATCAAAGGTAAGGGGAGACCAGACGGGAAGGCAGGGAGAGAGAACCTGAAATCCTTGCAGGGCTCTGTGCTGGCAGTCCTGATGGAAGCCTGACAACAACCCCGGAAGGGGAATGTCAGTCTGATCCCCATACTGCAGAAAGGGGGAATTCAGGCCGGAAGGGAGTCACCTGCTTAGAGCCTCCTTTTGAGCCTGGGGCAAAGGAAGAACGCCACCTGTGGAGATCGGGATTCATACTGTGGTCCATTCACGACAAACCAACCTCTGGAGATGCTGCAGGCACGATGGTGGTTGCCCTGGCTTTTCTGTGGGAGGCCTCAGGGTGTTTGCATTTTTCATGTTCAGCAAGGCTTTTCTGAAGACAACGATCTAGACAACCACGCAGGAGACAGACGGGCAAAGAGGCTGATCTCTGGAAGGGCATTCCAGTCTTTGGCTAAGAGGGCACATCCCACAGCCCTACGGAGCGAGGTTTGCCTGCAGTGGTGGACGCTGGTTTACCTGCTCCCTTTCTCCGCCTGATCACATCTGGAAGATGTGAGGCGAGACACAAAACAGGATAAGAGATGCAAACACTCTCCTTCCTTTACTTTCATGTAGGAGACCAGGAAGCAAAAGCTGGAGAGCTGTGGGAGAGGGAACACGTCTTCGAGGGATAGTGATGCAGCGGCATAGCTAGAGGGGGGCATAGCTAGCAGTCTTGAAGGGAGCCTACCAGTGGCCCCTTGCACACCACTGCCATGCTCCCTCCAAGACTGACTGCTCCACCAGGGTGACCATATATGCCCTTTTCCAAGAGATGTCCTCTTTTGTAGCCTTGTGTCCTGGAAAAGAACTTCACTATTCTCCTTTTCCATTTCAGCAGGCAGCACACAGCCTTCTTGGAAGTAATAAATTATATATAATCATTTTAAATTTCAGGAAAAGCAACATAGGGTTTCAAAATAACTACAGAAAAGCTATATGCATGTGTTTAGCTTTGATGTTTGGTGATGTGCTACATTTTTTTTGCGTGCCCTGCATTTCAGGTGGTTTCCTTGTCCTCTTTTGCGGATTTGACATCTGGTCACCCTGTTTGCCCCCCTCTAGCTATACCAAACTGATGCAGCATGGAGGGAAAAGGTCAAGGCAGGGTTAAGGGGTCAGCTAAACAAACTGCCGCTTCAAGCCTCACAATCCATGCGGCCTCAAGAAGTAAGAATATTTTGGAAAAGAACTTTCAAATTTTAGGTATAGCAAAAATATTGAACAGCTCATCTGTATCTCAGGTTCTCCAGTATCTCAGGCAACATAGGGGACTTTCCCGTATGTTCAGTCCCATGGATCAGTCTCCCAGGTTACAAATGGGGTTGGTGAGTCCACACCAGCCCTGCTGGTGACCAACATGTTGGGATCCCCCCACCCCAACACTGTGCCATGGGTCAGGGGCTTTAGGGCCGAGGTCTGAGCATGGAGGGTCCAGATAGGAGAGAGGCAGAGAATTTGTCCAGTCATTGCTGTAGAAAGAAGACCTCACCATTTTTCTCCTCTTAGCAGCTGGCCATCAACACTCGTGCCTTGGACGGAAGGGTTTATTCTGGGAACGTGGTTGACAGACAGACTAGAAGAGAAATAACTGATGATGAAGTAACGCCACCACCAGAAAGTTATTTTGTCAGAGATGCAATAATACTAAGAAAACTAAACAAAAAAAGAAACGTATAGACAAGCATTGTAGTACAAACCATGGCTTTCTTTGGGTTTGGTGTGTCCAGTGCTGGACAGAAGACCCTCCAAATCTTCCAGAGTCTACCTGTGACCTTCGTCTCATCAGTTGTCCCTCCAAGTCTCCTGGGACCTCCTTCCCCAGTAACTCCTTCCCAGTTCTCACCCCATGTAGCTTTTCTGATGGGGTCTTGCTCCATGACCAATAAATGCTCATCACACATCTCTTCGGTTTCTGTCTTGAGTTTTCAGTTTTATTTTATAGGAATGTCAGAAAAGGAGTAAGAGAAAGGTCAGAGAAAGCAGTGGTGGGCTTCAGGGGGTTCTCACAGGTTCTATAGAACCTTTTGCTAAAGAGTGCCTGGTTCTGAGAACCAGTTACTAATGGGACACCGAACCTGTTGTTAATGTAGGTTATTAGGACACAGAACCTGTTGTTAATTCCCCCACTGGAAAAAGGGGTAAGATAAACTGAGATGAAGGTGAGATAAGGGGAAGGAATAGGGTGTCATATGGAGGAAGGGATTCATTTGTTCATAGCTGCTTCTGAAAGCAGAACTAGAACTAATGGGTACAAACTGCAAGAAAGGAGATTCCGGTTGGATATTCGGCAAAAATTCCTGACGGTCAGGGTACTTCGACAGTGGAACAGATTGCCAAGGGAGGTGGTGGACTCTCCCTCCTGGGGGATCTTCAGGCAGAGGCTCCACCAGCACCTGTCAGGGGGATTTCCTTCTATAGGCAGGGGGTTGATGACTTTCTGGGTCCCTTCCAACTCTAGGATTCTAGGAATCTAGAGAGAAGATAAAGGGGTAGGAAAAGGGGTGAGATAAAGGTAAGATAAAGGGGGAAGATAAAGATGAAATAAAAGAGAAACAAAGGGGCAGGAAAGGTGAAATAAAGGGGTAAGAGTCAGGAAAAAGAGACTGATTTTCTTGGTATGCTCAGTGACTGCTTTAGAGCAATTAGTCCTGGAACCCACCAGAGGACAGGCAGCCCTCGATTTCGTACGGAGCAGAACTCAGGAGCTTGTTAGGGAGGTAAGTGTTACTGAGGTGCTGGGAACAGTGACCGTGCTGCAATCTGCCTTGCCGTGAGAGTCAGGAAAAGAACGCCAAACAAATCTGCCATCTGCCATAACTTCCAAGGGGCAGACTAGTTGGGAAAAGCCAGAGAAAGGCGGGAACTAATTGATTGATTGATTGATTGATTGATTAATAAATAAATAAATAAAGAAAGAAAGAAAGAAAGAAAGAAAGGAAGAAAGAAAGGGAAGGTAAAGGGAGGGCAAATCTCACCAGAGTGTGTGGGAGCTATTTAAAACAACCATAATTGAGGCCATTGGACTAATTCAGTGGTGTGGAGAGGGGGGATTTGCTGCTTGGGTAACAGCCTATCCTCCATAACAATCTAACCCAGGCTTTCGTGCTTTGCATGCAGCATATGCAGCGCCGAGCACCATACCATAGTCTTCCAAGACTGACGGAGGCCTGCTTTTAATTGAGGCCCAGCAGACATGCATAACGCAGAGAAGGAAAGGCTCAACTTTGGCTGCAATCCTAAAGACACTTTAATGGAAGTAAGATCTACTGAACACAATGGGGCTTACTTCTGAGTAGACTTGGTTAGGATTGTGCTCTAAGTGCAGGAGGGGGTCAGCATGTTAAAGAGGTGGTAAAGGGCACCTTCCTTCCTCAAATGGAAATCTTGCCGGAATGAGGAGAATAAAAAGGAAGATAAAATCCGGCAAAAGGAATGTAAAAAGGTGGTCCAGGAGCCAAGAGCGACTCTGAGGAAGGCAAGGCCAGCAATATCAAGGGGAACACTCAGAGCGTCTTCAAATACGTTAGCAGAAGGAAACCGGCCAGAGAAGGAGCTGGTCCGCTGGATGGTGAGGGAGGCCAAGTAAAAGTAGACTTTGAAATGCCAGAGAAACTTCACAAGTACTTTGAGTCCGTCTTCATGGCAGACGATCTCGGGGAAATACTGCAACCGAACAACCCCTGCTTAGCAAAGAATTAAGACAGCTAGAGGTCACTTGAGAAGCTGTAGCGCCTTTAATGGACAGTTCAAAGGTCAACGAGTCACCAGCCCCAGATGGCATCCCCCAAGAGTCATTAGGGAACTGAAGAATGAAGCGGTTGATTTACTGACTTAAATATGCAGCTTGTCCCTAATGACGGCCATGGTCTCCAACGACTGGACGGCAGCAAAGATCACGTCCATCTTTAGAAAGGGTAGGCGAGGGGACCAGGAAACTACAGGCCGGTCAGTCTAACGTTGGTTCCAGGTACGATGGTGGAGAATCTCTTTAAAGACCAAATTCTAAAACTCATAGATGAGGAGGTCTTGCTCAGGGTTCTGTAAAGGTAAGTTTTGCCTCATGAACCTTTTAGAACTCTTTTAAAGGTCAACATGTGGGTGGATGAGGGAGAACCTGCGGACATCGTAGATCTGGACTTTCATAAGGGGTTTGATATGGTCCATCTCCAAAGACTTCTGAGAAACTCACCAGTCAGGGAATTAGAAGGCAGGTCCACTCATGGATCGGGAACAGGTTGAGGGCAGGACACAGAGGTGGGTGTCAATGGGAAATTCTCACATTGGAATCAGGGGGAAAGAACCCTAACTTCACATACAGGTCAATGGGCTCTGAGCTATCTGTGACCGAGCAGGAAAGAGATCTAGGGGTGCTGGTGAAGAGCTCGATGAAAGTCTTGCCCCAGAGTGTGGAGTGAGTGAAGAAGGCAAATACCTTGCTTGGGTCATTAGAAAAGGGGTTGAGAAGAAAAGGGCAAAAATTAAGATGCCATCATACAAACTGATTTTTGTATCATTTGGAGTCCTGTGTCCAATTTGTCCAGTTCTGGTTGGCAAATCTCAAAAAGGATATAGAGGAAATGGAGAAGTTTCAGAGGAGAAATTGATGGGTGGTCTGGGAAACTTTCCGTACGAAGAAAGCCACAGCATTTGGGGCTCTTCAGTCTAGAGAAGAGGCACTTGAGGAGTGACATAGTAGAGATGTAGAAAATTATGCAAGGGATGGATAAAGTGGATGGAGAGATGCTCTTTTCCCATGTAGAAAACGGGGTCTGTAGGAATGATAATACCATCGTGTTATATATTGTTGGAAAGGAAATTTAATGCAGAATGCAATGAAACAAACTGCACTGGAATATCTATTCTCTATCAGAGGTTATGGTCAAGTAACCAGAAAATGAAAACGCAAAAGCCCATGGAACAAAAAGTGGATTTTCTTAACTCAAACTTTCCCAATATACTGATTGCTCTGAGAGCCAATGAGATGAAATTCTGATACTGTGTGGAACTAATAAGAAGTTAATAATAATCAGCTCTCATTTCCATGTACAGTACATATATCATAAAAGAGTTCCCCATGCTAACCGGGCATACAGGCACCTCTAAGTGAGTCTCCTCTTATATTTAGCATGGAAAGAATAACCATTCCTTTTTGCCCCGGGATAGTTTCCCTAACCAATAAGGGACACTATTTTCATTGTTTTACTTAATTAAATCTGCAATCCTAAACAAACTTTCAAATTAGTTTGAAGATATTTAGGTACTCAGGAGCACCCAAAGAGGTGGACTTTTTGTTCATTTTGAGGACACAACTATTGTTGGCACTTTGTTCACACATGGCTGTCAGTTCACACATGGAGATGAAATTCCGTTTGATGGAGGGGGATAAGAAGGAATTAGAGGAAGCCACCTCTGGAGGGGTTGCCGAGTAGATCCCTCCAAGACATCGGTGCTGCCAGGAGTTTTTAGCTGCTGTGTCCAAAGACAGCAGAACGGGGTCACAGTATTATGACTTGGGTTGCAGGCCTCTTGTCTGAACAGTAGCCTCAAGCACCTGACCCATTAAAAAACAAAAGCCTTCCCAATGGGATCAACGGTGGCGTCCCATGACTTTATTGCTTGCTCATGTCCAGAGCACAAGGTGTCCCTGATAAGATTGTTGCAGGAATTCAAAGTGAGTACATTTAGGGAGGATCTTTCCTGGTTCCTTCTTTCTTCCTATATAGTTGGAGTCAGTGATGGGATTCAAAGAAATTAACAATCGGTTCTCTGCCCATCTGGCAGCCACTGTTAAATGGCTATTTTTAAACTTTATATGTCCGATCTCTCATTAACAACCGGTTCTATAGAGTAAGTGCGAACCTGCTGGAACCCACCACTGGTCGGAGTGCCTTCTTAGACGGAAAGGGTACAAGGGGTAGCTCACCAGCTAGCGAAACCCATAAAGAAACTCCACTTTGGTTCAACATGCAACCGACCTGCAGCTTCCTTGTTGCCATTCTGCTGATCTCTGCGACAACAAGAGTTGCCAAGGTAAAGATGGGGATGCATCCTTGGGGGGAAATCTGGTGAGTAGCTGGGCTAGGATTTGGGGGAGGGACTGGACTGTTCAGACTCTGCAGATTGCCACATACATTGGTGGATCTCTGGGAGAAGCGCCTCATCACTGAAGGGGCTACGGGTGCAGGTGCCATTCCTGGAAGGTCAGTGCCTCCTGCCTTTGCGCTATTGCAGAGCTAGAACATTTCCTGCTAAGGACTTTCTATGTTCTCTCTTGATCAGTTTGTATCATGCCAGGACAGAGGGCAGGAGACCAAAAGGGCAGTGGAGGGTTGGGGGCTCAGATGCCTGGCAGGGGTGCAAAGTGGAATTGCTTTGCACCAGCTGAAGGAACGGCCCATGCATTGGGGACAGACAGACAGAGTCTGGTTGACCAGGCTGTGAAAAAGGGAGGAAAGGGGACAAAAATCACACCATCATCCATGCCAAGCAGGATGGCAAGTAAACAGGCTGGTGGAAGAGACGCTGCACCAGACAACGATCTGCAGAGTCAGAACAGATGTTTTCTGTTTGTTTTTACTATTATTATTATTTCATGAGGGTAGTACAAATGGTTAAGACATTGTGCCTGCTAACCAGTAGGCCAGGGTTCGATTCCTGGGTCGGCCCCACAAGACAGGGTGAGCTCCTGTCCTTAGCCCAGCTCTGCGATGCAGCAGGATCCAATCGTATTGGCTCTGCCTTTCCTTTGGACTAATTCAGTGGCGTGGAGAGGGGGATTTGCTGCTTGGGTAACAGCCTATCCTCCATAACAGTCTAACCCAGGCTTTTGTGCTTCACATGCAGCGCCGAGCACGATACCATAGTCTTTCAAGACTGATAGAGGGGTGCCTGCCTAACACCCTTATTTTTTGTAATGTCTTTAAAGAATCAGGATAAGAACCACGTTGCATCAAATAAATTGCTTTATAATTTTCTCGTTTGCCTTTGCCTGGAGGTCCCTCCTTTCTCTTTTCAACCTCCAGTGATGCTTTCTATCCTTTCTATCCCCCGAGAGTGTCTGAGGGACAGTGAACCAGCCCCCTGTTTAAAAAGTTAGGGGACCCTTTCCTAGGATATGGTCCCACCATATATTGGGACTTTGCCCGGTGGAATGGTTGGGTGTGCTTGCATGAAATCTGCTGGCTCTGGGTAGGTCTGGGCAGGCAAATGTAATGTAACCTCTTAGCTTGAGGCCTTTCAGACAATAAGGTCCTTTCCCATTCTTATTGCTGGAGGTGGCACAGACTGAAGCTTGAATCCTGTGCTTCACATGCAAGCACAGGACAGACTGAAGCTTGAATCCTGAAGCTTATCCAGCCTTACATGTCTTGGAAAGCTTGTGCTACTGTACTAGTGTCAGATGTAGATATAAGTCAAAGAAGCTATAACTTAGGGTACCACTGTTTTGGGCCCCCCCAAAAAAATTACAGAAAAAAGGGTTATATTCCCAAGGGATTATATTCCCAAACTATAAGATAAAAAACAAATAAAGTAAAACCTACATATAGCAAAAGTGTTTTATATAGCATATAGCAAGGTTTCTCAATCCCTGGCCTTGGGGACCATTGAAAGTCCTTGGCAGGTGCCTGACTGGCCTGCAAGAGGACTCTTTCCCTCCTCACAACAGGAGGGCTCTGTCAGTGGAGTTCAGCCTCAAAGACCAATCCTATGCCTGACTACTCAGTAGCAAGTCCCATTGTAGACAGTGGAGCTTACTCCCAGGAACGCATGAACAGGACGTAGCCTCAGAGCCCAATCCTAGACCTGTTACTCAGTGGTAAGTCCCACTGTAGTCAGTGAAGCTTACTCCCAGGAAAGTGTGAACAGGATTGCAGCCTCAGAGCCCAATCCTATCTACTCAGAAATAAATCCCATTGTAGTCAGTGGAGCTTACTCCCAGGAAAGTGTGAATACGATTGCAGCCTCACAGCCCAAGCCAATGCCTGTTACTCAGAAATAAGTCCCGTTACAGGCAATGAGACTTCCTTTCCAAGAAGAGTGACTAGGATGGCTTTGTGCATTTTCAATGAATCCTGCATTGGAAAAGGTTGAAAATCCCTGCTCTGAGTAGACATGCATTGAGACATTAAATCAGGGTGACCATATGATGGTAAACATCCGGATTTGTCCGGATTTGTAGCCTCCTGTCTGGGTGTCCTAAATTTGGGCTTCATTTTAGAACTTCACAATGGTGCACAGTACCCCATCATGTCATATGTTGTTGGATTCGTATTGAAGAGCAGAATCCAATGCAAAAATCAGTTTTGAGATATCTCCTTCCTATCAAACTTTATGGCCACAAAACAAAAAAAACCCAAAAATATAAAAGAAATACATTTTTTGACCATTTTTTAATGCGGCAGGAATTTTGGCCTTGGGGTTCAGGAATTTTGGGTTTGGCATCTGGTCACCCTGATTCTCACCTGCAATCCTATCCACAGTAACCGAGCAATAGCTCTATTTATTCTAATGGGATTTTCAGCCGGAGGCAGCTGTGCTGTGCTCGAGGTGGGGAAACCCTCCCTCCAGGTCCCCAGAGGCAGGACTCTCCTACCATCCCCTTTCAGGGATGGTCCCTGGAAAAATTTCTCCCCACAGAACCAGTCCCTGGGGCAAAAAATGTGGAGGACCACTAGCATATAGCATATATTCAACAAAAAAAAGCAACATTTTGTGTTGACAAAGGACAGCTGGACATATAAAGAGCCCCATTACCTTCAATAGCCTAGGGCCTCATCAAACTTAAATCCAGCCCTGAACTGTACACACCCTCACACCAACACACCCCCCCACACATACACCATTCCCCAAAGAAATGCTGCTGGAACAGCAATTTATTGGATGCAGAGGTCCAAGGAAGGCCAACACAAAGCCTACATGTCCTATTCTTATTGAAACCCTACTTCAGGCAGAAGGACCGTTGTGGAGTTCCGTGCAAGGTTGTTAAGCTGCCCCTCGAGCCCGTTTTGTCTCAGAAGGCACTCCAGTTGGATAAGAAGGAAGAACGAGCCAGGAAAGAGCCACACTGGAGCCGAATGTACTCTTCAGCAGGAGATTTTCTAGCTCTGCACATTGATCAGCAGAACAGCAAGAAGGACGCTGCAGGTCAGTTGCATGATGAACCAATGTAGGGTGCCTTTGTGGGTACAGCAAGTTGGTGAGCTGCCCCTTGTGCCTGTTCCGTCTCGGTTGTATAAGAAAGAAGAAGGAACCAGGAAATAGCCGCGCTAGAGCTGAATGTGCTCCATTTTAATTTCTGCATCAATCTTATCAGGAACACCTTATGACTTGGAAGAGCTTCTGTTTGACATAGCCATGGAGACCAGTAAGACTAACTGGTGAGGCCCTGCTGCCAGCTTCCGGATGGGCATTCCTTAAAGCCTGGGATGAGCTTGGTGGTGAGATGGGGCCAGGCTGGAACTTGGGAGCGAATGAGCCAGGAGCAATCCAGGAATAGGACGGAAGGTGCCTGTTCACTTGCCATGAGGATGGCCACGAAGTTCCCCATGCAAGCATATGGTGGGTCATTGCCTTTCCAAACTGCACTTGGTGCAAATCCAGACACAGTTGGTGTCTCCCAGCCATGTCCAGAGAGGGTGCATAAATAGATCTGGCAGTGTCTCCAGCCAGGACAGGCTCCCTCTCTCTCTTTGTGCACCCTGTGGAGGAAACTCAGGTCCTGACCCATCATGAAGAAGGTGGCCCTCTTGCTGACACTGATGCTGCTGGTTTGGACTGCGGATGCTGGAAAAAGGGAATCAAAGGTGAGGGGAGACCAGGCTGGAAGGCGGGGAGAGAGAACCTGAAATCCTTGCAGGGCTCTCTGCTGGCAGTCCTGATGGACAACAACCCTGACAACAATTTCTGACAACAACCCTGAAAGGTGAATTTCAGTCTGATCCCCATACTTCAGGAAGGGGGAATTCAGGCCAGAATGGAGTCACCTGCTTAGAGCCACCTTTTGAGCCTGGGGCAAAGGAAGAACGCCACCTGTGGAGATCCGGATTCAGATCCAATCCATTAGCGACAAACCAAACCCTAGAGAAGCTCAAGGCGTGATGGTGGTTGCCCTGGCTTTTCTGTAGGACGTGTGAAAGACCACAGGGTGTTTGCATTTTTCATGTTCTACAAGGCTTTTCTTAAGGATCTTAGACAACCATGCAGGAAACAGATGGGCAAAGAGGCTGATCTCTGGAAGGGCCTTCCAGTCTTTGGATAAGAGGGCGAATCCCACAGCCCTATGGAGCAAGGTCTGCCTGCAATGTTGGATGTTGGTTTACCTGCTCCCTGATCCTCCTGATCACACCTGGAAGATGTGAGATGCAAACACTGCCCTTCCTTTACTCTCAAACAGGAGACCAGGAAGAAAAAGCTGGAGAGCTGTGGGAGAGGGAACACGTCTTCGAGGGATAGTGACACAGTGGCATAGCTAGAGGGGGGCAGAGCCAGCAGTCTTGAAGGGAGCCTCCCAGTGGCCCTTTGCACACCACTGCCATGCTCCCTCCAAGACTGACTGCTCCACCAGGGTGACCATATGTGCCCTTTTCCAGGACATGTCCTCTTTTGTAGCCTTGTGTCCTGGAAAAGAACTTCACTATTCTCCTTTTCCATTTCAGCAGGCAGCACACAGCCTTCTTGGAATTAATAAATTATATAGAACCATTTTAAATTTCAGGAAAAGCAATATAGGGTTTCAAAATAACTACAGAAAAGCTATACGCATGTGTTTAGCTTTGATGTTTGGTTATGTGCTACATTTTCCTTGCGCGCCCTGCATTGTAGGTGGTTTGTCCTCTTTTGTGGTTTGTGGTCACCCTGTTTCCCCCCCTCTAGCTACACCACCAAACTGATGCAGCATGGAGGGAAAAGGTCAATGCAGGGTTTAGGGGGCAGCTAAACAAACTGCCACTTCAAGCCTCACAATCCATGCGGAATCAAACTTGATTCCTTAGGCCTTCCGTTAGAATCACTTGCTGATCTTGATTTTGGTAAAGCTTTCAAGCTAATCCAAGACAGACTCTGGGAAACAGAATTTACTACTCTTTTTGTTGGCTTAAATCCAGTATGTTCCCCTCTATCTTTTGGTTATTGTCCAGTCCAAGGTCAGCCCCCCAAATATTTTGCCACTCTGATAAATCCATCTCTCAGAAGGGCATTAATGATGGTGCGCCTTAACATTTTTCCCTCCTCACTTCATCGCGGTAGATTTTAAGACTCGGAATTTAAGACTGTGCCCCTTTTGCCTGCTTGTACCAGAAACCCTCGTGCATACCCTGATTCGATGCCCAACACATTGCTCGCTTCGTAGTCTTTACTTGGACCCCATTTTCTGGCGCTCTCCCAGCCCATTCATTGACCCCACCTTCACCCTGCTGACCGATAACTCACCAGAAATTACTATTGTGTTGCACGTTTTTTAAATCAAATCATTAAATTATCTCTTTCTTCTTAGTCCCCTTCCTCCCCTTCCTTTATCCCTCTTCCGAACCAATTTCTTTATTTCCATTTTCTTTCTCTCTACTCCCTCAGTCCACACCCCAATTCCTTTCACAAGATATTGTTCTTTTGTCTTTTTGTTTTTGTTTGGTTGTAACTTTTAATGCCAATAAAGGTATTCGTAATCGTAATCGTACTGCACTTTTCAAGGGTTAAACGTATTATCTTGTGGGTTGCTGTGCTATTCTGGGGGTCGCTGTGTGATACAGGAAGCTGGACTAGATGGCCCTATAGCATGATCCAGCGGAGGCTCTTATGTTCTTATCTTGCTACAATTCATACAAGAACCCTGCAAATTTAATACTGTTCTCCCCATTTTAGGGTTAGTGGTGAAGAGCAAGAACCAGGAGCCCGAGACTCCAAGGTCAAGTGTCTTGCGGAAGACGCTCTGTGAGATCATGGCAGAGATGAGGTTAAAGAGATGCAAATTGAGATGGGAATTTATAGCTCAGCCTCTTGCACTACAAGCCTAAACATGTCTATGCAGCTGCATTATGTTTAATTGGATTTGTTCCCAGGGAAGTGTATGCAGAATTGCAGTATTAGCCACTATGCCACACAGGCTGTCGCCCCATCACATTTGCCTTAACTTCCAGGCTGAAATCCTATACACATTTTCCTAGGAGTAAATTTCACCAAACAAAATGGGACTTTCGTTTTTTATTTTTAGGATTTTCACGTCCCATCTTTTAAAAAACTGGATGCTTCCTTCTGAGTAGACATTGCACTAATGGCCCTTATTCCATGACTGTTTACTGATTACCAACCTTAGAAGCTCTCTGGAGAAAGACCATCTCAGCTTTTCAAAGATAGCATTTGGGTTTTGTTTTGGTCCTGGTGTTCACATTTTCAGCACCGGAACCTGAGCCCAAAACATGTCAAGTGGTTGCAGCTGTGCCTCTGAGCACGTGCAAAGTGCCTTCTTTGGATACTCAGTAATCTCAACTATCTGAGCACATCTAGGATTACAAGCAAGAGCGTTTGAGCCAACGGGCACAACTCCCCAAGTACTGAATATAGCACTGCAAGGAAATGAGCCCCAAAGGAATACCTGAGAGAACTCGAGAGGAATCTTCAGCAAAGGTACTCAGAAAATAAGGAAAATAAGGAAATCTTCAGTAAAGCTATTCAGAAAATAAGGAACCACAGCCTTGGGTCAGTTGGCATCCTTGCTATTCCATATAGAGGAATGGTGCAATGTCACCCGATTCCAGCCCTCCCCATAAACAGCCGTCTTACCCCATGGCTTTTTCCTATAGAAGGTAATTTCTCCATGTTGCAATTTTTGGGACGTTTGAGGGTTAAGCAAACCATCAACCTGGGAAATTCTTGTAGGCAAAACTGGGAGGAATGTCCATTGGGCCCACACGATCTCTGCCCCACTTGTGACTCGCATGCGGTCATTAGCAGCTGCCTAATGACACCCTAATAAAGGGAATGGTCTCTGGCAGGAGCCACACGCCAATGATGGGACTGGAATGTGCCCTAGACAATCCCATTGATAGCCAATGGAAGCTGAGCTCATGTCCAAAGCATATATATGAGCAGCCAGTAGATAGAGACAGCACAGGGCAGAGAAGAGGAAGAGATGTCCTTGGAAGAAGGAAATCCCTCCTCATAGCCTTTTCATCATCCAGAACCTATCTAATTGCATGGACACCAAGGGGTCACTCTTCATCAGTATCTCCTTGCTGCTTTTCCTCTGTTTCCAGCATGCCAGGGCCCACCCCATCGACATCTTCAGTCCAGCCAAGGAGGTAGCAAGCATGGAGGTAAGGAGCATGGATTTACCAATCTAGACTCTAGGAAGTCCATTTGACCTGAGATTTAAGGGGCCCATTTAAATGATGGAATCTGTTGCCATGTTGGCCACTGGCTAAAAATTGGATGAACCCATAGGGTTATCAGTGGTGAATAACCATGTTAGTTAAATAGTTAAATCATTTTCTAAGTATTCCTAATGATATCTAGTCCATCACTCTATCCTTCTTCTCACTACCATTATTAATTTCATTACTAGGGTATCAATTAGCATTCTTAAAAAATGGAATCAGATGGATGGTATACCTTTTAACTACCTATATCACAGGTAGGATCCTTCTCAGATGCTGAAGGAAACAACCGAAGGGTCTGCCTTTTCCAAGCAATATTGATGTGCTTCCCAAGCGCATCTGCTTAGTTCTTGGAGACAGAGAACACAATCCTAACCATGTCTACTCAAAAGAAAGGCCCATTGTATTCAGTGGGTCTTACTTCCAGGAAAGTGTCATTAGGATTGCAGCCGAAACCTTGTATTCTCAGAGGGCCACAAACTCAGCAGCATAAAATATGGACTTGTCTCTTCCATGGCTGAAAGATTACGTGTAAGCTCCTTGGAGCAAGAACTGGTCTTCTATTATTCTCTAAAGCAGATCTATATGCTTTGTTCTTCTGATCAATAGACCTATTGTTATTTATTCAGCATCCAGTTGGGTTCCACTTAACATAAATTTGTGTTGCTAGGAAAAGCCGAATTATTGAGAAGGACATCTCCAAATATTGACTTTGGGGCAACATTATGAAATGGGGAGACATCAACAGGGGATGTTTCCCCTCAACTGGATTTCCAAGCTGGAAAGAGTTGCATGGGTTGAACTTGTCTAAATAGGCCTAGAGCTCAACGAGGGGAAAAAAGAGAGGCAGAAAATAGAGTTTGGAGAAAATTGGTGGGTAAATTGGACTGACAAGGAATTTCCATTTAATTTCAGGCACTTCTAGAGAGGCTAGATGAGAAAATCTCCTTGATGGAAGAGTTGCAGGACAATGCAATCTTGGAGGACCCTGAAGTCCAGAAGGGGAGCCAGGCTGACTTCCCCAGTGACAGCTTTCCCAGACAGCCACAGCCCCAGAGGGAATCCCGCTCCTATTACTCTGAAATGCTCAAGCACATGAGAAGATTATGGGCACCAAACGGCATGCGGGAATCATGCTGCTTTGGGAAAAGGTTGGACAAGCTCGGAACAGCTAGTGGCTTGGGATGCAAATGTAAGTCCTTCTGAGATTGTCGAGATGCTTCTGAGTCCCCAGATAGTACCTTCCTACTTAATTAACCGCATTTAGATTTCTGAATTAGAATTCAAGAATCAGTTGGGCTTCCACAAGGTTGACTTTTGGTGCCATTTAGAGCAGAGCCCTATCACCCAAGCAGCTTACTAAAATATGTACAAGAAACTCGGAACCAGCACATCACAAGTAACACCGATTTAGGGTTGCCATAAGTCCTGAAAAACAGGAACAGTCCCAATTTTGGGGGACTGTGTTCACCTACTAGCAAATGGGACAGAGGGACCCTATGGCAAACCCTATGGCAAACCTACACCCAGAGGGTTTTCTGAGTGCCCCCAAAACCCACTTAAAATGTTCTATAGGGATTTGACTCTGAGAGCACAATTCTAAGCATGTCTACACAGAAGTAAGCCTCATTGTGTTAAAATAAGCTTTGTGTTAAGTAAGACCCTGAGTCCAGAGTTCCTCTGGGCTCCCCCTGATGGAAACTCCTTCACATCCTGGAGTTCCACCCTTCAAGGGAGCTTGTAGGCAATTGGATCCAGGGGAGCAGTGGAGCCAGGTGTGTGTGGGATCTGTTGAAAGGTGAAGTATCAGTTGGTAGAAGAACTGTGCCTTGACCATTTTAGCACCTTGTCAGTGTGTCTTGAGTTGAAAAGGCTGGCAGTCACAGGGCTATGGGCAGTCCTTTGGTTTTCCATACAGAACTGCCTGTGAAAGAGTAATCTTAGGAATTTTAAAATTTAAAATTAAAATTTTTAAAATTTTTAAAAATTAATTTCCAGGGGGTGTTAAGTAATATTTTTTTCTGGAAAGGGCTGGTAGGCCAAATAAGTTTTTTAGATGTGTGTGAATAATCACAAAGATAGAAGTTAATCTTCTTCTACTGCAACAATGAGGACCAAGGTCCCCTTCAAGGAATCTGTTTCTAAAAGAGGAAAATAGATGGTAAAATTATTTTTAAACAACAATTAAGAAGAATAAAATTCTTCCAAACAGGTGCAGTTTCAAAACAGACTCATGGAGAGAGAACAAGATTAAAGAGCCATTTTTTGAGCCACTCCGACTCTTTTAGCAGAGCTGACCCCTTCACTCACACCACCCTCATTGCACCTATTTTCTTCTTTTTAGGTTCCTGGAGAAAATCCAGAAGCTGAACGTCCAAGAAATATTTCTATCAATTTCTCAAGGACATTTCCCCCACCCAAAAACATCCTCTTTCCAAAGAACTCTTAATCTGTTTGAAATTAAGAAATTGCACCAAACCTCACACTGTATAAAAAGTATCTTAGCACACTATAAACTGTATATCTTATGTGGGACCATCAAAATATTGTTTGTCCTTTTTACTGGGTTGGGGGCTGAGGGTGTGCATATCAATAGCAGGCCTCCGTCAGTCTTGAGAGACTACGGTATCGTGCTCTGCGCTGCATACGCTGCATGCCAAGCACGAAAGCCTGGGTTGGATTGTTATGGAGGAGAGGCTGTTACCCAAGCAGCAAATCCCCCTCTCCAAGCCACTGAATTGGTCCAAAGGAAAGGCAGAGCCAGTACGATTGGATCCAGCTGGTGTCGCAGAGCTGGGCTAAGGACAGGAGCTCACCCTGTCTTGTGGGGCCGACCCGGGTCTCGAACCCTGGCCTGCTGGTTAACAGGCACAGCGCCTTAACAGCTTGCGCCACCCACTGCATATCAATATTGTGCATATCAATAAATACTTTGTAAAAATGAAGGTCTTTGCATTGATTGGGGCTTTGGAAAGTGGGGGGGGGGAACCACAAACACAATTCATGGTGAACTACAAATCTCCCTTTGAATCTGCTCATAACAATAAATAATAATGGTTGTAGGAAGAACAAGCAATGAATATTGTGTTTCATGATTAAAAAGTCATATACCTCCTCTTGGTAATTCTTGCAAATAATCCCTACCATCTTCTGGTAGGGCAGAGAATATTTCCCTGCCTTGATTCTGTATGCCTTGGGGGGCAATCCTAAAAAATGTTTGAGCACTGGCATAGCTGTGCCAATGGGGTAAGCGCGTCATTCTGCAGTTATTGAGGTCTACTCAAAGTAAGAGAATGTTGCAAGGCATTGATCTCACCCTGGCACTGAAAAATAGGTTATGATTGTTCCCTAAATATATGTAAAAGGGGGTACGGAAACACTGCAATAAAGCAAGACTTAGAGCGCCACTATGATCATATGGCTAAGTGGACTTCAAAGTGGGAGTCAGGACCCCCTTGGGGGTTGTGACTTCACTTCCAGGGGGGTTGCAAAAAGCTGAGTACAGCCAACTTAGCATCTGGCATTGGGCACCTTTAATGTCCGTACCACTAATGTCCCTTTCATGACATCACTTGGGGGGGGGGGTCCTGGACAGATTAAGATTCTCAGAAGGGGGTCCCAGGCTGAAATCCTTGAGTACCACTGATATAGCTGATCATGGCATCATTTGTATGAGAGGGACTTGACTCCATGTGTGGCTTTGAGGAGAATTTGAACCCAGGGCTTCTTGGCACATGTTCCCAGCAGAAGCACTGGAAGAGAGCTCTCCTTTTCTTGAGGCCCTAAAAATCCAGTTTTGTGGGAGGAACAGAGCGCATTGCAGGGGAGGAATGGAAGGGATCTGCACTTCAACATCTCCACTTGGGTGCTCCTTCCAGCCAAGAGAGCAGCAAATTCAGAACCTTGGACAGCAGCCAAGTGGCACTGCAGGGAACATGGAGAGCTGCCTTCCACTCCCACGTCAGACCCTTAATAATAATAATAATAATAATAATAATAATAATAATAATAATAATAATAATAATAATATACAGGAGTATTACATGGCCAATTCCTTGCCAAGATCAAAGGAAAAGTGGATCAGGATAAGACCTGGTTGTGGCTCACGAGTGGAACACTGAAGAAGGAGACGGAAGGCCTGAGACTTGCTGCCCAAGAACAGGACAAATGCCATCAAGGTCAGGATTGAAAAATCAGCCCATGACCCCAAATGCCGGCTCTGCAAAGAAGTGGATGAAACCATCGACCACATTCTAAGTGGCTGCAAGAAGATTGCGCAAACTGACTACAAACTGAGGCACAATCTGTTGCCCAGAAGATCCACTGGAATCTGTGCCTAAAGTATCATCTGCCAGTGGCAAAAAACTGGTGGGACCACAAGCCTGGAAAAATGGCTGCAAATGAGCAGGTCAAGCTTCTGTGGGACTTCAGGATACAGACGGAGAAGGTCTTGGAACACAAGACTCCAGATATCACCATCATAGAAAGCAGTCAGGTGGGCTTGTTGACATCGCCATACCAGGGGACAGCAGAATTGAGGAGAAACAACTGGAAAAGATCTCCCGCTACCAAGACCTAAGAATCGAATGACAGCGTATCTGGTGTCAGCCAGTGCAGGTGGTTCCAGTGGTAATTGGCACACTGGGTGCAGTGCCCAAAGACCTTGGCGGGCACCTGAAAACTATTGGCATTGACAGAATATCACTCTGCCAACTGCAGAAAGCCGCTCTTCTGGGATCAGCATGAATTATACGCTGCTACATCACACAGTCCTAGACTCTTGGGAAGGGTCCGACTGGTGATGTGAATGAAACCAGCATGAAATTGTTCGCTGTGTATTTATGGATAATTATAATTATTATAATTATAATTATAAACAACTTTATTTAAATCCTGCCTTTCTCCCGGAGGGACTCAAAGCGTCTTACAAAACATCCATTAAAAAGTAACAATAAAATCCAAACTGTAACAATAAAATCGAATATATTAAAGAATTAAAAACAGACATCTTAAAACAATAAATATAAACATCTTCGTTAAACACTGATTAAAAACACTGATTCAAGACTATCTCTGCCCTGACTGGCAGCCTCTCCAGGGATCCAGACAGCAAAGGCACTTTCTCAGCAGAGTTGGCCATCAACATTGGGGAACCCCTCTGAGCCATCCCTCTTCTTTCCACTTGAAAGCATGGCACCTCCTTCTTCTTTGCGGATGACACCAAGCTGGGAGGAGTAGCAAACACAACAGAAGACAGGAGAAACCTCCAGGAGGATCTGGATAAACTAGAATTCTCTAGGAGGCAGATCTCTCCCCCCACCCCTTGGATGGACCCTGGAATAATTTTTCCCCACAGAACCGGTCCTTGAGGCCAAAAAGTGGAGGACCCCACTGGCATATAGCATATATTCAACACAAAAAACAGTGACAGTTTGTTGTTGACAAAGGACATCTAGACATATAAAGGGCCTCATGACCTTCAATAGCTTCGGGCTTCATCAAACCTAAATCTGGCCCTGTACTGTACACACACGAACACCATTCCCCAAGAAAATCCTGATGGAACTGTGATTTACTGGATGCAGAGGTGAAAGGAAGGCCAACACAAAGCCTACACTTCCTATGCTCATTGAAACCCTAATTCATGCAGGACCATTGTGGAGATCCGTGCAAGGCTGATAAGCTGCCCCTTGTGCCTGTTCCGTCTCAGATGACTCTCCGGTTGCCTAAGAAGGAAGAAGGAACCAGGAAAGTGCCACACTAGAGCTGAATGTGCTCCGTTTTAATTTCTGCATCAATCTTATCAGGAACTCCTTATGCTCTGGACAGGAGTGAGCAATAAAGTCATGGGACGGCACCATTGCTCATGGTTTTTTGATGGCTTTTGTTTTCACGCTTAGAGAATTTGATCGCTAAGTGTGAACTGGCAGCCTGTGTCACAAAGCACCAACCATAGTTGTCTCCTCAAAATGGACTGAAAGTCCACTTCTCTGGGGGCTCTTGAGAACCCAATTTATGTAATATGATGCTATACACCAGAGGAGATGGATTGGCTCCATCAGGAGCATCTGCTGCAATGAAAATGGAGATCAGAAAATGGGAAAAGGCATGAGTCCTCACTTCCTCCACTGTACACAGACTAGATTAGCACGGGGTGAGTAAACATTTTGGCAGGAGGGCCACATCATCTCTGTGAAATGGTGACAGGAGCCAGGAAATTAATTTACATTTAAAATGTGAATTGTTTTCCTTAAATGAAAAGATAAAGGATGGAACTTATATAAGTGGATGAGCTTATTTCACATACATATGAGAATACACGCATGTAGAACCACATGATACAGGTGTGTAGGTGGGTAGAATGAGATTGATGGACAGTCAAACACTTCTTGGACTGTGAATACAAACAGACTAAGCCAGACACTCATGGAGACATGAGGCCAAATTGGGAGCAGTGAGGGGCACAAGCAGCCCCCAGTCCAATTTGCTCACTCCTGGATTAGCACTTGAGACCAAGAGGGGACATGGGGGCTTCCTCGGAGTTGCCTCTCATTCAGCTACCAGATGGCATCACAGCCTAGCTCCGGACAGAACTATTTACAATTGCAGGCGAGAAGGGGACGTGCCAGCTTGAGGAGTTCCTTTCCTCAGCCTGTATTCCCCATTATAAATCCTAGTGTGGATTTGAATCAAGCAGCAAGAAAATCAGGGTTTGGACTGCAGTGGATTCTCCTGATCCCCCAAGGGGAAAAAGTCTGTGTTGAATTGGTCAACAGGGAAGGATCTTGGCTTTGAAAGTGCAGCGTCCACTCATCCTTTGACCTGGAAGAGCCTCCGTTTCACATAGCCATGGAGACCAGTAAGACCAACCGGTGAGGCCCGGTGGCCAGCTTCTGGATGGGCCAAAGTAGATAGTCCTTAAAACCTGGGAAGAGCTTGGCGGTGAGATGGGGCTAGGCTGGGACTTGGGGGCGAATGAGCCAGGAGCAATCCAGGAAGAGGATGGAAGGTGCTTGTTCACTTGCCATGAGGATAGCCATGGTGTTCCCCATGCAAGCATATGGTGGGTCATTGGTTTTCCAAACTGCACTTGGTGCAAATCCAGACACAGTTGATATCTCCCAGCCATGTCCAGAGTGGGTGCATAAATAGATCTGGCGGTATCTCCAGCCAGGACAAGCTCTCTCTCTCTCTTTGTGCACCCTGTGGAGGAAACTCAGGTCCTGACCCATCATGAAGAAGGTGGCCCTCTTGCTGACACTGATGCTGCTGGTTTGGACTGCGGATGCTGGAAAATAGGAATCAAAGGTAAGGGGAGACCAAACAGGAAGGTGGGGAGAGAGAACCTGAAATCCTTGCAGGGCTCTGTGCTGGCAGTCCTGATGGAAGCCTGACAACAACCCTGGAAGGTGAATTTCAGTCTGATCCCCATACTGCAGAAAGGGGGAATTCAGGCCAGAATGGAGTCACCTGCTTAGAGCCTCCTTTTGAGCCTGGGGCAAAGGAAGAACGCCACCTGTGGAGATTAGGATTCATACTGTGGTCCATTAGCGACAAACCAACCTCAAGGTATGCTCCAGGCATGATGGTGGTTGCCCTGGCTTTTCTGTGAGAGGCCACAGGGTGTTTATATTTTTCATGTTCAGCAAGGATTTTTCTTAAGACAACGATCTAGACAACCACGCAGGAGACAGACGGGCAGAGGCGTCCAGTCTTTGGCTAAGGGCCTTCCAGTCTTTGGCTTAGAGGGCGAATGCCAAAGCCCTATGGAGCAAGGTTTGCCTAGTGGTAGACGTTGGTTTACCTGCTCCCTTTCTCCGCCTGATCACATCTGGAAAATGTGAGGCGAGACACAAAACAGGATAAGAGATGCAAACACTCTCCTTCCTTCACTTTCACGTAGGAGACCAGGAAGCAAAAGCTGGAGAGCTGTGGGAGAGGGAACACGTCTTCGAGGGATAGTGACGCAGTGGCATAGCTAGAGGGAGGGCAGAGCCAGCAGTCTTGAAGGGAGCTTCCCAGTCGTCCCTTGCACACCATTGCGATGCTCCCTCCAAGACTGACTGCTCCACCAGTGTGACCATATATGCCCTTTTCCAGGACATGTCCTCTTTTGTAGCCTTGTGTCCTAGAAAAGAACTTCACTGTTCTCTTTTTCCATTTCAGCAGGCAGCACACAGATTTCTTGGAATTAATAAATTATATATAACAATTTCAGGAATAGCAATATAGGGTTTCAAAATAACTACATTCTAGCTATATGCATGTGTTTAGCTTTGATTTGTTTATGTGCTACATGTTCCGTACTTGCCCTGCATTTTATGTGGTCTCCTTGTCCTCTTTTGCAGTTTTGACATCTGGTCACCGTGTCTAGCTGGTCACCCCTCTAGCTACACAACCAAACTGATGCAGCAAGGAGGGAAAAGGTCAATGCAGGTCTTAGGGGACAGCTAAACAAACTGCTGCTTCAAACCTCACAATCCACGGGGCCTCAAGAAGTAAGAATATTTTGGAAAAGAACTTTCAAATTTTATGTATAGCAAAAATATTGAACAGCTCATCTCTAAGGTTCTCTAGTATCTAGGGCGACATAGGGAACTTTCCTGTATGTTCATTCACATGGATCAGTCTCCCAGATCAATCTTACAAATGGTGTTGGTGAGGCCACACCAGCCCTTCTGGTGACCAACATGCTGGGATCCTCCCCACCTCAATACTGTGCCATGGGTCAGGAGCTTTAGGGCAGATGTCTGAGGATGGAGGGTCCTGATAGGGGAGAGAGAGAGTTTCTCTTGAGGCAGAGAATTTGTTCAGTCATTGCTGTAGAAAGAAGACCTCACCATTTTTTCCTCTTATTAGCTGGCAATCAACACTCGTGCCTTGGACTGAAGGGTTTATTCGGGAACGTGGTCGACAGAAGGACTAGAAGAGAAATAATTCATGAGTGGCCAGGGAAAAAATAAGTAATTCCTTATGCTGATGATGTAATACCAGAACACATACTAAAAAAAAATAATGTGCATGGGGTGTTGATGTGCATGGGGTGTTGATGTGCCATGGGGGATGGCGTATGGGGAAATGTTACTCCTGCAATGCAGGTACGCTTTTTGCTAGTAATACTATAATACCATATATACTGCACATTCCAAGGTATTATCTGGTGCGTCCTGATACAGGAAGCTGGACTAGATGGCCCTGTGGCATGATCCAGTGGAGGCTCTTCTTATGTTCTTATCTTGCTACAGTCCATACAAGAACCACGCAAATTTAGTACTATTCTCCCCATTTTAGGGTTAGTGGTGAAGAGCATGGACCAGGAGCCCTAGACTCCGAAGGCAAGTGTCTTGGTGAAGACACTAAGTGAGTTCATGGCAGAGATGAGGTTAAAGAGATGCAAACAAGCAAGAGCGTTTGAGCCCCTGGTATCAGTGGGCATCACACAATCTATGCCCCTGAGATTTAAGGGCCCATTTAAATGATGGAATCTGTTGCCTACTTAGCCACAGCCAAGAATTATATGCACCCATAGGCTATCAGTGGTGAATAACCATATTAACTAAATAGGAAATCTCATTTTATAAGTATTCCTAATCCATCACTAGTGCATCACTCTGTCCTTCTCACAATTGCCATTATTCTCACAACTGCCATTATCCTTCTTCTCACAGTTGCCATATATAGGGTGGCAATTAGCATCCTTAAAAATGGAATCAGACTATTTTTTGGGGTGGTGGTGGTGGTATACATTTTAGCTACCTATATCTCAGGTAGGATCGTTCTCAGATGCTGAAGAAAACAACCGAAGGGTCTGTTTTTTCCACGCAATATTTATTTGCTTCCTAAGGGCATCTGCCTAGTTCTTGGAGGCAGAGAGCACAATCCTAACCATGTCTACTCAAAAGAAAGGCCCACTGTATTCAGTGGGTCTTACTTCCAGGAAAGTGTCATTAGGATTGCAGCCGAAAAGTTGTATTCTCAGAGGGCCACAAACTCAGCAGCATAAAATATGGAGTTGTCTCTTCCATGGCTGAAAGATTACGTGTAAGCTCCTTGGAGCAAGAACTGGTCTTCTATTATTCTCTAAAGCAGATCTATATGCTTAGTTCTTCTGATCAATAGACCTATTGTTATTGTTATTTATTCAGCATCCAGTTGGGTTCCACTTAACATAAATTTGTGTTGCTAGGAAAAGCCGAATTATTGAGAAGGACATCTCCAAATATTGACTTTGGGGCAACATTATGAAATGGGGAGACATCAACAGGGGATGTTTCCCCTCAACTGGATTTCCAAGCTGGAAAGAGTTGCATGGGTTGAACTTGTCTAAATAGGCCTAGAGCTCAACGAGGGGAAAAAAGAGAGGCAGAAAATAGAGTTTGGAGAAAATTGGTGGGTAAATTGGACTGACAAGGAATTTCCATTTTATTTCAGGCACTTCTAGAGAGTGCGTAAATTGTGTTAATTCTTTTTTCCTTATACAAAGAGACTATTCTTTGAAAATAAAAATTATCGTATTTCCTGGCTTATTACATGCACCGGACAAGAAGATGCACCAAAGTTTAGAGGAGCAAAATAAGGAAAAAAATTCTGAACCGAATGGTGTACTTATTTAATAAAATATAGCAGAATAATACTACAACCATGTAAAGTCACCAGTGGCATTAAGATCCATCATCACTGTCATTAAAAAATGAGGAGAGACTTTAAGATTCAAGTGCTTTTCTAATTTTCTGGAAACCCCAAGAGCTCATCATTTGCAAGGTTTAGCAAACCAAATTCTGTGCGTTTGCAACCTCTACCAACCAGATTCTGTGCATTTGCAAGATCTAGCAAAACAATTTATATGCATTTGCAACCTCTACCAACCAGATTCTATGCATTTGCAAGCTCTAGCAAAACAAATTTTATGCATTTGCAACCTCTACCAACTAGATTCTGTGCATTTGCAAGCTCTAGCAAAATAAATTCTATGCATTTGCATAGCCCTCTGCTGGGCTGTGTGAATGGATGTCTTCTGGATCCCACAAGGGAAATTCTCAGTTGCTGGACCGCTTGCCACTCTCTACTGAGAGTGCATGGATAGGATGTTGCTTCTCCCTTTTTATTTTAACAAGAAAAGTTCTCCAACCATGTCTGGCAAGCTTGGTTGTGGTCCTCTGCTGGAGACATTAGGAAAGGAGTGGATGGGTGCAAATCTGCTTCTCTATTATAGAAGGATCATATGCAGGGTGACCATATAGAATGGAGGACAAAGTTCCTCTACCTTTAAGCATTGCATAGAAGAGGGAAATGAGGCAGGTGGAGCTCAACATAGAAGGGTTTAAAACGCAGCACCTGCTTCAATTCCCTCTTCTATACAATGCTTAAAGGTCCTCTATTCTATATGGTCACCCTGGTCATAGGTCAGAGCTTAACTAACCTATAGGTCCTGGGAGCACCTCATCTTGGAAGGCTCAGGTTCTGTCTGTGACACCCACCCACTCATGTCCTTATCTTTTGGGGCACCCCTCCAACCCAGGGTGACTAGATACCAAAACCTCAAATGGAGGACAAGGTCTTGGATTGCTCTTAGCCTGGCCTTTTTGGCAGACAATGGCACATTTGCCTACTCACGAGTAAAGCCGCAATACTGGGCTCTTTCACCTTCCCATAGAGTTCAATGCATATCTTTTTTGGGGGGGCATAATGTTTGATAGGAAGGAGATATTTCAAAACCGACTTTTGCATTGGATTCTGCTCTTCAATACAAATCCAATGACATATGACATGATGGGGTACTGCACATTATTGCAAAGTTCCAAAACAAAGCCCTTTTGGAGGGCACCCAGACAGAAGGCTAAAAAAGAGGACAACTTTGGAAAAATTCAGTCATGTGGTCACCCAGCTCCAGCCTGTTGAGGCTCCTCTCCTCACTTCCACTCATGGGTGGGTCATTCCCCATTGCCTCTAGGAATTTTCTTTTTTTGGGGGGGGGGGGTAGCTACAGATTTCCACTAATCTTCAGCTCCCAGAACTTTGGAGGGAAGCCATGATGATTCAAAAGAAAGAGAATTTGATTGTGCCATTCAATCTCACCCTCATGCTGTTGGACTGTCTCACCTTACACCTGGGCAAGTCAGAGCCTCCCTACCACAATACTACAAATTGACCCAAATGGAAGAACTGCCTCCAGAGGGGACCTTTTTTCTCCAAATTACCTTGAAATCTTTAGCATTGAAGGAATGCCATGAGCTTGATGAGGTTGTTCAGAGAAAGTTTTTCGGTCTGACATTGACAGCAGTGCCTACTTTGGAAGCGGACTTCAGGGCAAAAGTACTACTATGAGGGCCCCAATGGGACATGGTCATGAGCCCCTAGACCTTGCTATGGAGTCATGCCTGGCTAGCCCAGTCTACCAGCCTGCTTACATCTGTGCCTTTCAACCTGGTTTCTTCTTTGATTCTTGATCTATTTTAAAGACTGTTTCTCTATTGCAACTAAGAGGTTGCCAGAGGTTGCCATCGTGGATCAACTGGCAGAACCAGCTGAGTGGACAAAAACAGAGACAAACTTTACACATTGCAAGAAAAGAGATTTTGGTTAGATATCAGGAAAAAAATTATGATTGTGAGGGCAGTTTGGCAGTGGAATATATTGCCAAGGGAGGTGGTGGACTCTCCTTCACTGGGGATCTTCTCACAGAGGCTCGACAAGCACCTGTCGGAGATGCTCTAGGAGGATTCCTGCTACAGGCAGAGTGTTGGACTAGATGACCTATGAGGTCCCTTCCAACACTATGATTCTATGATTCTAAGACTTAAACGAGCCATGGGTGGATGACAGGCCATTGTTCACCTTGATGGAGTCCAAATTTATCAATGCCAAATATTTGGGGTTGCTGGTGAAGGAGATGAAAGTGGCATCTTCCACCAAAGTCAACAGGAGGATTGGCCAGGCAACAGCAGTGTTTGCCTCACTCGGAAGGTGCCTTTGGAAGAAGACAAACATCTCCACCAACACCAAAATTCGCCTCTTCCGAACACTGCTCCTGCCAATTCTCCTGTATGGGTCAGAAACATGGACTCTGCTCAGATCAGCTATGAACACGCTTAAGGCCTTCCAGATGCAATCCCTGAGACAGATCCTGAGTGTCTCCCTTTTTGATCGCCACTATAATGAGACACTACGGGAAAGTTGCAACCATCAACCCTCAGTTGAAGATCCAAAAATCCAAAAATGCAGACTCAGATGGTTTGGCCATGTCTGCAGAATAAACACTGCTGCCTCATCGGCTTTTCTGGTGAGAACAACCTACACACTGGAGAGTTCAAGAAGCAGCATTGAAGAAGACGTGGCTCAAACTGGTTGAGCAAGACCGAAAGAATCAGCGACTGACCACTGATGAGGCTAAAACCATCACCAACAATCGCCAAGAGTGGAAGTGCATCATGAAAGATGCATGAAATCCAGTGGCACCTACAGCAGCATATTGGTTGAGAGCAGAATATTGGTTGACTCCCTCCCCAATTGCCTGCTAAGGACTGAAGATGGCTACCCTAGTATTGTGACTAGGTCACCCTAGTATTGTGCTCGACGCTGCATGTGAAGCACGAAGGCCTGGGTAGATTAATATGGAGGAGAGGTTGTTACCCAAGCAGCAAATTCCCCCTCTCCACACCACTGAAATAGTCCAAAGGAATGGCAGAGCTGATATGATTGGTTCCAGCTGCGTCGCAGAGCTAGGCTAAGGATTACTACTGCTACTGCTACTATACCCAGTACAAAAGTGAACAAGTGAAGCTTCTCCTTGGCAAACTTTCAGGGCTCTCCAAACAAGGGGCTGTCCCAGTCCTATCTGTGAAAGCTGCCACAGCCCATAGGGAAGGGAATTCCACAATCAGGGAGTGTATTCCACATCTAAAGTGTGCAAGGCACGCGCCCTGCTGAAATCAAGTGGGTCAGGGCTGAAGTGTTATTTATTATTTATTTACAAGATTGCTATTCCACCTTTCTCGGCGAGGCCAACACAAGATGGCTAACAAACATTAATAAGAATATATATATAAAACTTAATACATTTAAAAACATTTAAAAATTAAAATAACCCACCACCCTAAAAATTATCATAAAAACCAGCAAAAAACACTGCTGCAAGAACATGTAGGTAAGGGGACCCTATGGATGCCATCTGATGTTCCAGTGTGTTGAAAAGGAAGAGCACAATAGCTTCCTTAAGCCATCTAGAAATAGAGGAAGGAGACACTCTTTGCCCTTAATGCTCTCCCTGAAGGAGACAAACAGGACATCCGCCCGTCTGAAGGGCGATGTGTGTTGCAGATGGAAACTAACCACACATTTTACCTCAGAAGCATACCACTCCCATTCCCACGGGTGCGAAGGATTGAGGCAGAACGAAGGCAGAACCACTTCTTGTGATCTATGAAAGGCCGGGATGACCTTGAAAGGGAAAGCAGGGTCAGTGCACAAAATAATCCTATCCTCCTGGACATCGGCGTCCTGGAACCAAGGGAGGCAGCAATAGAAGACGAGGAGCCTCCAAAGAGGCCCACAAAGCTTTGAAGAGGGCCTACCTAGTTCGTTGTATTTTGCCGGGTTGGCCCACTCCTTGTCGATGACCCTTTGGAATAATGGGTGTATTGGGAACACCTGAAGGACTTTTTCTTCTCGTGGAAAGGCAGCTGCCCGCACCCCCCAGGAAGGGGTCTCGCCTGAAAGGGGGGACTCCCCCCCATTGATATTCCAGGATATGAAGATTATCTGCCAGGACCTGGGAAACTGGTCTGGATGCATGAGACTATAATGGAAGAAACTGGATGTTAGATTTTATTAGAATTTATTTTGATACCTTTGAGCTCATTCTGTAAGCCCAGGCAGTTTGCAGACAGGCAAAAAAAGCTTTCAGTCCACTTTCACAGGTTCCCAGGAGAAGGGATTGTGACGTCACAATACACTGCCTCATTGAGTGTTGCATTGTTGTGATCAGAGGAAATTAGCCTATTGAATCTTGTAAACTATGCTTATCTGAAAGGGAATTCCCCCCTTTGTCTTGCCTAGACCCTGCAGCCTGGAAGAAAGGAAAAACAATGTAATGGAGATATTTATTGTCAGGCAAAACGGAAGGACTTGCCTGAAGCCCAAAGATTATAAAATTAAAATAATATTTTAATTCTTTCTCCTTGTGTGAACGGAAGCCCGGATGGATCAACGAAATGTAAGACCTAAACGTACTAGATGACAATGAATGTTTTCCATTTTGGAATTGTGTAACCATGTAGCCTTCCACTTTCTGTTCCTTTCCCAAACCAGGAAGCCCTAAAGATATGTGTCCTACCCCATTCTTTTCCCTGCTAAGCCAGGAAACCTCTAGAGATAGAATCTTTTACCTGTATGGATTTCTATTGTTACAAAGGATTAATCTCTTCATGTAAGAGTTGTGTACGTGACTGTAAGGATATAAATTGTCTGTACAAGATGTGCAAAGGTACTCAGTCTTTTGAGGGACAAAATTCTGTCCGACTGTAGTCTGGAGCTCCAATAAAAAAAATATCTTTTGCTTGCATGAGCATCTTCTGAGTTCATCCTGATATTTCCACTCATATTTCCATAACAAATTGGGGGCTCGTCGCGGGATGATTGGATCTGGTCTTTTCCAAGGAAATTAAGTTGGTATCCAGGAAGAAGGGCTCTTGAGGCTCCCCAAGGCGGTGAAACAGCATGCCTATTGGTGGAAACCGGTCCTCGGTTTCTCCATGGTGCCTCCAACCCATTTGGTTGGGCAGAATAAGAACACCGGTTCCCATCTGATCAGGACCTGCCATCGTCTTCGGTCTCAGAAGTACAAGCAACAGATCTACAGGATACCAGGCAAGTATAGAGAATGCCCGACAGATGTACTGCCTGAAGAGTGCACTAGTTAGTCCACTGGCTAAGAGGTTCTAGTCAGTGGAGCCCACTCAGTGACGTTGAGGGGTTTCTCCATTGGGTGACCACAGAGGGGGGACCGAGTCCTAGGTAAACTCCCCAGAGCTCGGCCGTTCATTCAGAGGGAGGACTCGTCACCCTCCCTGGCTGAAGAACAATAGGCCCATTACTCCTTGAGGGCACCAGTCTCTATCCAATGCAAGGTTTGGGGAGGGAAGAACCTAGCCTAACGGTACTTGGCAGGGAGGGATCCCAATCCAAAGCAGCCTAGTACTAGCCTGGATAGAGGCTAGTACGCTAGCCTCTATCCAAAGAAAATTGGGAAAAGGGGGGAAGAACCTAGCCTAACGGTACTTGGCAGGGAGGGATCCTCACCCAGCACCAAGGATTGGGTAGAAGAATCTTGCCAGACGTTACTTGGCAACAATAGTATAATTGCAACCAAAAAGTCTTTCTGCCTATTAAACTATAACAAAAAGTTGTTTTCTGTGATTTAGTTTAACTGTTTTTGCCAAAAAACATAATTGGAAGCAAAAGATTTTTTTATTGCCTGTTAAATTGTAACAAGGTTATTTATTGATTAGTTTAACTGTTTCCTTAACATTTAAGTATAATCTTGTACTGTGATTCTACTTATGTCGGGAGGAGGGAGGCAGAAAACAGTGTGAGTGAAAGTGGTTGTGATTAACACCGCGGTTCTCGCGTTCAGACGGGTGACCGAGCCGGTGTGTACACATGTGTGTGTGAATGTGAACCCTCTGGTTCCTGAGTTCCAGGCGAGGGATGAACACGAGTGAAAGCGTCAGACCCCAGACGCGTGTTGTGTATGATTGTGTGAATGGGTAGCTGCGATTCCCGACGAGATCCAACCCCTAGTGGATCGCAGGGCCGGTACCAAGTGCGAGACCCAGCCGTGGTTCTTGTTGTGAGCCATTGACGAGTCTGGTCATGCAAGCCGGTGGAAGAAGTGAATGATTTACCCTTTTGTGTTCTTCCCATAAATAAAGGACCCCAATCCTCCCTTCCCTATTCTGTCTTGTGAGTGCTTTTGTCTGCACTCTAGGAATGGGTGGCCTGAGGACAGACCTCAGAAGACAGAGACAAGTGGCTCTATGGGTTGGGAAAAGTATGGAAAGCCCCTGGAGTTTGGCTCCAGGAGTGGGGTGGAGGTGACTGAGCCTGCCCCATCACTGAGAATTTTAAAAGTTGTAGATTAATTGTGTATTGCATTGGGGGAAGAAACCCCCCCATCTCTCTCTCTCTCTCCCTCCGCTGGGCTGGCTGTGATGAGTTGACTTGCAGAGCTGCCAGAGGGGAGCAGAGATTTGGTGAAAAACAGCAAAGTGAATTTTAAAATTTAGTGTTTAGTGGATTTTAAATTTGTGGAAGGACTAGCATGGCTCAGGTGCGCAGTGACACTGCACATAGTGGACCACAGCAGGGTCAGTTGTGTGCAACTGTAAAAGAAGTTTTGATCCCTGGAGAATTTGCTTAAAAAGATCTCAGTTGTGTAAACTTATGTGTGTTGCAGTATAATTGGCTCCAGGAGGTGGGCTCAAGAAAAAGTTCCACAAAGAGCAAAGAGTTCTAGAGATTGTTGTTTTGCTAAACAGCTATGGTGGTGTCCCTTGCTTGATTGTGTTGTGGTAAGAGACCCAATTGCTCCTTTTCCTCTGTGTTTGTCATTTAAGAAAAACTCAGGAGTTATGGTGTAATTAAAGCAATTTGCCTGAGGCCCTGTGTGCCTTACACAAAAGTAAGCCATAACAATCATGGAGTTATCATGGCAATCTTAGTTCTTGGAGGCACATGGAAAAGGAAAGTCTTGTCAGTGGTGGAGTGTGAACAGTGAGTTAAGGAGTACACTTGCCCCTTAAGATGTGTGGAAAACCAGTGCGTGTGTTCTGACTCTGTGTCCATAGGCAATAGTCTGTGTCTGTGGGCAGTGGTCTATGCCATGAGTGGTCTGGAGGTTTCTTTTTTTGAGAACTAGTTAAAAGGAAAAAGGTCCATGATTAGGTTACCATTCTGTCTAGAGGTTTTTGCATTGGTTCTTTGTTCTAAAAAAAAAACACCATCTGGGTTTACAATGCTTTGTGCTTGAAGCTATATTGTGGTTTTGTTGCTTGCAAAAATATTTTGCTCAAGCTCCCTGTATTAGCAAAGCTGAATAGAGCCTCCAGTAGCAGGTATGAGCTACCATAAATAAAAAATAGTGCACCTTAACATGTTGTGTTTTGCTGCTTGTGAAGTTCTGAAAAGGCAGGCAGGTTGGTCTGATTAATTGTCTTGTGGTTGAAGTTGCATCCTCTATGTTGCCAAACAATAAGTTCTATGAAATAGCTCTGGAGGCCAACAGTAAAAAGAGACACCCAAATTAGTAAAGCCTCCAGTGACAGGAATAGTGTGCTTTAAATGTAAAAACAGCAAGTTTTGTACAATCTGCGTGGTGCCACTTATCAAAAGTGTGTGTACTGTCTCCTAGCTTTGCCTAAGTGTGCTTCTCACTGCAGCATGGCAATTTAGAAAAAATTGGTTGGCTGTGTACATCCCAAAGGTGCCTGTGAGCTGGTGTGGTAGCCTTGCCTATGTGTAAAAATAGTTCTGAAATAATTAATTATAAGTTCTGGAGTTGTCTGTGTTCAAAATATCAGTGTAAGTGTTGAAACTGCCTCTGAGCATGGGCAGAGTGCAAAAACTAAAATTTGCAGTCCTGAAGATGTTTTAATCTTTTTCCAAGAAAAGACCTTGCCTTCAAGGACTTTCTAATCCTGATTTACATACCCATTGTTTCTCCCACAGGAAAGGGGGAGCACAAAGACACCTCATGTTTTAAGTCAAAATGTCTCCTATGTGCTCCTATAGTTGTTCTGAATTATAAATTATAAAAAAGAGGTATAAATATGTTTTTAGTTGATTTATAAAATTTTCATCCTCTTGAGGACCAGCTGCCAATGTGGCTGTCCAGTGTTGTGAATTCCAAAAAAAGCTCTTGTTTTCCACAGGTATATGGCGTGCAATGAAAGACATTCAAAAAGTTAATTTACAAGGACTAGTAGAGTGTAACTTCTGTCTGTAGTTGCAGATAAAACAGTGGAACCTCAACCATGGAATGGACCCTGCTGTTGAATACCCTTCCTGTGTGCATAGTCATCAAACAGTGCAAAGACTTGGAACAAGGGTTGTGCTTTGTTTGTCATGTTGTGTTGTTTTGTGCAATGTGTTCCTAATATTTAGGAAAGTCCCAAAACTGAACAAATGTACACTAGGTGGACACAGTACATTTACTTTCATATGTAAGTGAAGTGTCCAAGGGGGGAATATAATGGAAGAAACTGGATGTTAGATTTTATTAGAATTTATTTTGATACCTTTGAGCTCATTCTGTAAGCCCAGGCAGTTTGCAGACAGGCAAAAAAAGCTTTCAGTCAACTTTCACAGGTTCCCAGGAGAAGGGATTGTGACGTCACAATACACTGCCTCACTGAGTGTTGCTCCCCAGGCATTGTTGTGATCAGAGGAAATTAGCCTACTTGAATCTTGTAAACTATGCTTATCTGAAAGGGAATTCCCCCCTTTGTCTTGCCTAGACCCTGCAGCCTGGAAGAAAGGAAAAACAATGTAATGGAGATATTTATTGTCAGGCAAAACGGAAGGACTTGCCTGAAGCCCAAAGATTATAAAATTAAAATAATATTTTAATTCTTTCTCCTTGTGTGAACGGAAGCCCGGATGGATCAACAAAATGTAAGACCTAAACGTACTAGATGACAATGAATGTTTTCCATTTTGGAATTGTGTAACCATGTAGCCTTCCACTTTCTGTTCCTTTCCCAAACCAGGAAGCCCTAAAGATATGTGTCCTACCCCATTCTTTTCCCTGCTAAGCCAGGAAACCTCTAGAGATAGAATCTTTTACCTGTATGGATTTCTATTGTTACAAAGGATTAATCTCTTCATGTAAGAGTTGTGTACGTGACTGTAAGGATATAAATTGTCTGTACAAGATGTGCAAAGGTACTCAGTCTTTTGAGGGACAAAACTCTGTCCGACTGTAGTCTGGAGCTCCAATAAAAAAAATATCTTTTGCTTGCATGAGCATCTTCCAAGTTCTTCCTGATATTTCCACTCATATTTCCATAACAAGACAAGTTCCCATGGGAGAGCAATCACCCACTTCACTAGAAGGTTGCTCCTCCACCTCGTCTTGGGAGGCTTCATATCCACCTTCCCCTCCTCATCCGTGTTAGACTGTTCAGGCATGGAGCGTCAAGGACTGGAAAGCTTGACCTTCTTAGAAGGAGCAGCCAAAGTCCTGGGGGTCTCCAAAGGCTGAAGCTGCTGGTGTAAAGCCAAAGTGCAGTGGCTGAAGCCAGAGCAGCAGAAATGCCTGCTGCAATAGATTCATCAATTCTGGCCAGGAAGCCCTCAGTGGGGTCTGCACCCCCCCCCCCAGGGGGTTGAGGGCTGCAACTGTTGGACCAACCTGAAGGAGCAGCAGAGAGTACCAAGAACTGAGAAGCAGGCAGCTCTGGGCAGGGAACTCCAGGCGGCAGGAATGTGCTGGAAGGCCTGAAAATGGCCACTGGAGCTGGAGGGGTGGATGTGGCCAAATCTCAATTCTGTTGACTCATGCTTTATTTTCCCTCCAATTCTGAGGGGAGTCATTTTCCCTCCGATTCTGAGGGGAGTCATTTTCCCTCCGATTCTGAGGGGAAACATTTTCCCTCCAATTCTGAGGGGAAACATTTCCCCTCCGATTCTGAGAGGACTTATTTTCCCTCCAATTCTGAGGGGAAACATTTTCCCTCCAATTCTGAGGGGAAACATTTTCCCTCCAATTCTGAGGGGAAACATTTCCCCTCCGATTCTGAGAGGACTTATTTTCCCTCCAATTCTGAGGGGAGTCATTTTCCCTCCAATTCTGAGGGGAAACATTTTCCCTCCAATTCTGAGGGGAAACATTTCCCCTCCGATTCTGAGAGGACTTATTTTCCCTCCAATTCTGAGGGGAGTCATTTTCCCTCCAATTCTGAGGGGAAACATTTTCCCTCCAATTCTGAGGGGAAACATTTCCCCTCCGATTCTGAGAGGACTTATTTTCCCTCCAATTCTGAGGGGAGTCATTTTCCCTCCAATTCTGAGGGGAAACATTTTCCCTCCAATTCTGAGGGGAGCCATTTTCTCTCTAATTCTGAGGGGAGTCATTTTCCCTCCGATTCTGAGGGAATCATTTTCTCTCCAATTCTAAAGGGAGCCATTTTCCCTCCGATTCTGAGGGGAAACATTTTCCCTCTGATTCTGGGGGAGTCATTTTCCCTCCATTTCTGGGGGGCTTGTTTTCTCTCCACTGATAACTAGCACCCCCACAGTTGAAACAAGCCCAACCAAGGAGCGCTCAGAAGAGCAGCTCCCACCTCCTGACTCCCATTTGCCTACCCTCCTGTGGGGAAAGCATGGACGGAGTGCCAAAGGAAAGGGGCTGGAAGCCAAGCCCGACCAAGGAGTGCTCAGAAGAGCAGCTCCTGCCCCAGACTCCTGTTTGCACCCCCTGTGGGGAAAGCACGGACAGAGTGCTGGGGGAAGGGAGCTGGGAACCAAGCAGCTGAACTTCACTGTGAAGGGTAGGCTCCCAGCTGCCCACATGCCCATCCCTGCAGGGAAAGCGTGGGGCTGCTGCTGGCAGCGAACCAGCAGCGGCCTGCCAGCCTTGGGGGGCATTTGACAGGTGGGCCAACGGTGGGGGGGGTGCAAGTGGACCTCACCCCAGGTCCCTCAGAGGAAGGGGGTGAAGAGTATGAGCCAGGAGCCCTAGACTCCAAGGTCAAGTGTCTTGCGGAAGACGCTCTGTGAGATCATGGCAGAGATGAGGTTAAAGAGATGCAAATTGGGATGGGAATTTATAGCTCAGCCTCTTGCACTACAAACCTAAACATGTCTATGCAGCTGCATTATGTTTAATTGGATTTGTTCCCAGGGAAGTGTATGCAGAATTGCAGTATTAGCCACTATGCCGCACAGGCTGTCGCCCCATCACATTTGCCTTAACTTCCAGGCTGAAATCCTATACACATTTTCCTAGGAGTAAATTTCACCAAACAAAATGGGACTTTCGTTTTTTATTTTTAGGATTTTCACGTCCCATCTTTTAAAAAACTGGATGCTTCCTTCTGAGTAGACATTGCACTAATGGCCCTTATTCCATGACTGTTTACTGATTACCAACCTTAGAAGCTCTCTGGAGAAAGACCATCTCAGCTTTTCAGAGATAGCATTTGGGCTTTGTTTTGGTCCTGGTGTTCACATTTTCAGCACCGGAACCTGAGCCCAAAACATGTCAAGTGGTTGCAGCTGTGCCTCTGAGCACGTGCAAAGTGCCTTCTTTGGATACTCAGTAATCTCAACTATCTGAGCACATCTAGGATTACAAGCAAGAGCGTTTGAGCCATCGGGCACAACTCCCCAAGTACTGAATATAGCACTGCAAGGAAATGAGCCCCAAAGGAATAGCTGAGAGAACTCGAGAGGAATCTTCAGCAAAGGTACTCAGAAAATAAGGAAATCTTCAGCAAAGGTACTCAGAAAATAAGGAAACACAGCTTTGGATCAGCTGGCATCCTTGATATTCTATATATAGGAATGGCGCTTGGTAGAGGTCACAATGTCACCTGACTCCAGCCCTCCCCATAAACTGCCCTCTTACCCCATGGCTTTTTCCTATACAAGGTAATTTCTCCACGTTGCAATTTTTGGGACGTTTGAGGGTTGAGTATACCATCAGCCTGGGAAACTCTTGTAGGTAAAACTGCGAGGAATGTCCATTGGGCCCACGCAATCTCTGCCCCTGATATCAGCGGCGAGGGCAGACGGCATGAAATCATTGACTTGTGACTCGCATGCGGTCATTAGCAGCTGCCTAATGACACCCTAATAAAGGGAATGGTCTCTGGCAGGAGCCACATGCCAATGATGGGACTGGAATGTGCCCAAGATAATCCCATTGATAGCCAATGGAAGCTGAGCTCGTGCCCAAAGTGTATATAAGAGCAGCCAGGAGACAGAGACAGAGACAGCACAGGGCAGAGAAGAGGAAGAGAAAGCAGAACTCAGAAGAAGGACAGAAGGACATTCCCTCCTCGTAGCCTTTTCATCATCCAGAACCTGCCAACAGCATGGACACCAAGGGGTCACTCTTCATCAGTCTCTCCTTGCTGCTTTTCCTCTGCTTCCAGCATGCCAGGGCCCATCCCATCGACATCCTCAGTCCAGCCAAGGAGGTAGCAAGCATGGAGGTAAGGAGCATGGATTTACCAATCTAGACTCTAGGAATTCCATTTGACCTGAGATTTAAGGGCCCATTTAAATGATGGAATCTGTTACCATGTTGGCCACTGGCCAAGAACTGTATGCACCCATAGGCTATCAGTGGTGAATAACCATATTAGCTAAATAGGAAAGCTCCTTTTCTAAGTATTCCTAATCCATCACTAGCATCACTCTATCCTTCTTCTCACAATTGCCATTATTCTTACACCTGCCATTATCCTTCTTCACACAATTGCCATATTTAGGGTGGCAATTAGCATCCTTAAAAATGGAATCAGACTATTTTTTTGGGGGGGGGGGTATACCTTTTAGCTACCTATAATACAGATAGGATCCTTCTCAAATGCTGAAAGAAACAACCGAAGAGTCTGCCTTTTACATACAATATTTATGTGCTTCCCAAGTACATCTGCGTAGTTCTTGGAGACAGAAAACTTGTATTCTCAGAGGGCGGCATAAAATATGGATTTGTCTCTTCCGTGGCTGAAAGATTAATTGTAAGCTCCTCGGAGCAAGAACTGGTCTTCTATTATTCTCTAAAGCAGTTCCGTATGCTTTGTTCTTCTGTTCTTCTGGTCCTATTGTTATTATTATTTATTCAGCATCCAGTTGGGTTCCACTTAACATAAATTTGTGTTGCTAGGAAAAGCCGAATTATTGAGAAGGACATCTCCAAATATTGACTTTGGGGCAACATTATGAAATGGGGAGACATCAACAGGGGATGTTTCCCCTTAACTGGATTTCCAAGCTGGAAAGAGTTGCATGGGTTGAACTTGTTTAAATAGGCCTAGAGCTCAACGAGGGGAAAAAAGAGAGACAGAAAATAGAGTTTGGAGAAAATTGGTGGGTAAATTGGACTGACAAGGAATTTCCATTTAATTTCAGGCACTTCTAGAGAGGCTAGACGAGAAAATCTCCTTGATGGAAGAGT
Organism: Cryptoblepharus egeriae; assembly: GCA_030015325.1. NCBI lineage: Eukaryota > Metazoa > Chordata > Lepidosauria > Squamata > Scincidae > Cryptoblepharus > Cryptoblepharus egeriae. The sequence continues at coordinate 2,144,381 of JAREYC010000010.1, forward strand.
TGCAGGACAATGCAATCTTGGAGGACCCTGAAGTCCAGAAGGGGAGCCAGGCTGACTTCCCCAGTGACAGCTTTGACAGACAGCCACAGCCCCGGGGGGAATCCCGCTCCTATTACTCTGACATGCTCAAGCGCATGAGAGGCTTATGGGCACCAAAGGCCATGCGGGAATCAGGCTGTTTTGGAACAAGGTTGGACAGGATTGGATCAGTTAGTGGCATGGGATGCAAAGGTAAGTCCCTCTGAGATGCGTTGAGATGCTTCTAAGACCCACAGACATGACCTTCCTACTTAATTAGCCACTTTTAGATTTCTGAATTAGAATTTAAGAATCAGTTGGGCTTCCACAAGGTTGACTTTTGGTGCCATTTAGAGCAGAGGCTCCCAAACATTTTGGCTAAACGGTTACATCAAATGTCTGGCATGGTGCCAAGGGCTGGGAAAAATTTTAAATATAAAATTTAAATAAATACATTACTAATAAAAGTTAGATGAATGAATTCTTGAACAAATGAGTTCTCAGTTCCAGGATTTCTCCAACAACTAACATACACTACAAAAATAAAGTATACAATCAAATGGACCCTCATTTTGTTATCACCAAAGCAGCTTACTAAAATATGTACAAGAAACTCGGAACCAGCACTTCACAAGTAACACCCAGATAGGGTTCCCATCAGTGGTGGGCTCCAGCAGGTTCGCACCTACTCTATAGAACCGGTTGTTAACGAGAGATAGGACATATAAAGTTTAAAAATATCCATTTAAAAGTGGCTTCCAGATGGGCAGAGAACCGGTTGTTAATTTATTTTGAGCCCATCACTGGTTCCCATATGTCCTGAAAAACAGGAACAATCCCAATTTGGACTCCACTGTACTTCTCTGCTACACCTCCTGTGGCTTTCTTTTTATTTGGTACGGAAAGGAATGGCTATCGCCCTTCTTGGAATCTCCCCATTTAGGGGAAAGCGCTATTCCCCCCTTGCAGAGAATGGAAATATAAACTCGAGCAGGTCCTTGAATTTATCTCAAGTGCAATCAGCAGAGGACACAGATCCTATGGGCGGCAGAATGTACAAGTGATGCAAAAAGTACAAGTGATGCGTTGGACTCTTTCTCTTGAGGTGCCTCCTCCGCTAACCACACTCTTCACATTTCACTTCCAGGGTCCAGAAGGAATTAAGAAAATGTCCAGCAGGATCCATCACCCCTTTCCTAACCTTGGAAAGAAAATCAATCTTACTTACGAGTCAGCACATGGGTTTCCGACAATGTTCCTGTCATCAGCGTGTGCTTTCTAGAAATTGTGGAAATGTTCCAGAATGTTCTACCTATTTATTTATTTATTAACTTATTTATTTGTCTTCTATTGGCTTGAGTTTTTTTTTTGCTTTGTTGTTTTTTTAAAAGAATATTTCTTATTTTCTGCACCGAGATCATGCTTGAAAAAATAATAATTAAAAAACACTTAGCTCTTTTTTCTTATGTTGTCTGATTTACTTCCCCTATTCCCTTCCTCCTGCTGGTTAAAAATAAATTGTGTTAATTCTTTTTTCCTTATACAAAGAGACTATTCTTTGAAAATAAAAAGTATTTGCAAGACCACACCAAAATCCTGTCAATGTTCAAAGTTTTAAAGTTTCTCCATGACCCAATTTTTGCTAGCATCAAAACATATTCCGTATAAGGGGAGGATTTATAATAATAGAATCCTAGAATTGGAAGGGACCCAGTAGGTCATCTAGTCTTTCCTGACTGTAGCAGGAAATACTACTAGAGCATCTCTGACAGATGATCTGAAAATAATAACTTTTATTATTCTCTTTTAAGATGTATGTGAATAATCATAAAGATAGAAGTTAATCTTCTTCTACTGCAACTATGAGGATCAAGGTCACCTTCAAGGAAACATTATTTTAAAAATTATTTTTAAACAACAATTAAGGAAGAATAAAATTCACACCATGGTTTACACAGCAAAATCTGTCAAAGGTTTCTTAAGGTCATCACTTGAAAATGTATCAACAAGCTTTTTCACTTTAGGTTTTCTTTAAACAAAATTTTCAAGGATCAAATTGTAAAATTTATGACACAATCTTAAGCATTTCTACTCAGAAGTAAGCCACATTGAGTTCAATTGATCCTACTCCCAGGAAAGTGTCTATAGTATTGCACCCCTAAGCCTATGGATCTGAGGCCCCCCTACAAATCCTGACAGTTATCATATTGCTTCAGAAACATCATACAGATCCCTGCAGAGAATTACAATCTGGAACCGATCTCAATGTCCATGAGAGTTCATAACATTGAGTGATGAGGATCAAAACTCATGCATTCCTAGTGTCATGTTGGGCTGTGTGAATGGATGTCTTCTGGATCCCACAAGGGAAATTCTCCGTTGCTGGACCTCTTGCCACTTTCTATGGAGAGTACATGGATAGGACGTTGCTTCTCCCTGTTTATTTTAGCAAGAAAAGTTCCCCAACCACATCTGGCAAGCTTGGTTGTAGTCCTGTGATGGAGGCATTAGGAAAGGGGTGGGCAGGTGCAAATCTTCTCTGCTTATAGAAGGATCACGTGCAGGGTGACCATATAGAATGGAGGACAAAGTGCCTCTACCTTTAAGCATTGCATAGAAGAGGGAATTACCTCCAGATTACCTGGAAATCTTTTGCATTGCAGGAATGCCATGAGCTTGATGAGGTTATTCAGAGAAAGTTTTTTCGGACTGACATTGACAGCAGTGCCTACTTTGGAAGAGGGCTTTGGGGCAAAAGTAGTACTATGAGGGGCCCCAATGGGATATGGCCATGAGCCCCTAAACCTTGCTATGGAGTTACACCTGGCTAACCCAGTCTACCAGCCTGCTTACATCTATCTGTGCCTCTCAATCTGGTTTCTTCTTTGAGACTTGATCTATTTTAAAGACTGTTTCTCTACTGCAACGAAGAGGTTGCCAGGGGGTTTGCGTTTCAATAAAGCCATCCCCCATCGTGGATCAACTGGCACAACCAGCTGAATGACACAGAGACAAAGTTTACACACTGCAAGAAAAGGGATTTTGGTTAGATATCAGGAAAAAAATTCTGATGGTGAGGGCAGTTTGGCAGTGGAATATATTGCCAAGGGAGGTGCTGGACTCTCCTTCATTGGGGATCCTCACACAGAGGCTCGACAAGCACCTGTCGGAGATGCTCTAGGAGGATTCCTGCTACATGCAGAGCATTGTACTAGATGACCTATGAGGTCCCTTCCAACACTGATTCTATTATTCTAAAACTTAAAAGAGCCATGGGTGGATGGCAGGCTATTGTTCACCTGGATGGAGTCCAATTTTATCAATGCCAAATATTTGGGGTCGCTGGTGGAGGAGATGAAAGTGGCATCTTCCACCAAAGTCAACAGGAGGAATGGCCAGGCAACAGCAGTGTTTGCCTCACTCGGAAGGTGCCTTTGGAAGAAGACAAACATCTCCACCAACACCAAAATTCGCCTCTTCCAAACACTGGACCTGCCAATTCTCCTGTATGGGTCAGAAACATGGACTCTGCTCAGATCAGATATGAACATGCTTTACGGCCTTCCAAATGCAATGCCTGAGACAGATCCTGAGTGTCTCCTTTTGTGAAGTCACTTGATTTTAGAAGGGCGCCTGCCTTGCACACTTCGGATGAGAAGGCATAACAACAAGTGGCTCTGACAGAAAAAGCACAATACGCTTTTCAACGGCTGAAGTATTATTTATTTGTGAGACTGGTATCTTGCCTTTCTCAGTGACGCCAACTCAAGATGGCTAACAAGCATTAATAACAATATATTTTAAAAATGTAACACATTTTAAAACATTTTAAAATTTAAAACCGCTCACCACCCTACAATTATCATACAAACCAGCTAAAAAGACTGCTACAAGAACATATAGGTGGGGGGAACCTAAGGTTGCCATCTGGGGTTCCAGCATGGAGAAAAGGAAGAGGGCTTTAGTGTTCCTGCTTTGCAAGCAAAACAGGTCAAGTTCAACCTCTGGTAGCATTCACAGGTAGGAGTGGGACAGATCCTTGTTTGGAGAGCCCTGCAACGTTGCCCAGGAGAAGCTTCACCTGTTAAGAAGTGAACCAAGGACACCTCACACTTTCTGCTCTGGAACCGAGGACACCCCACCCGTGCTCTTGCTTCTGTGGATCTCTTCTACATGCTCAATGTTTCCATCGGAAGAGATCTACAAGTTGGAAAAGGGAAAGGCAACAGATAGCTCTGAACTTCCTACCTCTTGCAGAGGGCAAAGACCTGCATCACTTCATGCCGATGGAGACACGTAATCCAAACACATATTTCCTGGCTATCCACTCATTATTATCCCTGGTCCCAAAAGAGGCAACAGCTTCTGGGAGAGATAATGGGGGCTTGTTTTTGTGCATCTCTCACACCCTGGAAGTGTGAAGCCTCTTGAGATGAGTCAACAGGAATGTGTGTCACGGGTGTTCACGTTGCCATTCCAGTTGAATGGAAGTCAAGGAGCCTCGGCCGCCCCAGCCGCGGCTAACAAGGGGCAAATGGCTTTAAAAGGGAAATGTCTGCCAGCTTCCCGAACCTCAGATGGGTGATGGAATGTGGTGAGCTTCGTTCCTTTGGTATTAACATCACCAGTTCCAGGGGTATAAAGAAGGAGAACATCAGAATCGAACCAACAAAGAGCAGAAGGAAGAGCAGAGAAGACAAAGCATATGGACTGCAAGATGGGTGCAACTGTCCCTCTCCTGCTGGTCTTGTTGGTTGCCAGTCAGCTTCCACATCAGCCCAGTGCCCACCCAGTCTATGCATCAGAACTGGCAGATTTTAAGGTAAGATATGGTACAGCAGCCTTGTTTAGGGAGTTTAGGTGAGCTGATTCACACCTATGTGGAAATCACTAGATCGGCTGTGCATCATCAAGGACTGAACAAACAGACCAGAAATATTGTGAGTGGGACAAGATAGAAATGCATGAAGTTGACTTATGCTGGGTCAGGGCCTTGGTCAATTTAGCTCATGGTGCAGTCCTAGGGTGCAATCCAGAGTAACTACAGGGAGTCCTTGCTCCGGTGTAAGAACAATTTACTCTGGATTGCAATATGAATTTCCCATAGGTTTTCACTAGATGGTGCAGTAACTACGGGTACATGTAAAGTCTCTTATGTGCACCTTAGTTACTCTGGATTGTAGGGCTGACCTATTTAGGCCAGAGCAACTCAGCCATGTGGTGGCACGGGGAAGCCAGCATATGTGCGTGTGCCAGCCTAACAGTCTGGGGGTGGTGTAGAAGTGCCTTATGGCACTTTTTGCAACACATAAAGGAATTGCACTGGCTTAACAGGAAGACTTAACACTGGCTTATGTGTTGCACTGGCTTATGCAAAACATAAAGGACTTGCACTGGCTTGCACTGTCTGTGTTGTGGACAGACTAGACACCACTGCTTCCAGCAATCGGATTTTCTCCATCAGTCCTACTGGACAACAGGTCTTGAATTATGGATGATTTGCATGTAAAATAGATCTTCTGCATGACCTTTGGGTGTGTCCTGTTATTCCATTATAAGAATGTTTTAAATATTTGAATTATTTTCCATTGACTTCAGTAGCCCTTAACTGACCCATCCTGACATAGCTCTCCCCCAGCTGGAATATAATCCCATTTATGTAATTATAATCACTCTCTTCTTCCATCCCCAGACTAACCACCTTGTATTGGGAATATGTCCCATTGATTATAAGTCTTAAGTAAAGATGTCCTCTGCAGGTTGCCCTGCTAATCATAACCAACTCTAGGTAGTGATGCTCATACCTGGTACAAGGCCAAAGAGCCAATACTGTCCAAAGATGCTTCTGTGGCTGGCATAACACCAAAGCGCATGGAACGCTGTTACCTTCCCACCAAAGTGGTACCTATTTATCTACATGCTTTTGAACTGCTAGTTTGGCAAGAGCTGGACAAGTAATGGGAGCTCACCCTGTCTTGCAGTACTTAGATCTTGAATTGCTAACCTACCAACCTTCAAGTCAACAGACACACTGATAACTCCTTATATGTTAACCACTGATAACTCCTTATATGTTTTACTTCAGTTTGTAATTACAAAGTTTGTAATTACATTACTCTTTACATTATATGTCTTCTTACTTCCATGCAAGTATGTAATTAGTTTTAATCTGTTAGAATAAAATAAAAATAGAATAGAAATTTATTGTCATTGTACATATGTACAGTGAAATTAGGTGCTTCACAATAAAAACAACACAATACAGTACAGCAAAGCAAAAACATCGTGTGACTCATCGACATATCACTATACCGTTATATCGTTATTACATTGATCTTTCTCAGTCTCTCTTGCTCATGACATTTCTCCACCTCAGGCTCTTCTGGAGCGCTTGGAAGACAAACTGGAGCCAGAGGACAGGGATCCAGGACTCAGTCGAGGATTTAATGAACCCAGCGAGGAAATGGCAGGAGACACTTCCCAATCCTTTGATTCCTGGGAAGGTGAATACTCAAGGCCTGAAAGCGAAAAAGAGTTTGTCCGGGGCAACTGGCAACTTCCAGAGAGGGCCACAGCACCTGAGAAGAACAGGTTAAGAGGGCTTTTCAACTCAGCCCGTAGCCTGCAACGGAGTTCCAACTGTTTCGGCCAAAGGCTGGACAGGGTTGGCTCAATGAGTGGACTGGGCTGCAACAGAAACCGGGTAAGAGTTGGGACCTCTTTTGGAATTCCAGTTTGGAGGAAGAAATGGGAGGGAAGGGTCTGCATTTTCCAGTTCGTCTCCACATTTCATATCTTTAGCTGCTTGGAATTGCTGTGGGTGATGCAAGTGGTTAAGACACTGTGCCTGTTAACCAGTAGTTCGAGACCTGGGTCCCCACAAGACAGGGTGAGCTATTGTCCTTAGCCCAGCTCTGCGACGCAGCTGGATCCAATTGTATCAGCTCTGCCTTTCCACTGGACTAATTCAGTGGTGTGGAGAGGGGGGATTTGCTGCTTGGGTAACAGCCTATCCTCCATATCAACCTACCCAGGCCTTTGTGTTGAGCATGATACCATAGTCTTTCAAGACTGGTGGATGCCAAGTTTTTGGAATTCTCTCCCATCTCTGGTCACAGAAACTGTGCTGAGCCGCAAGACTCATTTTCTCTCTGTTTCTTTTCAGAGCCGGAGCTAAAACTTCAGAAGTTTTCTACATCCAACTCTGATGGTGACAGACCTCTGAGCCTTTCCCAGAGCCACCTCCACGAGCTCCCTAGCTAGCCACTCCTTCTCCCAATGGAAGAGCACAACCACCTTGCATGTCATTTTCAACAGCTCACCTCAATCTTGTTGGATAAAATGATTTGTAGTCTTCCCCCCCTCCAAGAACCTCTCCAAACCAGAGGAAGAAATCTTACATTTCCCCCTTTAAATAAGATTTTGAATTTTATTGGAGTCCCATTTCCTCCCCAGTGCAGATCTTGGAAAGGCTTCCATGCTGCAAGACCTTGCAATGGGGACTGAAGAAGATCAGCACCTTGGACAGAGTTTATGCTTCAGGCTTGCACTGCCCCTTGCCAGCACATGGATCAAGATGTGCCCTACTATGTGAATAATTAAAAGGTCACTATAAAAGGCCTTATAAAAATATATTTAAATTATAAAATTATTTTAAAATTTATTTGCAATATATTTAAGTTATTTATATTATATAAAATTTAATATATGTAAAATATATTATATTTGATAATATAATTATATACACACACCCCACCTTTCCACTACCCAGTGCTGGAGAAGACATGTGTAGGACGACTATCGTAGAACTATCGTAGGACAACTCCTTCCTCTTCCTCTCCCAAGAAAGATCATGGAGATTTTGTTTCCCCCTTTCCCCTTCTTCACTCCCCGCTCACACCAGATGATGGATGAAATTGTAGCTGGATCACACCCAACACCTCTAAGAGGATTTGAATGATGCTTTTGCAGTTGAGGAGTAATAAATCAAATATCCTCGTTCATTGACGTGTTTCCTTTCTTGCAAGATGCACCAGCGTGTAAGCTGTGGTGGGCAAGTTCATATCATTAGCCATGGGTTTTAAGGACATAAGCAAGCCTACGTGGATTTTCTTCTACTTGTTATAGAGGTAGGGGAAATCCAACAGGTTTAGCTTCAAGAGGCCAAGTGCTTCTGTCCACATACTGTATTTACTCGAATCTAATGCACACCCTATACTTGTAATCAAAAGACCACATTTACTCCAATCTAATTAACCATTGAATCCAATGCACACCCTGATCTTGGAGACTAAGGGCAAAATCCAGAGCAGTTACGGGTCTACGCAGTTACGTCACCCTCTAGTGTTATCTTATGGAAAGTCATCTTAATAGCTCCGGAGCAAGAGGCTTAGGGTGCAATCCTGAGTAACTATGGGGAGTCCTTGCTCCGGTGTAAGAACAATTTGCTCTGGATTGCAATATGAATTTCCCATAGGTTTTCACTAGGTCACGCAGTAACTACGGGTACACGTAAGGTCTCTTATGTGCTCCTGTAGTTACTCTGGATTGTAGGGATAATTTTACTTTAGGCCATTGGCCTAAGAGCACAATCCTAACCATATCTACTCAGAACTAAGCTCCATTGTGTTCAACGGTCTTACTCCCAGGAAAGTGTGCTTAGGATTGGAGCCTAAATTTGGCTGGAAAAGCTGAGTGTTAGATTTGAGTAAATATGCTACTTGATTTAAGATTTGAGTAAATATGCTACTTAATCGATGGCCACAACCCCTGAAACACTCTATTGCAAATGGGTCCGTTAAGAGCATTTGCCTCACCCAAGTGTCTCCTCACTGGCCATGATCCATTTCTACAGATCCGTTTCATCATGGCACAAGAGTCACACTAATGAAAGGCAGTCAAACAAAAATGGAAAATCTCAATAAAAGAGAATTGAAATCATTTTGAGCATCTGGGTAAAAAGGTGGTATAGAAATGCAACAAACAGCTGTTGGTGGGGAGGGTGGAATTGTTCCTTGTTGTTCCTTACAACTGGTACGTGGGGTTGCACTTGATCCTAAAGACAGCAAACCTTTTCCTTTTAATTGCCCGTTCCTGTCAATTCTCTGGTTCTGCTTTGGAGATGGGATCACCGCTTGCAAATCTTCCCCTTGGATATGTGGCCAGCCACCAGCAGGCACAGAATGCTTTGTGAGACCACACAGTACTCCTGATGTACTTACAACTGAGCCTCCATAGTTGACACTCTTCTGATATGTCTATCATTAACCTATTGAGTCAGGACAAAGGAAGCTGAATGCTGGACAGGAATAAGGGGAAAATAACAGCAAAGAAACCAAAGTTAGTGAAGAGACCTGGGAAGATTTGATTTATTTTTCAAAGACAAGTCATGGTTATACACTGCGAGTGCCGGAATGCAGATCAGAACTGGATCTAACACGGAATTACAAAAATAAAAAATGTATACATACATACACAACACAGTTAGTTTCCATGATCAGGTAACAAAAACAAAGTGCAACGTGAACAAAAATCAATTTAATCTACTTAAGACACCAACAATTTGAGTGGTCATGATGGGGGTGGGGAGATAGCATTGCATCTTAATACTGCATCAGACAAGGGATTGCATGGTATCCCCCTCCCAAAAGTACCCCAAGGCTTAGACTAACACTGCTCTAGAGAATTAATGCTTTGCACCCTCTGGGAAAATGGGTGAGATGTCTCCTGAGGAAAGGGAAGAGAGAGGCACTCAAACTACAACCCAGCAGCTCCGTCCTAGTGATGGGAGTCTGGAGCAGGCCCAGGCAACCCTTTGCAGAAGAGTGACTCAGGGCGAGGGGGGTTGAGGCACAGAATGACCATCTAAGGTCCAGCATGCAAGAAAGAAACATTCCATGATTTGCGGACACCTTGTGGGAATTCATACTGTGCTCCAGTTAACAGCCCAGGCTGAGTTTTTGCAGGTTTTGGAAGTCTGGCTTACTGAAGTTTTTAGCTCAGCAGTGCAGCAGGGAACTCAAGAGGGTTTCCTCTACAAGCCGTTGGTGTCTAAGGGGCTGAGATGCTCCCAGCTGCAGCAAGAAAAACGTCCCTGTCATGCTCAGTTTAGGAGAAGAGCCACATGGGCAAAGGGGGATGCTCACGGTGCATACTGGACTTCATATGTTGCTTTTAAAAAAACAACATGCATTTGGCAGCGCAGAAGTCCATATGGATTTCATACACTGTGGACAGTGGAAAGCAATGTTCTCCAAAAAGGACCTGTCTGGAGAACCAGTCTGGAGAGCCAGGGAGTGAAGGGAGGAGGTGACTGGTGGAAAAGCAGCCTGAGACCTTCCGTTTCCTAAATGCCCTGACCTGGTTAGCAGCTTGGAACAGGGGGAAGATCTGTCCCATTGCCCTTCCAGCAAGGCAGTCAATGAACCTTGCACCTGCCTGCATTGAAGGGGATCAACAGGCACAAGAGGTAAAAGGGATTTCCAGAGGGAGGGTCCCCCAGATATGGGGTGAAGCAGGAAATCCCCTTATACCCTTGATACACCTGAGGCTGAGGGAGATGCGTGCAAGGCCCAGCATGCAGGAAAGGTCCATCAGTAACACCATCAATAACACAAACAGACCTGATCCTGAAACTTACAGAGACAGCGCAAGTCTTCTTACCCAGGTATCACACCCACCAACAGCATACCACAAGACACAGCCTTTGCAGCCAGGTGATTCAAAGATAACACAAACTATCTGTATAGGATCCGACAGATGGTGGTTCCAACCTTGGGTCAAATGAGACGATGGCTCTCCTAGCCAGGGAAAGCTTTCTACAAAACCATTAGCTGAGCATCACCCCAGCAGTTCCTGCTAACAAGCCCTGTGTCAACTAGCAGGAGAAATTATGAGACTTGCTCATCTTGATGGGAAAGGAAGGTGAACACAACTGGCACCTTGCAATGTAGGTGCCAACTCTCTGGGGTTTTTAATAGATCAGAAGCACTCAATTCTTGGCACGGCTGTTGTGGAGAAAACTTTGTCAAAAACTTCAAGCCTGGGGTGCCAAAGAGGATGGGGTGGAACAGCTCTTAATTGGGTCAACCTCCTACCAAATTGTTGAGGTTGGGCTGCCCTGCTGCCACTTTTGAGGGATGCGTCAAACCAACTTATTGGGATGCATCAGACACTGCAAGGCTCTGGAGTCGGGAGAAAGAAGTAGAAACGTCTCGGAGCAAAAGCTTTAACTTGCTTGGTTGCTGTTCCCACCCCACATTTCTGTACAACACGGGTTCTCTGAAGCATGGATGATGCCAGGCAGGCAGAGAGGAAGAGGATGGGGCAAAGGAGGGGGACAGGTTCAAACTCCAAACACTCCAGGCAGCCTCAAAACAGCAGCTCCAAGAGGTCGGCAGGGCTGAGATGGTACCTGCTGTAACCAGAAAAGTCCAGGAGGGAAGAGTGTTGAAAGAGTTTTACATCTTACTCCTCCCTCCCAACTTTTTATTTTTTCATATTAAGGAAAAAAACATTTGGAGAGGAGGCAGGGAAGATAAATGGTTGGGAAAGTTGGCTCTGCTTTAAAAATATATATATATATTACTAGAAGCAAAGTCAAGAATCTGATCTCAAGTAGATAAAACCTCAAAGCCACCTGCTTCCTACTCCTGTATGTCCCCCTGCCCTCTCCATGCATATATATTATTGGACGCCAGAGAAGACACCTGCATTGTCTTCCTGCTGAAGAGAAGCTGGATCATCCAGCTCCCCTTCTGCATAAGGTTCTGATAGCCCCCTCCCGGGGTTTAGCCTCAAGGAGACCTCACTAGACCGGCAAGCTCTCTGTCTCTCCCAAGAGTTCCATGTCGGGATATGGAAGCAGCCACATCCCAGCCTCTCCATCGCCTGGGTCTGCCAGCTCAACTTCACTCCCCTTCCATGCAACAGCCCTGCTCTTCTTGGCCCAGCTTGGCAACCTGGGCACTGAGAACCCCCTGGCTGGTCAACCATCTATTTTTTCTTGCACCCCCTGCACAGAGCACAGCAATGAAAGAGGCAACAAATATCTCAATTTACAGACAGACCCCTAAAATCTGGGTGTTCCAGGTGCCTCCATTGCATATTATTTTGCTTTGTGGATGCCAGGCAGCTGGCATCGAGAAAAATGTAAGTACTCAAATGAGCCCAACGCTCCACACACCAGGAAGGAAAGAATGAAGTTTCATACAGATGGAGTGATTGGACTGGAGGGTGCTGTTGGTGCCCCTGTGCCCTTGCTGGTAACATGCCATCCAAATCACTGATGCAGGAAAGCTGCCACTGAGTCTGTGGCCTGAGATGAACCCTGGAGTCCAGGCAAGACTCAGGAGAGTTGGGCATCGCAGTCCTGGCAAGGAGGCAGGAAGTGCACATGTTGTTCAAGCCAGCGACAGCATGTCTGAACTGGCTCTAAGTAGTTGGGTAAAGGAGTAAATGGGGGTAAATAGGGGTAAATGGGTAAAGAGGCCAATGCAGAGTTTATGTGACACCAAATAGAAAAATGCAGAGGTTTTTCAACTTACACAACTGACGGTGCACAATAAGAGCTTTCCTCCTGCCCGTGGCAGAGAACAGGTTAACAGGCTGCTATGGGGGTGGAGGGGAGAGGAGGGCTGCACAGACCTCTGTTGCGGGATGAGTTCCCTCTTTACTCATAGAGAGCAGAAACTTCGGCTGTGCTTTATCAAGCCCATCAGCGTTTCCGCCTCTGCCCTCCCAAGGCACGAGCTGGAGCCTCAGCAAGAGATTTATGCAAAGGTAAGAATACCTACAAGGGCAACAAGAGCCTGCTGGAACTCCACACAGGCCGGCCAGGATGGGACCTGGTGGAAGCGTCCAACCGGCCGCAGCTGGTTCCAGCCTTCAGGCTACCTGGTTATTATGAGAAATCTCTCTAGCACTCCCCGAATGGCTGCGGACGGCTCTCCCGCCTGGCCCTGCCAACTATTCCGGTCCTGCCTGGGTGTCATTTGCAACTTTTAAATGATCCCCTGGGGGTGGAGAGAGATGTCAAGCAAGATTTGTGAATTGAAAAAGGTCTTTCTATGAAAACCAGACCTGGCTGTGGGCATTGAGGGTTGGATGATGCCTGAAAGTTAGGGACTCACCATTCAAGGAAAGGGGGCTGGTTGAGCATCAACTGCACAGAGCACCCCAAATTCTGCATGGGGACACAAGCGGACACACAGAAATGCAAACAGTACATTCCTTGTACGCCCAAGCAAAGGACCCAATCAAGAGTGCTGGAAAGATCTCACAGCAGGAAGGAGAAGACATTATTTCTTTCTGAAACACACATAAACCTCTTGATCAACCACTCAGATAGAACCCCCAATGGTCTTGGGGTATCCTCAATACTGCTGAGGAAGATGCCACAAACTGAAAGAAAGACCCAAAAATACCTAAATGGGACAAGTGGATTCATGAGAGCACGTTAAGGAGAACCCAATTCACACAACCACCATACCAGGCAGCCATTAGACCATCCCCAGTCCACCTTGAAGAAGGGCTTTGATTTCTCCAACACACGTGGGATGCCCTTACCATTGTGACAAGGCAAGAACACACATTCTTATACACAACTCCAATGACTCTACTTATTCCCAGATGCCCATTTGTGTACTTGGTTTGAATGACCTCCACTTGGTTTCAATATCCCTTGATTAGAGCCCTTTTTTTAGCAACTGTGGTGCCACACTTGAACACATTAAGAAAAATTATGGAAGGATGAAGCAGAATGAACAGGAGTCAAAAACTCACACATGCATGTTTAAGGAATTCTGGAGTTCCAGGCAAGGAACATGATGCGACTCTTTCGTGGTCTCCCCAAAACTCTGCTCTGGGGACTGATAGGTGAAGCACGGAATGATGGCAAAATGCAAGGCTGGTCCCCCAAAGTCTTTGAGACAATGAGGTCTGTCTGATGGTAAGGCAAGAGATGCAGATCAAGTTTGGGATTTCTTCCTTCTGTCTGGGATATGGCATGTTTCTTCTCAAAAATGGAATTTCAGAACAGATCAATTCAGTGCCAGGAGAAAGAAGGCGCATATGGAGGCTAGCAAGGGGGCAGGCGGTGAGCCCCCGACCCAGAGATGAGCCAGCAAGTGCAGAATCACCACACTACTTTCATCTCTGGGCCCACAAGATATTTCCAGGTAATCCAAAAAAGTGTCCGACTGTTTTCTATTAAAGTGCACAAAGCCAACCCTTGATGGGCCAGGTGGGGCAAGCAGCGGTGGGGTCAGAGACGGTCAGAGGGTCCGGTAATGCTGCCGCAGCCGTGCCTGGAGGAACTCGTGCGTCAGGTTGTGCCGGGTAATGATGCCGACGATCTGGAAGGAGGGTGCAAAGGAAGAGTGAACATAGGCTGGCTTGGACAGACAAGGAGACAAAACGAAGGGGTCATGATGTCTCCTGGAGCCGTGAGGGGGCACAACATGCTTGGGTCAGACATTCAGGTGGTTCCCTGCGAGGGGAAAGGCCAGTTTTTCGAAACCTGTTCCTGTTACATCCCCTTCCTGTTCAATTCTGAAGGTGCCCCTTTTGTAAGCAAAATGGTTCAGGTGATGGTTCTGCTCACTTCAGAACCATCTAGAATATCTAGAACCATATTATAGATATCTCACACATGTCATCTGCCTATGTGCATCTGCCAGCTCATACCATAAGCCAAAGATTTTCAACTGCTGTGCCATGGCACACTGGAGTGCCAAACTGATGGTGCACCTTGGCCATCTTTTAGTGGCCTGTTAGTGTGCCCTGAGATGAAAAAGGTTGAACATTTCTGCCTTAAGCATATCAAAAAAACAGTTTGCATCTAGTTCTGGCTGATTGAGAATCTGAGGAAAGCTATGGTCCCCTCTACCCTGCCCAGAAAAATGCACGTGAACCCAAAATACTTTTTCTAAAACCCATCTTACAAATCCATCCATGGATTCCTGAACACCAGGTTAAGAAATGAACCCTACAATCCAGAGTTAACTATGGGAAGATGTAAGAGGCACTTACTCTGGATTGCTCTATGCATTTCCCATAGGTGGCACCATAACTATGTCAGTGTAAAAGGTCCTGTAATTACTCTGGATTGTAGCCTAAGTCAGACCATCTTGGAAAAAGTAGTGTGAATTTTTTCTGCTTTGAATGCTTCTGCTAAGGCACAGCACCATCTAGTGGGTGATGTTGGTCAGGCGGTCTTTAGGGTTAGGGTCTACCCAGAAAGTAAATCCGAAAGTTAATAAGGAAAGGAGGACCCCCCCCCCCCCCAAAATGCAAGCCATCAAGATCTTAACATTCTTCTTAAAGAGAGGAAGGAAAACAGTCTGACTCACCTCTCCAACGGCGTTGACCACAGGCAGGTGCCGGAGGCCCATTGTCCGGAAGAGGTTGAAAACTTGCGAGACGTGGGTGTTGGGCGAGACGGTGAAGGGGGAGGGGTTCATGTAGGGGGTGACGTCCTGCCAAGATAATGTCTCAATAATGTCTCCAAATAATGTCACAATAACGTCTCCAAATAACAACACATTAATGTCTCTAAATACTATAACGTCACACAGTAATGTCTCCGAATTATAATAATGTCACTGGACAATAATTTTGGACAAAGTAATAATACCTGAGTAGGTGCGTGCGGCCTTCTGAAAGTTTCAAGGTCTTCACATGCCATTTGTTGTCTTGGGGGGGAGGGAAAACCCCGAGGTGTGCCAGTTTTACAAACTTCCCCCTATTGTTGTCGGGACTGCCTCTATCAGGCCTGGCTTGCCTGTGGCTTTTGTGAATGTACTGCAAAGATGATGCTCTCCCTGCTACATAGCTGAGGGCCCAATCCTATCCAACTTTCCAACTATGATGTAGCCACAATGTGGCCCCAGGATAAGGGAACACTATTGGAAGTTGAGTGAAGTTGAACCCAACTGCTTAAAGATAAAAACCAGATTGACAGGGAAGTTTTCCACATAAAACCCATTGAAACCCCCCACTTACCACAATCATTCTGGGATTCAGTAGTGTGAGGTCCAGATCATGGATATCGGGGTAGCGAGGGTAGTCCTCTGCCATCTCTGCATACGAGAGGCGAGGCTGGGTGGCACTCTGCAAGAGAGAGAATAGCAAAGGTCTGCGTTGGAAATCGGATCCTAGATCACTTCCTTACATTCCAATAACAAACTGTGGATTTCCTTTCTTAAGGGGAGCCAGATCACATTCTTGTCAACAGGGAGGCATTTCAGGGGTTCCACAGAATGACTTCAAGTCCTTCCCATTGAGCACCCTATAAACATTCAATTTCAGACAGTGTGGCTTCCGGGGACAGCTGCCAGCCAACTGATGCTCACCGATTGATTCTCCGCATAGCAGACCCCTCGCACGAGCAGGGTGACCAGCTGCGAGCGCAGGATCAGGCCATGGAAGGTCAGGGGCCGGAAGCGCTCCTCCATGGTCCACTCCTCGCTGGGGGATTGGTCTGGGTACAAGTTGGGGTATGGCGTATACCTGGAAGGAATGGAATTGCCTGTGGTTAGAGCCTGGGCCATTTGGGAGATGGTGTGGGAAGAACTTCCAGTTGTGTCCATGGCCAGCTCCACATCCTGGGTCACAAAGAGAGCCAGTCCAGGGAAAAGCATGCATCAGCCTCCCCTGATGCACTCAGTGACACGGCACATGACATGCTCCACCTCCTCACAAGTCCCACCTCCGCTCCAGCATCTGCTGCAGCATGTCCTCCATCTCTGAGGGCTCTTCCGTCGCAATGTGGTCTTCACACATATTGCGCAGCTCACTGGATGGGTACGATTTCATGGACTGGCTGCGCTTACGCTGTTCCCCGGCCCGGGTAAGGATGCTGGATTTCTGGGGTGGAGAAGAGGAAGGGAAGCCTCAATCCTGCAAGAAACTCCTGCCATTCATATATAGCACTTTGGAATTTGCCAGGAATGCTTTTGGACAGGGGTCTCCAAAGTTTTTGGCAGGAGAGTCACATCATCTCTCCGACAATGTGTTGGGGGCCAGAAAAAAATTAATTAACATTTCAGATTTGAATAAATTAACATATATTACAGATAAACTTGTTGAATTGAACAATGTTATGAATATTTTCTAACACTCAAAGAAGTGGGAAAATCTCCAGAGCACTTCCAGATTATGGGAAAATCTCATAACACCAAGAAAATCTCATTCTGCAACACCAAGATACCAGGGGGGAGGAATCTCAGCCCATTACACCCAGTTATTTGGAGACCTCTTACCACATACTCTCTCTTAACACCCAGATATGTTGAGATCTCAAACCACACACTCTCTTGTATGGAGCCTCGTTGACTTTCTATAGTGCTGCTCAAAATATTTTTTAATTTTCAACTCTAAACTCTTTTAATGTATTGGATATTACTGTTATGGTATTTATGAATGTTTTGTAAACCACCTTGAGTCCCTCCAGAAGAAAGGTGGGATATAAATAAAGATGATGATGATGATGATGATCATCATCATCATCATATAATTTGCCCCAAACATGGTCAAGTTCTTGAAATCAGGAGCAAAGGAAGAGATCCCCCCTGCCAAGTGTGTCTTGTGGCCTCACCTTGAACTTGATGTTGTTGCTGATCAGCTGGTCCCACTTCATGAACTCTCGCTCGTACGCCCGGTTTTCTGTCACCACCGGGAAGGCATGATGCACTGTCGTGCGCAGGATGCTTACGAGGGACTGGATACGGGTGTGGGGGTAAACGTACATCAGGTTCGGCTCCATTATATCGCTGGCTCTCAGCCTTCCATGGGAAAGAAAAACAGATTCAATTGGCATCAGGGCCAAGGTTAATTTGCCCCCCAAAAGTTATGGATTTCAGTCCATTGGAGATTGTAGCCCAGTGCTCAACACACTCACTTGTCCATCTCAACCTCCGTTTCCCAGTCGAGGAGTGGCACCCCTCGCAAATTCACGTGGATGTCATAGATACCCTTGTTAAAGAAATCCCCTGTCCATTTGGCCACCTGGAGAAAGAGAGGAGAAGGTAATTTCTCTGTTAAAACCCATTTGAAACAATTCCCATTAAAGAAAAATATTAGGATAGAATTTTTTTTTTTAATTCAGCCAGAATGCCAAGGACAGTCCTGTGGGAAGCAGCCTTAAGCAAGCCACACTCTCCTCAACCTCACACCCTTCTTTAAAATGGGGACACCTATTACTGCTGGAGGTACTACTGAAATAATGTGAAAGCGTACAATCCTACCCCTGTCTACTCAGAAATAAGACCTATTATATTCAATGGGGCTTACTCCCAGGAAAGTGTGTTTAGGATTGCAGCCATACAGCACAATCCTAACCATGTCTTCTCAAAAGAAAATCCCATTGTGTTCAATGGGTCTTACTCCCAGGAAAGTGTCGTTAACGACACTTTGTCGTTAAATTGAACACAATGGGGCTTATTTTTGAGTAGATATGGTTAGGATTGTGCTCTACGTCTCTATTGCAATTGGGTTCCCTTCTCCTTATTTTTTTCCTCCTGCATCCCCAGTCCCTTTTCCTTGTGCATTTATTTATGTTATAATTAATATAATAATTACATATAAAATAATAATTATATATAATATAATAATTCTTATAATAAGCTTTTGAGCCAGGGCTTGTTATCATCAGTTTCATGAATATGCAGTGCCTTTTCTTAGAGCAAACACTAATACCCATATTTATTTGCATCTAATGTGCACCCGGATTTTAGAAGGCTTGAGATAAAAAAAAGTTTACTGGCAATTCATAGAGTTGGAGGGGACCCAGTAGGTCATCTAGTCCAACACCCTGTAATGCGCAGCTGCAAAATTTAATTTTTACTGCATTAAACAATGAGTTATGTGACAATAATAATAATAATAAGAAGAAGAACAACAACAACAAGAACAAAATGGGTTTATGTTATGATTTTTATCTAATTGCACTACTTTATACAATAGTAGGTTTGTGTTACATTTTTCATTACAGTAAACTGTTCAACAAAATACTTATGATCAAAACACTGTACTGTGTTTACTCAAATCTAATGAGCCATGG
Source organism: Cryptoblepharus egeriae (assembly GCA_030015325.1). NCBI lineage: Eukaryota > Metazoa > Chordata > Lepidosauria > Squamata > Scincidae > Cryptoblepharus > Cryptoblepharus egeriae. The sequence goes on from JAREYC010000010.1 coordinate 2,163,459, forward strand.
AATCTAATGTGCACCCCAATTTTGGAGACTAAATTTGGCTGGAAAAAGGTGTGCATCAGATTTGAGTAAATACAGTATATCTTTTTGGAAGAGATGATAAAGATGACAGGAAACAGCATCTCACCATAAGAGTGATCATGATGGGGAGCCCATACGTGATCTCGTTGGTTGACTCAATCAGGATGACGGTGAGACTGATGGTCATGCGGACAACTCCACCGAGGAAGGCTGCAGCGCCAATCAGCGCAAAGGTTCCCGAATAGATGTGGTCCAGACCAATGTAGCTAGGAGGGAGAGCAGAGAGAAGGTTGGGCATTAAGACTGGTGGGAAAAAGGGGGTCAGGAGGCAAAGGTTCTTTCCCATGCCGTGAAAATAAAGCAAGGGTGGCACCTTTTGAGGAGGTTGGCAACCAGGCGTCCAAAAGCGGCCCCACAAAGCAGCGATGGTACAAAGAGGCCGCTGGGCACAGAAATCCCATAAGTCCAGCAGGAAAGTAAGAAATAGAGGAGGAAGAACAGGGAGAGGGTGATGGGGCTGAAAGTACCTGCAAGACAAGGGGAAGAGAGGGGGGCTGAGCACTGCAGAAACTCTACCCCAAACAAGAGGCCATGCCCACTCCACAAAGGCTCTGGATGGCAAATATACAGTAACCCTACAATCCAGAGTAACTACGGGAGCAAGTAAGAGACATTACGTGCACCCATAGTTACTGCACCAAAGTGAAAACCTATGGGAAATTCATATTGCAATCCAGAGTAAATTGTTCTTACACTGGAGCAAGGACTCCTGTAGTTACTCCCTGTAGGATTGCGCCCTAAATTTATTAAGAAGCAGGGTTGCCATAATTCTCTTCCACATAACTGGGACAGGATCCCATGTCAAAACTGCCAGTATGTGAACGCAATCCCCCAAACTGGGAAAGTCTTAGTTTTCCAGGACAAATGGCAACCCTACCCACAACACATACAGGGCTGGACTCACCTTCCTGATGGAAGAGCTGCAAGATGGCAGCCTCTTGAGGGTTGAAGAAAAGGGTCGCCATGTCGTTGTAGGTGTCGTTCGGACAGAAGAAGGTCCTGATGCTGGAATTTACATCATCGGAAGATGTGCTCTAGAACAAGAATGCCAGGTCACATGGAGCTGTATTTCCTGCCCTGTTTGGGAAACTCAGAAAGGTGCCAGTGTTGATGGTTCATAGCTCCCCAATGCACAAGGTGGGATTGCAGCTCTGCAGCAGAGCCCCTCTTTTCATGCCAGCCTCTTTTCATGGCAGCATCTCCAGGTAGGGTAGAAGAAAATTCCCCAAACCCTGGAAAGCTGCTGCCATTGAAGAATCCAGCAGAACAACAAACTAGAAATGGGCATTTTAAATCCAAAATACTGTGCTGACTGAGAATTGCTCCACCGCTACCTAAATCTGATCAAGGTGAACAAGATCGTACAACAAACTTGGAAACTCAACCAGTAGGAACAAGTTCGGAGAGCAGAAAAGGTTGTGGACAAATGTTTTTGCAAACTATGCCAACCCGAATAAGATGCAATGTTAACAGTCATGAGAATCTGTTATGGGTGATGCGTGTGCAGTTAGTACACCCTTCTCTGTCCAAGATATTTATTAGGCCTCCTGGAATGCATCCTTCAGGCCTGGGCATGCAACTCTCTCAATCACCTGCAGGACGGAGGAGCTGTTGTCCCCATGGTTAGCAGACGACATCGGCCGGCACTCTCCTAGAACCATGGAAGCGACAAACACCACAAGGGTGGTTGTTAGACCCACCAACAGGCTCTCCAAGACTCTGCAAGCAAAACAGACAAACTGTGCAGGCAAAAACACAAAGCTCGGCTCGAGGGCGGCTCACGGTGCCTCTGAGGTCTGCCCTTCCATGTGGCCTCCAAACTTCTCTTAGGGCACAATCCAGAGTAACTACGGGGAGCTCTTATGTTGACATAACAATTTACTCTGGAATGCAATATGAATTTCCCATAAGTTTTCACTAGGTGGTGTCAGAATTATGTCGATGGAAATGTCTCTTACGTTCTCCCATAGTTACTCTGGATTGCGTCCTTACTGTTTTGCTTCATGAATCCAATTTAGGAGGGTTCTTTCCCTAAATTGCTGATAAAAATACCCAAAGATCAAAGAAAAATAATTTTTAAAACCTCACTGATTGGGGGATTGCCTGGATCATCATTTGCCTGGATGAGTCTGTGGAAGGTACAGTTTCCCCCAAGTTTTTCTTGAACATCCCATGGGATTTAGTATCAAAAAAGCATACAAAAATTAGATGCCCCTTTCTTTTGGCCAGCAACTTGACAGCCAAGGGGAACTACAAGAGAGGAGGGAAACAACTCAGAGGAAGCAGAGATATACCCATTTGCTTGGGGACATGCAATGCTTAAGTTGGTACCTGGAGACTGGCAAGCCCAAGACATGCATGCTCACATACAAACCCTTTGCATCCCATATTTCTAGACTTCTGCCCACCAAGACCACTGTTTCCACCCAAGAGAAACCAGGAAAAGGTGCAGGTACCTGACAAGTTTAGGTTTGGGGTGGACGTTGCGCATGCGATACTTGGCCAGCCTCTTGTTGATGCAGTTGAAAGTAGCTCCCAAGAGCCCCCCCACAATGCCCATGAGAATGAAGAAGCCCAGGTCCACAGCCGTCCACAGGTGGCACTTTTTATCAGACTCTGAACACTGAGGGCGGAAAGGGGCAGCGAGGGCAGAAAAGGAAAAGAAAGCACCTTTCACTCACAGGGACATCACGAGGATCTTCCAGAAATGGTATTTGCCATAGAAATACTGTATTCACTCGAATCTAATGCGCCATCAAGTCTAAGACTCACCCATATTTCAAAAGGCTTGAGAGGACAAAAATTTACTTGCAACTGTAATGCACAGCAGCAAGATTTAATTTTACTGCATACAGTCAGTTATACGACAGTGGGTTTATGTTGTGATTTTTACCTAATTGTACTACTTTATCCAATAACGGGTTTATGTTACTTTATTATAATATAATAAACTGTGAAACTAAATACCAACCTCTGCTTATAATCAAAATACCATATTTACTCGAACCAAATGTGCCACTGATTTTGGAGACAAAGAGTGCAATCCTAACCATGTCTATTCAAAAGTAAGCCCCATTGTGTTCAATGGGTCTTACTCCCAGGAAAGTGTCTTCAGGATTGCAGTCTAAATTTGGCCGGAAAAGGTGATAGAGTAGATATGGTAAATAACTCATAGGGACCATATTACAGTGGAGCAAGTGTTCTCCCATCAGCCCCCATTTCCCTGGGCCCATTTCAGCCTCCAGTGTAGGGATGAGCTGAAGAGGACACTGAAAATGTGACCCTATAAAAGATCTAGGGTTCCTGGTCTCTCATTGTCACCTTTCTACCCAGGAATCCACTAATCTCTGAACATCCCAAGACAGAGCAGCAAAAGGCTGCATCCCAAGCACCCCACAATTTCTTGTTCACAAAGGTGATCCTTTTCAAGTCCTTTTGCTTATTCTGGGTTGGATTCCCATAATTTTCATCTGGTGTGCTCCAGACTCCTACTTTGCAGCACCGTTGAAACACCAAGTATACCGTTGAAAATCACGGCTCTAAGTAAACAATCCAGTTAAAGGCATGTGGGTTTTACCACCAAGGCATCAATATTTTTGAAACAACTTAAGAAATTCAGGCAGCAAGGTTAGAAAGAACCCACCTTGAACTCTCCAAAATTCAGCAATCCGGGGAGCTGAAAAGAGCCCCAGCTTCCAAACTGAATCCCAGAACGGAAGAAATTCAGGGTGAAAGTGGCTGCCATGGAGCAGAAGAGCTGGAAGAAAAAGGAAAGCGTTCACAGGGCTGATTAACATGCTTTCACGCAGCGTGGCACAGTCCTTGCAGCGTGGCACAGTCCTGGCTCAGCAAAACGGGTCCAACCTTTGTGCAGATAAACCCAAAGTGGAGAATGTTTCAAAAGTCGTGATGCCAAAGGACAAAGTGAGCAGCTGCACAAACTAGAATTGGGTTCTCACCACTTTCCATGTCAGCCCCTGATTCCAGAAGGACGATCCTTCTTCCAGGCTGAAGAGGGTCCCCCCAATGGGGGCTCCAAAGGCTGCGGCCACCCCGGCGGCTGCTCCAGCAGACACAAAATCCCGCTTGTCCCTATATAAAAAGCAAAAAGAGGGATTGTTAAGCAACAGCAGAAGTCAGGCTGTCTTTTAACAGTTATTAATCCATAACTGAGCTATTTTTAGGATGCCAAATATATAGCCTTGCCTAGAGGCTCAATCCAGAGCAGTTACGTTAGAAGATGTGCTGACGCGTGTAAAATTTAGTGGACTGTAATATGAATTCCACATAGGTTTCCACTAGATGGTGCCGTAACTGCGTCGACATAAATACAAGATCCGTCGATGGATCTATTAACGTAGCTGGTCTGGATTGCCACCTAAATGCGCTTTTTATGAATCCTAGCATTTTATAAACGCCCCAACTGCAACATCCCTCCATGCGCAACACCCCCCCCCCCCCACAAAAAACCAGCCATTGGCTCCCCATAGATTGCAATCAATCTTTTTGCCCATCCCCACAAGAATAAACCACCAGCCTGAAAACGTGCCCCTTAGGCAGCCTGCCCATCTTACCCAATGCCATACCTGTCACTACGGAAATAAGGGAAGTTAAACTGGATTTTCTTTAAGGAGATACTCTGAAACTGGGGAGAAAAGAAAGCCAGAATCAGAGCAGTGAATAATGCTTGACTCCGTCCCTGGGAGTAAGCCCCAGTGAACAAAATGAGATTTACTACCAAGTAGTACTTGGTACCACTACTACTCTTACACTGTCAGGGCCAAAGAGAAATGTTAAGAATCTCCAAAATAAAATAAAATAGCTACTAATGTCATGCTTGCACAATCAACCAGCAGCGATTTCTGATATTTACAAGTTTGATATATAAAAATGCACACATATATATACACACACATTATATATATATATATACACACACACACACACGCACACACACATACATATATATATACACACACACACACATACATATATATATGTACACATACACATATACACACATACACACACACACACACACACATATATACACAAACAAAATGCATATATACCGTACATACATTGTATAAATGATATATACAAAATGCAGAAATACAGGGAAGAAGATGCTTTTGTAGTAGGGTTAATAATGGGAACAAGAAAGTTGGTCACAAGCTTCATGCTCAATGTTGAGCACAGTATTTCCCAAACTCCTACAAGGGCTGGTGGGTCACAATGCACCAGTTTGGGCACCACTTGTTTTAGTGACATACAGGCCACTAACAGTTTTCTCCCCTTGCCAAAAAAAAAAAATCAGCAAGCAACCTTGCGTGGCACTCACCTGAGGCAAGCCAGCCCCAACCACAGCCCCACTGTGGATCATGGGGCCTTCCTTCCCCACAAAGAGACCTGGAAAGGCACACATGAACATAGCTTAGAAAATTACACAAAGCTGCTCTCTCTCCCAATCTGTCTCTCTCACACACAAATAAAATCAATCAACAGTAATTATATACCGCTTTTCATCAAAAAATATATATTGTTGGCAAAGCAAAAACTATGGGGATCTCTTACCTCCAGCTACACTAAAGAGCACTCCAACAGCTTTGCAAATCAGAGTTCGGAGACGAACTATCCCGGGCACCTTCACTCCGTTCAGGTAGCATTTGATCTCAGGGATTCCAGAGCCAATAGCCACAGGCTGAGAAAATAAAGCAGAATATTTGAAGGCTGTGACAATTAGCAAGGAAGGGACTGGCGCATGGGATGCACTGAGCACAATCTTTGTCATAAAGTGATTCAAAAAATTCCTGACAGTGAGGGCAGTTCGGCAGTGGAGCAGATGCCAAGGGAGGTGGTGGACTCTCCCTCACTGGGATCTTCAAGCAGAGGCTCAACAAGCAGCTGTTGGAGATGCTCTAGGAGGATTTCCTGCTGCAGGCAGGGGTTGGACTAGATGACCTACTGGGTCCCTACCAACTCTAGGATTCTAGGATTCTGTAAGTCAAAATAGAATCTCTTGTTGCCAACCCAGAATTATCATGCCTGCATGGAAATACAAAATACGGCTATTACTTATGTGGTCATAACTGAGGAACCCACTGGGTTCCTCATTTATGACCACATGAGTGACAGCCATAAAGGTATATAGAGGTATATTGGTGTGTATATATAGGTACATTAGTGTATATAGGAGGTTCTCGTCACCCATGTGTATAGGTTTATACATCACCCAGTGTACAAAGGGAGACCTTATCACCTATGGCGAACAAGAATCAACAGCAGGCAACTAGACATGAAACCTTTTGCAAGCTGCAAGAAAGGGGGTCCCAACATCAAAATATCAGCAAATGACAAACCAACAGTGCTGTGTGTAGGAAGACAGACTAGTATGTGTGGGATGATAAACTAGTCTGGGGCCCAAGTCCGGATAATTCATTCGCGAGGTCGGCTGCCTCACATTACCTGGATCAAGACCATAAGGCTTGCCAAGAAGACAAAGGTCAGGTTGAACCCCAGAAGTTCCAGTAGGGAGACGGCCAGACAACCTTTTTCACTGCACTCCTCCACCGCTGCAGGAAGAGAGTCAAGGAAATGGATGGAGGCAGCATGTATGCAGCACATTAATGTGGGGCAGACCATATACATTAAGCACGTCAAAACCACTGTGACTTCTCAAACCAACACTTGCTCGTGTTTCCTAGCACCGCTATCCTATTACAGTGATTTTCAACCTTTTTCATCTCATGGCACACCGTCAGTCTTTGGACAATTGACAAAGCACACCGTGCTGACGGTGGGAGATTCAACTACTTAATAATCCTATTAATTAATGATTAATAGATATTTAATAAATGATATAATAAATGATAATTTAATTAATAAATATTTATTTAATAGAATCATTAATTTGCCATGGCACAACTGTAGACCACTCATGGCACACCACTGTGCCATGGCACACTGGATGAAAAATGCCTCTCCTATAAAAATGGTCCCCCAAAGCTACACGACGTTGGGAGGATACAACTCTGCACAACGTGGAACTTCAACCTGGAGAAGAGCCGGACAAAGAAGTCCACAAAGAGGCCCACCTGGGAAAGGAAGAATGGAAGAGGTAAGATGCCTTTGGATGGCACCGCAAACATCATGCCTTTCACCTTGGGAAGGAACGTTGACCCATCAAGAGGCATCTTACCAGTCCTGTGCAGATTCCAATAGCAAACACCACCACCCACTTCACTGCTTCGTAGCGCCGGCTCTTCTGTGAAAGAAACACAGTACGCTGAAAATTGGGGTTTGCGTACCAATGTGCCAGGAGGTGTGCATCAGTGCAAACTCAGCATTGTCTTGGTGTGGGGAAATATCAGAACACGCAACACCAGGGTGAATGTTGTGATCATCCCAAATTTATCTTTTGCTCTTCCATCAGCTACAGCTGATTCTTTCAGAACCACATGGGATTGTTTCTAAAACTCACCCCAAGATCAGATCTTACCTTGCTGTCTAGACTTTCGAGGACTTCCAAGTAAGGCTCATTGATACAACGGTCATAGTCCAAACTCTGGAAGAGGAGGTGAAAGAGAGAACACCATGTTGGTACAAAAAAGGAGGCATCAACATTCACATCGGTAGGTTCAATCATCAGATGCACCCCCAAATCCAGAGTAGCTACTTCACTACTTGCATCATCACAAGGTACATTTGTGTTGATGCAGTTACATCGCCATCTGGTGGAGACCTATGGGAAATTCGTACTGCAATCCACAACATATTTTACATCCGTCGGAGCAAGAGCTGCTGTCCTTACTATGGATTGAGCTTAACTGCCCCACGCCCTTAAATTTCAGCTTACCCCCAAATCCAGAGTAACTACGGGAGCACGTAAGAGACATTACCTGCACCCGTATTTACTGCATCACCTACTGAAAACCTATGGGAAATTCATTTTTCAATCCAGAGTAAATTGTTCTTACACCAGAGTAAGGACTCCCCGTAGTTACTCTGGATTCTGCCCATGCTGTCAAACTGAGCATAATCATGAAATGCCCAGCACCATCCTTATAAATAGTAGCACACCTGAGATGAATTTAAATCATCACTAGGTGGCCAAGTAAGGAAAATTTTAAGTTATTTTTTAAAAACTATTATTTTTCGGTTTTCAACGTGCCTCAGAAATTTAGGTACATCTAGTCACTTTGGGTTAGTATCTTTGCAAGATGTTGTGAAACAATACTTGCTCTCACCTCGTAGTCCTTGCGTGGGAGAATCTCGTCGTCTTCATCCTGGGTCTCTCCAAGAATAGTCTAGGAAACAAGTTTAAAACTGGGCAATTGGAAACTTCTTTTTTGTGCAGTAATCTGAATTTTTTGTGCTTTGGGGAAAATCAAATAACAATAAAATAAACCTAGTTGAAGGTTAACTATAAATCTAGATACAGCATATGTTTTGTCTTGAGGGTACCACCATCCTTCTTGAACGTAGAATGGTTCATCCAGGACCCCACAGAGCCGACTACTCCAAGGAATGCTGCTGATGGAAGACAGTCTTCCAGAGACCTTTACTACACTATTAACCTTCCTGAAGACTCACACACCCCAACTTCTGGTGGCCTCATGCACTGTCTTTGGTATCACCCCATGTCTGGCCAAGCGGAGCAGACCAAGATCCAAGCAGTCTCACCATTTCTGATGACAGAAGCTTGCTGGATGTCACAGATCAATAGAAATGCCCCATCTCCCCAAAAGGTGAAAGCTACAGGAGATCTTCTAAATTGTCCTCCATGGTAAGAAAATGGAAGGAATACTGTATTTACCTGAATCTAATGCACCATCAAATGTAATGCGTACCCTATACTCATAATCAAAAGACTGTATTTACTCAATTCTAATTAACATCAAATCTAATGCATACCCTGATTCTGGAGACTGAATTCAGCTTAAAAGGGTGAGCGTTATATTTGAGTAAATGCAGTAAATAACATCTAACCACGTCCACTAGCTGGGACACCTCTGGAACAGGAGGAGACTGGTTCTGGGATGACTGAAGTAAGGGGTTCTCTTGTGTTCCCCCCCCCCACTTTTACAATCATGCCTGCCAAAAAAAACCCACCCAGACCACTGGAGGAAAATTAAATTTGGAAAACTCCAGATTCCCAAAAGATCATTTGAAATTGACTGAATTCAGCCATGCATCACTTGTGAGAAGGAACAACACTTGTGCTAATAGAGATCCCCTTATGAAAAGTGTGGGACAGTAAAAGAGTGTGCAATAATACCATATTTACTCAAATATATTACTTCATCAAATCTAATGCGCACCCCATAATTACAATAAAAATGTTATATTTACTCTAATATAATCAGCCATCAAATCTAATGTGCAGACTGATTTTGGAGACTAACGGCATAATCCAGAGTAACTACGGGAGCATGTAAGAGACATTACGTGAACCCGTAGTTACTGCACTACCTAATGAAAACCTATGGGAAATTCATATTGCAATCCAGAGTAACTTGTTCTTATTCCAGAGCAAGTCTCCCCATAGTTACTCTGGATTTCACCCTAAATTTGGCTGGAAAAGGTGAGTGTTAGATTTGAGTAAATGCAGTAATTCTCAGGAGGCGAAGGCCAACCCATGACTGCATGGAGTTCCTGAGCATGGTCAGAGATGTCACACCAAGCATCAGGGTGACACTGTTTGCTTTGTACCATGCAAAACTTTTTTTTAAGTGCGAAGTGCCAGGAGATTGAACCTTGAATGTCCAGAGGAAAATGCCAAGCTCTTCCCTGGGGTTCTGGCCTATCTAGAACGCATCAGTCGCCGGGCACGGGGAAGACAAAAGATCCACCACATCGCCAGTGAAAGTGGAGGAAAGAGAGGGGCGGCCAGTAAGCTCCGGTGGAGAAAAAGGGGGCTCGGCTTGCCCACGGCTTCCAAGGAAACCAGGGACCAGACACACGGAGGGCTCCGTCTGCATTCACAAAAGGCTTTCCAATGGTTGTCATTGTTCCTATTGCCAAGCCAGGGCCCCCAACACAGAGGAACCCTGCACCAGTCTGGGCCATGCCTGCTCTTTGTCTGTTGCAGTCGAGGTCTAGATCCCCCCACTCCATGCTTCACCACGCATTGGAGCACCCAGCCAGGATCCAGCACCAGCCAGGGTGGCAAAAAACAGGGACTTTGTCATGCAAGAAGCAGAGAAAAGCAACATCTGCTCAAGATCCCAAAGCCAAAAATTGGGATGCAATTTCTACTACATACAAGCCCAGGAATTAGCCAATGACAATTCCAGCTCTCCGTACTTTGGATTCTGCCACTTCCTACCTCCACATCAAACCCCAAACAACGTTCAAACAGTTTGAGTGGTTAGGGGTTGATGTGGAGGACGTAAGGACTGAACTGGAGGCGTGGAGAGCCCAGATTGTATATCCTGCAGAATAAGACCCAAGGAAGTGCTCAGAGGCACTCTGTGCATGCTCAGAGGCACCCTTGGCCAAACACCCTGTGCATGCTCAGAGGCACCCTTGGCCAAACACCCTGTGCATGCTCAGAGGCACCCTTGGCCACACCCCGTGCATGCTCAGAGGCCCTCTTGGCCACACACCCTGTGCATACTCATAGGCAGCCTTGGCCATACCCTGTGCATGCTCAGAGGCACCCTATGCCTGTTCAGAGTCTAGTATGCAATTTCCCCATGGATGCCTCTGGGAAGCCCACAAGCAGGACATGAAGGTGCATGTTTTTTCTGCCACTGATCCCACCAGTGGATATCCAGAGACATGGGGCTGAACATGGAGGCTCCACAGAGCCATCGACAGACCTCTAGCCATTCTTGAATGTGACCAGTCCCCTTTTCAAGCCATTCATGATTGAGATGGAACGTGGTTAGACACCCAGGCACGGTGTTTGATGGCTTCAGTAAGCAACCCCAGAGGGTGCTGGGCGGATCATAGTTCATGGAGAGCAAAAATCTGGGCCTTCAAGGCAGAAAATAAACCACTGACTTAATGAATGTTATCAGATCAAGCAGGACAGATCCAGCAGATGCAGATCACAGGTTGATGTGCCTGTTGTTTTTCCAGTGCAACAGCTCATGTGGCAACTCCTGTTACACTTTGTGAGGCTCCCAGGTGCATAGTTTTTGGACTGTGAGCCCTTCCGGGACAGGGAGCCAAAAGTCACTAGTTATTTTCTCTGTAAACCACTTTGGAAACTTTTTGTTGAAAAGCTGTATATGCAGGTCCAACCTTGTTATACACAGACTTGATTCAACATGAACGACCACTGCAATTCTTTAAGAACTGCTTTTCTTACTGTTGTAGAGAGGCAGACATGCAATAAATCATTCCATTTTTGAGTCTGGAATGGAATCCTAGTGGATACTAAGGAACACCTGTAAATACTGTTGATTGATTTTTTAAATCAAAGCACCATCTTAGTGTTTTTTAATCAACGCACCAGCAATACAGGCTGTACCCCGGGCAGGGCCACAGCTCAGGGGAGACCCATCCTTTGCAGGCTGAAGACCCAGCTGTGATCCTCAGCAGCCCCCCAGGGAAGGACAGGGAGAAGCCTCTTGCTGCTGACCCCGCCAGCCACATGGACACCACTGAGCTGGATGGACTAAGCACATGATCACCGCATGGCAGGCGTCCTCAAACTACGGTCCGTGGGACGGATCCGGTCCAAAAGGGTCCTCAATCTGGCCTGCCGGCACTGGTGGGTGTTTTGGGGGCACTGGGGGTACTTTAAGTCTGCTGCAGTGAAGATCCCCCAGCTGCAGCAGTCCTTTTCTAAGGGAAGACTGTGCGCATGCGTGCGCAATCTCCCTTACGCTTTAAGCTCCGCCGGAGAGCTGCAGGGCTTCTCCATGGGCAGAGCAGACTATCCTCAGCTGACCCCAGGAAGTCACTTTCACTTTCACTGAGGATAGTCAGCTCCACCTATGGAGAAGCCCTGCAGCTCTCCGGCGGAGCTCAAATACAGAGACTGTGTGGGTGGCGCAAGCAGTTAAGACGCTGTGCCTGTTAACCAGCAGGCCAGGGTTTGAGACCCGGGTCGACCCCACAAGACAGGGTGAGCTCCTGTCCTTAGCCCAGTTCTGCGACTCCAGCTGGATCCAATCGTATTGCTCTGCCTTTCCATTGGACTAATTCAGTGGTGTGGAGAGGGGGGATTTGCTGCTTGGGTAACAGCCTATCCTCCATAACAATCCAACCCAGGCTTTTGTGCTTCACATGCAGCGTATGCAGTGCCAAGCACGATACCATAGTCTCTCAAGACTGACAGAGGCCTGCTGCATGAATACGCAAAGTCTTCCCTTTGCAAAGGGCTGCCCGCGGCTGGGAGATCTTCACTGTGGCAGCCTTAAACTGCCCCCAGCACTCCCAAAACACCCCCCCAGTGCCCCCAGAGTCCCCCCCCAGACCTCTGCCCAGCACTGCCCTGTCTACCTGCCTTGCCTGGCACACTTTCTTGCCACACTTTCTTAGGAGTAAGCCCATTGACTATCATAGGACTTACTTCTGTGTATAAATGTTTAGGATGGGGCTCTGAGGCTGCAATCCTGTCACCTTCCTGGGAGTAACTATCATGGGATTATCAGGTAAGAACACCCCATGAAGCTCCTGTGATATGTTGAAGTAACGTGTTGCTGCAAATTGCTCTGAGGGCGTCTTGCATGTCTTGGTGAAAATCTTGCATGTTAAAAGGTTTGCAGTTTTAAAAGTGTTGAGATTAAGTACAGGAAAGCAATACAAGTATTTTGCTTCATTTTAACATGTCCTACATTTTGTCCTACATTTTTGGAGTGTCCTACAACTTTTTTAGTCCGGCCCCCAACAGTGTCTGAGGGACAGTGAACCAGGCCCCTGTTTTAAAAGTCTGAGGACCCTGCCGTATGGCATAACCCAAAAAAAGAGGACAAGGCCCCCTAAAGTGTAGGACACCCCAGAAAAATGTAGGACATGACAACATAAAGCACATATATTGGTTTCATGTGGTTGATTTAAATTCTGTGTTGCTTATAATTAGGTTTAAAATTTTTAAATATAATTTATGTGTTACAAGAAAGCTCCACGCTGCCTGCTGACAGTGAAAATGAGGACAAAAGGGTTTAAAGGACAAGGTTGAAAAAGAGGACATGTCCTGGAAAAGAGGACAGGCGGTTGCCCTGACTGAGCAGGATCTGACCCCGCAAGGAGCAGCTGCAATGTCACCTGCATTCAGACACACTGATGGACATAATGTAAGTGGGGAGAGGGAGAGAGGGGGGAGAGGCATCATTTTATTGCCCCACTCAGAAATGCATGAAAGGGGAAATAGCTGGAGCTGCCCCAGGGGAAGGCAAAGAAAGCACTCTATGCATGGTCAGAGGCACTCTTGGCCACACTCTGCCAATGCTCAGAGGCACCCTGTGCATGCTCACGGGTACTCATGGCTGCAGAATGTGCACACTCAAAGGCACCCTGTGCGTGCTCAGAGGCACTCATGGCTGTACAATGTGTATGCATAGAGGCTGTCTTGGCTGCACTCTGTGCATGGTCAGAGGCACTCTTGGCCACACTCTGCAAATGCTCAGAGGCACTCTGCAGCAGGGGCTGCAGTCTGTGCACGTTCAAAGGCACCCTATGCATGCTCAGAGGCACTCACAGCTGCACAATGTGTATGCATAGAGGCTGTCTTGGCTGCACTCTGTGCATGGTCAGAGGCACTCTTGGCCACACTCTGCAAATGCTCAGAGGCACTCTGCAGCAGGGGCTGCAGTCTGTGCACGTTCAAAGGCACCCTATGCATGCTCAGAGGCACTCACAGCTGCACAATGTGTATGCATAGAGGCTGTCTTGGCTGCACTTTGTGCATGCTCAGAGGCTCCCTTGGCTGCACTCTGTGCATGCTCAGAAGGACTCTCGGGCGCACTCTGTGCATGCTCAGGGGCTGTGTTGACCCAATCCCAGGGCTAAGCAGCCTGCTGTCTTTGGGGGCATAACCTGGTGGGTGGGGGAAGCTTGGGCCCCACTCAGTCCCAGCCCAGCCAGCCCAGCCCCCTCCTCACCAGCTCCTCCGGGGTGCGGCTCTCCCTCTCCCCGCAGCAGCAGCAGCAGCAGCAGCACCGGGCCCCGCACCCCGCAGCCATCCTCAGCCACCCCACCAGGCAGAGAAGCAGCACTGCGCATGCGCAACACCACTCGCCTGCTCCAGACTCACAGAGCCAGGAAAGAGCTAGAGTCCCGGCAGGTGCAGCACTTCCGGGTTCGCTCTGGTTTCCCGCCCTCTCCCAGGGACCACCTGCGAGGATCCCCGGGGCAGATCCCGCCCTGGCCTGCCTGGGAGAGTCCGCAGAGGCGGGCAGGCACCTGAAAGGCTCCGGACTGCCTTCTGGGTGCTCCGACTGGTGCTTGGAGGAATTAACCTGCCTAATTCCTTCCTGAAGGAGCCTGCTCACAAAGCACTCCTCACGCGAGGCACTCTTTCCCATAGGAAGCAGTGGAAGCTCAGACCTCTGGTCCCACCACACAAAGACGTTCGCAGAAAACGGCTGACTGGGGGGGAAATGATGGGAACATCGCACTGCGAGGTGCCCGCAAAAAAGACTCTGCTCTGCAAGGAGCCCCGAAGCCCCGCCCCTTGCCCTCCTCCAAGATGGCCGCTCCGCCTTCACCCGCCAGTCTCTGGCGTAACGCCGCCGCAGTCCGACCCGGATGGAAGGCGGCGGGTGACGTCACTCCGTTCTGCCCTGCGGCGGCGCTTCACCCTCAAGCCCGCCTTTCCGGGTGGCTGCGCGTGCCCGCGGGCGGAGGCTGCAGACGTGCGGTCGAACGCGGCAAGGAGGAGGGGGCCTGGCCTCGGAGCCCCCTCAGGCTCCCCGGTAAGAGGCCGCTCCCTGACCCTCAGGCCTGCAGGCCGGGTCTCCTCCCACCCTCTGAGGGGCGCTCTGGAGGAACCCCCAGGCCATGGGCCGCTGCGGCTCAGGGCACCGGGAGGGGGGCGGGGTGCGGGCCTAGCCTCAGGACGCCAGGCTGGGAGACGTGCGAGGGGACCCTTCCTTCGGAACCCCTCCAGACCTCTGCCCCGGAACGGCTTCGAAGGGAGGGGACCTCTGCACGCTCCCCTCTAGCTACGCCACTGGGCTCCTCTCCCCCCTGTCCCCCTGCCCTGTCCCCCTGCCCCTCCCCCCTTGCCCCTCCCCCTGTCCCCCTGCCCTCCCCCTTGCCCCTCCCCCTGTCCCCTCCCTCCTGTCCACCCTGTCCTCCCCCCTTGCCCCTGCCTCCTCCCCCCTGTCCCTCCTTGCTCCTCCCTCTGTCCTCTCCCTCCTTGCCCCTCCCCTCCCCGCTTGCCCCTCCCCCTGTCCCCCCTGCCCCTATCCTCCCTGCCCCTTCCCCCCTATCCCCCTGCACTCCCTCCTTGCCCCTCCCCCTGTCCTCTCCCTCCTGTCCCCCCTGCCCTCCCCCTGCCCCACCTGGTAATGTTCCAGTGGGGGTGGGGAAGACAAACAGCTCTGAAGCGGAGGGGGGGGGGCTTTGTACACCTCCTTCAAGACTGACCACTGCACCCCTTCTAGCTACACCACCACAAGCGCAGCCTCCACCTTGGACGGTCACACAGAAAAGGGAACTAGGCCTTGAAAACCAGCGAACGTTCAATAACTGGCACGTTAAGAAAATAAGGGGTACCAAAGCATAGGGATGGAATAAGGGGTTAAAAGGAACCTCCTGCAATCTGGGTTCTGGTAAGAATCATTGGCATCGTTCACTCTCAAAAGGCAGACGATGGCACTGATTTTCAAGCAGTGTGCCATGGCACTCTGGTGTGTCGCGGACAGTCCTCAGGTGTGCCTTGGGAATTTGGGGATTGACATTCATTAATAGGAAAATGGGGGGATTTGGACAGTCTGGAGTGCCTTGTCAACGGGAAAAACGATTGATGGTGTGCCTTGAAAATTTCAGTGTCATGTTAAGTGTGCAGTGAGGTGAAAAAGGATGGAAATCACTATACTACGGTGTCGTGCTCTGATTGGAGGTCTTAAAACAGCATCTGGTGCGGCTAAAAAGGTAAGAATATTAGTAAGAATATTAATATAAATAAAATTTGTCTTTTTGAGGGGGTACACACTCTTTCAGGAGAAAGAAATTCTAGGAAATATGCAGTTTGAAATGTTACTAGTAGAGGGTGACAGAAAATATTGTTTGGTTTTGTCCATTAGGTTCTAGCAATCCACTTGCATTTCTGTTGCTGGAAGGTTCCCAGGGCTTGGCCTCTTGATATAATTGGGGTGCTGCTTGTGCAAGGAGAACCTCACGGTTCCTCACGTGACAGGTGGTATCCATGCACCGCAGACCTTTCCTGTTTAAAAAATAAAAACCCTTTAAAAATATATGTAAATAAAATTAAGTGATGAGAATTTATCAGGATTCATGCAAAAGCTTTTGAATAAAATCTGCCTAACTTGTGAAGCTTGTTGGGAAATGTATACATGATCCAACGTACACGTGTTTCTGATTTTCCAAAGGATGGCTCAGAACGATGAAGAAATGAGCCATGGCTCTTCAGAGAACAGTGGAAATGATACAGGTGAAGATCAGGTGTTCATTGCAGGAACGGGAGACTCTCCAGATAAGTCCATTTCCATACGGCTGACGATGAGGAGAGGCTACTGGGTCAAGTCTTTCAGTGAGGAATGCCATAGTCCAGTGGTGTTCAAGCACTTCAGTCCAGGACCCCCTTCTGAGACTGACAATATGTTCAGGACCCCCAGGACGTCAAACAGAAATAACATCACTGTTATGCCAGGAGCCAGGGCTTCTCCGTATATGTACCTGGAAGTAAGTCTCATTCTGTTCAATGAAACTTATTCCCAAGAAAGTATGGATTGCTGCCCAAGTGTCATTTCCAGGATGATGGTGCCCAGTGCCAGATTCCAAGATGGCAGTGTCCAGCTTTTTGCAATGCTTCTGAAATGAAGTTGTGACTCCCCCCCAAGGGTTCCTGACCCCCTCCCTCTGTGTTATTGTCCACACTGAGCTGAAAACTAAATCACCAGCACCTGGGAGTTCCCTCACAAGTTAGATTTGTGTGCTGCTGTTTCAGTTCTCAAGTTGTAGAGCTGATAATTTTATAGTTTTCCTGATTTAAGAGCCGAAATCCATGGGTAGAGTTTTCAATTATCCAGCATGGAAAGACGATGGATCCTAATCTAGCTTCTAAGAGCAAATGCCAGACCACATCTATGTGGTTCTGCTTTTTGAAAACAATCTATATTATTTTCCTTCTTGTGCAGAGCTCCAAGTGGGTCTGGCAGCATTCCAGAAACAAGCCACAATAGTTGTTCAATGTAGTGTGTGTAGATGTGTCTGCATGTGGTGTGCTTAAGACCTGAAGCTGATCAGTTAACTGTCCTTTAAAAAATATACAGTATTTTGTGAAATAAAACTATTTCAAATGCTATTGGGTTTTAAAGTCAGGCCTATGTGTGTGTTAATTGTCAGGAATCGACCTTTTGTTGATTCATGTTGTAACGTTGAGTTTGGATGTGGTCTGGAACATTGTCGCTTTTTCTGAATACCTTCCTTAGAGCCAGCATGCTTTTGTGTTAAGCTAGCATGCTTAGAGCCAGCTGTGATGTGTATGAAATGGTGCCTTTCTGTATTCTGTCAACAGGTCTGTGCTTCTGGCTTGACCTCTTGGTTTCTGCATGGAGGCTCTTGTCAACTTCCACTTTGGCTGCACCTCCTGGAGCTTGGCTTTCAGCTGTGCAGACATGCAGCATGGCAGGAACAGGGACACTTCCTTCTTGAAAATGAAGGCTATGGCTGTGGCTATCTGTGTAATGCTAACCGCCTGAATTAGGTATCACAGCTCTCCTTGAAGACAACCTTAGATTTTGAATGCATGCAGTAGTGTACCGGGGGCAAGGACAAGGGTGCAAAAGGACAAGGGTCCTCGACTCGGGTACTGGAATATCATCCTGTTCTAGATGGGGTTGCACTCCCTCTGAAGGAGCAGGTTCACAGCTTGGGGGTTCTCCTGGATTCGCAGCTGCGCCTGGATTCCCAGGTGGCGGCTGTGGCCAGGGGAGCCTTTGCTCAGCTTCGGCTGATCCGCCAGCTGCAACCATACCTGAGTCGCTTGGATCTGGCCACGGTGACCCATGCCCTAGTGACATCGAGACTAGATTATTGTAACGCGCTCTACGTGGGGCTGCCTCTGAAGACGGTCCGGAAGCTGCAATTAGTCCAGAATGCGGCGGCCCGTGTGGTTGCTGGGGCTCGTCGGTTCGACTCTGTGGGGCCACTGCTTCAGCGACTACACTGGCTGCCCATTAGTTTCCGGGCTGAATTCAAAGTGCTGGTCCTGACCTTTAAAGCCCTAAATGGCTCGGGTCCAGGGTACCTGAGGGACCGCCTTCTTCTGTACAATCCGACCGGTCACCTAAGGTCATCTGAGGGGGCCCTACTGTCTGTGCCGCCACTAAAAGACGTGAGAGGTGTGGCGGCTAGAGATAGGGCCTTCTCGGTGGTGGCACCCCAGCTTTGGAACTCCCTCCCCTTTGAACTGAGAAAAGCTCCCTCAATACAGAGCTTCAGGCGGAGCCTTAAAACCTTCTATTTTAAAAAAAGCATTTTAAATGGGGCAGAGATTGGGGGGGACAGTTGTTTATTATGTATTTTAATGATGTTTTATTCCCTGATGTCAGCTGCCTTGAGCTCCCCCTTGCAGGGGAAGAAAGGCGGGATATAAATTAAATAAATAAATGCATGCATGCATGCCCTGGTGCTCTTATTGGCATGCCAATCTGTGGGCTGCCCCCAGAGGCATTTTGAGGTCTGGGGAAAATCCAGCTCCCAGTGCTTCCTTGGAGGAAGGGACCTATGTCCCCCATCCCTGGGTAAATAAGAAGCCCTGCAATAGTTCTACTCAGTACACCAGCTATTTAGTTAGTGCAGAGTAAAATAATCCCTTGCCAGGTCAGGAGGAAAAACACCAAGTTTCAGATCCTGCCTCTCAAACCACACCTTTCCCCTTCCTTCTACCCGCTTGGGAACACCTCTCTCCTTGCCTCAACTTAACCATTCCCCACCTGGCACTCGGCTCTGACTGGCACAGGTCCAGCACAGGCATTTGGTAATCCTGCTCTGGAACCGGGCTTATGCTGACTGCCCCAAGCATGCTTTCTACCACATTTACAGTGATGTGTGCCAGTGTTGGTCTGGTGTGCTTTGCATAGGATCTGGCTCTTCTTCCCAGTCTTATTTTGAATGCTATGAGTGTCTTTTCTGTAGCTTGCACAACTATCTTTCTGTTTGTCTCTCTTCTAATGGGCTTCTCTTTCTGTTTTGTCTTGGTCACCTTCATGCTTTTCAAAAAGGAAAATCCATTATGCAAAAAAATGGATTGCGGAGTGATTTAAGTTGCCAAACTACCGGTAACTCTCCAAGGTTTGGTGTCCACACATGTTTTCAATTTGCTGGTTTAATTGGTTGTACAATGTGTTTTTAGTATGTTTTTTGTGTTAATGCATGTCATTGCATTCATACTCGTATATGAATGCTTGTTGTTTAAAATAAACTCTGCTTATCTTTTGATACTTCTGAAGTTAAACCTGGGGGTCTTGAGTATTTGTTGTTTATAGCTGTTCTTTTATGGTTACTGTCAGTAGTTTTGTGTAAATGCATTTGTTTTTCTGTCTTAGGTATAAAAGCAAACAGCAAAATTAAATATGGAGTCATCTTTGGAGTCAGCATTGGAGCAGTTGTTGCTGGTATCGTCTTTAGTAAATTATTTCCCTTCTATCTTATACATTTGTGGGCATCTTGCTGTCATATAATTTTTTTCTGCCTTTTTTGAGGATCTAATTTTATTTATAGAAGTTTCTCCTTCTGTCTCCCACCTGTATATTCAAATTATATGTGGCTCTTTATTTTCTCTCTCTGCCTCATTTACTGTTAACTTTGGTCCATCACAGATTGTATATCTGCAGACAAAATAATCAGGAGCTCATGCACAAAAGTCGCAGCCATGTTAAACGTGTCTTGCTCAACATTCTGAATATGACACCCCTTCCTCACCATACAGGATTCCTCTGTGGTCAAGAAACTTTTTAAAAACCTATAGGTTGTTCCTCTTGGAAAAGGTTTTGTTTCTACAGCCTGGGGAACATGCAACCTTCATACCCCAACCCCATTCCAAGCCACTTCCTGCCCACAAAACTGGGCTTAAAAAAAGGAAGATGCTAATTTTTTCCTCTGATGCTGAGAGGGCCTGGAGTTTGTACCTATTGTAAAGGTTTCTGAGTGACCCTTGATGCTCAGCAAGGGATGATGATGGAGACTTTTGAACTTCGCCAAAGGATATGAGCTGGTAATTAGTAATGGCAGGACACAGGATTACGGGACAAACAGCAATACTGTGTCTGGCCAAGTGGTCTGAATCTGGACCAATGCTGCACACCGGGGGCCATATCCAGTGTTCACATGGATTTGTTGGCCTGATAAGTTGACCTTTCAGTTCTGCTCAGGCATTGTTCAACTTCTTTCAGAGGAGAGGGATGCTGTGGGCAGTTGCATGTGCCTGAATGTCACATCCTGATCACATGGCCTTCTGTCACGTCTGTCAAGAGGAGAATGTCTCACAGTGCCTGAGTGGAATGCATGGATGTGGTCCAGATGGGTTTTGCATTCATTGCTCACAACAGGTGGAAGTTTGAGTGCTACTGATTTAGACAAACCAAGTGGAAATTCAGTTTGGACAAAGTTGGTCATGATAGCTGAACTTGGAAGAGGTTTTTGCTTTCTGTAGAGCAAAAAGATCTCAGCCCCACCAGACAGAGTAAGTGCTGAAGTTTGTGGCATTTGAACCTAATAATCAAAGCTGTGACTACAATTCAACCACATTCTTCATCGGCTCTCTTCAATAAAGTTTAAATTACTGCCTTCTTCTGAGTAGTTTCATCAGGAGGAGCGGCTCCTGTGTGGATCCAGATCCAGATTCTGTTGCCTTTGTTTCTAATCCTGGTTTAAAGATATGGGTAACATTTGATTTGCCTTGTAAACATTCTGTCTCTACTGCTGAGTGGAGGAGGAAAATAGTAACCTGTGATATCTGCCACCATGTTCACCTGTGTGCCACCTGTGTGCAGCTTGTGAAAGCGGGAGAGGCAGATCTGCATTATATCCAAGATGCATAGGAAGGAAGGGAAGGTGAGAAAGGGTCAGAGGAAAGATCTTTCATAATGATGAGACAGACTTGTGATTCGTGTCCTGTAAAGGGTTGGGCGTTAAATCCTTCGTAGAACAAGAACATTTGGTGCAACAGCCAAAGTTTGCAGTCTCATTGTAGCTAGCCTGAGATTATATCAGAAGTGCTTGCTGGGGCAGCATCCCGCAGGGTTAGGTAGCAATTGAAGGCCCCTCCCAGGTCTAGGATTCTGATTCTATGGAGGCTGCACAGTGTCCCCTTTTCACCCATTCCCATTCCCTTCTGCTTTAACTACAGCATCTAAAGTTGCTCATTTTCTCTCTCCCACAGGGATAGGTGTATATTGTGCAGTTAGAAACGTGTCCACTGATGAAAATGGGAATTCCAGTCAACAGCCCCATAACACCTCCCTAGAGGATTGCACTAAGAACCCTACATCCAACTACCAAGGTATCAGAAACCAAATAAAAGACATTTCTGATTTTGAAGTTAGATGCCTGATTTTGAAGTTAGATGTCTATCTCACAGCCAGGTGTGTTGGTCTTTCCCACTTCCATTTGCAAAACTCTCCCAGCTGCTGAAACAGTTATCTGGAGACAGAAATTTCTTAATGGTGTGAAAAGGGGTTAATGGATCAAGACCCATCAGGTCCAGAATCTTGCTTCTCACACTGGCCAGCCATATGCTTCTGGGAATCCCACGTGCAGGAAAAGGCCCATCCCATTAGTCTGCTAGTAACTGGTTTTAGACGATAGTCTGCCTCTGGCTCCGTGTACAGCAATCCTCACTTAAAAGTTGTCAATAGGTTCTTGGAAGCAACAATTTTAAGCAAAACTGCTTATAACAAAACTAATTGTGCCGTAGGCTAATGTACATAAACAAGAGTTGCCTTACTACAGCATATTTCTATACACTAAAACTTCACCAAAGTTGTAGAAACCTAAAACACTTAAAATTAAAACATTATTTAAATATTAGTAAAATATTTTATTTAAAACATTAAATGCGAGCTTTCTGGGTCCAAGAAAAGCTATGCAGACATGGAGAGAATGTCAGACTCCCCACCTGAGAATCTACTTTTCTTTTGTCATCAACTTGTATATCAAAATCACCTGAAATGTCTTGAAGTGAAGATTTGCTGTATAGCCGGTGATAATGGCTGCTTCTCAGATGCCCTTTTGAAGCCACCTAAACTGTCATCTATCACCAGTTTGAAGGCAGTGCTTTCCAAATTTTATGTGCTCGAAGAAAGAAAAAATTTATGTGCTGATTCGTAGTGCTGTTCTGTGCACTATGATGGTGAACAGCAGTATCACACTCCTGAAGGAGCTCAGT
The DNA here is from genome assembly GCA_030015325.1 of Cryptoblepharus egeriae. Classification (NCBI taxonomy): domain Eukaryota; kingdom Metazoa; phylum Chordata; class Lepidosauria; order Squamata; family Scincidae; genus Cryptoblepharus; species Cryptoblepharus egeriae. Next base: position 2,186,068 of record JAREYC010000010.1, read on the forward strand.
TTGATGTGCCCCAAGATAAAGGGATGTGGGTTGTGGCGCAGGCTGTCCTGAGTAATGTGGGTGGAAGGGGAAGACTGTGTGACAGGTGGGAACACTCCCAGAGAGAGGTTTGCCGGGAACATAGGCCATGGTGAGACCGGAGGGATGTTTACAATAGTATCTTTATTTCCTTCCATTCTGGATGGAGGTACGTCTTCTTAGTTGCAAATAACATATAACATAGGCCAACGGGCCGGTACTCACAACAGAGTAACAGGTAAGTCCGGTAAGTATAAGTCACCAAGCACCAACACTTCTCCCACCTCCTCACTCTCCTCTCTTCTCCTTTCCTCTCCAATCTCCCGCCTGATCCTTCCCGCCTTTTTCTTCCTTTTATCTCTCCATATACCCCGCCCCATGCCTTGTTCCCACCAATCAGGTCTCGGTGGGGGTGGAAGGTTTCACCACCAAGCTGGCCCTTCAAACAGATCAGGTCTTCAAATGCTCCCTTGTGGGGGAACCTCTCTTTCTGACCATGTCCATCTGGGGGGCTTGTATTTCCCCCTCCTCGGTCCAGTCTCTCTTCGGCACTCCTCCGGCTTGACCCCTTCTTCTGCTTCTCCTACAATCTCCCTCCAATCTCCAGGTTGTATTGCGTCCAACTCCTCATCTCTCCTTCTTCTCTCCTCTGGGCGTGTCATCACACGGGGCACTCGATAAGGTCGACAACAGCATAGCGGTTCCCCTTCCTCCTCCTCTTGTGACATCTCTAGCCACTTGAGGTCCTCTGCCAGCTCTTCCTCCTCTGTCTGGCGGGGACCTCCACATGGGTAGAGAATTAGAGAGGCTGAAACTACTGCAAGGCTTCTTCCTGTTTCCCATGACTCAGCATCGGAAGACACCCTTCTCCAACACATGGCAATCACACCAGAAGTTTGAAAGTCCTTGCAGTGGTGAATGCTTAGTTGTTCCTTGTCACTGAACTGAAGTGATTTGTCTTATCCAGCTAAGAAAGGGGAAGGATGAAATGCCGGTGGGTGGGCTTGTGAAGGTGTGCAGGAAACTATCCTAACATGGTGGAACTCTTTTTTTTTTTTGTTCTAGAAGAATTGGTGCCTACATATTGCCTGCTTAACAACACAAAGAAAATCAACTGTTCATCATCAAAAGTGACATGGTTTGAAGCCAAAGGATATTGTAGAAGAATAGGATGCCAGTTGCTTACCCTTAAGGACCCGAAGATACTGGTAAGAAATACTGGTGGACAGATAATTGCAAAACACGTGTCTCGAATATGGGTGGGTTTGTGTTTTTCAAATCGGACCTCAGAGTTAAGGGAGAAGGATGTGTTAGTCCTCCAGATGCTTTTGTTTCCTAACATCCCACAGAGAATTAACTTCTTTATCTGCTGCAAAAGCAGATAAAAGGAGAAAATTTCAGTCTTTTCAGAAGGGCACTTAATGCATCATCATTTCGGAAGAGGCAAAGGCACCTAAAATTCCCACTTCAGGGATGCTGGCCCATCCCTGCAGCCATGAAATGTGGCAGATTGCTGCAGATGGCAAAGGAGGGAGGGGTGGCAGAATCTGGATGCCTTTCACCTTGAGAGCCCAGTCTGATCCAATTTTCCTGTGTCAATGCAGTGTCAAGGTAAGGGAACAAAAATCCTCTTGCCTTGTGGTGGCCTCCAGGACCTCTCCTCCACCCAAGATGACTCATACATCCCACTGGCATGGCTGCATTAGTTCTTGAAAGCCTGAGTCTGTCAGTGCCACGTATTTTCCTACTGCAGTCAAAGAAGAAAGATCTGCTTCATGATGGATGAAGCACAAAACAGTGTTTGCGTCTTACTCTGAAGTGGGACATTCCCCTAAGGCAGTGTTTCTTAAACTGTGGTTCGTGAGCCAGTTTCAGATGGGTTGTGTAGCATCTAGCTCAGTCACAGTTCAGAGTATAGAGCTGAAATACAGAGTACAAAGCGACCAGGCAGGGCAGGCTCCCGGTGGGAAAGGGGCATAGTCTTTGTCCTGAAAAGGTGGGAAGAGGATACATTGGACAGGGAGGAGCGCTATGTTGTTAAAGTCTGTGTTCTGCATTGATTTCCAAGCTGCAATTTTGAAATTCTGAGCAATGCAAAATAATAGCATGTCTGTGCTGCATAGTGGGACCTTTAGCTGATGGTAGTTTAGTATTGAAGCCCAAATTGATGACGTCACTTATAGCCATGACATCACTTCCATGTTAATGACATCACTTGCGGTAGTTCCTGATAGATTGTTACTGGGTTTTGGTGCTAAAAAGATGGAGAACCACTGCCCTAACCACTTCGAAAGAGAAGTAAACTAAATGAAAAGCAACAATTTGCAGCTAGACTACATTGAAGAATTGGCAGTTGGTGGCAGTTGGCAGCCAGGCATCAATGTGGAATTCCTGACTCTCAAAATACATGGTAATGGAACATTGACATCTGTTTACCATATGATTGATTATAGATAGATAGATAGATAGATAGATAGATAGATAGATAGATAGAAAGAAAGAAAGAAAGAAAGAAAGAAAGAAAGAAAGAAAGAAAGAATGAGACGGCAGTGCTGGAGACCTGATAGATAGATAGATAGATAGATAGATAGAAAGAAAGAAAGAAAGAAAGAATGAGACGGCAGTGCTGGAGACCTGAGCCAGCACTGTCAGTGTATATCACCTTTCTTTAGCTGGATCCAAGACACTTTCTCCTTACTTTATCCTGAAATTTATGGTTTAAAGAGTTAAAGGACCTGTGAATAATTTTTTTCTGGAATGCAATTTGTTTGCTAGGAAAATTTGAAGTGCCCCCCAGAATTATCATATTGGATTGGTGTTCGCTGTGTATCAGGAACTTGCACCTGCACAGATGGTTCACTGTTTGATCCAAGTCGCTGAGTGTACTTCTGTGTATCTTCTTGGGAAAGTGTGTGTGTATATATATGTTGACAAAAATGATCTAATAACTTCTTAGTATTATTGGACTTCTGAATGTCATCTTTGATCTGAGGTTCAGTGCTCAAAAGAACTGGCCAGTTCTCTCCCATAAAAATATAACTGTTTTTACTCAAATCTAATGCACCATTGAATCTAATGCGCACCCAATTTTAAAATGCTTGGGATTTAAAAAATGTTTCTAGTGATCGTAATGTACAGCTGCAAAGCAGGTGCAAAACATAATTTAAATGCATACAACAAGTAATGCGACAATAACGACAACACTTTTGTGTTATGATTTTTACCTAATTGCACTACTTTATGGGTTTATGTTACATTTTTATTACAGTAATAGTAAACAAACTAAAGACTGACCTAAACTTATAAGCAAAATATTGCATTTACTCAAATCTAATGTGCACCCCAATTTTGGAGACTAAGATCAGCTGAAAGGGTGAGTGTTAGTTTCAGGTGAATATGGTTTATTGAGAACTAGCAAAAAGCGTACCCGCGTTGTGGGAGTAAAATTTCCCCATACGACATCACCCCACAGCGCACCTTCCCCCCATGCGCACCTTCCCCATGCGCATGATCTCCCATCCACATCATCCCCCCATCCGCATCATCCCCCCATGCACAAATTTTCCTATGTGCAACTTCCCCCCCTGGGCAACTCCCCCATGCACATCATCCCCAATGTACATCATACCCCCATGCTCATCATCCCACATGCGCACCTTCCCCCCCATGCGCACCCTCCCCCCCATGCGCACCATCCCCGCATGCACAACTTCCCCCATGCACAGCATCCTTGCCAGTGCAACCTTTTCCTCCGAACAACATTCCCACTACACCACGCACCGAGCACCGAATTGGCTGGATGTTGTTCAGTCTCCCATGTTAAGTATAGAAGAGAAACACGTTGCCCCCTTTTCAGCCCCTGAAGGGTTAATTTCTCCAGATGGTTCTTGGTGTGTGTTCAGGTGACAGAAGGAACTACCAGAATTCCATGCTTCAGGCCCAGCAGTTGGGGCGGAATGTTGCTGAGTCAGCAATTCTCAATGCAAAGTGTAGGGAGGAAAACGCGTTGCGCCCCTTTTCACCCCCTTCCGGTTGGAATTTCCGAAAACCGGTTCTTTGTGCACCCCTCTGTCATGGAAGGAACACCCACCCCAAATTTCACGCTTATAGGCCCAGCAGTTTTGGCACGGCGGTGATGAGTGAGTCAGTGAGTCAGTCAGTCAGTCAGTGACTTTTCTCTTTTATATCTATAGATAATAGGGCTGTGGGTGGTGCAAGTGGTTAAGACGCTGTGCCTGTTAACCAGCAGGCCAGGGTTCGAGACCCTTCTAGGGCTAGCAGTTTTGGCAGGACATTGATGAGTCAGTCAGTCAGTCAGTGACTTTTCTCTTTTATATATATAGATGAGAAATGGGCTTTTTGCACACTTGGCGTGGATTTACGCTTTACATTTGTGGCACCCCATAATGTGTTCTATTTTTACACTATAGTTTATAGTATAAACCAACTCATGTGTGTCAGTGACAGATATTTTGGAGGTGAGACCACTATGCCCAAGTGTCTCCATTCTAGGAACATTTCTATTGCAGGTGATATCTGGAAAGAAATCCAGTAGCATTCACACTTGTGAGTTAACCTTGCAACCAAATATTGACCGTCCGTTCTTTTAGCATTCTCATCAAAATCCTCACCTTGTTTTACGTCATGCGGACAATGTTCTGGGCTGGGGCATCAACTGCTAGGAGTTGCAAAAGAATGTTAAACTAGGAAGCAGTTTGGTTATGCCTGAATTGTTGAGTCTTGCTCTGTAAATCTGAACGGGGTGGTGCACCAAAGGGATTTTAATGGTGTTTGTGAACAAGAGTCTTATGTCAGCCACCTTTGAAATTATGCACTTTTATGTTTATTTCTGGAAAACTGAAAAGAAGAACCTAAAGCAAATATCTTTTTTTCCACAGTTACAGTGCCTCTACCCAGGCTCAACACAGAAAGCTGTATGACTTTGGTACCTGGGAAACTTTCTTATGAAATGTGCACAGATAAGAAGAGTTATCTGCGAGTGCCTGACTAAACACTAGCCTTTTATGATGAATGTAACGTCTTTTTCTTTCAGCAAACCTTTATTGGCATATACTAAATTTAAACAGACAAGTATTATACAAACAATGTACCAATAGAAAGATAAAAACAACAATAAAATTCACTAATGACCAAGGGATGTTGTTTCATATATAAAATCTGTTATGCCTGGAAAGTATTAGCACAGGAACAGGCATAGTTGAAATTAGAGCTCAACAAGATAAGTGGCAACACCTGTGGGAGGAAGGAATATTAGCCTGCAGCACAGGTGTGAGTAAGACATAATCAGTCTTATGATTGGACATGAATGCGTATATAACTGATTGTGCAATGTGATGTATTTTTTTTGGGGGGGGGGCCATACCAGAAGGAATGTGGGAGCTTTTGTTGCGCTGTATTATATTTTCATTTATGCTGTACCTATGTTACTCTGCTGCAAGAACTTATTGCTAATATAATTTTTACTGGAATATACCTACGCTTCTAGCTGTTGTTATTCCCCAAGCCCCAGCTATTTCAAAACCTTAACAGGTTATGGGCCCAGTATGCCCAATAGGTCTAGCAGGCACAGCAGGTCCAGCAGGTCCAGTGGGCACAGGCTGTTTTGGCTACGTTCGGTGAGTTCCTGAGTGTGTGGACGACAGTTGCTGAAGTTGCCGTGATAAGAAGCATCCAGTAAGTCTGCAGCGTGTGGGGAAGCAGGGGGAGAAGCATGGCGGCAGCGGCGAACCCCCCATTTGCCATCCAAAAGTTATCGGACTCTAATTACGTGAGTTGGATGATTAAAGCCAAGGCCTTTCTGAGACGCGAAGGGCTGTGGGACATTGTTAATGAACCCCTGATAGACTTAACTCCACAGGAGGAATTATTGAATGAGCGTGCACGTAGCACAATAATTTTGTTGATTGAGGATGACCAGCTGTTTCACCTCAGAAACTTAATATCTGCTCATGAATGTTGGACTGTGCTCTGCGATGCTCATGTTCGTACTACAGCTACATCGCAGATAAGCCTGACACGTCGGCTCTACAGGACCTGGTTGCAACCTGGTGGAAGCATGGCCAAGCATCTAAAGGATATGAAATGTTTGTTTTCCAAGCTGGAGGAGAAGCAAGTTACAGTTACTGAGGTACATAAAGTGTTTATTATTTCGTCCTTGGACTCAGCCTATGATGATGTTTCTTCTCTGGACTCACTTCCGCAACAGATGTTGACCCTCAGTTACATCTGTAATCATCTGCTAGACGAGGAACAGAGGAAGGCAGATAGCAAAGCAATGAGGGGCCGTGTTGTTTCTTATTCCCCTGTGTCTGATGCATCAACTTCTGCCGACCCTGAGGCCGTATCAACAGTTTTAGCCGTGAAGCGTTGTTTTAAATGCAATTCGGATAAACATCTTATGAAATCTTGCACTTTAAGAGATCCTGGTGTTGCGGCTAGGAGGGGACAACGTTGGAAGAGAGGGCTTGGTCGAGTACAGTTCAATATGCTTACGACTGCAAAAGAATGTCAACAGTGTGGTTGGGCTGTTGATAGTGGCGCAAGTCATCACATGGCCATAAACGCCTCTATGTTTCTAAACCTATCCTCAGCTACTGTTTCTGTGGTGCATCTGGCAAATGACTCTTGTTTAAACATTGAGGGGCAAGGTGATGTGTATATTCCAGGGCTTGGTGAGTATGTAACCGATGTACTATATGTGCCTTCCCTCAGGCACAATTTGCTATCAGTTTCTGCACTGGCGAAAGACGGATTCAAATGTTTATTTACAAACTCTTATTGTGACATTATGAAAGGAGAACATCGGGGTGCTCGTGCTACAGTGAAGAATGGACTATATATTTTGAACAATCCACAAACTGCATGTGAAGAATGTATATAGTAATAAGCCTGATCATGCTAACTGTGTGCATTTAATGCATAGACGTTTAGGTCATTGTGGGTTTGATACTGTGCATAAAACATTGGTAAATGCCAGCAAAATGTCAATTGAAAAGTGTAACAAGTATTTGGACTGCAGCGTCTGCGCTGAAGTTAATGTCAATATACTTATAAGCTAGTCATCCCAGTATTGGTTGTTAATGCAACAAACAGCAGACATTCATGTAGAAAAATATATATATTTTCATTCCGGTGCAAAACATAATCCATTAAGAGTTGTCAGATAAACATTCCATGGTCCAAAGCAACAAAGAGTCCAATAAACAATACTAGTAGCACAGAGTAGCACAGCAATAATCTTCATACAGTAGCAGCAACAGTTCTTCATAAGAGGAAGATGAATAAGGCTAAAGCCTTTTTCCAGTAAATATCCAATCCATGGTTATCAGCATCTACACATGCACAGGAGACCCATCAGCAAGAACACAGCCAGGTCAAAACCCCACCATGAGATGAACAGCACAGAACAAATATTTATATAAAACATTAACCAATCCAAATTAACCATTGCTTATATAAGCCACACCCAACAATAAATTGAACTCAGCTGTTAGTACTTATTATCTATAATTCAACCAGCACAGCTTACAAGCTGACAATCTCCTCCTTGAATTTAGATAATAGTACACACATTAATTTCAATTAATACAATGTCACAAATTTAAACCTTCAAGCCTAACATACTACATTTTTCTAAATGTTCCGTTGTTCCCAATACTTTAGTCAAAGCATCTGCAATATTCAAATTAGTGTCACAATATTGCAACTGTATTAGCCCTTCAGCAATGCATTGCTTAACGTTTTGGTATCTAACCCCAGTATGTTTAGATCTCCCTTTGACACTATTTGAAGATGCCAACTGAATAGCGGCTTGATTGTCTTCACAGACTACAATTGGTTTGTTCAAAATAACACCAAGATCTTTTAACAATTGATCAAACCAAACAAGTTCTACACATAACTCACTGATTGCAGAAAATTCAGCTTCACATGATGATAACGCAATATGTTTCTGCTTAATAGATTTCCATCCCACCAGTGAGCCTGCCAAAAATATTGTAAAACCTGAGGTTGAATTACAAGTGGTTTTATCTGAGGCAAAACTAGCATCCACATAAGCAGACAGCTCTAGATTGTCTGTAGGTGTAATGTAGAGAGCCAAGTCCATAGTTTGCTTTAAGTACCTCAGTACCCTTTTGGCAGCTATCCAATGTTTCTGTGTGGGTTTTGAAAACATACGAGCTAGTAAATTACAAGAAACAGCTATATCTGGTCTGCTCCAATTGCCAATGTACATTAAACTTCCAACAAGTGACCTATAAATCTCAATATCAAAAGGTGGACTATTGGAGTCATCTTTCCCAAACTCTGGAGTCAAAGGTGTCTTTACTCCATTGCATTGCTCCATACTGAACTTCTTCAACAAGTCAACAATCTTGGACCTTTGGGAAAGTTTAAAACCCCCAGACACCTTAGTGATTTCTAAACCAACATAATTATTAATATTTCCCAAATCACGCAAACTAAACTTCTTCCTCAAATCAGCAATTACACTATCAATAGTGTCTTCAGAAGGACTTATAATTGCCAAATCATCTACAAAGCACAAAATGATACACTTTTGTATATCTTGCCCTCTCACAAAAACACAAAGATCTGCAATTCCTTGTTTAAAATTCATTTCTTTCAACACATTAACTAGACACTGATTCCATTCAAATCCAGACTGTTTCAATCCATAAAGGCTTTTCTTCAATAACCAGAAACCTTTATTAGAGGCAGCAACTCCAGGTGGTTTTTTCATATACACTGTATGTCTTAATGGAGCATGTAAGTAAGCAGTTTTTATGTCTACTTGCCTTACTATACATTGTTCTTTGGCAGCAATAGTTAAAGCACTTAACAAAGAACAGCTTTTCAAGGTTGGAGAAAATGTCTCATCATACCCTGATGCACTTTGACCAAAACCTTGAGCAACAAGTCTTGCTCGGTACTTAACTTGCCCATTTACATCACGCTTTGACTTAAACACCCAACGACAACCTATTGCCTTTTGTCCCGGTGGCAAATAAGCTTCCTCATATACGTGTAAATCAGCCAATGACTTCAGCTCAGAATTTACAGCTTCTTGCCAAGCTCTTTGCTCCTGCTGTGGCAAGGTAGCAATTGCATCATAAGATGATGGCTCTGATAACACTTGGCATGCAACACCTGGCACAAACCTATCAGGCTCCCTTCTCTCTCTTTCAGAACGACGTGGCAATTCTACAAGCTTGTTCTCTACAGCTGGTGGTTGTGTGGGCAACATGGGTTGGGGGCTAAGAGAAGTAACAGGAATAGATACATTTTCTTCTACCTCCTCTGGCTCTATTTTAATTTCTCCATTATTAGCTCCCTCATCATTAGAAAGGGATCTCCTCCTTTCAGGAGTAGGTGGCTGGTTATTAGAGTTATCCTCAATAGGAACTGAGATAATAGAAGAACCTAACCTTTCCCACCCAGAAGATTTTTCTAAAAATGTAGCAGAGGCAGAAATAACAATCTCTCTACTATTAGGAACAGCAAACCTGAAAGCCTTATGATTAGACTCATAACCCAAAAAAAATCATCTTTCTGGCTTTAGGCTGCCCTTTCCTCCTCTGTTGATGAGGAACATGCACAAAAGCAGGTACACCAAAAATATGAAGATGTTCCAGAGATGGAATTCTATTGTGCCAAAGTTTGGATGGTATTTGCCGTGTGGCAGATGACCAAACCAGATTTAAATTATGGGTGGCACACATAAACGCCTCGGCCCAATAAGAGCTTGGTAGACCACTGTCCCTTAACATACAAAAGGCCATATTTTGCAAAGTCTGACCACACCTTTCACAATGAGCATTGTGCTGAGGACGATAAGGAGCAGTCAGTCTATGCTCTATCCCTTTTTCTTCAAACAATGCAGCCATTCTGCTATTAACAAATTCACCACCACGGTCAGAAACCACACACTTAGGTAGCTTTCCTTTGAGCATACCTTAACCATTTAACCACAGCTTGATAAGTATCAGATTTTCTCTTAAGCAAACAACAAAAATCATATCTTGAAAAATGATCTTCAATGGATAAAGCAAATCTTGCTCCACCCAAACTAGTTGTAAAAGGTCCTGTAAGATCCATAAAAATGAGATCCATTATCTCATTACTATGATATTCACCAGGGATTTTAACAGGTGCAACCTTAGATTTAATTGTCTTGCACACTTCACAATCTAGATAAAGAGAACATGGCTTTAGCTTAAGACCCTTGGTTAACTGAAGTGTTTTCTTTAAAGCATGAAAACCTGGATGCCCAAGTCTTCGATGTAACAAATGGATACAATTTTCACGGGGAGGTTTGTTTGTATATACATTCTGTACCAAGTTATCAGGGTTAAGTAGATACAAATCACCTTGCGATTTGCAATCGCAACCAACCCTTTAGCATCTCTTATTTTGCATACAGAAGCATCAAAATATACATTGAAACCATTCTGAGTCAAGGCAGATACAGAGAACAGATTATACTGCATAGTGGGAACACAAACCATTTGAATATCCCTTCTCAAATTAGGCATATACACAAGTCCTTTGCCTGTAATCTTTGCACAGACTCCATCGGCTAAAGTTACACATTGGTCTTCTAAAGGATTGAAAGTCTTAAACAATTGTCTTTCTTTGCAAATATTTACTGAAGCACCACTATCAACTACATAAGCATTTGTACAGTCCATCGACCCCTCTTTTGCAACAGCCAGACGAGCACTCCCTGTATAATTAGTCCCTTTGAACTTTTTACCCTTCTTGTTACAGTTTTTATAAATATGAGATAAACTTCCACATTCGTAGCATCTTCTAGCAGAATAAGCTTTGGAAGTAGCCACCTCACACTCCTCCGCAACTCTCATCTTAGTTTGTTTTGAGGAATGCGGCTTGATAACTCGCAGCTGGGCTTTATCTCTCCTTCGCTGATCTTCATCCAACAAACGGCCGGTGATGTTAGCTAAAGTTATCTCTGCTTGAGGCAGAACTTCCACGTTGGAAACAAACTGATCATAACTTGAGTCCAATGAACAAATATAAACTTGTTGTAACTCATTAAATGTTAGTCCCTTCGCTTGGAGCTGAATCAAAGTTCTTTTCATGAACTCCAAGTGCAAAAATATATCTCCTTCTGGCTGGAGATGAGTCCTTAACAATTTTTGCATAAGATGGATTTGTGCACCAACACTGTCTCTTACATATAATGCCTTAAGTGCATCCCAACAGGCTTTGGCAGAGTCCAGACCTTGGATATGCACTAACTGCAAACCATTTATAGTCAATCCAATAAGAGACAGGGCTTTCTCATTATCTCTATGAAACTGTTCTCTCTCTGCACCACTTAAACTACTCATAGCAGGTGGATCAAACACCACTTTCCATAGTCCTTGATTCTTTAACAATAAAGAAATTCTTTGCGACCATGTAGAATAATTCTGTCCATTTAGCTGGGTCACAAGTGATCCTGCTACAGAAATACTACTTGCATCCATGATGAAATCCAAGCTCAGGAATGCAACAGCAGAATGAAAAATAACAACACAAATACTTACAGGATTGACATAGCCACAAGATTAGCGTTGTACTGGGCCCATAACCGATGTCAAATATACTTATAAGCTAGTCATCCCAGTATTGGTTGTTCATGCAACAAACAGCAGACATTCATGTAGAAAAATATATTTTCATTCTAGTGCAAAAACATAATCCATTAAGAGTTGTCAGATAAACATTCCATGGTCCAAAGCAACAAAGAATCCAATAAACAATACTAGTAGCACAGAGTAGCACAGCAATAATCTTCATACAGTAGCAGCAACAGTTCTTCATAAGAGGAAGATGAATAAGGCTAAAGCCTTTTTTCAGTAAATATCCAATCCATGGTTATCAGCATCTACACATGCACAGGAGACCCATCAGCAAGAACACAGCCCGGTCAAAACCCCACCATGAGATGAACAGCACAGAACAAATATTTATATAAAACATTAACCAATCCAAATTAACCATTGCTTATATAAGCCTCACCCAACAATAAATTGAACTCAGCTGTTAGTACTTATTATCTATAATTCAACCAGCACAGCTGACAAGCTGACAGGTCAGTCTGTGGGTCCTTTTCCACACTGCCATTCAACCTTCCCAGTTTGTGGGTTAAACAAGCAACTGGGATTTCTTTGCCTATGTCAGTGTGCAGACACCTGGCTTTGGTGATAACCTTGTTGTACTACTGACTGGTCTGTTTCTTCTTGCCTCCTCACCGCTATATTCCAGTTTGCCACCTCCTTTCTGCATTCACACTGGAGTGTCTTTGTTCCCTCTTAAGCATCACTTTCCAGGTCTTTCAGTCTGTCCTGCTTTGTCTTCCATTCTATGCATAGATAGAATCATAGAGTCATAGCGTTGGAAGGGACCTCGTAGGTCATCTAGGCCAACCCCATGCCCGCAGCAGGAAATCCTCCTAGACCTAGAGCAACCCCGACAGGTGCTCGTCGAGCCTCTGTTGAAGATCCCCAGTGAGGGAGAGTCTACCACCTCCCTCGGCAATCTGTCCACTGCTGAACCGCCCTCACCCTCAGGAATTTTTTCTGGATCTCCAGCCAGAATCTCCTTTCTTGCAGTTTGTACCCATTGGTTCTAGTTCTGCTTTCATGAACAAATGAGCCCCTTCTGTTACAAGAATTGCTCCCTTATTATGTCATACTTGGCCTTAATTTAATGGTATAAGTGTGTTGCTCAGTGTCTCTCATCTCCCTTCCCCCTCTCACTTCTAAAAACAACCTTTGGGACTTACAAGCAACTCTTCCTGTAATCCTTCCTCCTTTGTTAACTCCTCTGCATCCTGCCATTTATATGCTAATGTGGAAGTCAGTCTGAAGAATGGTCTTGTCCTATTTATTTATTTATTTAATCAATTTATATCCCGCCTTTCCTCCCCCGCAAGCCCAAGGCGGCTGACGTTAGGGAATAAAACATCATTAAAATAGCACATAAATAAAGATTAAAACACCATTAAAATATAATTAAAATACAATTAAATTGAATAAAAAAATAAGCAGATTAAAAATATCCTCCATTGCCAAGGCTATACCAGTCACATAGCTCTTCCCCATTCTTTCCCTTTCTAAATCTTGACCACACCTATGCATGCCTATTCTGTTTTGGTCCTGATTGGGTGATGGTCCTCAGGTGGTGGTCTTCCAGCCTTCCCCCTCCTGTAAGGTAAACAGCCCCTCCCCAGGCTTGCCCTTTTTCCTAGGTGATCACACCTAGGTGGGCATGTCCTTCCTGGACCTAAGGTATAAAAAAACCCTGTATCCTGTTGTTCTCTCTCGTTTCTCTTCCACCTGGATCCTGGCATGGCCTGAAGAAGGTAGATATTGCTTCCTCCATGTTTCTCTCCCAGCTCCCTCTCCCCCCCTTTCTTTTCCTCCCCTTTCTCCTTGGTACACACTATGCAATGAACAAGTACACCTCATTTTTAGCCATTGATGTATGTAATGTTAGTTTATGCTTTACGATAATAAAATCTGCATCTTTGTGATAAGTCTTCCTTAGTGGTTCTCTTTCTAATAGGGGCATCCCCTCTGCATGATGCTGTTTTGAGTCTTGCCTAGGTCCTGTATAATAACCAAACAGAAGCACAAGCTAATTCCCCTATTTTTACTGCTCTCTTGGTAACACTTCTTCCCTATGACAATCCTTCAGGTATCTGAAGAGGGCAATCATGTCTCCCCTCAGCCTCCTCTTCTCCAGGCTGAACATCCCAAGTTCCCCCAACCTTTCCTGGTAGGGCTTCCCTTCCATCCCACTGATCCTTCTTGTCGCTCTCCTCTGGACTTGCTCCAGTGTGGCTGCATCTTTCTTCAAGTGAGGTGCCCAGAACTGAACACAGGACTCCAGGTGAGTCTCACCAATGCAGAGTAAAGAGGAACTAGAACTTCTCGCGACTTGGAAGCTCCAGTCCTCTTAATGCAGCCTAAAGTGGCATTTGCCTTTTTTGCAGACACATCACATGCTGACTCATGTTCAGCTTGTGATCCACGGTGGCGACTCCAAGATCCCGCTCACATGTTGTGCTGCCAAGCCAAGTATCCCCCATTTTATACCTGTGTTTGTGGTTTTTATTGCCCAAGTGCAGCACTTGCACTTCTCCCTGTTGTTCATTCTGTTTGTTCCAGCCCAGGATTCCAGTTTATCTAGATCCTCCTGGAGTTCTCCTTCTTCTGTTGTGTTTGCCACTCCTCCTAGCTTGGTGCAAATTTGATCAGGCTCCCACCAGATCATCCGGGTGTTCCTACCACCATTAGTCATGAGATATTTTATTTTCTCCATAAACCGCTTTGTGAACTTTTTGTTGTATAAATACTGTTAATTGATCTGTTTTCCTCCCGTTCTTGCTATTGGCATTTCAGTGCCTTCCTCTTTGATCTGGAAGAAGCAGCTTGTGTTGTGGAACTAAGGGGTGGATCTCCTGTTCCTGTAATGATTCTCCAACAATCCAAAGCCTGTTGTTTGAATTGAAATCTCCCTGAAATGGTGGGCAGTGGGCACACAACTAATTTAGGAGACCTCACTTGGTTTCCTCCACCCTCTGCTGCTGTGTCAGTGGGCCTTGGAGAAGTGGTAGCATCTGCCCCTCTTCCCCCACTGCAGAGTGATGGTGAGAGGTGCCATGTCTCCATACCTTTTCCCCCTGCAGTAAAGCGGCCAGCAGTGCCAGAATCTTCAGACCCCTCCAGTGCCAGCCCCTGCCCCCCGGGCTGGAAGGAAAATGAAGGGAAGTGCTACTTCTTCTCAGATGTGGAACGGAACTGGACCTCCAGCCGGAGCAATTGCTCTTCCTATGGCGCCTCCTTGGTGACACTTGACAATCAGAAGGAAATGGTAAGAGAACACAAAGAGTATTGGTAGTGAATCGTATGTAGGAGTGAAGCTGCTGGCTGAAATGGTCCATGGGTGGGAATTGTGGGCTGAAAAAGGGACTTACCATTTGAGGTTGAATCCTGACAAGACTGAATTCATGGGGGTTCTAGAGCAGCAGGGACTAAAACTCATGGTGTGGATCCAAGTCTGAAAAATGCTGCCTCTACACAGCACTTCACTTACATTCCATGTTGCAGCCATCTATCTTTGCCGTTGATCATACCACAAACTCCTGCTGGCAGCCTCTTCTGCCTGGAAAATAGTCTGCTGGGGTGACAGGCAGCAGAAGCAGCAGAAGCAGCAGCCCACTCATGTTGCCTGACCGCAGCCTGGAATGGTCAATGCTACAGCATGCTGGGAAGGCATTTCCGAGATGCAGCAGTTCTGTGGTTGGGAGACCACTGACCTGGAGGATTGTCTCTTGCCCTTGGTCTATTTCCACGTTCTCAGGTCACCTGGCTTCCTTACCTCACAGTGCCCTGGCCTGGATCCTTTCCTATGCTTGGAGCTCCCCTTGGATGTGCTGGCGAGGAGCATGTTTCATTTACTACATTTGGTCCAAAGATCTGGACATTTTCAGAGTCAGACCTATTGATCCCCTTTTCAACCCCTCAGTTCCATTTTGAGGCTGAGCTTGATCATGTATGGGAATTGCAGTTGTCATAGACCTGGGGATGATTGTGCCAAGCAGCTTCCTTGAAATACCACATAACCCCCATCTGAGGGGCCAGATGTACACTCCACGTGACCTGTGGCAAATCCACTCCATCTAGCCCACAGGATTCTCCCTCTATGTATGAAGTGGTTGTGAACTGGTTTGAAGATCAACCTCCTCTCTGTGTTATAAAGTGTTTATGAACTGATTTCAATCAATTCAAAATTCTAACATATTCATTTATGTAAATTGGTGTAAATTTCTTTAAATTTAACATGTGAACCAATTCTTTTTTTCTGGCCCCAAAAGAATGTTAGAGAGATACTATGGTCATCTTGCCAAAAAGCTTGGACACCCCCATCCTAGGCCATTCCTGAGGCTGGGTGCTGCCATCTGACTCCAGGCAGTAAAATGCCATTTTAAAGGAGGACAAAGCAGAGAAGTAGCTGTGCCTGTGGTCAAGTAAACCCCCTGCTGTCTTAGTCAGGAGCTGGGCTGATGTCCTGTGTGGTTGCCTTTTGGTGGCCTTCTAGAAGTGGTGGGAGGGAACAAAGGTAGAACATGCACGTTGAGTTTTCAGTTTACTTTTCTGTGTTGTTCTGCTTCTGAGGTCTTCTGGATTTCAAACTTCAAATACTGCAGTCATGATGACGACAACATAGAAAATAGACTCCTGAATTGTTTTTCTGTCTCGTTTTTTAAAAAGGATTACGTCAATGGCACTATATTGATGATCCAACTTTATTGGATTGGCCTCCAGAGGGAGAATGTTGGAGAACCCTGGAGATGGACAAATGGCTCCCTCTTCAACAACTGGTAAGCCTCCTCTTTATCTCCTGACACTGGGGGACTTGGCGCAGAGGACTGGAGTTCAAGGAAAAGCATTCCTTCAACCCTATGGGTGTTTCTTATTCCCCCAGTTTCACTGGACATTTATTCCACTTGTCTGGTGTCTGTGGATGCTTGATAAGGATGCTCAAGAAGGTTTATTCAGTTTACCAGCGTTGTACCTAGGGAGCAATGGGGGCTAATGTCACAACCCACTCCCTCCCCACTGGTTTTGTTGGAACAATCTGGAGCTGTGCAGATGCTCTGTTGTCTGAGGGCCACCCTCTTCTCCTCCCCTTCATTTGAATCAGATCACCACCTTCTCTCCCCCTTCCTTCTTCAGATGAGCCTGGAACTTCTCCAACTGAAGCAGCTGCTATCAGTGTAGTTCTGACCACATATTCTCTTCCACTTTAAAGGAAGGTAGGGAGAAAAGGGTGGCCCTCTCAGTGACTGGGTAGCCATCCTTTGGCAGTGCACACCGCCTCCAATTTTGAGGCAATGTGTTCTGCTTCTGGTTCCAACAGAAATTCCACTGGAGCTTTTTGGTATTCCTGTAACCTTCACTACAGCCCACACTTTTCATGCATCAGCTTCTGCCTTTTAGCCCCAAGGTCATCATTGGGCCCTGAGGTTGATCTCCTGGCTGATCTTGAGCAGAGGGCCACGGTTGGCACCACACTCGGTCTCTTCAGAGGAGAATCTTCTGCAGTTCTACTAAACATCCCCTGATGGGAAAACTGCCAGGACCACCACCACAGCAGTGCATATTCACCTTCCAGTGGTAGTCTAGCTAAGATTTAGGTTGTTAGTCTGGTCTGCTGTCTGGCCTCCGATGGGGCTCCTGCCACTGCTGAAGTTTCAGGCTCAACACGATCCCCAAGAAGTCACAGCTGTCAGGCAGAGGGTGGCTCCATGATGCAGGCTCAGAGAACTGGGATTCAGGTTATGAAGGAATGGAGCTGCTTCATCCTTCTCCCCATTCTTTAGGCTCCCAGGCCAACCATCTTCATGACCAACCAGTCTCCATCTCACCACTGACCTTCATCCCAGGTCTACTCCTGCCTTTTAAAGAGATTGTCATCCCACTCTTGACTTGCCCCTTAATCCCCAACTAGTGTGATAAGATCAGTTCCCCTTTTCTTCCACTTGCTTCCTTGGTGCCTGTTCCTCCTTGTTCTCTGCCCACTTTGTCTCTGTCTTCCAAAGCTTCAGCTGTGGCTGTTTTCTCATGCTCTGGGCTATGCGCCTTCTCGCAGGGACTCTGTAGCTTTGTAGGCATGGCTGACAGTGACACCCAGGCTAGATGGGTGCTCAGCTGGGACCTGGACATATGCTTTGGAGACCTTCTTGTGCTGTGTGCATTTCATCTATACAGGCTGGCTGTCTCCATCTCTTGCTTTGTATAAAAGTGATGGTCAACTTTCAAAGCACGTGCAGTGAGAGGTGGAGGTCTGAACTGGAATTAGGTCCTGCCTGAAGTGTAGGCCGAACATGAGCATCCTGAAGAGTGAAGAAGGTGGTAGTTGAAGGGGGAGCCCATCCCAGCACCTGACAGCCTTTGGTTGCAATCCTAAAGACACTTTCCTGGGAGTATGACCCACTGAACACAATTGGGCTTACATTTGAGTAGACATGGTTAGGATTGTGCTCGATATCTGCTTGCTTCCCGGAGAGTGCTAGTAACACTCTTGCCTCTGACTTGATGCAAGTTGGATGCAATGTTCATCTTGCCATTCTGAATTCTTTTGGCCCCTTTGTCGGTTATGGTGAGAATACAGAGAGACATGCAGGGCCATCATTTTTTTTCCCAGGTCCAGAGGCTGGTGGAAATGATGGTGAGCTGTAATCCCAAATGGCACTGCTACTCAGTGTAGGCTGAGTGTGAACTGGGAGCCTTCTGCAGCAGCTTGCAGGGGGAGACCCACCAGCTGTGGAAGGAGAAAGAAGGCATCTAGGAAGGGGATCTGAAGAAGAGGGGAGAGTTGCCTGTGCACAAACAAAGAAGGAGGGGAGATTTTGGACCACAAAGTGTATCGCAAAAACTTTCCCCTTCCAAGACTCTTTGCTTACTGGGATGTATAACAGAACCAATACTGACTTTCCCATTGGTGTGTTTTGTGTTCCAGGTTTCCAGTCAGGCTTGAGGGCCACTGCGCATACCTGGCGAAGGATTCAGTCCGCTCAACTGCCTGCTTTGTCAAGCGATTTTGGATATGCAGTAAAACTGTGTCATCCTCTTTGAGAGATGGTTAGATAAGCCAAAGTGGAGAATCTGGGCAAAATCATCCCATGGAGAATGGATGGGGTTATTTGTGCCTCTAACCCAGTGATGGGCCCAGCCAGCCCCAAGATCCGGCATGCCGGAAGTGGGTGGGGCCAGGGGCGAAATCAGGGCCAGGGGCGGGGCCAGAGAGGTTTTCAATTTAAAAATAAAAAAATTTAAAAATTTACTTACTTCTGAGTAGACCTGCACAGCATGGGGCTCTAAGGCTGCACTCCTCCACACTGGCCTGGGAGTAAGTCCCATTGACTGTCATGGGACTTACTTTTGCATAGACCTCCATAGGATGGGGCTATGTGCCTTTCAGCCCCCCACCCCAGCGGGGAGAGGCTGGGTGGTGCCGTGTGTGGCTCTGCGGATGACTCCCCGCTCTCCCCACCAGCAGGAGAGGCTGCGCTGGGCGCAGAGGTGCTGCGGGTGACTCCCCGCTCTCCCCGCCGGCGGGAGAGGCTGCGCTGGGCGCACCGTACTGGTTCGCCCACTTCTTCCTCCCCTCGCCGCTGCCTACTTGCTAGGGAGGGAGGAGATCCTCTGTGTGCCTCCTTTCTATCCCCGCAGGCTGCGAAGGTTGTGGAGGGAGGAGAGTCACTAGACCCGGTGGCAGGCAGTTCCAAATGCTGAGAAGGGTGCTGAGGGTGGAGAGCCTCTCTATGTACTCCTCCCATCCCCAGATCCTGTGGCAGGCAATTCCAAGGGCTGAGAAGGGTGTTGAAGGTGGAGAGCCTCTCTCTGTCCTCCTCCCATCCCCAGATCCTGTGGCAGGCAGTTCCAAAGGCTGAGGGGTGGAGGGCAGAGAGGATTTCCTACCTCCACAATACATCTCCTTTGGAACTGCCTGCTACAGCATGTGCGGATGGGAGGGGCGCACAAAGAGGCTCTCCACAACCCATAGCCTGCCACAGGATCAGGGGATGGGAGGGGTGCAGAGACAGGATGTCCTCCCTCCCCACTCTCCTCAGCCTGCGGAACTGCCTGCCACTGGATCTGGGTGGGAGGAGGACAGAGAGGATCACTGCCCTTCACACCCCTCTCAACCTGTGGAACTGCCTGCCACAGGATCTGGGTGGGAGGAGGACAGAGAGGATCACCGCCCTTCACACCCTCTCAACCTGTGGAACTGCCTGGAACAGGATCTGGGGATGGGAGGGAGGCACACTGAGGATCTCTTCCTCCGCACCCCTCTCCAGTCCTGGTACTGAGCCTGCCCAGCCCATGGCAGGCACCGGTGCCCAGGCTGAATGGAAGTCTGGAAGGGGCACCCCTGCTGGACGGTGGCGTAGCTGGAGGGGGCAGCAGGCAGCCTTGCAGGGAGTCCCCACTCCAGTGGCTCCCCCCTTGGAAGCAATTTTGGAAGGCGATCAACTTTCAGACCCTCCCAAATGGACTGCTTTGCCCCCCTCTAGCTACGCCACTGGTGCTGCGCATTTTCCAGGCAGGACGTGCGCAATCTAGAACTGCGCACCTGCGCCAGAAGAGAGCCTGGGCTGCGCAAGTCAGAAGGGGGGGGCGCAGCAGGGGCGTGTTGGGGGAGTGGCAGTTCAGCCTATCCAGATCCTCTTTCCAGGACAGGATTGCCCCCTCCCACCCTTCTGACTTAGACCAGATCCAGAGCAGGCAAGATCCCATGTGAAGCCCCCCTCCACTGCCTGGCAGGGAGGAAAGGGGTCACTCTCAGACCCTCACCAGGCAGGGCAGAGGCTGTCACAGGGTCCTGCCACTCCTGCGCCAGTGTTGTGCCAGTATCTGGTGTGCACCGTAACATCCTCATCGTGTGCCCGGAAAGCCACATGCTGGCGGGAAAATGGCTGCACACCAAACCAGGAGGCATAGATGGAGCCACGAGGCCACCGGTGCCCTCCTGCGTGCCCTGGGCAGGAGCCCCCACCTGCCCATCTTGATGGCCAGCACCTCAGCCCCCAACCAGGCTGCCTGGAGGGCCATCGTGGAGGACATGGGGGTGCTGGGGAGAAACCACACTGTCAGGCAGCTGCATGCCAAGTGGAAGGCCCTCAAACTGGCCTTCTTTACGGAGCTGGATCACCAACGGGCCAACGGGCACCACGGCACCGACTCCCCGCAGATGTTTCAGTGGATGTTGCGGATGTGGCGCCAGGCAGGCCAGCCCACCTTCCGGGATCGACATCACACTGGTAAGGGGTCCTACCTCTTGGGAGGGGTGGCCAGGGTGACCACGTGTACTTGTTGTCCACCACATGTCCCAAATCTAGGTCTGTGTCCCGGAGAAGACAAGACGCACCCATCTGTTCCATGTATTTTCCCTGCAATGCAACATATTCGCAATCAATCATAATCTAGGGCTATGGAGGGATGTGCATGGAAGTGATACACAGGAGAATGGTGGTAGCTGGGAGTCCATCAAGTCCTCCATTTTTATGGGGTCCTACATTCTAGTCCTACATTCTACACTGTTAAGGAAAGCCCCCTTGTTGCTATCCTTCTGGCAAGGCCTGAAAACTCTTTTATTTAGACAGGCATATGATGGCTTTCGTTAAGGTTGTTGCCTGCCTGTTTTTTTAACCTGGGTTTTTACTGTTTGGGTATATAGTGGTGCCTCGCTTAACAAGCGCCTCGCATAACAAGTGTTTCACATAAAGAGCAAAAATTTCCAAGAAATCTTGCTTCACATAACAAGTTCTGCTTCACTTAACAAGCAAGCACACTAAGGGCACACGTGCTATACAGCCCTGATGCTCCACATGGAGGCTCTTTAAAAGGGCTGCTGGCCGGCACTGCTGCATCTGACTGCCCCCAACTTGAGGGCAGTTGCCTGGAGGTGCCAGAGGCAGATGCTCCTAACTGCCCCCAAGTGCCCTCACCGACCACCTTGAACCTCCAGCAGCAGCCCAGGTAAGCCTCCCAGGAAAGTGTCTTTGATTGCAGCCTCCTAACTATGTCTACTCAGAAGTAAGCCCCATTGTGTTAAATGGGGCTTACTCCCAGGAAAGTGTCTTTAGGATCATGTGTCATAGGATCAAAGGAAAGTGTCATAGGATCATGCACATTGACTGCATGTTTTGAATTCAATTCCAGCGTTTTGTCATCATTTTTACATCCAGTTCCTATTTTTATATGAATATTTTGGGGGTTGTGGAACCAATCGTCTTGAGTTTCCATTATTTCCTATGGGAAAATCTGTTTCACTTAAAGAGCGTTTCACTTAAGGAGCAGGCCTCTGGAACGAATTAAGCTCTTTATGTGAGGCACCACTGTAGTTGAATAGTATATTAATTGTATTTTAATTGTATTTATCATTTCTATCTAGTTTTAATGGTATTTTAAATACCATTGTTAGATGCCTTGTGTTTCCATTTTTTAAGAAGAAAGGCAGGATATAAATGCAATACATACATACATACATCTTCCCTTTTGCCAATATGACCTATGGGTTCCCCAGGTGGGGGCAGAACTGCCAGGGAGGGGGTAGCTCATGATGAAGCAACCAAGGTAGTGGAGGGCAAGGGGGGGTCTTGGGAGGCCCGTGCCACTGCTGCCAGGGACTCAGCAGACAGCTTGCCTGCTGGCTGAGGATGTATGAGCAGGGCCTGTGCAGCAGATGTGGCCTGGCAGATGGACATGGTGATCAGGGTTGGACATGACAGGGATGGGACCTGTGGGGTGGGCATTGTGGCCGGGCATAACAAGGACCCTCTCCCGTCTCTCCCATCCGCAGGAGCCATGACCCAAGCAGCAGCTGATACTACTGAGACAGTGGCAGAAGAGGAGCTGCACCCAGCAGTGCATCCTCGTCGCCTGAGGCATCAACGGAGGGCCAGATCCCTGAGCCCACTGGAGGAGGACCAGCCCTCCACCAGTGGGTCCAGCTCAGGGGCCCAGCAACTGCCACCCCCCATCTCTGTGGAAGAGGTGGGGTCTGAAGGGACACCGCCTGCAGCTCACAGCCCTACAGACCACCAGCTGCCATCCCCTGGGGAGAATGAGGATGAGCCAGCCTGGGAGCTCCACACCAGGCCGGCTGTTGCCCACCTCTGCAGAAGAGGTGGACCAGGAGGAGGAGGAGGAAGAAGGGCCATGGCATCCTGTGGGCCCCCACCCACTGCCCCCAGTTGATGTGGAGTCCCAGGTGGCAGTGAGTGAGCAGGGACCAGCCATCAGCCCCACAGGATGAAAGGAGCAGCTGCACCAGCTCCAGCAGCAGCTCCAGGAACAGGCCCAGCAGCAGCAGCAGGTCCTACAGCAGCTCCAGCAGCAGCAGCAGCTCCAAGTACTGCAGCAGCAACTGCAGCTGCGCCAGCAGCAGGCATCACCCTCTGTGGAGAGGCAGAGGCAGCAGACTCAACTTGGCATCATCCAGAGGAATCAAGCCTGGAGGAACCGGGGTGCAGCAGCCAGGAGGCTGCGGAGGCATGCGACATGTCACTGTGAGTACACACCATTCCCATGGGTATGGCAGGGCTAGTGCCACACCTGGGTCTAGAGGCCTGTGGTTGGCACGCAGGGGCAAGTGGACAGTGCCCAGGTGTTAGGGGGCCCTGGGTGATATAATTTTCCTTCTTTCATCCCACAGGTAATGGTCTGGCCGCCCGTGTTTACTCCTCCCTATGGAACATGCAACGGGACATACAGGCATCCATGTCCCAGCAACATCCCCTGCATGACAGGCTGCTGTACTTGGAGAGCATGGCACGGTCAACAATGCAGGCTGTCTGCACCTATGGCCAAGCAGTCACCAGTGCTGTCCACCAGATGACACCAGAGGATGTGGCGGCAGTGCTGGCTGCCCAGGCATAGCTGGAGGGGAGTGTCATGACTGTGGAGGCAGCTATCCTGACCCTCCTCGATGGGCTGGGGATGGGCCTGGACCACTAGGAACCCTGAGCCTTCTGCATCCCTCCCTTCCCACCCCATTATTCCGTGCCCCTTCCATGGCCCCACTCTTCCTCTGCTGCCTTTCTGAATTTAAAACGAAATACCATGACTCTTTTAAATAACTTTTATTTTTTCACAAATAATTAAAAAAATATTTTTAATGAGGAAAAATACCACTGATTTCGAAGTCTGGCACAGGCTGCAATCCTAAAGACACTTTCCTGGGAGTAAGACTCATTGAACACAATGGGGCTTACTTTTGAGTAGACACGGATAGGATTGTACTCTTAGTCTGACAGCTGGCATAACATTACCTTATTATTCCCTTAGCCTTTGTGGGGAGTTTTTAGGCCATAACCTTTGATAGGAAGGAGATATTTCAAAACCGATTTTTGCCTTGGATTCTGCTCTTCAATGTGAATCCAACGACGTATGACATGATGGGTACTGCACACCACTGCAAAGTTCCAAAATGAAACCAGTATGGAGGACAATGCAGCCCTTTTGGAGGACACCCAAAAAGACAATGCAGCACTTTTGGAGGACACCCAGATAAAATGTGGGAATTTCCAATCACATGATCACCCTGCTTCTGAGTGACTTCTCCGGTGGGTTATAAGGCTGCTGATCCAACTAAAGTTCTTTCCACACTCCTGGCATGTATAGGGTTTCTCCCCTGTGTGGGTCCTCTGGTGGCATTTTAGATGGATCTTGAATATGAAGCTCTTCCCACACTCTTGACATGTATAGGGTTTCTCCCCTGTATGAGTTCTCCGGTGTGTCATAAGACTGCTAATCCGAGTGAAGCACTTTCCACAATCTTGGCAGCTATAGGGTTTCTCCCCTGTGTGGGTCCTCTGGTGGATCATAAGTCTACTGATCTGACTGAACTTCTTTCCACACTCCTGGCATTTATAGGGTTTCTCCCCTGCGTGGATTCGTTGATGTGATATAAGGGAACCACTCCGACTGAAGCTCTTTCCACAGTCCAGACATACATAGGGTTTTTCCCCCGTGTGACTTCTCTGATGGTTTATGAGGCTGCTGGCCCTACTGAAGCACTTTCCACACTGCTGGCATGCATAGGGTTTCTCGCCAGTGTGGATTCTCTGATGACATTTTAGATGAATTCTGAAAACGAAGCTCTTTCCACAGTCTTGGCATATATGGGGTTTCTCCCCTGTGTGGGTTTTCTGGTGGATCTTAAGGTTTCCGATTCGACTGAAGCTCTTTCCACACTCTTGGCATGTATAAGGTCTCTCCCCCATGTGGGTTCTCTGATGGCATATTAGGTAGATTCTGAAAATGAAGCCCTTTCCACACTGTTGGCATGTATAGGGTTTCTCCCCTGTGTGTGTTCTCTGATGGATCATAAGGTTGCTGACAGAACTGAAGCTCTTTCCACATTCTTGGCAGTTATAGGGTTTCTCGCCTGTGTGTGTTCTCTGATGAATCATCAGGCTGCTGATCCTACTAAAGCTCTTCCCACACTCCAAGCACGTATAGGGTTTCTCACCTGTGTGAGTTCTCTGATGGGTCATAAGATTGCTGATCCGACTGAAGCTTTTTCCGCAGTCTTGGCATGTATAGGGTTTCTCTCCTGTGTGGGTTCTCAGATGGCATGCAAGATCATTGCTGACAATGAAGCTCTTTCCGCACTCCTGGCACATATAGGGTTTTTCTCCTGTGTGAGTTCGATGGTGAGCTACAAGATGGCTGCGATGGTGGAAGCTCTTTCCACACTCTTGGCATTTATAAGGCTTCTCTCCTGTGTGGATCCGTCGATGGGATGTAAGATGGCCCTGCTGACTAAAGCTCTTTCCGCAGTCCTGACATGTATAGGGTTTTTCCCCTGTGTGGGTTCGATGATGAGCTATCAGGTGACTGTTGTGATGGAAGCTCTTTGCACACACCTGGCATGTATAGGGCTTCTCTCCCGTGTGCGTTCGAAGATGAGATATAAGGTGGCTTTTGCGATGAAAGCTCTTTCCACACTCCTGACATGTATAGGGTTTCTCCCCTGTGTGGGTTTGTTGATGGGATGTCAGGTGGCTATTTTGACTAAAGCTCTTTCCACAATGCTGGCACATATAGGGTTTCTCTCCTGTGTGAGTTCTCTGATGAGTCATAAGATTGCTGCTCCGACTGAATGTCTTCCCGCACTCCAGGCATGTGAAGGGTTTCTCCCCCTTATAGGGATGTGGAGGGTTTCTCTTCTCTCCCCCTTGCTGTGAAGGACACTTCTGACCCCTGGATCTTCCAACCTGGTCCCAAACCGAAGCTAAAAAATAAAACAGAAGAGCTGTAAGAACGGAAAGCCTCATTTTGGAGACATTATTAGCATTTTCATCTGATCAAAGAAGCCACAACAATTTGTAACTGTCTGGGTGCAATCCCATGCCTGTCTACTCAGAAGTAAGTCACATTATACTCAATGGAGCTTACTCCCTGACAAGTATGTTCAGTATTGCAGCCTATGTTTTGTTATAATCAGTATGTTAGAGGAATTAAAGGAACTGCAGGGAAATAAATGTAAATCAACCACTGTAAATCAAGAATAGTGAACACACAAAATTAGTGAACACACAAGAATAGTGAACACCGAAAACTAGGAGAAAAATAATGAATACATAAGAATAATAAACACTGAAATCGAGGAGAAAAATAGTGAATACATAAGAATAATGAACACACAAAATTAGGAGAAAAATAGTGAACACACAAGAATAGTGAACATCGAAAACTAGGAGAAAAATAGTGAACACGTAAGAATAGTGAACACACAAAATTAGGAGAAAAATAGTGAACACTAAGAATAGTGAACACAAAATTAGGAGGAAGTCTGAAGGTTTCCCTTTCAAAGTCTGATGAAATAAGGCAGGAGGAGAAGGTTTTTTTTAATTTCTCTATCAAATTTCCTTCCAGATTTATATTGGGACAGGATGGGAGGATGTGCAGCCATCCGGTGTAGCAGCAGCTGTGCCCAGGTCATGTAGCTGAGCCTCCAACCCCATGGCAAATCCAGAGTTGGAGAGATTTCCACCTCCTGTGTCTCTCCATTCAGAGCCAAGGGAGCCTCCTTACCTAAATAGGCCACATTCTCATAATTGTCCATCATGACTGCTTCGTACAAGTTCCTTTGACGCGGATCTAGCAGAGCCCACTCCGCAGCACTAAAGTACATGGATACCTCCGAGAACAAAACGGGGCCCTGAAAGGAGAGAATCATCCCCGTCCATGACAATCATCCGAGGCCATCCCTGCCCAGGACTGCAGTCCCAAAAGACATCATCCAGCAGGTGTGAGCATCTGCATGTTTCCTGAAGGATGCAAAGAATTATGTGGGGAAATGGCGGGGAATGTGGATAGTCCTTCATTTGCCACCCAGCAGTAAGAGGAAAAGCACCCATGAACATTGGGGAGGGATCCAGGTTCTCCCCTGGTCACCTTACGTTACCTGGATGAGATGTGCAGTGGCCATTTCCGCTCCGTCACGAGGATGTGATGGGTGTGTTGCATTGGTTCCTTTGGAATCTGTCAGGGGGAGAAAGGAGGAAAGCCATATAAATTCTCATATAAGCTGAAGATGCTTCATATCAGAGGTCCTTGTCTGAATTCCCTCTCACTAACTGCGCTGATGGCCACCAGCTTTGGCTTGCTATGTCTTTGGAGAGATTTGAGGTCCAAGAACTTTGCCAGTCACAGTAGGCACTTGCTAATTATCACTAGGATTACAGGTTGTCCCTGTAGGAGGGCTTCAATAGGTGTGTGATTGACTCTTGCAAGTAACAGGACGATGGGCTGTGCAGTCGGGAAGAAATACACAAAAGTCAACAGCATGGTTAAATTACAACAACAACAAAATCTTGAGTTTTTATTTTGCACAAAACCAATATGTCCTTGCTGCATGGAACTGCCCGTGGGGAGAAGGCATGCTGATCATCAGATCTGTCCTTCCTTGAAGGCTGGGCTGCTTTTAAGGATATCCTGATCCTTGTTCACTATCAGTGTTCCCAGCACACGATGAAGACATGTGTCTCACTTCTGGTTTCAAGTGACAAAGCAACAAACTCAGTCTTGTCCTTCCCTAAAATGGGCACACACACAATCTCACCACTTCTCCTTTCTGAACAGGCACAAACCTGCCTTAGGACATCTCCAAAGGAAGGTGGGACATACATACTCCCTCTTTGGGGAGGGAGATCCTTTCAAGTGCATTTCTGTGCATGATCCTAGTATTTCAAGTGCAAGTCTGTGCACTGACCTAACCCTCCCCCAGGATTGGTGCAGAATTATCTTATGGCACTTTTATGACACCCCCAAGTCGGCACAATACTTATGCCAGGTCTTAGGCCAACCTAACTGGAGGTTAGATTGCAGGCTAACTGCAATCCTATTCACGTCTACTCAGAAGTAGGTTCCATTGAATTCAATGGGGCTTACTCCCAGGAGAGTGCCCTTAGGATTGCAGCCTAAGGCTGTCATCGTAAAGACACGTTTCTGGGAGTAAGACCCATTGATCACAATGAGGCTTACTTTTGAGTAGGCATGGTTAGGATTGTGCTTATAGTCTGTTAGATTAAACTTCTTTATTTTCAGGTCTCCTCCTGAAACTGATTCTGCCTTTGCACCACTAACACCCAGCGTGTGACCAAATAAGAACATAACAACATCAGAGGTCATCTCTGTGGCAGGCGAGGCAGAGGCTGAGTCTCTCCCCTGCTCGCCCCACTGGCACAGCTGACCCACGGCAGGCAGTGGCAGGGCTGAGTCACAGACAGCTGCACAGACGGACTGCAGAGCAGAGCAACGGAGGCGGCCGGACTGACACTCACCACAAGCAGGCAGGAAAAGAAGCCGAGGAGGAGTCCACTCAAAGTGGGAGAGAGCAGCCTCAGGCCAGGGACTGGGTGGGGAACAGCTCCCTCTCCGGTGGGGAGGCCTGGCCAGACAGACTGGTTGGGGAGGGGGCACTCCTGTCCTGGCAGCTGCTTTGCAACACCCTTTGTGGCACAAGTGGTGAAGACGCTGTGCCTGTTAACCAGCAGGCCAGGGTTTGAGACCCGGGTCGGCCCCACAAGACAGGGTGAGCTCCTGTCCTTAGCCCACCTCTGCGACGCCAACTGGATCCAACTGTATTGGCTCTGCCTTTCCATTGGACTAATTCAGTGGTGTGGAGAGGGGGGATTTGCTGCTTGGGTAACAGCCTATCCTCCATAACAATCCAACCCAGGCTTTCGTGCTTCACATGCAGCGTATGCAGCGCTGAGCACGATACCAGAGTCTTCCAAGACTGACTTCCAAGACTGCTTTTTTTTGTGGACAGCACAGCTTGTGCAATTGTGCACAAGTCCTCTTGCTTATCTATCCCTCCTGCCATCCATCTATCTATCCCTCCATCCTTCTATCTGTCCATCCCTCTATTTACCTACCTACCTACCTATCATCCATCCATCCATCCATCTATCTATCTATCTATCTATCTATCTATCTATCTATCTATCTATCTATCTATCTATCTATCTATCTATCTATCTATCTATCACTTTTCAACTAAAAAGTTCACAAAGCAGTTTACAAAGAAAAAGAAAAAAAATTAATAGCTAATTAATAGCTAATGGGTCCCTGTCCCCAAAGGGCTCACAATCTAAAATGCAAGAACACCAGCAGAAGCCACTTAGGGAGCACATCTGCAATTTCTTCCTCCCAGGAGCTGCGCCACATGTCAGAGGTCACTTGCTCTTGCAGCACTTCTCCAGGGGATGTTTGAGTTTCTGATCATTTTTTGTTTCTGACAATTTTATGCACCCTGATTGCAATCTAAGACCTTCATGGGATCAAGTCTATCCAGCCCCAGATCCTATACCACTTTGTGAGTCCAAATGGCCTCCTAACATGTTTGTGCGGCTGACTGGCTGGCTGGCACCACATCTTGCTTCTGTCGATGGAGGTGGAATGGTGGCCTGTGTCCTTTCGACTCAGCTGATGTTTCCTTCCTGAGACAGGACCATCCATGGGGGTCCCCAAAAGTGCTTTTCCTAGTGCAACTGTAGAGGGAAGAGAGTTTTTGTGCAGATGCTGGGTATGTTTCCTCATGTATAAAGAAGGACCCCCTAAAGGCACTTCTGTGCTTCCTAGAGGATTCTTTCAAAGTTGCTACAACAGCTTGTCACCTGGGATCAGAGTGACCAGATGTCATAATCCCAAAAGAGGACAAGGGCCCCAAAATGTAGGACACCCGAGAAAAATGGAGGACATGACCAAATAAAAGCTAAAAACACTCAAAGATATTGTTTCAAACTCAATATTGCCCTTTATTAAATTTAAAACTGTTACATATAATTCATGAACTGCAAGAAGTCTCCTTGCTGCCTGTTCACAAGGAAAAGAAGGAGAATAAGACTTTTTCCAGGACACAAGGCTAAAAAAGAGGACATGTCCTGGAAAATGAAGACAGGGGGACACTGAATAAATACCACATTCAGAATCTATGAATTTCTAAAAGCCTCCCTCCTGCCTGCTCACAAGGAAAAGGAGGACAGTAAAAAAAAATTTCCAGGGACACAAGGTTAAAATCACATATTTTACTTTTCATGTGCTTAATTTAAACACCATCATCATTATCATTATCATATCATCATCATCTTCAGAACTTACTGAGTCTCACCTTTACACAACAGATGCTGCCACCAGGTGGTCAAAAGGAGAAGCGCAGGCGGTGGTTCACCATCCCATTCACACCTGGAAACTGATCTACCCGAAGGTGGTAGGTCTCTTGCCACTAGAAGTGGGGGCAGGGTGTCCATCTGTCCTCTTTTTCCAGGACACGTCCTCTTTTTTAGCCTTGTGTCCCTGGAAAATCTTCACTGTCCTCCTTTTCCTTGTGAGCAGGAAGCAGGGAGCCTTCTTGCCATTCATAAATTATATGTAATCGTTTTAAATTTAATAAGCAGTATTGAGTGTTAATTCATATTGAGTATTAATACCGAGTATTAATATTAATTGCCTTCTTGCAATTAATAAATCATATCTAATACATCATATGTAATGGTTCAAAACTTAATTAAAAGTAATTAGCTTTAATAACAAGTAATTAAAATTAAAAAGTAATTAAAATTAATAAACACGTAAGGTTAAAATAAAGCACATGAAAGTAAAATATGTGAGTGTTTTCAGCTTTTATTTGTTCATGTCCTACATTTTTCTGGGATGTCCTCCATTTGGGGGGCTTTTCCTCTTTTGCAGTTATTGGTCACCCTGATTGGAGGGGGTGAGATGAAGGGGAGGAGGGCAAAGGAAGGAGCTCCTTCCTCCCAAGTTGGGGGTGTCCCTTGACAGCTGCGCCCCCAACATGACAGCATGACAGCTGCGCCCCCCTCCAGCTACGCCACCAGCTCTGGATGCCCATCCAGGAGGAGCGTCTGTCTGTCCCTGTCTGTCTGTCTCTCTTTCAGCTGCCCAGCTTGGCGGGGACTGGCAGAGTTGGGCAGGAAGCAGCTGATGGGGAGGCGGAGGTGACTTCATCACCATCATCATTCTCATCATCCTCATCGTCATCCTCTTGCTGGGATCCCCTGGAGGCTGGACGGATCAAGAGGAAGAGGAGGAATGAATGGACTGCGCAGCGCTCCAGTCAGGGCTCCCTTTTGGGGTCCCCCTCCTGTCTCCTTGGGGGAGGGGGCTGGGTTGGCCCTTTGGGGGGAGGAAGGGAGGCAGCATGGGCACCCCCTCTTTGCCTTGCCCTGATCCCCCTCTCAGGCTGTGGACCCCCCACTCCATCCTTGGGAGCCCCACAACCCCGCCCCCTGTGCAGACTGAGCTCAAAGCCCCCTCCACCACTCCCCTGGAGGACCCTCCTCAGTAGACAGTCTGTGCACTGCATGGAGCTGCACAGGGTAACCAGATGTCCTTTCCCAGGACACGTCCTCCTTCTCAGCCTCCCGTCCTGGAAAAAATAATCATTGTCTTCCTTTTCCTTGTGAAGCTTCCCTGGAATTCATGGAATCAATTACAGTATATCTAATACTGTATTTACTCAAATCTAATGCTCACTTTTTCAGCCAAATTTATGCTGCCATCCTAAAGACACTTTCCTGGGAGAAAGACCTACTGAACACAATGGGGCTTACTTTTGAGGAGACATGGTTAGGATTGTGCTCAGTGGGTCTTACTCCCAGGAAAGTGTCTTTAGGATGGCAGCTATGGTCAGCCTGCATACAAGACACCCTGTGGATCAGACCTAAAGTGTGCCCCTCTAGCCCGGCATCCCAGCAGGTATCTAGTAACCATTCGAGGTCCTCAGTCTCCCCCTCCATCTACTCTGAATGCTGAGGCTGGACACCGTCACCAATTAGTGCAGTGATTTCCAAATGGTGTCCCATGGATACAAATACTGTAGATACAAATATAGAAATAAATACTGTAGCTGGATGGATGGATGGATTAGATAGTCTGCCTTGTCAATGGAAAAAACTGGTGGTGTGTCTTGTTAATCTTCGCACCTTGTCCGTGTGCCAGGAGACAAAAAAGATTGAACATCTCTGAGTTAGTGGATGGGGATTCAGACAAGGCATCTCCAAAACAAAGCACATCTTTGAGCCTAAGATTCTGGTGCATCCTCTTTTTCTCTCCGACAGAGAGATGGATCCAGTGCAAACCCCACCATTATATCCTTGTGGAGCAGCAAAAATGGCTGCTGTGTATCCGGTTCAGGTAAGGGAGGTGAGCAGGGGACAGCTGGGGTCCCTCCTTGTGTCTCAAAGGGGCTTCTTGTCTTAAATCTGATGCCAAGCAAATGGGACTGAAAGGTGGATGTAAGAAAGAATGTGATTTCTCTGACCTGCTAGAACATCTCCATTTGTATTGCAAACACGGACTGTCTTACCTGCTTATATGGCACTTCTTTGTCCTTTTAGGACCCCGTTTCATTCCCAGAGGTGTCCATGTTCTTCATTCGAGTGTGGAAAGAGCTTTTGTGCTCAGTCGAGTCTTATTGTACATAAAAGGGAACACCACTCAGGGTAATAGATGCTGGGGGGTGAACTGAGGAAAAGTTGAGTCCCATCCTTGGGACTGATATTTCTGATATTTCCTGGTATTTTTCTATGTTCAGCTGAAATGTGTATGAAGTTCTTGTTAGACACTTTTAAAGAATAAAAGAATTCCCACTGCTCGTTTCCTAAGTATTGGGAAATTTTCATGAAGAGGTTGGTGGGTAGGCAGCAAGCAAGACACTGAGACAGCATCAGTCAGTTTGAGGCAGGAAGCTCCATTGGATCCCGATCGGATTGGATCCGTCTTGGATCTGAGGATCCTATTATCATCACGATGTGAGGAACTTGCCCAGCTTTTATTCAGTAAAAGATTGTTTACCAGATCAGTATGATGCAAAGTATGATGCAGGGTATGAGGTACAACTATGATGCAAAGCATGATGCAGAATATGGGGTACAGCATGGTGTGGAGTACAGTACATCGCTACATGACTATATTGCTACATGACATTTTATACTGACAGGTTTAAGCAACCAGAGAGATAGCTAGTGTTCTGACGATGAAACTTAATTGACGTACGAAGTGGTATGTTTTATAAATACTCCTTGATATCAGTTCATACAGTTCTTTGCATACTTTGTACACAACTGCAAAATCTTGTGTGCCTTTGTTCCAATTTTGCAAAGTTGACAGCATGGATTTTTCACATGCTTTTTTAACTCTTTGGCTGCAGATGTATTTTGCAGATCCTTATTGTTACTTCCCTGCTACACTAAGGATAATCATCTTGAGAGATTGTGCTCTGATTTAACTGTTCCCAACTGAAAGGTCTCCTGCAAGCCAAAAACACTCTTGACATGCACCCACCTTTTCTTGACCATCTCTAAAATGAAGTCATGATCCCCCAAAGCAGTCCTGACCCCCACTTTGAAGACCACTGCTCTAGGATGAGCCCCCTTTTCTCTATTCAATCAACATCTAAAGATCAGGATTATGCGTTTCTATCCGTTACGTGCGCTGAGGATCAGGCCCTGTTTCCCTAGAATTTGCTGATGCAAATGTCCTGCTCCAAAAAACAAACTGGAAGCCACTTGGAATTGCAGCCTAATTTGTTGGAGGCAACTCTGCTTGCTGCCTCCCCAGAGATTGCTGGCACAGGCATCCTGCCTATTTCTCATTGGATGCCAGGCACAATGGCAGTGAATTGACTGCTGGCTGCTTCTCTGTATATTGCAGTGGTTGTTTGCACTCCACTGAACTTATGAATGGTGCTGGAGACGAAAGGAGCAGAGCAAAAAGGCAAGGTACCTTTTTACTTGTCAAGTCTTTGTGCTTTGTTTTATAAATTGTTGGGTCTGGTGAGGCTCTGCCTCCCCT
This sequence comes from Cryptoblepharus egeriae, assembly GCA_030015325.1. Classification (NCBI taxonomy): domain Eukaryota; kingdom Metazoa; phylum Chordata; class Lepidosauria; order Squamata; family Scincidae; genus Cryptoblepharus; species Cryptoblepharus egeriae. The sequence continues at coordinate 2,220,018 of JAREYC010000010.1, forward strand.
GACTGCACATCACTGTTGTCTATAAGAAAAAAATAGCCACACTTCAAATTGGATATTTTTATTTAGGAAAAACTAATAGTATCAGCCACCATCTGAGCACAGTGCAGAGTGCTGCTTATATAGAGAACTAACTACCCAGCAGCCAGTCAGAATGTGACATTTGTGTGATGTCCAGACATCTGTCTGGATGTCCAGACAGAGAGATAATTTCAGCAACTTGCCTTGAACTAAAAGTCAAATAGGCCTAGCAATGCCTGAGCAGAAACCTAACAATAACAATAAATACAATTGAAATACAACTAAACTATTGCGGTCGAAGAAGCCACAAGATTGAAATGCAGATTCATCTGTGTGATCAAAGCAGGAGTTTACTCTGCAGGGAAAATTTCCTTGATCAGTGATCAGAGGAGAGATTCAAATGTTTACACCAAAATGCAAGGCTTTATAGGCATACCTCGACAACTGCGTTTCCAAACAAAAGTGTCACAGAACTTTTACGATGCATTTTTGTAGGATAGAAATCTAACCACAAAATCTTGTTTTGATCTTCAGAAACTTGCTGAGATACCTTTTGAAGCTTACCCACAACTCGTGGGTACATGTATGGGTTCTGCTTTGCACCTGCAAACATCTCCTACGTGTCTAGTGTATTATGCCTTTAAAATGTTTTTATCTAACTTTTCTAAGGGGTCTTAAGTGCATTATAGTCCTAATGGTTGGTTATGAGGTAAGCTTGGCTAGAACTTTCAGGATTTGACTGACAGTTGGTGACAGTTGGAGAACCGTTAAAGAGCTGGGGCTGAGATGCCGGTGAGGGCAGAAGCACGCTGTTCAAATTCAAATTCAAATATTTTATTACGGTTGATGACCAGTACACAAATAAAATCATTGGATCATATAAATGCTTGACATATAAAAGAATTTAAAACAATTAAGTGTTATAAAAGTAAAAAGAGTTCTCAGTTCCGTAGAGCGCAATCCAGAGCAAAGTCTGCTTGCTCTGACCTAACTACTCTGCCCTAACTATGTTATATCCTAAACACAAAGTTATGTGTGAGGAGTGCCCATAACTTAGGTCTGCCCGTAACTGCTCCAGTGCAGTGATCCACATAAGTTACTCCATCGGGCATGCTCAGAAGGCAGCCTGTAAGTGCTACATGGCCTGCAGTTACACACGAGTTGACCTGCTTCCACATCACTCAGAATCACTAGCAGCTGTCCAAACTGCTGCTCTCCTGATCACATGGGGAACCAGCTGGCAAGATGGGGGGAGAGTAGCTGTCAAGCTGTCAGAGTGCCTCCCCAGCATGGTGGACAGGACAGGGCTGTCAGGGGTAGAAATGGGAAACAAGCTGCCCCCCTGCACCCCCAAACAGGCAAGGTGCCCCAGGAAAAGCCAGGCATCAGCAGGGGCAAGATGCACAGAGGGATACATATGTGTGTGTGTTGTCAATAAAAACAACATCAACAGATAAACATGAGTGTCCCGTGGTCTTTGGCAACAGTCCGGAGGAAACATCAGCATTAAAGGTACAGCACGCCAGACGCAGGGTCCACACTCAGGTGGGCTGGGAGGAGAGGGAAGACCCCATCCAGAGGGCAGAAGGCCCAGGAAAGAGACCCCCTTGCTGGCTCAGGCAGGGGAGGGGCAAGGGTCCCCCAAGCAGCTGGCAGAGCAGGGGGCAAGGGGAGGCAAGGGGGCTGCCAGGGGCATCTGTGGGGAGGGAATCCTGGAAGAGGGGACAGGAGCCCACCTGGGTCTGCCAGGGAGCAAAAACACATCCTGGGGCACAGGGAACCTGGGGCTCCCACAACAGGGCAAGGGTGTCTAATCACTTGTGGGGCCACTGCCCACCCAAAACCTCTCACTTCACAAGCCTAAGGGGTGACATCAGGCCCCAGGAACCCTCTCTCAGCCCACCCCAGTGACCCCAGATGGCCTCCCCCTCCCATGGCAATGATGCTCCCAGGAAGATGCAGACACAAAAGGGGGGTCAGTTCACATGTGTACTTGTTCATATGTTTGCAGTTGCTCCTGCTCATTCAGAGGGTCACAGGGTAGGGGGGCTTCCAGATACAGAACAGTCTCCAGTGAGGATGCAGTGGGACCCCAGAATCAACCACATTCAGACTGAGCAATGGAAGGGATGACACAGTGCTTGCACCTTTAAACAGTGCCTGCACCTTTCAGTATCTTCAGACTGTAGGCAGTTTGAACACAGCACTGGCATCTGCCTGAATTCCCTCATCTCTGCAATGCTCACAGGTGGTCTCACTACTTCCATGTGGCCTCTTCTTGTGGACTATCCAATGCTAAGGAAGCGACAGGCAGCCCCCTCTCCAGAAACAGAGGACCTGGTCTGGATGCCATTGGGGGTCTACACTGAGGATGGGCACCCCTGTCTCCCCCCCCCCTACCAGGTAGGCACTGTCCCACTCACCCATCCTCAGGTAATCCCTGGAGCAATCATATGCAGATGTTCATTGTGAAGTCCTTAAAATAACTACTACTACACATGTTCACATCATTAATGTTAACAACATATCTGACAACAGCAACACTGACGCATTGAATTGAATTGTAAATTCGTCATCAGGCAAGGACTTCACCTGTGATGTCTCATACCATCGACTATGTAGTTGTTAATTCGTCATCATTAATAACATCAGCTGTGGAGGGGAAGTGATTTATGGCTCAAACTTTATTAGGTATGAAGGGTGCTTGTTTAACTCATGTGAGTGGGGTTTGTGTTCTAGGTAAGTGCTTGTGCAAACATGTCTGAAGGGAGATTCCTCCCAGGGCTCCTTGCAGGGATCCAGTGGCTTGCACTCCTGAATACACTTTCCTGTTCAGGATACAACATAGTTATGTGGAAGGGGGAGGAACCTAAGACACGCCCCCAACACGCCCCCAAAACGCCCCCTGAAAAAATAAAAAAAAATCCCTCCGTCGACGGAGTTACGTCGACAGAGGGTTTTCATTGCTCCGCTGACGTTGAAGTAATTGTGCCAACAGAAACGTCGTTGCGTCGCCGGAGAGATGCGCCGGCGTAATTGCGCCAATGCTATCGGCGTTTCCATTGACGGAAACGCCGTTCCGTCGGCGCAAGAGCCCTTGCGCTGACGGATTAGTTGCTATGGATTGGGCTGCCCGTCTTCCCAAATTTCCTGCAGCAATTCTGGAATTTAGTCCATTTTTAATATTAATTTCCTGATACACATTGTTTTTTATTTATTTTTTAATTTTCTTTTTATAAACAAACAAAACAATACATACATAGTTCACTATGGACTGACTTAAGTGGAGAGCACAAGTTTTTTTTCTGCCCAGTGCAAGTCAAGGATTTTCCCTGAAATGGGTTGCTATATAATGTCACTCTCCCTGAATGCATATGCAAGGCAACTCAAAGTAGACGTGGATTCCGCCAACATCCAGGGTGACCATACAGAATGGAGGACAGAATGTCCTTGGTGAGCATTCAATGCATAAAGGTACAGACCTTCTGTCCTCCATTCTGTATGGTCACCCTGGCCAAGATCAGGTGTGAAAAAGGAAAAGTATCAGTGAGCAGACACAACATGCAGCAACAGCGGAGCATACTGAAGGCTGGACTAGATGGGCCTTTGCCTGATCCAGGGACAAACCCCTCTTCTTATGTCCTAAGGTCCATTATTCACTGTAAGGATGCTCTTCCAGCATACCTTACAAATAGTTCCAGAGGCTATACATGCCTTTGCTCTCTTTCAGTGGGTTGTTTGCTGCAGATCCAGTATCGGATGTTTGCGCACCAAGTAGAGCTGACCACTTCACCATTCACATACGCACAGAGGCCTTCGCCTCTAACTGAGAACCTAAAACAAAATTGCAACAGAATTAGTCCACATTTTGTGGTGTTTGAAAGGGGACATTATCAAGTCCACTCAATCATGGCCCAGCCATACTCTTCCCTCTACCTTGATCTATCCACAAATTCCACCCTAAACTATTCCACAAACCTCCTCCTTCCTAGCTAATTACAGTCACATTTCTACCTCTGGCCTCTCTCTGAAGCCACTTTTTAAAAAAATCTTCCACTATTCACCCATCTCTCCATGGGCAGGTCTAGTCTAGAGCAGGGGTCTCCAAACCCTGGCCCTCTGGGCCAGATGTGGCCTTTGGTGAGCATCCATCCGTTGGCAGGCCTCCTCCATCCAGCCCTCGGCAAGCCCTGTAAATATCCAGAGGTGAGGGGAGCCTGATCTCCACACCTCAGGAGGGTATTTTGAGTGCTGGAGAAGCTGCAAGGACCTCATTCTCTGTGTATGAAAGTGCTTCTGAACTGGCTTGAAGAGTGTGTGTTGGAAAGTGTTGATGAACTGATTTCAATTCGTTCACAAGTTCTGTCACTAATATATTATTTATGTAAATTTATTCAAATTTAAATGTAAATCAATTCTTTTTTTCCAGCCCTGACACAGTATCAGAAAGACAACGTGGCCCTCCTGCCAAAGTGTTTAGACACGCCTGGTCTCGGGACTAGAGAAAATCCACTGCCTCCATGCTCTAAAGCAGTGGTTCTCAAACTTCCTAATGCCTTGACCCCTTCATACAGTTCCTCATGTTGTGGGGACTCCCAACCATAAAATTATTTTCGTTGCTACTTCATAACTGTAATTTTGCTACTGTTATGAATAGTAATACAAATATCTGATACGCAGGGTGTATTTTTATGGTTACAAATTGAACATAGTTAAAGCATAGTGATTAATCATAAAAACAATACATAATGATAGATAGATAGATAGATAGATAGATAGATAGATAGATAGATAGATAGATAGATAGATAGATAGATGTGGCATAGCTAAGAGGGTGTGACGGGGAAGGAAGGAAGGAAGGAAGGAAGGAAGGAAGGAAGGAAGGAAGGAAGGAAGGAAGGAATGGGAAGGTAAGTATCTGGGTAAGAGGAGATCTCCATTGGATTGGGATCTCAGGCAGCAGAGCCAGCCACTGTTTCCTGGGAGTAAGTCCCATTCACTATCATGACTTCTGAGTAGATATGCATAGAACTGGGCTCTAAGGCTGCAATCCTCCCTGCCCCCAAGGCTCCACATCGTCTCACAGTTGCTCAGAGACTCCTTCTGAGCTGCTTCTCAGCGGCTTCTTCCAGCCACAGTGGCTCCAGCATTTCTGCCAGGTCTTCCCACCTGGCCCCCTGCACCAGGAGTCTTTAGGCGACCCCCAGGAAAGCTCCAGGCGACCGCCAAAGGAGTCCCGACCCCCACTTTGAGAAACACTGCTCTAAAGAATGGGGGAAGAAACTTACAGATTGTTGAAGAGAGACTGATCCGTTCGCATCCATGGCCGACTGATACTTTCCCTCCTGATGCCAATCCAATACCCAATCCGCTCTTTGTAGTGCTGTACAAAATCCTGTTTTCAGAGAATGAATGCAGAAGTCCCACTTTAAAAACTACTTAATAGACCGTTCTTGACACTGAAGACTGAACCCAGCACTGCAGAGTCCTTGGATTTTAAAAGGGGCAGAGATCCTTGGGTCAGTTGTTACTTCTGAGGTGATAGAGGCAGACTGAATGAAGATCCTCTGAAGTGCAAGACATTTTTATGATTTTCCCCCACTAAATTATATTCGTAAATACATGTAAACATATAATGGAGACAAAAGGTGAAAAATAAACAAGAGTTTAGGAAGTGTGCACCCCTCACACCAATATAATCTATGTAGAAGTATGAAACTAACTACTGTATGTGCACCTCAGGTGTGGGGACCAAGTCATATTCAGAGGAGTTGGCATTTCTTTTGCTTACTTTCCACATGATAATCTCATAGGCTATGTGAAGATTGTGACTGCTGATGGGAAGATTTGAACCCAGCTCTTCTGCTCCTAGACCAACACTGTGTCTGCTACTCCACCCTGATCGGGACTGCGGTGAAAGATTGTTCTCCTGTCACCCAAAACATGTTTTGCATCCAAAATAAATTTACAATATGCCCTTGTTCAAGAGCATGGGTTCCTCACAGAACCACATTCACATCTTGGTCATCTTGGAAAATAGTGGCTACAGAGTTAATGCTGAAGATCCCCCCAAGATCAGTTTGTATCTATGTGGCTCAGGGGAGATCCTGGAGAGCTGCCTCAAGAACTGCAACAGAAAAGAGCTCCTGGCCATGGCAAGAACCTGCGAGATCCATGAACAGAAGGGATTGAGACATATCCCAAGCTCAGCTCCATGGGGAAAAGACCTCTTTCAGCCTTCCTCATTCTCCCACCAGGCTGCCTATTATGGTGGAAAGACAGGAGTTGAGCATCTCCCAGAAATGTGCCCCACTTGCTGGCTGGCTCACCTTTTCCTCCGGAGTCTCCATCGTCACCAGGGATCCACCTTGGGAGGCGCAGTGGCTCTGGCTGTGGGTCCAGTTTGCTTCTTCAGCAGACAAATAAAAGCATCTCTCTCCATATCCAACCCATGGTATGGGGCACAAAGCAGGAGCCGGTGGGGCTGGAGAACTCGACAGGCGTTTTGGTGCTTTTGAAACTAAGAGAGAAACCAATGTAAAGCCACCAGACATGCCTGACCCCACTCAAGTTCATGTTGAACTGAGTACCCCCTCCTGACAGCAGAGTGATGCACTGCCTCCTCCCTTTGCAGCACCTGAGTTCCAAAGATGGAGTGGTAGGAGAAGGGGAACTGCCAGCTGCAGCACATATGCAAGACTCTCTAGTCTACATGCGACTGACGGGGTAGGGGGAGTGCAAGCAACGTGATGGAGCTCCCAGTTAGGATCACTACTCTCCCCGTATGTCTCTCGGCTTGCAAGTATCCTTCAGAGAACTTCTGATCCTTTCTGCAGCATAAGATACAAGGTTGAAGGGGTTTGTTGCTCCCTTGTTCACAAAGTGTCTTATGCAAAGATTGCAAGGAGAAGAGAGGTGAGCCAAAAGGTTCCCATTCCCAGGATTCAAAGGAGCAAATAAGGAAAGGCACTCACTCCACCTTGCAGCATTCTGGGATCTTGAAATCTGATCTTAAACATCCCAGTTGTCTGGCTGGCAAGCACAATGTTCTAACCACTGAGCCACTGTAGCCCCCCCCCCCCCAAAAAAAAGAAAAATATAGGACATGACCAAATAAAGTTGAAAACATATATTGCTTTCATAACACTATGCAGGTCCAACCTTGTTATACAATGATTTTTATACATGGATTTGACTCCACACGAATGACTCCTGCAAACCATATTTTTAAAAACTGCATGCAAGCAATATTCCATTCTTCAGCTGAGTCAGGCAAAAGAGGGGTTTCCTTTGCATTTATTAGCAATTAGTGCTGACTGCCTCTCTACAACAGTAAGAAAAGCTGCTTTTAAACAACTGTAATAGTAAGTAATACAGATATCCCTTGTTGTGCACTAGGGGTCCGTTTCAATCCATGTACAGTGGCTTGTGCCTGCGCCTGAGCTTCATGCACAATGCTTATGCCTTGATTGGGAAGGACTTCAGAGGGACTCTCACCCTCTGCTTTCAGGCTTCCTCTGTAGATTCCTGGGGGTCTGGGATGAGGGAGAGGCTGGGATGATGATGGGGGTACAGGGAAGACAAGAAGTGTCTGGCAGGGAACTAAGACACCCAGAGTCAAAACCATGGGGGAGGCAGGTGGGAAAAGGACAGCATCACTGTATGGTGGGAAAAAAGAGGGATGCACAACTCACCAGACAGGAAAATAACAAAAGAGAGCAGGACCAGGAACAGGAAAAGCAGGATTCTACGAAGAATGTCAACCCATTTCCTGCAGACCTCTGGCTTAGACCAAGCAACTAAAAAGAGACACAAAAGATCAGAACAGTGATATTTCCACCTTCCTTTTTTAATTCTGGCAGAACAAAACTATCTGTGGCACATTCTGAGCTCTTGAGGAGGATGGTCTGAGGGTTATCCCATCATCATGGCTTAAAGAGCCCTTGCAATGCCCTGCAGGAGGGTGTGCCTGGGAATACCTTCTGCCTTTCCAATGGGGGGTTGTAATGTGAACCCAGCTGCCCCTTCAGTTCAAGGGTGCCCTTGAGGCTGCAATGTGTTCCTATGCCACTGTACTCTGCACCATTACCCTTAGTGGCTGCTCTTCCTCCCTGGAGCCTACCATGTGCACCCAAAAAAAGAGGGCAGGGGCTGCTCTGCACATTATTTGCAGACTATGCAGGTAAAGTAAGGAGTGGGATGTCACTTTGCACTGACCTCCTCCATTGTGCCGTGATCTTGATGGCACTCAAATGTTTTGCTAGCGCAGCTCTGAAGAGCCTTCTGGGTCCAGGATTGGGGGCGGGGGAAGGATCTGGCATGGACCAGTTCTACCAAGATCTCCCCCACTCACCCTAAACCAAAAGCAGGTGCATGCCAGCCGTTACTTTGAAGGCTGCTGTTATGGCATGCGGTCCACATAGGCCAGTGGGAGGCTGCAATGCAAATACGTGATGCTGCCAGACATTGTAACCACCAGCAGCATGCACCAATAGGACTGGGCACCAAATCCCCTCAGGATTCCCAACATGCAGCCATTGCAAACCAAGATTGCAGCAGGGTCTTAGTGGAGACAAACAGGGCTGCATTTTCCTCTTCCACTGCTAAGAGAAGCAGCATGTCTGCAACTGAAGATACCTGCAATTCCACTAGGAAAAGGTTGGGAAGTAGATAGGTAGGTAGGTTAGTCTCTCTCTCTCTCTCTCTCTCTCTCTCCTATGGATTCCTAACCCTAGGGAATTAAAGTCAAGCAAGAGAAAGGGAGCCACAAGAGGGGGCCTGGCAGAGAACTAACGTTCTGCCAATGGCCTATGCCCAACCTTGGTCTAAGGACCTTATGCCTGCTAGTTAGTCCCCGCCAAGCCTCAGCTAGTACCCTAAGGCTAAACAATGTGGCAGATAAGAGTAGAACTGCGGGGTCCCTCCTCCCTGTCCTCCACCCAGCAGTGCTTCCAGGGACAGTAGCAGTATTTCCCCGCTCAGCAATTCCTGTCTGGTTGGTCAGTCAGCCAGTCTGTGGGTCACTCCACCAGTTCAGTGTTTATGAGCCAGTCCAGTCAGTTAAGTCCACCAACTAGTAAGCCTGTCTGTTCATCAGTAAGCAAGCTGAAGAGACGTGAGCCAGAAGACCAGTCCAATGTGTTAGGCAGCCTCCTCCGCTATCTCTCCAGCTACAACCCACAAGTTCTTTCTGCGCAGGTCCTGCTTGAGTCCTTCTTGAACTGGCTGCCTAGTGGGTGCAGCCGTGCAGCACATCCACTGCTCATTAAAGCCCTGGGGTTCAGCCTAGGTTTCCTGGCTCATCTTCAGCAAAGGACCACTGCTAGTGCCACATCCTGCCTTAGGTGAGAGGGGGATCTTCCACAATTCCACTACCATTAAGATTCCTGGTGTCCATAAGTTTAATCCCAAAGGGGAAGCAGGCAGGAAAACGACATCACAGCAGTGGCAAAACGACAGGGATTCAGAACTCACCCCATAGGAAAATACAGTAAGCGATCGTGACCAAGGTCAGGAGAACAGACATTACATCCATGACGACTTGCTGTTCCTTGCTGATCTTTGATTTATCCAACTTGCCTAGAAAAAAGACAAACACATCACAATACAGGTTTTCACCTCCTTCTTAGCTGGTATAATAAGACTAAGGAAGCTTTGCTTCCTTTGTGGATTGAGAACCTGGGAGGAGAGACTGGAATCAGGCTGGAGGTGCAGGGAAGGAAAGAAAAGGGACCACCACAGGAAACTAACAGCCCAATCCTATTCAGTCCAGTAGTGCCAGGCTTCTAGAATGGCCCCGATCCCATGCACCTGGAGCTTTAAGTGCTCCAGAAGTCAGCCCTTCCCCCAACACTGAAAGTGATAAAAACTGGCTCAGCAGAATAAGATTTTTTTAAAAAAATATTTATAAAGCCAGGTAATAGTCCAAACTTCTTTCCCCCTCTCCTCAAACCTAATTTCCTGTCTTCATTTCTCTGGGGTTTTAATGCTTTTAAAAAATGCTTTTTCAAATGCTTTTTGGAGGGTGCAGGTTAAGGTTGTTTTGATTTTTTAAAACCAAATGTTCTCATTTCCCAGGACATGTTCCTCTGGGAGTTGTTTTTCTTTTACCAGATGTCCTTTTCCCAGGACATGTCCTCTTTTTAAACTTTGTGACCGGAAAAAAGTCTTCCTTGTCCTCCATTTCCTTATGAGCAGGCAGCATGTAGTGTGCTTGTAATTCACGAATTATTTGCGAGAAATTATATTTAACATTTTGAAGTTTGATAATAATCAATACAGTGTTGAATCACTTCGCATGTGGAAACAGGTCTTGCACAGTCTAGGTGCCTGGATGAGAATTAAGGCTACTTTGGACCACTGTTAGATCTGTAATTTACAGCAGAATGCAGTATAACAAACCACTATGAAATATATTTATTCTGTCAAAACATATGGCCACAAAACAAACAGATTCGGAGCAATGGCACATAACCATGCCCAGGTGTTGCCCCGCCAACTGCATGGGGGTGACACGCTGGCCTCCCATACCAGGTGACGCAAACCCTAGTGACGCCCATGCCCTCAGCTCAGTGTCTCTGGGCATACCAGACACTGAGGCGAGGGACCTGACCTAAGCATGTGCTGGCCAACACTGTCAGGAGTGACCGCCCCCTATATGTGTGTCATCATGGCGCGTGTGCAGACAACCCCAACTCAGCATTGGGCTGACTGGCTTTGCGCTGAAGTGGGGAATGACAAGCAGCACTTCTTGCTGCCTGCAGTTACTGCATCCCGGTTTCCAGCCAGGTCTTCCAACAGGGACTTCTCTGCCCCAACTGCCAATGAGTGTGTTGGTTACATGAAGCAACGTTTGTTATGTGAGGCAGAATTCTAAAGAAATTTTTGCTTGTTATGTGAATCACTTGTTAAGCGAGGTACCACTGTACTGTAATGGTTCAGAAGTTAGTGATTTTCAACCAGTTTACTGTGCCACACTGGTGTGCTGCTGATAGTCCTCAGGTGTGCCGTGGGAATTTGGGAATTATTAATTAATAGGAAAATTGGAGGATTTAAACAGCCTGGTGTGCCTTGTCAATGGTAAAAACAACTGATGGTGCCCCGTAATAATTTCAGTGCCTTGTTACTTTGCCATGAGATGAAAAAAGGTTGAAAATCACTTAGACCATCAAAGCTTTTTTTACATTATTACATTTGTTGGAGTTCCCAGAGATAATAAAAGCAGACTGACATTTAGAGCAGAATCCTAACCAACTTTCCAGCACTAGCGTAGCTGTACCAGGGATGTACATGTTGCAATCTGCTGATGGGGGCATCAGTGAGGCCTCCTCCAGGAAAGACAAAGTTTGTTTCCTTACTTCGAAGTTGCATTGCTCTTATGCAGTGATGGGCTTCAAAGAAATTAAGAACCGGTTCTCTGCCCATCTGGCAGCCACTTTTAAATGGCTATTTTTAAACTTTATATGTACTATCTCTTGTTAAGAACCGGTTCTACAGAGTAGGTGCGAACCTGCTGCTGCCCACCACTGCTCTTATGCCAGCACTGAAAACTTGGATAAGATTTCACTCCTAGTCAGTTTTGTTACTGCATTTAAATTTTCTAGACTAAATATACCTTTATTGCCTGCACCCAGGGGGAGTTGCTTCCCCTGGTCCAACCTTGCTATGTGTCTGTGTAGTGTTCAGCCTGCATAGGAGGGAGGCAAAGGGGAAAAACCAGCAGCATTACTGCAAGGGGGAACGAAAGGCAGGAGAGCAGAACTCACCAAGCAGGAACAGACTGCAACATGCTGAGATCAGAAACAGGCATTCCCGGATCAAAGAAGTGCAGGAAATCTGGTTTGTTGGATTCTCTAAAAGAGAGACAAACAGGTCACAGTTTGGGTGTTTATCCCATTCTCTGACATAACAAGAATACAGAAACTTGCCAGGAAGCTTGGGGTGTTGGCAGCAGAAGGGAGAGATGTGGCTACTCTAGGGCTCTTGAGGAGGGAGCGCTGAGCTGCGGAGGGTGGGATGTGGACAAACTCAAAAGTGCCAGATGTGGGGGGTGGGCACCTGGATGCAGGTGTCTTGTGTGCTCCCTGAATAGGCATCTGGTGGGCCATGGTGTGATACAGGAAGCTGGACTAGATGCGCCTGTGGCCTGATCCGGTGGAGACGCTTCTTTTGTTCTTATGAGCTGCCTCCCCAATACAGAAGGGATTTGGACACTAGCACAGAACTAGCACAGGCCAGGCTGCTGAAACCTAGACAGAGTCCCGGCTACTTTCCAGATCTCAGCAGCCTGGTCTGTGTTGGTAAGAAGCTTCTCAGCTCCTCTAGATTCAAAGTGGAAGTGATGCAGGGAGAGGGTTGGCAGGATTCTTTGGGGTCACCAGGGAAAGGGAAGGGGTGAGGAAGAGCAGCTTCTCCTCCATCTTCTGTATGCTCCTTTAAAATTCTGAGTCTCTCTGTATTTATCTATTGGGGGTGTTTCTTAATCCTTCTTTACTCAGACTCCCCTCAAAGCAGCCACCCAAAGCCCAGCCAGGCAGCATCTCTCAGAGAAGGGAAAACCTCCCCCCAACTCTCCACCCTGATAGCTTCTCCAAGCATGCTCTTTTCCTAAAGAGCAGGGTGACCAGATGTCTCAAATGAAATTAGGACAAACCCACCCCCCAAATGTAGGACACCCAAGAAATTTACTCCCTGGAAGTTTGCATTGGAGCTTGAGTGCTCCATTCCAAGATGTCAGCACCCAATGCTAGATTCAGGCTTTTTTTGCACCCCCTGAAATTAAGTTTTCCTTCCGAGAATACACAAATCTTGCAGAAAGCCATTTTGTTGGGAAATAGGGGCTGGAGGGAGGTGTTTGCAACATGAAACAGTTTTGTCACAATTATGCTGGAAACCCTATATGGGCTGTGGGTGGCGCAAGTGGCTAAGACGCTGTGCTTGTTAACCAGCAGGCCAGGGTTCGAGATCCGGGTCGGCCCCACAAGACAGGGTGAGCTCCTGTCCTTAGCCCAGCTCTGCGACGCCAGCTGGATCCAATTGTATTGGCTCTGCCTTTCCATTGGACTAATTCAGTGGCGTGGAGAGGGGGGATCCAACCCAGGCTTTCGTGCTTTGCATGCAGCGTATACAGCGCCGAGCACGATACCATAGTCTTCCAAGACTGACGGAGGCCTGCTGGAAACCCACAAAATCCAAAGCCACTTTGGACAACAGAATTCCTAAGTGAGGAAAAGGGGGCTGCAGCACTTCCCCGGACCTGCAAAGGAGGTTTCAAGCCATCAGTCATAGAAGTTGCTGGAGAAGGAGTGAGAGCATCTGTAGTGTGTGTGTCACGGACAGCCATCAATCTCAAGGAGTGGAGTGAAGAAGAACTTGATATGCTTGGCTGCTTTCTGTTTACAGGTTATCATATGGAAACAGTCATTGAGAAGTGGCCACCCTACCCAGGCTGGTTAGCACCCAGGGGGAATCAAAATCCCTTTCCAAAACCCCTTTCTGTAACAACTGTGAAAGATAATGCTTTGGCAAGAATTAGGGTGCCATCCTAACCTAGGCTGGCACAACTCACTGGTCTTCCCATTCCCAAAGTGACAGGGAGGCAAGCACATATCAGTGCACTGGCTTCACCTTCCGTGCCTTTTGTGCCTTATATGCCCTACAGCCCTTTTGTGACAACCCCAGCACCCCTAGGTCTTGTGCTGGGGCTTAGTAGGCCTGCCTAACTGGGAGTTAGGATTGCAGCCTTGTCTTCATATTTACAGCCCAATCCTCCAGAGCTCAGCAGTGGAAGGAAGGGAGGCACCAGCTCAGAGGCCAGCAGCAGAGTGGTTGTGGGGCCTCTACACCTTGGGAGACCCCCGGAGTTAATGAGGGCAAGTTTGAAGCCAAGCATAGGGGAGTGCAAGGGTGGTAGGAATGGAGCAAGGGGTGAAATGGGGTTGGCAGTGAGGGTCAGGCAGATTGGGAATAGTGACAGAGGCAGTTATTAGGATCTTAACCATCATCCTAACCCTGAAAACCCTAAACAGGGCTACTTGGTTCTGTGTCAGCAGTTCTACTGCTGTGGTCCTGAGTAGACTCATATAATCTGCTGGGGCTCAATATGGAATAAGGGAAACCTGTTACCTTAGGTTTTTAGGTGACCCTCATCTGTCACTCTGACTGCCAAGGATGGAGCATACTCTAGTGGCTGTTGCACGGCACAGGCAGCCCGATTAGGGTTGGACTGTTCATCTTACTAGCTCATGTGAGTTCTGTGTATTATTGGCAACAAATCATAGCAAGAACCCAAAAAGACTCACTACATGCACAGCAGCATTTATGGGGAATGCTGGAGATGGGAACTGCAGCTCTCTCCACTAAGAGGGCTCATCACTCTCCATCCCTCCGTTCTTCTCCAGCAAGGAAATGCACTTACCATCATGCTTTTCCACTTCTGTGTTGCTGCTGAGGACTTTTGTCTTGGGCACCACAAGAGGAGTCTCCTGTTCGTTTTGTTCATGATGTAGCTGGCTCTCCATTTTTATTCTTGCAGAGGGTTCATCTGTCTCCCTTCAGAATTATATTGGTATTGTTTGGAAAGTGCACAATACATGCCTGCTTTTCTGCCCATGCAAAGAAATGTTTAAAACTACATATTCAGCAAAATGGTGAAGTTTTGTCCAGACCTGGGACACTAAATCACAATTTAGTTTTCCAAAAGTTACTGGGACTACAGTAGGGGTGTCTAAACCCCAGCCAAATGCAGCACTTGGCAAGCATCAATGTGGCCCTTGGCAAGACCCCTCTGTTGGGGTGTGGGCAAGCCTTACTGTATAATGTTTCTAATATAATCTTATATGTAAATTTATGTAAATTTATTCAAATTACAGTGTCATAGAAATGGTGTGGTCCACCTGCCCAAATCTTTTGACACCCCTGGACTACAGGATTAGAGACACAAGGACATCTCCAAGATCTGGGTTTGGGCTTTTCCAAGAGTCATGAGCTTGACCCACACCCGCTGCATGCACAGCTGCATTTCTGGGGACTGCTGGAGATGGGCACCTTCTTTTTCAAAGAGGTCCAGCAATACTGGAGATCCACTTGGAGGATCTCTTTCCACCTCTGACCATTCTCCATTCTCCAAATCAGCGATTTTCAACCTTTTCCATCTCAAGCACACTAAGAAGGCACTGACATTGTCAAGGCATATCATCAGTTATCACCATTGACAAAGCACACCAGGCTGTTCAAATCCCCCAGTTTTCCTATTAATTAATGACAGTCCCCAAATTCCCAGGGCACACCTGAGGACTATCTGGAGGGGGAGGAGGGAGTTAAAGACAACCACTGAAGGGAAGTTTCAGGGAGAAGGACTGCAGGAAGAGATTTATCCACCTCCAGTTATCTTCTGCCAACTCTGAGATAGCTGGGAGTAGATAATTAAGGAAATTGGGTGGGCAACTGAGCTGTGAACCAGAAGTTCAAATCTCCTCTTTGCGATTCTCATAACCTCAGTCTTCCCCCTCTGCAATATGGGAATATAACGACACTCATAAATGTAGGATAAAGTACAGTTGTAAGGATAGCAGTGAAATAATTCTTGTGAAGGACTTTCCATTTACAACATAAATGCTGCTCTGATATTAAATAGTAGCCTAATCTGCAATCCCAATCCCGGGGCCAGCACCAAGATTCCTGCAAATAACTGGTGATGTGATGTTGGCAAAGGAATATGCCAAAGGTGAGTAAAGGCAGGACCAGGGCTGGATTTAGGTGTGATGAGGCCCTAAGCTATTGAAGGTAATATATGTCCAGCTGGCCCTTTATATGTCCAGCTGTCCTTTGTCAACAACAAATTGCTGCTGTTTTTTGTTATAGCATATACACTATGTATAGGTTATATCGTAATTTATGGACCTAATATTAACACAAAACATTGTTGCTGTATGTATGTTTTATTTTATTTGTTTTTTATCTTATATTTTGGAAATGTACATCCAGTTTTCTTCCCTTTAAATTTTTTTTGGGGGGGGGGGGGGAGTGGAAGTGCCAAAGAGAGTGGGACCATAAGCTATAGCTTGTTTAACTTATACGTAAATGTGGCACTGGGCAGTATGTAAATGTGGCACTGGGAGGACTCTACAATTCCCTCCCTGGTGTGGAAAACCTGTTCAGTGTTACACTCTCAGGTGTGCTTTGTTCCCCCTCTTATGGTAGAGTATCAGCAAATGTTGGAGTCCTGCAGAATTATTCATTGGGCTGATAGGCAAACAAATTGAGAGGAAGTGGGCAAAGTTGAAGGATCCCAACAGGTGGAGTGCCAAGAAACCAAATGACGTAGAGTGGCACTGCCAAGAACATACCACACTTGCTCAGGGTGTGGCAAAAAGCAAAGTTTACCTGGAATGCTTGGAATAACTTGAGCCCTTAGCAGAGAGAGAGAGAGAGAGAGAGAGAGAGAGAGAGAGAGAGAGAGAGACTGACAAAAATACCCACACAGAGATGGTCAGCAGATTGTCTGCTCTGACACATTAATGCGCTGTCAACAGCTTGCAGGTGGGCTATTTATGAGTAGGGCCAGTGGGGGCTGGCAGAGCAATGTGGCTTGGCCCTTGCTAAAAAGCCTATGGAGTGCCTTGGCAATTCATTGCCTCCTCACTGTGCCGGGAAGTGAAGGCTGCTGAGCCCAAGGGAACCCTCCCCCCCCAAAAAAAGAAGACTGGGAAGAATGAGATCCCCCTTTCTTGATGGGTCCAAAGGCACACCATGCAACCTCCGTACCCCATTGTGGGGGGGATTGCTACACAGTCCTGGAAGGGGAGGCACTGATCAGAATTGGGATTGCTTCCAAGACACAAGGCTAAAAGAGAGAATGTGTCCTGGAAAAAGGGACGGAACGAAGGCATTTTCACCTACTCGCAAGTAAAAGTGCAATACAGTTCACTTTCCACAGGACTCCATGCATTTTTTAAGTTTTTTGGCCATAACTTTGGATAGGAAGGAGATATTTCAAAGCTATTTTCTGCAATGGATTCTGCTGGAAAATACACATCCGAAGGTCTATTATATGATATGGTTATTTAGAAAGATTATAGTTATTTTAGCGATTTAGTTGTTTTGATCATCCCTGAGAATGGTACTTGGGGCCCAGGCTCACCAGCCCCTCTGCATCCTGAGGGATGCCACTGTTTTCCATGCCCCTCCTCCTGCCCCTTCTGTGAGTCCACTGTGAGTCCACTGCGAGCCTGTTGGGGCTGCAACTGGGACTGCTCCCTTTGCCTCATTTTCAGAGGCGTCCGTGTCCCAGACAAGACCCCGAGGCGGCTCCAGCCTGGATGGGGATCTGGACTCAATTCAAACACCTTTATTGGCATAAAAAACTCACATAGACATAAAACATCATGAATCCAGGACTGAAAATTAGACATCTTCAAGCTTTACATTACAGATATACATTGCCTGTTTCAACATGCTCATTACCTTATTAACAAACACTGGAGAGATGGGAATCCAGACTTTTCTCAGGAGGATGCCTGGTCTGGAGGCTGCCTTTCTCCTACGGAGGAGCAGAAGAGGAGGCAATGCTTTGCGCGACAAGTGCCGCCTGCATTTCTGATGGGTTGGGAGCCATCAAACCTCCCTGCCTTCTCTGATGGGTGCCTTCTGGATGGGTCACAGGGAGCACCAGCCTATCTGCCCCAGGACTGGTGAGAGACTGTGGGAGACCAACCCCAGTTCACTCTGCCTGCCCCAAGATGACACTCCCCATCTGCTTCGATGACATTCCCTCAGGCTCTGCAAGTGGAGACTTTGCTCCCAGTCTGGATCCCGCCCTGCACAAATGACGCACATCCAAACGCCACTCCTTTACAGGGTGACCAGATCTTATCACTGCAAAAAGAGGACAAGGGCAGGCCCCAAAATGTAGGACCCCCAAGAAAAATGGAGGACTGCACCAAATAAAAGCTCAAAACATTCGTGTATATTGCTATATAAATATAGCTAAGAACTATATTGCTGAAAAGGTAAGGCTGTCTCCCGCAGGTTATGCTGTTAGTCATGACTGACTGTAGGGTGCATGCTCATCCCCATTTCTAGAGCCACAGAACCAGCATTGTCCAACATGTGGCTTGCATGTGCATGAAATGCTGTTATTTTCCCACCAAATTGGTACCTACCAGCATTTACTTGCATTTCCATGGCTAGGTTGGCAGGAGCTGAGCTAAGAATGGACCTGGGTCTCGAACCCAGGCCTGCTGGTTAACAGGCACAGTGTCTTAACCACTTGCACCACTCTATTGCTTACTGTATTATTAAATTTAAAACAATTACATATACTATTTTAATTCGAAAAAGGCTACAGTGTTGCCTCACGTAAAGAACACCTCACTTAAAGTATGTTTCACGTAACAAACAAAAATTTCTCCAGGATTCTGCTTCACGTAAAGAAAATGCTTCACATAAAGAACACATTTGTTGGCAGTTGGGGCAGACGTGCTGGCCAGCAGCCTGTTTAAAAAGCATCAGGGCTGCCTAGCGCACCTGCCCATAGCGAAAGCAACACTTCCATGCTGTTCCTCCTGTGGCCGGAGGGAGAGAAGAGCATGGAGAAGAGGGAAGCAGCTCAGGGTAGCCAGAAGGGAGCAGGGGAGAGAGAGGCTCAGGATGGAGAGAAGGAGAAAGTGGGGAGACACTTGTGTTAAATGGGTCTTACTCCCAGGAAAGGGTCTTTAGGACTGCAGCCTAAGTAGACTTCATGGTTTCACGTAAAGAAACTGCCTCCGGAACAAATTAATTCTGTTACGTGAGGTGCCACTGTACAATGCTTCCTGCTCACAAAGTAAAAGAGGCCAGGGAAAAATTTTTCTAGGACACAAAGCTAAAAAAGAGAACATGTCTTGGAAAAAGAGGACATTACCCTGACTCTTCTAGCTGGATCAAGTTTCCCTGAGCGGAGCACCTGTCAGACTCTGGACATCTCCAAGCCTTGTACATTTCTTTAGAAACTATTCTGCACGTGTCCTGAGCTCTCCTATGACACACTGCATAAGGTTCCACTCCCAGGCCTGCTTTCAAGGAAGGCTCTGGCAGGAGAGCATAGGACAGAGGTGTCCATACCTTCAACATTAGGGCTCCTGGACCTTTAACATGTTTGTAGAATAGGGGTCTCCAAACCCTGGCCCAGGTGAGCCTCAATGTGTCCCCAGCAAGACCCTCTATCCCACCCTTGGGATAATCTACCCCAATACATTTTTATATGTAAATTTATTCAAATTTGAAACATAAATTAATTTTCTAGCCTGTGTCAAAGAGATGATGTGGGTCTCCTGCCAAAAGGTCTAGAGGCCCTTGGTGTCGAAGAAGGAATTTCTGCAGGTACAGCTTGTGAGCTGAGAAATAAGAAGCTGCACCTGTTGAAATGCCATCCCTTACACACTTGTTGTGGAGCAGAGAAAGCAATAGACAAGGTCTAGGTTTGAAGGAAAAGGACCAGCTTTATTTCTGCTGGCAGAATGGCACATGGGAATCATTTCCAAAGCCTGGCCCTGATTACGTCAGGGCTCTGACTTTTATACCTTTCCACATGGATACAGTATAAATGTTTAACAATATAATATACAATAAAAACATATTATCTTCTTCTGAGGTAATGTGATTGGCTAGGATACAATAGATACAGCAGAGAGCTATATGATCGGTTAGATATCAATAGGCAGCCTGGATACAGCAGATATACAACAGGAAGGGAGTTTGCAAACGATGTGACCTTAATACTTTTCCAGAACTCAAACATTCATAACCTGGAACTACGAGTCTGGTCTCAAGATGAGAGCAGCCACTTTGGATGCTGATTCATAGCAATCTTCCTTCTTGCCCCTTCAGTTAAAGTTCCTGAAGTTAGAAGTCTGGACACCATGACATAGGACAGTCCAGAGTAAAGGCTTCATTTATAGCAGTTCTAGCACAAGCGTACCCGCATTGTGGGAGAAAAATTCCCCCATATACCATATGCCCATGCGCATCATTCCCCCAATGCAAATCAACTCCCCATCTGCAATATCCCTATCTGCAACTGCCCCCACGTACAGCTGCCCCCATGCACAACCGCCCCCCATGTGCAACATCCTCCCCAGTGCAACCCCTTCATCTGAACAACATCCCCCCGCCAGTGCACCAGGCACTGAGCACCAAATTGACTGGATGTTGGTCAGTCTTCCATGTTACGTGTAGGACAAAAACATGTTGCACCCATTTTCAGCCCCTTAAGGGTTAAATTTCTCCACATCGGTTCCTGGTGGGTGTTCATGTGACAGAAGGAACATCCTCTCCAAATTTCATGCTTCTAGGTCCAGGGGTTGGTGCAGAGCTTACATCAGTCACCGATTCCTCAATGCAAAGTGTAGGGAGGAAAACCCGTTGCGCCCCTTTTCACTCCCTTCCAGTTGGAACTTCCAAAAACTAGTTCTTAGTGCACCCCTCGGTCATGGAAGGAACACCCACCCCAAATTTCACGCTTTTAGGCCCACCGGTTTTGGCAAGGCGGTGATGAGTGTGTGAGTCAGTCAGTGACTTTTCTCTTATATACAAAAGAGAATGGGGTGTGCATGGGGTGTGTGTGGTATGGTATATATATGTACCATATATAGATAGATTTAAATACTAGGAGGAGTTGCACCAAGACCACTCCAGATAGCATCCAGTGGCAATTGCTGGACTGCAGGAAAGGTCCTGAATGCACTCCAAACAGTTCTCCCATCCACCCTGAGCCATGAAGGATTCCATGTAGAAAGAGAAGAGTTTTACAAGTTGTCCTGTCTGTGGAACAACTACCTAAAACACAGGATCCTCTGTGGTGGTACATGTACATGCATTGGCTCAGGACTCCAGTGATCAGTTGAGTCTGTATCCTGAAAAAGTGCCCCAAAACACTTTGTTGTATACTTGTGTACAATGACAATAAAACTATTGTATTATTATTATTATTATTATTATTATTATTATTATTATTATTATTATTATTATTATTGCTGCTGCTGAGCTTTGTCGCATTGCATCTGATCTGGCCTCCTAATCTATATACAGTGATGCCTCATGTAAAGAACACCTCATGTAAAGTATGTTTCACGTAACAAACCAAAATTTTTATAGGAGTCTGCCTCATGTAAAAAACTGTGCTTCACATAAAGAACACATTCGTTGGCAGTTGGGGCAGACGCACTGGCTGGCAGCCTGTTTGAAAAGCGTCAAGGCTCCCTAGCGCACCTGCCTATAACAAAATAACCAGGGGTGGGCAGATGCCGGTTCGGGCCTACTCGCCCGAACCAGATCTTCCAATTTCCCTGATGCTGGCGAACTGCCAGCGGCATGGAAAATTAAAAGAGGGTGGACCGGTTCGCGCCCGCCGCCATCTTTTCGCAGCTGCCTCGGCGCATGCGCAGT
Organism: Cryptoblepharus egeriae; assembly: GCA_030015325.1. Taxonomy (NCBI): domain Eukaryota; kingdom Metazoa; phylum Chordata; class Lepidosauria; order Squamata; family Scincidae; genus Cryptoblepharus; species Cryptoblepharus egeriae. The sequence goes on from JAREYC010000010.1 coordinate 2,241,459, forward strand.
ATGTCTCCTCCAGCTGGAGGAGACGCACTGAGCATGCGCCAATCCCTGGTGTTGGCGCGTGTGTACTGCGTGTTCTCTGGCCGGAGGCGACATAGTAGATGCAGGCGACGGAGAAGCCGCAGTGAGCACGCACCAACCCGCGGGGTTGGCAGGGTCGGCAGGGGGTGGCAGGGAGTTTCACAGCCCTGCCTGTGTCCTCCAGTGCCAGGCTAAGAAGCTTCTCCAGTCCCCCTCCAAACAGCAGGGTCCCTGTAAGAAAAGGATTAGTCCTTCCTGGTTGCATGGCTCCCTCTTGTCATACAGAGTGATACAGGACAGACAGACAAAAAAAATTCAAATTGCAATTCCTCCATTCACCCCCCTTCTTGTGCACACACATAGGAACTTGTGGCAAAGCTAAGCTTTTGGCCAAGGTAAGTTTTTGAAATTAAGACCATATAAGGAGATGCAAAGTTTATTCAAAGCAAAATAAGAAATATATTACTTAAATTAACCAAGAACCATATATCTGAATATAGCATGCTTAGTTCAATGTATAAGTTTTATATTCAATAGAATATTATATTTGCTTTGTAACCAAGTATGTGTAAGCATATATTGATAAGACCAGAAGAAAGAAGAAAGAAATATATAAAGAATATGGTTTCCCTGTGTCTGAACAAGAACAAGGTCAGGCACGTACATTGGCCAGCTATCCAGATAGGATGCGCCTTATCTAACTTGGACTGCATAAAGATCATAGTAACCGGAGTTAAGCCATATGGCCAGACCATGCGTGGCTAAACTTAGGCTTCATGTATCTAGCATGCAGAAGACACGTGTGCAGCTATCATGTATACCCAGCCAGCTTTGTCTTTCATATAAGGTAAAAGGAAACAAGGGTCTAACAGGCACTGGACACGTAGACTGTGACTAGACAGTTACATAGTTTGAAAGTATTGGTTAAAAGGTATCTGTATCCTGCCAGCTTTGCTTGTGTACCTTGCCAGCTTTGTGAAGCCACACCTTGTATTGGAAAAGTCTATATAAGCCTCCTTCACCTTGTGATCGGGGCCATACCTTGGAATAGCTCATTTTGCTATGTATGGCCCCCAGCACTGAAGTAAAGAAACAATCTTCAACCAACTCCAGTTGTTCGACTCATTCTTTGAGGTAACACTTGGGCAGATCTACCTTAGTAGATCCAGGTAACACTTGGGCAGGTCTACTTTACAAGTAAGTCCCATTACAGCCAATGGGCTTACTCTCAGGAAAGTGTAAGAAAACACAAAATAATTACAGTTCTTAAATTGATAACAAAAATAATCCCAGGAAAGTCTGAACTGGTCTCCTGCTCCGATGGAAGAGCCATACTCAAGGAGCCAAAGAGCCGCATGTGGCTCTAGAGCCACAGTTTGCTGACCTCTGCTCTAGTCCCTTGTAAATTGGATGCCATCATTGTCCTCTGCATTGTGAACTGGGAAGTTTATGGAGATGTGATGGGATGTAAATCCCTTTCCTCTCCAAAGCCTTCCCAATTTGTCCCTCCCTTACAGGATTAAAAGTAAAAAGTATATACTGGATATGTTAGTATTACTCCTTGTGTTGGCATTGCTGAATCAGCAAAGGGGGATTAGGACTGGGTACTAAGGAATCAGTGACAAACAGCATATCTGACACTTGCAATGGATTTTTAACACCCCCCTCCACTATACTACAAAATAATTTTCAGCAATAATCATGAAATATTAATTAATTGATTGAATTTAACTTCCATGCAGAATACAACGTGTAGTAAATGACGTGGTAATTTAAAATGTACATTCAGATTATTATAACCCCTGCTAACTGTGCGAGAGACACTCTTTCAAGTGGGTGTTCCTCTTTTATTTAGCAGGAGGAGAGTAACTGGCCCTCCACACTCCAGCAATGTCTGTTCTAGTGGCTTGAGGACTGGACAGGCTTTTGTGTGCCAGCTGCGGAGGAGCAAAGGGCATTGGATCACCAGGATATCCCCCCAGCAATGCGGCCCATCTGCGGGGCATCCCCGCCCCTCCCGGTGCCTCCTCCGGGGCTCACCTTGCTTCCCAGTTCCTGGGATGGGGGGCAGTGATGGGATTCAAAGAAATTAACAACTGGTTCTCTGCCCATCTGGCAGCCACTTTTAAATGGCTATTTTTAAACTTTATATGTCCTATCTCTCATTAACGACCAGCTCTATAGAGTAGGTGTGAACCTGCTGGAGCCCACCACCGGTGAAGGGTCTCCACGGGGCCCTTGGAGCCTTCTTTCTTCTCTTCTTCCTACCGTCTAGTCCAGCATTTCTCAAAATGGGGGTTGGGACCCCTTTGGGGGTCGCCTAAAGACCCTGGTGCAGGGGGCCAGGTCAGGCTTGCCAGACCTCCGGCTGTAGCTGCAGGCGCACTGGGGCTGACTGACAGCCTCAGGGCCCAATCCTATGCATGTCTACTCTGAAATAAATCCCATTATAGTCAGGGGGCCTTTACTCCCATGTAAATGTGGACAGGATTGCAGCTTCAGGGCCCAATCCTATGCATGCCTACTCTGAAAGAAATCCCATTGTGTTCAATGTGTGCATAGAACACACATTTCATTTGTAACAATGAAAATACATCCTGCATGTCGGATATTTGCATAACGATTCATAACAGTAGCAAAATTACAGTTATAAAGTAGCAACGAAAATAATTTTATGGTTGGGGGTCCCCACAACATGAGGAACTTATAAAGGGGTCACGGTGTCAGGAAGATTGAGAACCACTGGTCTAGTCCAATGTAGCAGGGGCGGCTGGCACTACTAGCACATTTGCTGCCTTCGGAGGTTCAGGCTGGCCTCGTGCAGGGGAAGCGGGGCAGCCAGGAAGGCTTGCAGCAGAGCGGTGGGGGGAGAACTTGTACATGGAAGGTGAAGCTGCAAAGCGGATCCTGAAACTGAAAGCGGTTCTGCGGGTTCCCTATTGACACTATCAAAACCCAAAACCCACCTTTGAGCTCATGTTATGCGTAATAATATCAGACTATTACAATATCCAATAGCATCAGATGACAAGTCAAGACTTACAACTTTTCATGAAACTTTGGGGAGTTAGCACAAACCACATCACAACCCAAACAGAGGACAAAGTGCAGCCCCAAAATGTAGGACACCCATGAAAAATGTAGGATTTACCTACATTTGTGACATATTTATGTGTTACAAGAAAGCTACATGCTTCCTGCGACAAAGAAAAGGGGGACACTGAAGCTTTTTCCAGGACAAGGGACTAAAATCCAGGACATGTCCAGGGCTTAGGGTCAGTTGGTCCTAGGATCAACTGAGTGATGATGCTCTGCCCAGAAAATTCTATGAGGAACTGTGCCCACCCCCATCATGTATGTCTTTGTGTATATGTGTAGTTTTTCCCTAGGAGATCCTATGACAATGTGACCATATGTGCCCTTCTTCCCGGGACATGTCCTGGATTTTAATCTTCTGTCCTGGAAAAAAAAATCTTCATTGTTCTCCTTTTCCTTGTGAGCAGGCAGCATTTGGCCTTCTTGTAATTCATAAATTATATGCATTGATTTAAAATTTAATAATAAGCAATATAAAGCACAATCCCAACCATGTCTACTCAAAAGTAAGTCCCATTATTTTTAATGGGTCTTTCTCCCAGGAAAGTGCCTTTAGGATTGCACCCTATACAGGGTATAAATTAACCACTAAAAAAGCAATATATATGTGTTTTAAACTTTTTTGTCATGTCCTATATTTTTCTTGGCTGTCCTACATTTGGGAGGGGGTTTGTCATCTTTTTCCGTTATTTTGTATGGTCACCCTGCTCCCTTCAAAACATATGACACCCAAGAAAAATGTAGCATATGACAAAATCAATGTTTAAAACACTCATATTGCTTTAATGTGGTTATGTTACTTAATATTAAATTTTAAAGTATTACATATAATGTGTTACATATAATGTATCAGTTTTGTGAAGGGTACATGCTGCCTGCTCACAAGAAAAAGGAGGACAATGAGATTTCTTGCCAGGGCAGAAGATTTAAAAAGAGGACATATCTTGGAAAAAGAGGACATATGGTCAACTTGTGATGGTACTTTCCTCTATGAATTTGTCCAATCTCATCTTAAAGGCATTGAGGCCAGATGTCATCACCACACCCTGTGGCAGAGAGTTCCACAGACCAATTACAGACTGGGAATTTCTTCTGTCTATCTTGACTCTCCCAACATTCAATTTGAGTGGATGTCCCCTAGTTCTGGTGTTATTTGAAAGAGAAAAGAGCATCTCTCTATCCACTCTGTCCATCCCTTGCATAATTAGTTCAATTAATCATAATGAATCATTAATCATAATTAACCAACCAAAAATATTTCTCTTCATGAAATTAGGTTGAATTACAGGGCTTTGATTCCCCACACATACCCTTTCATTTTGTACGCCAGCATAGATGCTTGGTGTTTGCTGCCTGCCCACCCTCCACCCACCCCCCAAATACCTTGTTCCCCAGCCCCTTCTACAGTCCTGGATACGGTCTTGTCCTGGATTGCTTGTCATTCTCTGAAGGGCATCCTAGGCTGCAATGCTGGAGAACCAGAGGCCTAAATCTGCAATGCTTGTCCCCGGAACCTGCAAACAACTGCTGGTTTGAGGAAACGGAAATGGAAGTGGTGAGCAACGACACTATATAAAAACCAACTGCTGTAATCTGAGATCACAACTTGTTACATGACTTGTTGGGACAGCCAGGCCAGCTGTGAGATTGTGGAGTTCAGGGGAAGGGGATTCCCAGCAGAATGAGCCTCATCCACCCCTTGTCGGAAAGCCCGTGGAGTGCCCTGAAGTGAAGACTCTGCAGCCCCTTGAGAAGAGATTTGAGAAGGGCTGCTGGGCTGACAGAAGGAGGACCCCTGTCTGGATGGGACAGCTCCTTTCTTGCCAGAGCCCTGGAATCACCCTGGGAATATCCACCTGCTTAAGGTGGGGGGGGGGGGCAAAAGAAACTCTGCACATGCCAGTGGTGGGCTCCAGCAGGTTTGCACCTACTCTGTTGAACCAGTTTTTGACAAGAGATAGGACATAGAAAGTTTAAAAATAGCCATTTAAAAGTGGCTGCCAAATGGGCATAGTACTGGTTGTTCATTTCTTTGCAACCCATCACTGGCACATGCCCAGTAGTTCTGCAAAGATGGAGAGAGAGTGACCATATGTCCCATTCTTCCAGGACGTGTCCTGAATTTTAGCCTCTTTTCCTGGAAAAAACCAACAATCTCTTCCTTTTTCTAATTAGTGGGCAGCAGGTCACCTTCTTGGAATTCATAAATTATATGTAATAGTTTTAAATTTAGGCTACCATCCTAAGAGCTCTTTCCTGGGAGTAAGCTCCATTGAACTAAATGAAACTTACTTCTGAGCAGACACAAGTAGGACTGCAGTGTTACTCATCGGTAATATAGCCTGGACTGCTGCTATGCAACCCTTTGCAGGGATAGACATTTTACTCACCGGCGGGTCCTTTGGGAAGCTTTGCCCAGAGGCAGAGCAGATGCTGATTCCCTCCTTGAAGTGATGCAGGCAGAGAGGAGCACATGGTATTAAATGACATTTCTCTAGATTATATCAGATTACATTTCAACAGGAGGGTCTGGGGGAGTCATCAAAAAGAAGGCTTTTGTCCCAAAAGCTTCTGTCCAGGCAGAAAAACTATCACAAATCTTTTAGATATAATTCATTACATTTGGAACATAATCCTAACCATCATTCATCATCATTGGCGTCCTTGATGGATAGACTATGATATCATGCTGTGATTGGAGGTCCTAGAACCAGTGGTGGGCAGATGCTGGTTCGGGCCTACTCGCCCGAACCGGATCTTCCCACATGGCGACCGCTGGCGAACTGGCCAGAGCCACGGCTGGCAAGAGCTGCGGGGACCAGTTCGCCAGTGGCCGCCACGTCTCCTGAAGTGGGGCTCAGTGCGCCTGCGTCCACCTGGACGCAGGCGCACTAAGTCTCCCTTTGGAGGCTCAGTGCGCCTGCGTCCCCTCAGAGGCTCAGTGCACCTGCGTCCAACTTGACGCAGGCGCACTGAGTCTCCCTTCAGGAGACGCACTGCGCATGCGCCAAGCCTGGCGCATGCACAGTGCAGTGCGGTTGGGGCCCACCCCTCGCCCCGCCCTCGGCCTGCCCCTGACCCCAGCCCTGCCCCCTGACCCCGGGCCCGCCCCCAACTTCCAGCGAACCGGATCTTGGGGCTCGGTGGGCCCATCACTGCCTAGAACAGCATCTGGTGGGGCTAAAAAGGCCAGTTCAAGAGTGGGAATCCCTTCCACACTGAGGACAGATAAAGTCTGTCCCCTGCCCAGCCCCCAGGTTACACTGATTCCAGGACTGCCTCTTTGCAGTCCTGCAAAGAACGCCTGCCGAATGAGTGCCTTTTTGAATTGGAGAAGGCCATGCTGCGTCTTTCGCCTCCAGGCTGAACAATCAGAGGTCAAGGTTTCCCAGGTGTTGATGTCCATTCCCAAGGCCTGAAGATCCCTCTTGCAGATTCCTTACGTTGCATCTGCAGTTTCCCTCTAGGGCGCTTTCCCTGCACTAATTCACCCAGGAAAGTGTGCAGCTATAATTTAGTTATGCCAAGGACAACACATATTTTTTCCAGCACACAATTCAATTCAATTCAGTAAATTATTGGCATAAAAATATATGGTAGTTACAAACTCTCAACGCAGAATAACAAACAGTTAAAAAGAGAGGGATGGACTGGGATAAAGGAAAGTGAAAAGGGGATTCAACGAAAAGGAGGGAAAATAAGCTCAGGAAAGTTAATAAGAGGGGGTTGTTTGGTTAAGAAAACCTGCTACAGCAGTTGTAATATCTGCCGAATTGTCGCTCAGATGGCAAAGATGGGTTCCATGAAAGGGCCAGGCAAATGCCACAGAAAAGGGCCCAGATATAGGTTGCGAAGCGAGCAGAGCATTGGACAATAGATCAAAATATGCTCGAGGGTATCTGGTTTGAGGAGGCAAGAGGCACATCCTACAATCATGAGGAATATGGGAGAACCTACCAAAGTGTAACAAAGAGGGAAAGATGTTGAAGCGTGCCAGCATTAAGGCCCTTTTTAAGGAGGGGTTAGTCGATATACCAAAGAATTTGGGTGGGTGATCAGGTAGGGGGGAAAAACCCAAAAGATAAGGGGGAACATACTGGATTTAGGCCAGCAAAAAGAGAAGCATATTCAGCTTCCCAAAGCCTGGTTTGAATCAATTTGTAGGCTCTGGTTAAATCAAGGTCCACAAGAGAGTCTAGCGAGACATCTAGAGAAGCAAGTTTGGTATCAATTACATGAAACCAACTGGACGTGAATGGATCTTTTAAAATATTGTTCGGAAGAGAGTCAGTCAGGAGGGTAAGACGGAGTCGGAGCCAAAACTTAAAAGTTAAGGACCATGCTATAGTAGAGGGGAGATGAACTCCCAACTCTAAGGCCAAAGTTGATAAATGAATAAGGTTGGGAATGCCAAAGATCCTTCTGAAAAAAACAGCCACCACCTGGTCTAGGGCACTATTTGCTGCCGCAATCCACATAGGGACGCCATATAGCAGCTGGGCAATGATCTTGGCCCTAAATATCTAGAGGGCAGCAAGAAAGAACTGGTTACCTTTGGTAAAATGGAAGCGGGTGGTGAGATGTGGAGATAGCTAGCTTCCTGTGGGCTGAGCAGTTAACTTAGAAATGGAAAATCATGCCTAGATTTAAAAGTCAGGACTTGTTCAAAAATAGAATGGCGAATCTTCTATATGGACAGAGACCAAGATTTTGAAAAGACTAGGACCTTAGTCTTGTTGGCATTAATGACCAGGTCATTGGATGAATAATAATCTTGAAAAATAGCAAGGGAGTGATGACCAGATCTAGTTAATGAAAGGAGAACCGCATCGTTGGCATAAAGTAAGAGGGATATAGGTGCACCATTGGGGGGGAGCAACAAAATGATTAGTGTAGTACAGGGGTCAGGGAACTATTTTACCTTTTACCCCAAATATATTTAGATACACTGATGTTACCCCCTTGATTTGAAAGGAAGGAAATCATGTTATTAATATAGTGCACTTTGTCAGGTCCTTGTATACTACATTACTGTAACACACATAGCCGGGCATGCATATAGAATCTATATACACAGACACAGCCAGGCATGCATATAGATTCATATGCATGCCCGGCTATGTGTGTTACAGTAATGATTCATACGGTAATGATTCAGTATGGATTCATATGCATGCCTGATTGTGCCTCAGTCCATTACCCCCAGGAATTCCATTTTTACCCCATTTGGGGTAAATTACTCCTGTTCCCTAACCACTGATGTAGTAAGAGGGAAGTTCAGCTTAAAAAAAGATTGAATAGCAGAGGGGCTAGAATACATCCCTGGTGGACTCCCTTGTCAATGGAAATACTATCCGACAGGGAGCCTAAGGTATGCAGGAATGGCAGGTTCTTATTGAGCCATACTCATCTGATTTGGTCCAGAGGTAAATGTCCTCTGTTGCATTTCCAAAAGCCTGTTTCAGCATGACAGCAAAAAGGATCCCGAATAAAGTGGGCACGACAGAGACAGTCCTGCTTCACTCCACTTCGAATGTCAAAGGAATCTGATGTTAGGCCATCAAAAACGACAGTGCCCTTCATGTCCTCATGAAAGGACCTGATGATGTTGAGGAGCTTAGGTGGGCATCCAATCTTGGGGATAATTTTAAAAAGGTCCTCTCTACTAACCAAATCCAAAGCCTTTGTGAGAGCTATGAAAGCTACAGAAAGTGGCTGTCTTCGTTCCCTGCATTTCTGTTGCAACTGCTGAAAGGAAAATACCGTTATCAGTGGTGTTGGCTCGAAAACCACACTGTGATTCAGGATAGATTCTCTCTGCAAGCACCTGAAGCCTCTTCAGTATGACACGGGCAAGCAGCTTCCCTACAATACTAAGAAGAGAGATGCTGCGGTAGTTGTTACAGACACCCCTGTCACCTTTGTTCTTATACAGTGTGACAATATTGGCATTCTTCATGTCCTGTGGTACTCCACCTTCCCTCCCACAAAGGCAGAATATTTCATACAGTTCAGTGGAAATGGTCCCTCTGCAGCACCTCAGAACTTCAGCAGGGATGTTATCTTTCCCGGGTGCCTTGCCGGAAGCAAGGGAATCCAGGGCTTCGTTTAGTTCTTCTAAAGTTGGTTCACTGTCAAGCTCCTCCAAGGCAGGCAGGCACTCAATGTTGTTTAATGCTTCTTCAGTTACTACATGTTCTCTGGAGTATAACTCAGAGTAGTGCTGCACTCAGCATACCATCTGCTGTGCTTTGGTCCTGTATGACCTCGCCTGTAGCAGACTTAGAGGGGCAGATTTCCTCACTGTTGGACCTAGGGCCTGCTTGATGCCATCATACATCCCATCTAACAGCCCCTGGAAAGGGGCACCTTCTCCTCCGCTTGTTCTGCAAGACCCTCCCAAGAAATCCCTCCAGATCCTTCCAAGCCAGAGGGATGGCAGTCAGTGTTGGAACATGATGCTGGTCACGACCCCATCATATCCCTGCTCCACCTACTCTGCCTCCTTCTCTACTCCTGACACTTATTCCTGACACTTACTCCTGAAACTTCAGTGATTCTCAACTTAAGGTGTATGTATGTATGTATGTATGTATGTATGTATGTGAGACAGAGACACAAGTGCTCAGGCACTATATATCCTCCCCACAGTCCAGATGTTGTTGATGACTTTCCCAGGCTTGTGGGGGGGGGGGGGGGCAGGAAAAAGAAGAGGGAGGAGAAGCAGCCCCCACTTCACACCTTGCTGAGCTCTCTGCCTGTTCACACTACGATGCTGCCACCGCGTGGTCTAAGGCAGAAGTGCAGGCGCTCATTCCTCCCCAACCATTCCTGGAAGAGGGAGCCAAGTGGGAGCTGATCTTAGGGTGGAGGTGGATCTCCTGCCACTAGCATCAGGCTGACCACCTCTCCAGTGCTGCTTTTACGGTTAATATCTTGGGGGTCCAAGATCTTGGGGGTCCCAAAAAATTTAAAGAAAAAAAAACCTGGATGTACATTTCCAAAATATAAAATAAAAAACAAATAGATACATATTTTATTGTGTGCAAATGGCTTTAGATACCTAGGAGGTCCATAAACAGCGTCTGTTCAACACAATATATAATATTATATGCACATATAAAGGTCATGCCCTTGCAGGACCCCATCAAACCTCAATCCAGTCTTGCACCTGTCCTCGTTTTCAGCCTGGGAAAACTTCAGTGTCCTCCTTTCCCTTGTGAGCAGCAGCAGGGAGCCTCCTTGTGATTAATGAATTAGATGTAACAGTTGGTGAAATTCAATAATAAGTAATCTAGAGTGTAAATTAAGTACATGAAAGTAATGTATAGGAGTGTTTCCTTCAGCTTTTCTTGGGGGTCCTTCATTTTGGAGATCCTCTTTTCACGGCTCTGGCATCTGCTCAGCCTGCACTGGGCTCTTCCTCCCTCCCACCCAAAGGGAGGCTCTGCTGGTGGAGTAGCTGGAGGGGGCGGAGGAGTCAGTCCTTCCATTGCTTTGTGAGTAGGGAGCAAAGGAAGCCCTTGCAGGACCCCCAACACTGGCTGCTGCGCCCCCCTCCAGCTACGCCACCAGGCACTCCTCACTGTCCCCCCTTTTGGAATGGCTCCTAAGGGGAGGGACCCCTTGTACGCCCCCTCCAACATGACAGCTGCGCCCCCTCCAGCTACGCCACCAGCTCTGGATGCCCATCCAGGAGGAGCCTCTGTCTGTCTTTTGCAGCTGCCCAGCCGGGCGGGGACTGGCAGAGGCAGGCAGGAAGCAGCTGATGGGGAGGCGGAGGTGACTTCATCACCATCATCATCGTCATCATCGTCATCCTCTTGCTGGGACCCCCAGGAGGCTGGACAGAGGAGCAGGAGGAGGAGGAATGAATGGACTCTGCGGGGCTCAAGGCAGGGCTTCCCTTTGGGGTCCCCCTCCTGGCTCCTTCAAGGGGGGCTGTGTTGGCCCTTTGGGGGGGAAGGTGGGAGGCAGCCTTACACCCCCCCTCTGCTTTGCCCTGGCCCCCCTCTCAAGCTGTGGACCCCCTCTTCATCCTTGGGAGCCCCCCAAGCCCTTCCCCAGGCTCTGCAGACTGACTCAAAGCCCCCCTTGGAAGACCCTCCTCAATAGACAGTCTGGATGGAGCTGCAAAGGGTGACCAGATGTCCTCTTTTCCCAGGACACGTCCTCCTTCTCAGCCTTATGCCCTGGAAAAAATCTTCACTGTCCTCCTTTTCCTTGTGAATGGGCAGCATGTCCCCTTATTGTATAGGGTTCCCATAACTCTCTTCCAGGACTCCCAAACTGTATGTGGATGCAACCCCCCAAACCAGGACAGTCCTAGTTTTCCAGACATACGACAACCCTCGCATGGAAATTAATACATTATATATAATATTTTAAATTTAATAATAAGTAACATACAGGTGTCCCTCCTTATCCACAAGGATTCCATTCTGGAAATTCCTGTGGATAAAAAAAATAAGGTAGAGCCTCAATACCTGCAGAGCTTTGATTCTGGGACTGAAAGATTCAGTGTTTTGTTGCATGACTGCCTCTCTACAATAGTAGAAAAGCAGTTTTTAAAACTGATTTGCAGTTACCTTTCATGTTGAGTCAGATCTGTGTATAAAAGATCCATGTATCACAAGGCTGGACCTGCAGTGTTTAAATTAAGGACGTGATTTTTTTAGCTTTCGTTTTGTCACATCCTGCATTTTTCTTGGGTGTCTTTCATTTTGGGCTTTGTCCTTTTTTGCAGTTATGACACATGGTCACCCCACAAGACACCCTGTTGGATCAGACCTCAAGGGTGACTACCAGAATACTTGCAGGTAACTATTAACCATTCAGGGACCTCATTCTCCTCTCCCATCTACTCCCCTCCTCCTACTCTGAGTGCTGGAGGCCGTCACCAATCCCCAGCGGAAGGGAATTCAGACAAGGCATCTCCGAAACAAAGTACAGTACATCTTTGAGCTTAAGATTCTGGTGTTTCCTCTTTTTCTTCCTGACAGATAGTGCCAAGATGGATTCAGTGCAAACCCCACCATTATATCCTTACGGAGGAGCAGAAATGGCTGCTGTGCATCCGGTTCAGGTAAGGGAGGTGAGCAGAGGGAGCTGCTAGAACATCTGCATTTGGATTGCAAACCCAGACTTGGCAGATGTGCTAATGGGGCATTTTTCCTTGTCCTTTTAGGGCCCAGTTTCATTCCCAGAGGTGTCCGTGTTCTTCAGCAGTGCCGAGTGGGCTCTGCTAGACCAGCACCAGAAGCATCTGTATGAAGAAGTCATGATGGACAATTACGAGAACGTGGCCTATTTAGGTAAGGAGACTTGGCCCTAAATGGAGAAATGCTGCTTTGGAGGACCTGTGCTGTCTATTGGATGATGTCTGTGCTCGGTGCTGGGGGATGCCCTTTGCCACCACTATTGCCTTGCCCAGTAATTACACACACAAAGTCTGACCAAGCATAGAACAGGAGGGGAACCCCAACCAAAGGACTCTTTGCTAGAAAACTTGGCCTAGCTTTGTGTAAGAACATAAAAGGCTCTCTGGATCAGGCCCAAGGCCCATCTAATCCAGCCTCCAGTATCTCATAGCTGCCCACCAGTTGCCCCTGGAAGCACCCAGGACAAGAAGAGACTTGCATCCTATTGCCACTCCCTTGGATCTGGCATTCAGAGGTTGCCTACTTTTAAAAGCAGAAGTTGGCATTAAAGCCGTTGTGGCTCGTAACTGGGGGCATAATCCTATACATGTCATCCCGGAAGTAAGTCCTATTCTATTCAGTGAGGCTTACTTGCAGGAAAGTATGTTTAGGATTGCAGCCTAAGTAAGCTTTTCTGTCCATAGCTGTTCCCTTGTTTGCCCTTTGGAGGAGGTACACTGGTCTTGGAGGGCACATCCAAGCTGGCTTTAGATTCTCCTTCACGGTGCCAGAAGATGCCCCAGAGAGAACCTCCACTGGTTTTCCTGCATAAATTGTCCAGTTCCATCTTGAGCTGAGATGAAAGAAGAGAAAGAGACAGTTCTCTATGTGAAAGCAAGGAATTGGGAGGGCCAAAACAAGACAGAGTCTTGGCTTTGCAGAAGGCATCCTCGCTGTGTCTCTGGTGTCCTCTTTATGGAAGAAGTCATTTGCACTGTTATCTGGGGGAGACAGTGATGGGCAGGTTAACAAAGTGGGATTCAATCTGGACATGGCAGAGTTTTGGGGGGTTTATAGGGAGGCCGCCAGAAAAGGGAGGCCATCTATAAAAGGCCATCTGGTTCTATCTTTTGCACATCTGAACAATCTTGTTTTTAAATAGTTTCAACTTTCCCCTTCCTTATTTCTGATTCCCATTATTTAGCTGTAGGGCTGTGGGTGGCGCAGGTGGTTAAGACACTGTGCCTGTTAACCAGCAGGCCGGGGTTCGAGACCCGGGTCCCTACAGGACAGGGTGAGCTCCTGTCCTTAGCCCAGCTCTGCAACGCAGCTGGAACCAATCATATTGACTCTGCCTTTCCATCGGACTATCTCAGTGGCGTGGAAAGGGGGGATTTGCTGCTTGGGTGACAGCCTAACCTCCATAACAATCTAACCTATCCCCCATAACAATCTAACTGATGGATGTCTGCTTATTTAGCTGTGGACTTTTTTCCACCAGAGCATATCCCTGAGATACTTTCATCTCCCGTTGTAAAAATTAAGCACAATGTTAATGAAGCCTCTGGCAATTACTTGCTGCTTCAGCTATACTCAACTACCTTTGTGGTTAGCTGGTAAAACATTGCTAAGATATTTTCCAGCTGGTTGGAGTTTCTTCCTCTGACGTCAGTTCTTTTCCTTGTTTTCTGCAGCTTCAGTTTGGAATCAGGTTGGAAGATGGAAACAAAGCATTTGTTTGGACCAAAAACCATATACAGGACTGGAGTATGGCTTCCTTCTAAAATGCAATATGAGAATCTCTACAGGGGAGAAGCCCTATATATGCCAGGAGTGTGGAAAGAGCTTCAGTGACAGTAGTTCCCTTAGATCTCATCAGAGAATGCATACAGGGGAGAAACCCTATATGTGTCAGGAGTGTGGAAAGATGTTCAGTCATAGTAGTGCTCTAAAATACCATCAGAGACTCCACACAGGGGAAAAGCCCTATGCATGCCAGGAGTGTGGGAAGAGCTTCAGTCATAGTAGTGCCTTTAGATCCCATCGGAGGATCCACACCGGAGAAAAGCCCTATACCTGCCAAGAATGTGGAAAGAGGTTTATTCAGAACAGCCAGCTTACATACCATCTAAGAAGTCACACGGGGGAGAAGCCTTATATATGCCAGGAGTGTGGCAAGAGATTCATTGACAGTAGTTCCCTTAAATCCCATCAGAGAATCCACACAGGGGAAAAGCCCTACTCATGCGGGGAGTGTGGAAAGATGTTCAGTCACAGTAGTGCCCTTAAATACCATCAAAGAACCCACACAGGGGAGAAACCCTATATGTGTGAGGAGTGCGGAAAAAGCTTCAATCACAGTAGCTCCCTTAAATCTCACCAGAGAACTCACACCGGAGAGAAGCCCTATACATGCAAAGACTGCGGGAAAAGCTTTATTCAGAATGGCCAGCTTACATCCCATCGAAGGAGCCACACGGGAGAAAAACCTTACATGTGCCAGGAGTGTGGAAAGAGCTTTAGTTACAGTAGTAAACTTACAGCTCATCAACAGATCCACACAGGAGAGAAACCCTATACGTGCCAAGAGTGTGGAAAGAGTTTCAGGGACAGTTATGTCCTTAGATCTCATCAGAGAACGCACACAGGGGAAAAACCCTATACATGTCAGGAGTGTGGAAAGAGTTTCAGTTATAACAGCACCCTTAGGTCTCATCAGAGAACCCACGTGGGAGAAAAATCCTATACATGCCAGGAGTGTGGAAAGCGGTTCAATAACAGTAGCGCCCTTAGATTTCATCGGATAATCCATACAGATGAGAAACCTTATATCTGCCAGGAATGTGGACAAAGCTTCAATCACAGCAGTTCCCTTCGATCCCATGAGATAATCCACAAAGGGGAGAAACCCTATATGTGCAAAGAGTGTGGGAAATGCTTTACTCAGAATGGCCACCTTGCGTGTCATCAACGAATGTCTATAGGGAAAGCACCCTATACATGCCGGGAGTGTGGAAAGAGCTTTTGTGCACAGTCGAGTCTTACTGCGCATAAAAGGGAACACAATGCAGAGCAATAGACGCTGGTGGCTGGTACGGGGGAATCATATTCAAAGCTGAGTCCCTTCCTTCACATCTGGTCTTACTATTAAATTCCTGATATTTCTCCACATTCAGCTGAAATGTGTATGGCATTTTTGTCTCTCTACTATAAAGAATAAAATTTCTCAAAGAACCCACACTGCTGCTTTTATACTGATTATCTCTGTGATTTTAAATGTCTGGTTGTGGTTTTAATTTTGTATTGTTACCCACCTTGACGTGGCTTCCGCTTAGAAAGGCAGGACAAAAATCCAATAAATCAATAAAATCGTGAAAGACCATGTCCTAATTTAAAAATACCATCTAAAAATAGCCTAATTTGCATACATTTGCATACCGGGTCTAATGGACCCGGTTGGTATTCTAAGGGGTTCCCAACTGGAAGGTCTCCTGCAAGCCAAAAACTCTTGACATGCTCATTGAGCTGGGCATTGACCTCTTTGTCCGGTTTTCCACCAACGTATGGAGATCATAGACATTTTATTCATTCCTCTAGGATGGGCTGTACAAACATTTTGGCAGAAGAGCCGCGTCATCTCTTTGACACTGTGTCGAGGGCCAGAATAAATTTACATATAAGAGTGTATTAGAGACGTTACAAGGCTTGCCTGTGGGCCGGATGGAAAGGTCTTGCCGAAGGCCATATCCGGCCCTAGGGCCATAGTTTGGACACCCCTGCTCTAGGATGAGATGTTCTCACTTTGCACTATAGTCAAAATCATGAGACCAGGATTGTGTGTTTCTAAGAGCGACATGTGCCAAGGATCAGGCCCAGGGAAGCACAACCACATGAATACGTATTTGCTTTTCCCTCTCTCTTATGCTCCATGCTCAGTCTCTCTCAGTATCTGGGGGTGTGTGAGAACTCTTCCTCCTCCTCCAGAAATGAACCCCACCTTTCCCTACTCAGAGCAAAGGGAGCTCAGCTCACCCAACATGCTGCCACCCCGGTGCTTTCGAACCAGTCCCTTTGGACAGGCTCCCTGCCTTATTCGTGGCTTACTTCTTAACAGAATGGAACCATCTCCTTTTACTGCTTCCCCAGAGTTTGCTGATGCAGATATCCTGCTTTGAAAAAAAATTATTAAAACACTAAGCCCCTCAGAACTGTAGACTAATTGGTTGGAGGCAACTCTGCTTGCTGCCTCCCCAGAGATTGCTGACACAGGCATCCTGCCTGTTTCTCATTGGAAGCCAGTCCCAATTGCAGTGAATTGACTGCTGGCTGCTTCTCTGTGTATCGTAATGGGTCTTTGCACTCTGCTAAACTTAGGGTACAATCCAGAGTAACTATGGGGAGTCCTTGCGCCACATAAGAACAATTTACTCTGGATTGCAATATGAATTTCCCATAGGTTTTCACTAGGTGGTGCCGTAACTACGTTAACATAAATGGGAAATATGAATTTCCCATAGGTTTTCACTAGGTGGTGGTGCAATAACTACAGGCGCACGTAATGTCTTTTACGTGCTCCCGTAGTTACTCTGGATTGTAGGGATAAACCCATTGTTGTATAAAGTAGTGTAATAGGTAAAAATCTTAACATAAACCCATTGCCACTATTTCTGGGTGAACATGCCTAAGTTGGAGCTATAAATTACCATAACTCGTCACTAGAGAAACAAGGAAGATAGCAAAATGTGCTTAATTGTGCCCACGTTAAGCCAATTGCGCTGCAATCCTAAAGACACTTGCTTGGGAGTAAAACCCATTGAACGTAATGGGGCTTAGGTCTGAGTAGACATGGTTAGGATTGTGCCCTTAGTCTTAATGGGTCCGCATTATCAAACACTGAGAAAATCAATTCAGTTCATTTCAAGATTCAACAAATATATTTAATTTATTGTAGGCATGTAATGGAAATTATAAAATGTTGCAACTATGTGCAAATGTACAATGTGCGAAAATATATTTTTGTTTTGCAGAAATTTTATTTTGATTAATAAAAAGAAGGAATAAGGAAAATCAGTTGAGATTCATTTATTCATTCATATACTTGAGATTGGTGGAGGGAAAAATACGAGAGTGAGTGAGAACTTTAAACACTTTAAAATCATACTAAACACTTCTTTGAGACATCAAACTTGTGCATGGGGGATGTTGCGCATGGGGGGTTGATGCATATGGGGGTTGATATGCATGGGGGGTTGATATGCATGGGGTGTTGATGCGTATGGGGAGTTGATGTGCATGGGGGGGTTGATGTGCATGGGGGGTTGATTCTCATGGAGAACTGATGCACATGGGGGATATTGTGCATGGGGGATGTTGCGCATGGGGAGGTTGATGTGCCTGAGGGATTGATGCGCTGTGGGGGCATGGCGTATGAGGGAATTTTGCTCCCGCAACGCAGGTACCCTTTTCACTAGTAAATATATAATACCTTACATTTACATAAACATTTATTGGCATCAAAACTGACAAACATACATGCAAAAAATCAGACAAGGAAAATAAAATTATGAGAGAACAAGAGGGAGGAAAATCACATTAAAGCAGGGGCACACCTGTGATGTTCGTTCTCACCAGTTTCATGTACAGTAGATGTTGTGTTGCTTGTTGAGAGAACATCTCAATTTATATTTCTCATTCAAGACACAGCCCTTGCTGTAGGTTTGCTGCATATCCAGAATTGAGCACTGAAGCAGGTAGTTGAGCAGACCAAATCCTCACTCAGGTAGGCACAAGGCCATCAATCTTGATTGGAAACCTGGAATTAGAGTATACCAGAAGTAAAAGTTATGAGTTTGTTCTACTACACTGCTGAGAAAGATATTTGGGTCTACACAGAGACACAAAAATGCATACTGTCACCAAATGAGAGCTCTGCTATATATATAAAGCTGAAACAGCCCAAGGTAAAGGGCCAACTGCTTAAAGCCACAGATGTAAGGAGAACCCCCCACCGAAGAGTTTGTATGCCCTATTGATCCATGCACCTGCCTCCATAGCCACCCAGCCCATTAGCTGCTCCTGATCAAAAGACCCTCAGGGCTGAGCAGAATAAGGACAGGGAGTAAGTGTAGGACAATAGAGCAGGGTCTCCTAGGCCAGGGGTCTACAAACGTTTAACTTCAGGGCTCCTAGACCATTTAAGGAGGTCCAGATCATAAGCTGAAATTTCATGTTCTACACACTGGTTTAAGGTCCAGGAGCCCTGAAGTTAAAAGTTTGGAGACTCCTGTCCTAGACAGATGTGCTTGGGTGGGATTGGCTTTGGGGGTGCCGCGGGAGGTAAAGCAGGCAAGTGGGTAACAGATTGGAATGTGAATAAGGTACCACGTCCACCAGCTCTTCTCATCCCTATATGAGCATTCTGGTCCTGACCGAAGATGTGGTCAATGGTGGACCGACATGCACCCTCAAAGAAATATCAACAGTTGCCATAATTTGCAGTATATTTTCATTACTCAAATACTGGAACAAGCTGTGATGATCAATCAAAGTAGACACTAAAAAGAATTTGGGTGTCAAATGAGTTTTGGGGAAAAGGGAGCGATAAGAAACACCTTGAAGATTCCAGGGAAGTTTTCCCTTGGACTCCAGTCCTCGGCCCCAAACCACTAATGTCAGGAGAGAGAAACAACACTTACCAGTTATTGAAGATGGACCCGTCTGACAACTTCCAGGGTTCTCCAATAAAACCCTATGAAACCCCTGACATTCTTCTTGAAAGGGAGAAAGAAAAAATCTATTTTCATTGCCATCTTTCTTATTGCAACTGCAGGATTGTTTGGAAGCCACACAGAGCTGTAGTGGGCAGAGTCAGAAAGGAAAGTGGATTTAGAATTCTATCACTATCCCTTCCCAGGAATTTTAGGCCATCAAAGGAGGGAATCCCAAGACATCAGGCAAGCTGCTCTCTAAATCATATTGGGATTTATATAGGAATAGGTACAATATGGTACAACCACCTCTGTTGGGTTCCACTGCCGTCTTTTACAATGGTCAGGGTGACCAGAGCCAAAATCCAAAATTCCTATCCTGGTCACTTGAATATAAAACTGGTCACTTTTTATAAAAAAAACCAATGTAGAACAAAATGTAGGACACCCTACATTTTGTCCTACATTTTTAAAAATTTTTTAGTTTGCTGGGGTCTGGGGGGTGTTGGAAGGTGATTCTGGGGGGTGTTGGAAGGTGATTTGAGGCACTGGAGGGTACTTGGGGCACTGGGGGTTCTTCTTCAGCAGCACTGTTTAAATACTCTCTTGGACTGACCTTCCACTCTTGCCAAGGCATCCCTGCTTACTCACTAGTAAACACAGCTGTGCAGTGCACATCCATTTTCAATGCAATCATTAGAGACCTCCTTCCAGGGTGATTTGTGGGGGCTGTGTTCACTGGATCGGGACACATCTGGTGTCCTTACTGTCCTCTCAGCCTGCCCTTTTCAATGAACTATGGCATGTTTGCCTACTCTCGAGTAAAGCCAAGATGTGGTTCACTTTCACTCTCCATAGAGTTCAATGAATATTTTTAATTTTTCGTGTTAGTGGAGAAGAGGGAAGCAGCTCAGGGCTAACCAGAAGGGAGCAGCGGAGAGAGAGGGGCTCAGGATGGAAAGGAGGA
Source organism: Cryptoblepharus egeriae (assembly GCA_030015325.1). Lineage (NCBI taxonomy): Eukaryota > Metazoa > Chordata > Lepidosauria > Squamata > Scincidae > Cryptoblepharus > Cryptoblepharus egeriae. Next base: position 2,261,387 of record JAREYC010000010.1, read on the forward strand.
GAATGGGGGGAGACACTCACTTTGAAAGTGTTTTGGATTGCAGGCTCCTAACCATGTCTACGGAGAAGTTAGCCCCATTGTATTAAATGGGTCTTACTCCCAGGAAAGTATCTTTGATTGCAGCCTCCTAACCATGTCTGTCCAGAATTAGCCCAATGTGTTAAATGGGGATTACTTCCAGGAAAGTGTCTTTGATCGTAGCCTCCAAACCATGTCTATCCAGAAGTTAGCCCCGTTGTGTTAAATGGGTCTTTCCAGCCACTATGCCCAGGTGCACTGTTGTGCCACACGTGGTCCACAGGTGTGCTGGGGGAAGTTGGAGAAGGTAGAAGGATGGGGTTAGCCCCCCACTAGCAGTGTGATGTATCTTGTCAATTGTCCAAAAAACTAATGGTCTGCCTTGACAATTTTGTAGCCTTGGCAAGGTGCCACTGAGAAGAAAAAGGTTGAAAATTACTGTTCTAAGGCACCAAAACAGCAACCGCTCTGTGGATTCCATTCACCAAATGACATTTCTGACCAGAGATGCATAAAAGAGTGTTTCTAACTGTTCCACCCTTTGTTCATCCCTCCCTTCCAAAGGTCTGGAATAGTTGCCTTTCATTCCCTCTCTTCTCCCCACCCCTGCCGAATCCTGCATGCGTTTCAATTATGTCTCTTCATTGCCCCTCTCACCACATTACTCCAGTATATGCTCAGTCTGACCTCTCTTTGCCTCTCCTGGCTCTTTTAGTGACAACTAGTGAAAAGCATACTCACGTTGCAGGAGTCAAATTCCCCCATACACCATTACCCCGTGGTGCATGAACTCCCCATCACATCAACGCCCCCCATGCAACAACCCCCCATGCACATCATCCCCCCATGCGCATCATCCTCCCCAGTGCAACCCCTCCCTCCAAACAACATCTCCCCAACTGCATCCAACACTGAGCACCAAATTGGCTGGAGGTTGGTCGGTCTTCCATGTTAAGAATAGGACAAAAACACGTTGCACCCCTAAAAACACGTTTTCAGCCCCTAAAGGGTTAAATTTCTCCACATGGGTTCTTGGTAGCTGTTCATGTGACAGAAGGAACACCCTCCCCGAATTTCATGCTTCCAGGTCTGGGGGCTCCGGCACAGACCCCCTCAGTCACCGATTCTTCAATGCAAAGTATAGGGAGGAAAATTTGTTGCACCCCATTTCACCTCCTTCTGGTTGGAATTTCTGAAAACTGGTCCTTCGTGTACCCCTCCTTCACAGAAGGAATATCCACCCCAAATTTCACGCTTCTAGTTTCGGCAGTGCGTTGATGAGCGAGTGAGTCAGTGACTTCTCTTTTATGTAGTATATAGATTTGATTTCAACAACAGTATTTACATAATTCTTTTCAACTAAAAGTTCACCAAGTGGTTTACAGAGAAAATAAAATAATGGCATCCTATTTTGAATTTTTTTTCTTTTCTAGAATTCACATTCTCTGCTCTCTCCAAGCTTTTGTTTAATTGCTTTAGTTGTCCTATAATGATTTGATTGTTTTATGTTAAATAAAAAATGTAATGTAATAATTTTGTATAATTTTAAAAAAGTGTGCCTTGACAACTTTAGGGCCTTGTCAGTGTCCCTGAAAAATTTCACAGTTCTAAATATTTAAGCTAAAACAGCTATAAGAATCAGATAAAAGTTTTATGTTGGATCTACCTTGCATGAAACTGATTCCCTGACTCTCAACCACACATTGGCATCCATCAGTCTTGAAAAACTATGGTATCATGCTCAATTCTGCATGCAAAGTACAAAGGCCTGGATAGATTACTATGGAGGATAGGCTGTTACTCAAGTAGCAAACCCCCCTCTCCAAGCCACTGAAATAGTCCAATGGAACGGCAGAGCCAATAGCGTCGCAGAGCTGGGCTAAGGACAGGAGCTCATCCTTCTTGTGGGGACCCGGATCTTGAACCCTCGCCTACTGGTTAACAGGAACAGTGTCTTAACCACTTGTGCCACCCACAGCCTAACTCTCAACCAGGAGTCATTAAATAGACAATAGGGACTCTGGCCACCAGAATATCCCAGCTTTAATATGCAAAGGGTAGCTTAGTCGACTTCCCCCCAGGGTCCTTCCCCCCAGGAAGACTGAATAAACATTCACCAACTCCAATTAAAAAATAGAGATAAGATTTATTTTAAAGAACATAAGGAAACAAGCACTTTCTAAAGTCCTTTCCAGCTTTCTTCAACTCATTAGAGGCGGAAGGGTCGTTCTGAGCATAGTCCTTGAGCACGGGCAGAGTACCATAGTCCAGTAGCCCAAGTCCAAGCAATGTTTTACTCCACACAAGACGTACTTCCCATGGCATGTCACAGCACGCCATGCCACTCCACCCTGTAGGTGAACACCACCAACACCCAACTACCGGTGACCAATCCGGGGTGTTGGCCCTATCCTTTTTAATAGGCCTTGCTAAAGGTATTGGTCACTGAGAGGGGATGGATAGAGAGGTCAGTCAGGACAGTGGGTGGTTCACTGCTCCCTTCTGACACGTAAATGTTCGGTGTTGCCTTGTTTCCGAACAAGTCTCACTGCAGCTGTATTAAATTATCCCAGTTAATCACTCTCTCAAATGTAGGTGTTGGTACTTTGTTTTGCCAGTCTTGGAAGATAGTGCTGGCCAGTCACCATCTCCAAGGCCATGAAGCCAAACTTCATCTAAATCCAATTAGTTTCTCAGCTTAGTCACAGCTTAGGCCTGTGACTCTCTTTTTATTCTCACTGCAAAGAGAAAACAATTATTTGGGAATCCTAGAATGCTCCAGCATGGTTCCAGTTCAAGCATGGCTTCAGTTTGGTTCATGAAGATGTTAAGTTCCCCTGCTCCTTACAACAGCCAACAAGGAGCCTCCACGAGAGAATCCTGCTCCCTCCGCAGGTCCTGCTACATCATTCACTTTTTTGCTTCTGTGTGACTGGACACAATTATATGCCCCTCATCTTAATCCTCATCCAGTGGTGGGCTCCAGCAGGTTCGCACCTACTCTATAGAACTGGTTGTTAACAAGAGACAGGCCATATAAAGTTTAAAAATAGCCATTTAAAAGTGGCTGCCAGATGGGCAGAGAACTGGTTGTTAATTTCTTTGAATCCCATCACTGTCCACATCTCATCCCTTTCTCGCTTTTATAGTTAAGACATGATCTCAAAAGTAAGGACCCCCCAAATCCGCACTGCCAAATTAGTCTAACAGAGAAAAGTAGAAGATTCACAAGGTGGCAGGAAGTTCATCAGCTATTTAGGTCCCAAGACACTGGCAAGTCTCAAAGGGCCATAACCAGAAGTGGGCTTCAGCAGGTTCTCACCTACTCTATAGAACCTGTTGTTATAGGACCTATGTCTATAGGACATAGAACCTGTTGTTAATTTATTTGAATCCCACCACTGGCCATAAAACGCCCCCAGAGGAACACCAGCAAGTACAGCAGAGATGTAACATGATAGTAGCATTTCACGCATTTGTCTGTACTTCATATTATCAGGAGGAAACAAGGACAGTCCCATGCAAAATACTTTGTAGTGATTCACATGAGAATTAAAGGGCATAAAGACTGAAAATAGATCTGACTTAAAACTACCAAACCTGAGCAAAAGCAGCCTAGTCATCATCGAGGCATCCAGCAACAAGAAAATACAAAGGTAGAAATCTGGATATTGAGAGCAGATGTTGTGTTGCTTGTTGAGATGACTTATTAATTTATACTTCTCTTTCAATTTATTTATTTATTTAAGTAATTTTTATCCCGCCTTTCTTCCCCCACAGGGGGGAACTCAAGGCGGCCAAACAATTAAAAAACAATAAAACACCACTAGACGATAATAAATAGAGATAAAAACACATTAAAATGTAATTAAATTACAATTAGATTAAAGCTAAAAACGTAGACTAAAAACGATAAAACAGAAAAGATAAAAAAGATAAAAGCCCCCCCAACCTCTGTCCCCATTTTAAAAGCTTTTTTAAAATAAATCTTTTTTTCAAGATACAGAAGCACCAGTCCTTGCTGGAGATTTGGTGCATATCCAGAATCGAACACTGAAGCAGGAAGTTGAGCGGACTGAATCTTCACTCAGGTAGGCACAGAAGCCATCCAACTTGATTGGAAACCTGGAACCAGAATATACCAGAAGTAAAAGTTATGCCTTTGTTCTACTACACTGCTGAGAAAGACATCCAGCACAAAAATCATCCAGCACATCACAGGGATATAAAAATATATACTGACACCAAAGAACAGGTCTGCTATATATATAAAGTTGGAACAGCCCAAGGTAAAGGACCAACTGCTTAAAGCCACAGATGTAAGGAGAACCCCCCACTGAAGAGTTTGTATGCCCCATTGATCCATGCACCTGCCTCCATAGCCACCCAGCCCATTAGCTGCTCCTGATCAAAAGACCCTCAGGACTGAGTGGAATAAGGACACAAAGTGTAGAATAGAAGAGGGTCATATCAATAAGAGTGTCTCCTAGACCAGGGGTCTCCAAACATTTAACTTCAGGGCTCCTAGACCTTCAAAGGAGGTCCAGAAGGTGCAGCTTCTCATCTCACAGATCACAAGCTGAAATTCCCTATTCTACACATTTGTTAAAGGTCCAGGAGCCCGGAAGTTAAAAGTTTGGAGACCCCTGTCCTAGACAGAGGTGTTTGGGGTGGGATTGGCTTGGAGAGGGAACAGCCAATCTACAGAGAAAGAAGGCAACAGATTGGGATGTGTATAGGGTACAACCACCACCAGTTCTTCTCTTTCCTATATGAGCATTCTGGTCCTGACCGAAGATGTGGTCAATGGTGGACCAACATGCACCCTCAAATGAATATCGACAGTTGCCATAATTTGAGTATATTTTCATTATGCAAATATTGGAACAAGCTGTGATGATAAATCAAATTAGACGCTAAAAAGAATTTGGGTGTCAAATGAATTTTGGGGAGAAGGGAGAGATAAGAAACACCTTGAAGATTCCAGGGTAGCTTTCCCTTGGACTCCAGTCCTCTGCCCCAAAACACTAACATCAGTAGAGAGAAACAAAGCTTACCAGTTATTGAAGACAGACCCATTTGACAACGTCCAGGGTTCTCCAATATCCTCCCTCCGGAGGCCAATCCAGTAAAGTTCACGGCCTATTAAACCCCTCACATACTCCTTGAAAGGGAGAAAGAAAAAATCTATTTTCAGTGCCATCTTTCTTATTACAATTGCAGTATTGTAGCCACACTGAACTGTTGTGGGCCGAGTCAGAAAGGAAAACAGATTTAGAATTCCATCACCATCCCTTCCCAGGAATTTTAGAAAGCCATCAAAAGAGGGAACCCCATGACATCAGACAAGCTCCTCGCTAAATCGACTTGGGATTTGTACAAGAACAGGTGCAAACACCTCTGCTGGGTTCCTCTTTTACAATGGCCTTGAAGTTCCTAGAGTTTGGTGAATGCCCCCTACCTCAAGAACAGTCTGGGAAAGGGCTTTGTGGGGTGCCAGCAATTTAAAACAACATTTAATTCTCCCCATGCAGCTCTGAGAACACTCACATTCATTCTCACAACACAATGAGCCAGCAGTTTATTGATATATACTGTCCACAGACTCAGGCTGCAATCCTGTCCTGGGAGTAAGTCTCATTGAACACAATGAAATTAACTTCTGAGTAGACATGCATAGGATTGTGCAGTAAGAAAGCAAGAAAATAAATGGACTGGTTGTATTCCATCCTGGGTTGGGGTTTTCTCCCCTCTTCCAACTAAATAATACAGAAGGGGAATGATCTTAGTTGGAATGCTCCATAGAAAAAGTGGTGGTGGTTTCTGGTGCATAGAGATCCTCAGCAGCTCAGGGATTTCTAAGTCAAACAGGTCCAAATGCAGTGCCCTAACATTAGGGTTGCCATAATCCTCTTCCACAAAAATTGGGACATGACACTCTGCCCCATTTGCCAGATCGGCAAACCCCCAAATCGGACATATGGCAATCCTATCTAACAATGATCTGGGTCAGCTGTGTCTAACGATCACTCTGGGTCAGGTTGCTATTTATATATCAGTTTGAGTGAAGGTGTTTTCGGATGATTATATGAGTTTACTCCTGGAGCAAGCAACATAATTTCATTTGTGTGTACCAATGGGCATGTACCCGGGTGTGCCAGAACAAATGACAATAAAGGTTATCTTATCTTAGGTAACTATCAGGTTGAAAGGAGACAATCTCAATGTTTGGACTTCTACATTCCACATGTTGAGTGTGCATCTGGACCCTCAGGTGGGGGTTATGTGGTGTTTCAAGGAATCCAAGAAAGCTGCTTGGCACAATCATCTCTGTATCTATAACAATTGCAGTTCCGGTACATGATCAGGGTCAGCCTCAAAATGGAACTGTGGGGTTGAAAATGGTATGAATAGTACTAGGTCTGACTCTGAAAATCTCCAAATCTTTGGACCAAATGTAGTAAATGAAACGTGCTCCTCGCCAGCACATCCAAGGAGAGTTCCAAGCATAGGAAAGGATCCGTGCATTGTGAGGTGACAATGCCAGATGAGCTGAGGATGTGGAAAGAGATCAAGGAAAGAGACTTTCCAGACCAGCTGTCTCCCAACCATAGAACTAGTTATCTAGGAAATGCCTTCCTAGCACGCTGCAGTCAGTCATCTTCCCAGCTAGTCACCCCAGAAACTTGAGTGGGCTGCTGCTTCTGCTGCTTCTGCTGCCTGTCACCCCAGCAGACTATTTTCCAGGCAGAAAAGGCTGCCAGCAGGAGTTTCTGGGGTGATCAACCGTAAAGATAAATGGCTGCAACATGGAATGTAAGTGAAGTGCTGTGTGGAGGCAGCATTTTTCCGACTTGGATCCACACCATTAGTTTTAATGCCTGATGCTCTGGACCAAAGCCAGAACCACCCCCATGAATTCAGCCTTGTCAGGATTCAACCTCAAATGGTATGTCCCTTTTCAGCCCAAAGCTCCCATCCATGGACAGTCTCAACCAGCAGCTTTACTCTTGCCTAAGATTCACTACTAATACTGTTTGGATTATCTTACCATTTCCTTTTGATTGTCAAGCATCACCAAGGAGGCACCGTAGGAAGAGCAATTTCTCTGGCTGAAGGTCCAATTCCGTTCTACATCTGAGAAGAAGTAGCACTTCCCTTCATTTTCCTTCCAGCCCAGGGGGCAGGGGTTGGCACTGGAGGCACCTGAAGCTTCTTGCGATACTGGTGAATTTCCACAGGCTGGGCAGTGGAAAAAGTAAGAAATGTGAAAAACTATGGCATCTATTAACATTACTCCACAGTGTGCTGGTGGGGAAAAAGGGGCACATACTACCACTTCTCTAGCCGCTGACAAATCAGAATGTCCTCCTTTTCAAAAATGGTGCTGCCTAACATGCACATGTGGGGCCCGGGTGATGCCTCCGGAGTCCCAGTCACTCCAGAGATGTGCTGGAAATGTGGGGGGAGGGAAGCAGAGGAGGAGGCGCACCCTCCAGAGCTATCCCTTTGTCCACAGGGGATATGACAGCCTTGGATACCAGCCTTGAGAGCCCAAGCCTAGCATGCCTACTCTGAAGTAAGTCCCGTTACAGTCAATGGATCTTACTTTCAGGAAAGTAACTTTTTAGCCTCACTTTACTGGGAGTTGTTATGAGCTCTTGGGGTGCAGCTCGCAGTGGAAAAAGTAAGAAATGTGGAGTGGAGTGGAGCCTGGCTGCAGCAAGAAACTCAGACAAGCATTTGCCATCTGAGGCGGGAGGCTCTCCGAGTGGAGAAAACTGCCCAGCTTTTATTGGGATACCATCGTCATAAGAGAAATGAGGTGCAACTTAAGAGGGAAAGTAAATAACATTGTATACATGACAGGTTAATCAATTAAAGAGAAAGCTAGCATTTGAACTTAAAGCAGGAAGGCATGGTGTATGAAGTGGTACGTTCTCTATTTGTTTCTGAGGAACGCTCCTTTTATCAGCCCGTACAGTGCCAGCCTCAGTACAAGGTCTTGCGTGTCTGTGAAGGTACGTTCCAATCTTGCTAACTAAGAAGCATGGAGTCTGTTAACCTCTTCCCCATGGTATTCGAGCGGGACATGTCCTCATGCTCACCTTGGTTTTTAAGAATGGACTCTTCACATGCTTAATTTGTCTGTGGGAGTTTCATTGAATACAATGGGACTTATTACAGAGTAGACATGGGCTGACTCTGACATGGCCTAACTTGTAGGGATGTTAAAATGACATCAGTTTTGGCCATGACATCACTTTTGGGTGTGACATCACTTCTGGCAAGTTAGACAAGGGTCATGTCCCAGTTTTGTGTCAGACAATTATGGCAACCTTGAACAGCAGTGAACTGAGAAACCCAAAATCTATACATTTGAACCTAGAGAATGTAGGCAAGAAAAAGGGAGCATCACAAGGTAGCAAAACTGCACAGAAGCAGAACTTACCGGCCAGGAAAATAATGATACAGCTCAGAGTCAGCAGTAATAGGACCATTATTCCAATAGCAATGGTAGCTTGTTTCTTGCTGTACTTTGGTTGATCCCAGTCAGCTAAAAGAGACATGCAGATCACAATGCAGATATTACAGCCTCACTTGGGTGAAGGGCTTGATCCAGTAGAAAACCCAAAAGATTCCCAAAGGGCAGCCTTATGGGACTGTCATAGTCAGTCTGCAGGGTGACTAGATGTCCAGTAACCCCTGGACATCAGTGCAAATGGGGCCCTTGAACCTGTTTGGATCAGTTAACATGTGCCTTTTTGGTTTTGCAAACAGGTCTTACAAAGAGTGTGCTAACAATAAGTAATATTATGGTGAAATTAATTACATGAAAGCAATACAAGTATTTTTATCTTTTATTGACCTACATTTGTCCTGCTTTTTTGTATGTCCTACATTTTTAACATATCAGAAATTTTGCTTGGATGTCAGGAATTTGGGGGACCTTGTGGTCTTTTGGGGATTCAGGCATCAGGTCACTCTGGTATCTCCTGGAAAGCTCATCATGATGGAGGCCTGAACTTCTGCCACAAACAGCCTGGGCTGAAGTGCCCTTGCAATGCCACCAAATATGAGTGGCAGGAAATACTTTTCCCTGCTAGGGGAACCTGACTAGTAGGTAGGAAGAGTGTATGAAAGTCCTTCTGAACTGGTTTGAAGAGCACCCTCTTCCTATGTGTTAGAAGTGTTTAGGAACTGATTTGAATCCATTCATTCACTGTTCCATCACTAATATATTCATTTATGTAAATTTATTCAAATTTGACATGTAAATCAATTCTTTTTTTCTTCCAGCCCCAGACATAGTATCAGAAAGATGATGTGGCCCTCCTGCCAAAAGGCTTAGAGACCCCTGGCCTAGACAGAAACATCTCTGGATAATTCTGCCTGCTGGAGATGGGACTTGCAGCACTCCAGAGGCCTTTGACTTCCCTCCACTGAGAAGGGCTGGACTCTTGCCTTTCCTCCATTCTTCCCCAGAAAGGAAATTTACTTACAGGGAGGCTTTCCAGTCCCTGCATATCCACTGAGGGGTTGCACCTCTGGATCCGAGGAAGGCTTCACATGTCCATTTAGTTCAAGATGAGCCTGGTTCCCCTCCATTTCTCCTCTTGCATGGAAATTTTCTGCCATCCTTCAGAATGATATTGGTATTAGAGGTGTTTGAAAAGTATACAACAAACCTCAGCTCTGAAAACACACAGCCTGGTTTTATTCTGCAGAATCAGATTTGACAGCCTCCTCCCTGGCGTCTCCTCCTACCTCAGGGTGACCTGATGTCATAAAGCAGAAAGAGGACAAGGCCCCCAAAATGTAGGAACCCATGGAAAAAAGCTAAAAATTAAATGTAAAATGATGACATCTAATTTATTATGCAGTGGTAGAAGATGTCCACCCACCTCCAGCCTCAGTCCAGACTCAATTCCAAGGCCTGTTTGCACAGCATCAGCTGGTGGGGATCTGCTCAAGTAGAATCCCCAGAAGATCAGTGGAGGCTGTGGGAGCAGGTGGAAGGAACCTCAGTGCCTCTGTTCCCCACCCTTGCTCGGGGAACACATTCAGGGCACCCAGGAGAAGCCAGGAACAGCCCAGGCTACCTGAGTCCAATGGGCAACCCAAGCAGCAGGCATAGAGGGAGATGTTGCTCAGATCTGGTTGCTCCTGTAAGGGTTTAGGCAGTGATTTTCAAGCAGTGTGTCATGGAGTGTCTTCAGGTGTGCCATGAGAATTTAAGAGAAGCCATTTTATGAATAGGAAAAGTGGGAGATTTTGAACAGCCTGGTGTGCTTTGTCAATGCTGAAAACTAATAGTGTGTCCTGACAATTTCAGTCCCTTATTAGTGTGCCAGATTTTTTTAAAAGGTTGAAAATCACTGGCTTAGGGGCAGGAGGAGTGGAGGTCTCTGGAGGCAGGGGCAGTGGTGGGCACTTACCGGTACGGGCCTACGCACCCGTACCGCTTCTTCCAGTTTCCCTGCCGCTAGCGTACCGCCAGCGACAGGGAAATGCAAAACACAGTGGACCGGTACGGTCCGCCATGTTTTGCACCCACTGCGCCTGCCTAGAAGCGGGCAGGCCGCTTCTAGGCAGGCTCTGCACAAGCGCCGACGTCGGCGCTTGTGCAGAGCCTTCCTAGAAGCCGGTGCCAGCTTCTAGGAAGGCTCTGCATGAGCGCTGGTGTCGGCGCTTGTGCAGAGCCTTCCTAGAAGCCGGTGCCAGCTTCTAGGAAGGCTCTGCGTGAGCGCCGGTGGCGGCGCTTGTGCAGAGCCTGCTTAGAAGTGGCCTGCCAGCTTCTAGGCAGGCACTGCGCAGGCGCCAATGTCTCCCCGCCCCTCGCCCCTCCCCAGTCCCGTCCCTCACCCTGCCCACACCCCCTGACCCCGGCTGGCCCCTTCCACTTCCGGTGTACCGGATCTTGGGATGGGGCCAGCCCATCTCTGGGCAGGGGGTACCTTTATAAGCCTTCCCTATACCTGAAAAGGGTGGCACAGAGTGACCAGATATATATATATATATATATATATATATATAGAGAGAGAGAGAGAGAGAGAGAGAGAGAGAGAGAGAGAGAGAGAGAGAGAGAGAGGACAAGGTCTCAAAATGTAGGACACCCAAGAAAATGTAGGACATGACAGGAAAAAAGATAAAGACACTCATGTATACTGCAATAATGTGGTTACCATATATACTCACGTATAAGCCTAGTTTTTTGGGCCCAAAAATTAGCCCCAAAACGCACCTCATCTAAATGCAGGTCAGTAAAAAAAATTAAGAAAAATGGTGGGCGCGACCCCCAGCGCGTGCCCTCAGAGGCTCCGCAGCTTCTCCAGCTGCTGGCGCTGGCTCTCCGGGCTGCGGAGGAGGTGTGTGGTGGCAAGACATGGAGGCCACTGCAGCCAATCCCCTCCTCAGACTCGGGTACTTCTTTGTGGGTCTTACTTCTGAGTAGACATGCCCAGGATTGGGCCCTGAGGCTACAAGGCCAGCCACACTTTCCTGCTGTTGCTGCATTTCCCACCCTCGCCTTATACTCGGGTCAATAAGTTTTCCCAGAATTTGTGGTAAAATTAGGTGCCTCGGCTCATACGCGGGTCGGCTTATACAAGAGTATATACGGTAATTCAAACTCTGTATTACTTATTATAAACTCGTGAAATGTACCTGCTGCGTGGCAGTAAAATACCCCTGTATGCCATCTGCCCATTGTACAACACCCTCCCATGCACATTGTCCCACCATGTGCAACAACCCACCTTGTGGATCATCCCCCCATGCATCAGGCACCAGGCAGGAAATTGGCTGGATGTTGATCAGTCAGCCTTCAATGTTAAATAGAAGACAGAAACACATTGCATCCCTTTTCACCCTGTGGCAGCTGCCTGAGTGGCCTGCAGTCTACGAGAGGACTCCTCTAGGTGCCTCTTCACCTCCTCACAGCAGGAGGTCTCTGTCGGAGGATTGCAGCCTCAATCTACTCAGTAGACTCAGTAGACTCGTGAACAGAGGCTACTCAGTAGACTCCTGGATGGAGGCTGTCACTGCCCACAGACAAGCACCCAGGGCAGGTGGGCAGTGACAGCAACAGCATCCATCCAGCAACTCAGCCCAAGTGGAGGCACGTGCATCAACAGACAGCCAGGTCATGGAGCGATTGCTCTGGCTATGCCTGAATCATGCAGAAAGTAAGTTGTGCTGTGCAGGGGCATCTCAAAAAGTTCCCCCAAGCACCCACTTCATCCAAGACGGAATTGTACCATGTCTTGGTCCCTTCAGGGAACTAGTAGCACCGGTCTTTTTGTGGCACCCAATTTCCTGGAAAAGTTTACACTCTGCCTATTCTTTAACTAGAGAGAAAGAGAAAAAAATAAAGTTTTCCCATAGCTCAGATATGAAGCTTATTGGCCTATCATTTACTAATCTGCTAATAATAATTTTTCAGTTGAAAATATGGTCTTTTGGGGAACTTTGTCCTACATTTTGGTTCTAGTGTGATGTCACCCTGGTTCGATAGATAGATAGATAGATAGATAGATAGATAGATAGATAGATAGATTTAAAAATATTGCATATACAGTGAAGCCTCATCTAATAAGTTTAATTCATTCTGGAAGCATGCTCGTTATGTAAAACACTCTTTATGTGAAGCGGATTTTCCCATGGGAAATAATGGAAACTCAGATTATTGGTTCCACAACCCAAAAAACAATTCACATAAAAATATTAACTGCATGTTAAAATGATGGCAATACACTGAAATTGAAGTCTACTTAAGCTGCAATCCTAAAGATACTTTCCTCGGAGGCTTACCTGGGCTCAGAGGTGGGTCCCAGCCAGTTCGCAAGAACCAGTTGTTACTTTGGGCCCAATCCTAGTGAACCGTTAATAGCTAGGATTGTCCCCCCCAAAAATGGCACCATAGGAGCCGCCATCTATTTCTCCCTTGCCCTCTCTCAATCTATTTCTCCCTCTCCTCTCTCTCTCTTCCTCTCCCTCCCTTCCTCTATCTACCCCAGCATCTATCTATCCACGGACCCCCATTATCTATCATTCCTTTCCATATCTACCTACCTACCTATATGCCTGCTTCCCTATCTATCTCACCCCCTTAGCTATGCCACCCAGCTACTTACCTTTCCCCCCCCCAGGTCCCCACCTGCAAAATGCCTTGGTAGTGTCTTGCATGTCTGAATTGGAATCAGGTATGTTAAAGGCACTGTGTGATCCTATGGATTACTCAGAAGTAAGTCCATTGAGATCAGTGTGATTTATTCCTGCATGCATATGAATAAATTACACTTAACTCAGGGGCTGTTTAAATGGTCTGCCAGCCAGCGCTGCTGCCTCTAACTGCTCCCAAGAGCCCCCACCAGACACCTTGAACTTCCAGCAGCAGGGGTGGGCTTCAAATTTTTTAACAACTTATTCTCAATGTCCTAATGACCATTTTCTCCCTTCGTTTTTCAAATTTTTTGTATTACTTGTGAGGGCATCAATCAGTACTAAGCCCCTGATCCAGCCACCTCCTCAGAAGTAAACCCCTTCAGAGCCAGAAACATTTACCCCTGGGAAACCTCCTCAGATGGGCCGGGACTGGACTCCCTCATGCAGCCTCTTCCCTCAGCAGAACTCCTCCTCCCCCTCCTCAGAAGTAAACCCCTTCAGAGCCAGAGACATTTACCCCTGGGAAACCTCCTCAGATGGGCCGGGACTGGACTCCCTCATGCAGCTTCTTCCCTCAGCAGAACTCCTCCTCCCCCTCCTCAGAAGCAAACTCCTTCAGCGCCGGTGACACTCTCTCCCGAGTAAGCTCCTCAGATGGGGCGAAGGTGGACTCCCTCACGCAGCCTCTTCCCTCAGCAGAACTCCTCCCCCTCCTCAGAAGCAAACTCCTTCAGCGCCGGTGACACTCTCTCCCGAGTAGGCTCCTCAGATGGGGCGAAGGTGGACTCCCTCATGCAGCTTCTTCCCTCAGCAGAACTCCTCCTCCCCCTCCTCAGAAGCAAACTCCTTCAGCGCCGGTGACACTCTCTCCCGAGTAGGCTCCTCAGATGGGGCGAAGGTGGACTCCCTCATGCAGCCTCTTCCCTCAGCAGAACTCCTCCTCCCCCTCCTCAGAAGCAAACTCCTTCAGCGCCGGTGACACTCTCTCCCGAGTAGGCTCCTCAGATGGGGCGAAGGTGGACTCCCTCATGCAGCCTCTTCCCTCAGCAGAACTCCTCCCCCTACTCAGAAGTAAAACCCTTCGGTGCCGGTGACACTCTCTCCCGCGTAGGCTCCTCAGATGGGGCGAAGGTGGACTCCCTCATGCAGCTTCTTCCCTCAGCAGAACTCCTCCTCCCCCTCCTCAGAAGTAAAACCCTTCAGTGCCGGTGACACTCTCTCCCGCATAGGCTCCTCAGATGGGGCGAAGGTGGACTCCCTCATGCAGCTTCTTCCCTCAGCAGAACTCCTCCTCCCCCTCCTCAGAAGCAAACTCCTTCAGCGCAGGTGACACTCTCTCCCGAGTAGGCTCCTCAGATGGGGCGAAGGTGGACTCCCTCATGCAGCTTCTTCCCTCAGCAGAACTCCTCCTCCCCCTCCTCAGAAGTAAAACCCTTCAGTGCCGGTGACACTCTCTCCCGCGAAGGCTCCTCAGATGGGGCGAAGGTGGACTCCCTCATGCAACTTCTTCCCTCAGCAGAACTCCTCCTCCCCCTCCTCAGAAGTAAAACCCTTCAGTGCCGGTGACACTCTCTCCCGCGTAGGCTCCTCAGATGGGGCGAAGGTGGACTCCCTCATGCAGCTTCTTCCCTCAGCAGAACTCCTCCTCCCCCTCCTCAGAAGTAAAACCCTTCAGCGCCGGTGACACTCTCTCCCGCGTAGGCTCCTCAGATGGGGCGAAGGTGGACTCCCTCATGCAGCTTCTTCCCTCAGCAGAACTCCTCCTCCCCCTCCTCAGAAGTAAAACCCTTCAGTGCCGGTGACACTCTCTCCCGCGTAGGCTCCTCAGATGGGGCGAAGGTGGACTCCCTCATGCAGCTTCTTCCCTCAGCAGAACTCCTCCTCCCCCTCCTCAGAAGTAAAACCCTTCAGTGCCGGTGACACTCTCTCCCGCGTAGGCTCCTCAGATGGGGCGAAGGTGGACTCCCTCATGCAGCTTCTTCCCTCAGCAGAACTCCTCCTCCCCCTCCTCAGAAGTAAACCCCTTCAGCGCCGGTGACACTCTCTCCCGCGTAGGCTCCTCAGATGGGCCGGGACTGGACTCCCTCATGCAGCCTCTTCCCTCAGCAGAAGTCCTCCTCCCCCTCCTCAGAAGTAAACCCCTTCAGAGCCAGAGACATTTACCCCTGGGAAACCTCCTCAGATGGGCCGGGACTGGACTCCCTCATGCAGCCTCTTCCCTCAGCAGAACTCCTCCTCCCCCTCCTCAGAAGTAAACCCCTTCAGAGCCAGAGACATTTACCCCTGGGAAACCTCCTCAGATGGGCCGGGACTGGACTCCCTCATGCAGCCTCTTCCCTCAGCAGAACTCCTCCTCCCCCTCCTCAGAAGTAAACCCCTTCAGAGCCAGAGACATTTACCCCTGGGAAACCTCCTCAGATGGGCCGGGACTGGACTCCCTCATGCAGCCTCTTCCCTCAGCAGAACTCCTCCTCAGAAGCAAACTCCTTCAGCGCCGGTGACACTCTCTCTCGCGTAGGCTCCTCAGATGGGGCGAAGGTGGACTCCCTCATGCAGCTTCTTCCCTCAGCAGAACTCCTCCTCCCCCTCCTCAGAAGTAAAACCCTTCAGCGCCGGTGACACTCTCTCCCGAGTAAGCTCCTCAGATGTGGCGGGACATGAAGCGTGCTCCAGCCAAGACGGAGTGGGGAGGAAGAGGAGGAAGCAACCAGTGAGGGTCTGAGAGGACACTGCCACAGCCCTCTGACAGGGAGGAAGTGGTGGGCGCTGAGTGGGGAAGGGCCGCGGAGGAGAGGCTCCTGCAGGCTCACCGGGGGAGGAGCAGAGGCGGGGGAAGCCAAGACTCGCCGAAGCCTGGTGTGCCTTCTGCATCCAGGGAAAAGTCTGGAAAACTGCACCACTTTCTCCCCACCACCTCCTCCAGGATGGACTCCCTCTGACGGAAACCCTTCCTTGCTACGCTGCTGAAAAAGACCCCAGTGACTCTTCCGGTGAAAATTAGTCATCCTTTTGTTTTATTGAACATACAGTAAATAACAGTGTTTTATTTCAGTAATTGTGTTTTGTGTTATAGCGTTTTGAATTCAGTTCCAGTGTCTTGTCATTATTTTTACATCCAGTTAATATTTTATATGAATATTTTGGGGGCTGTACAACCAATTGTCTGAGATTCCATTATTTCCTATGGAAAAACCTGCTTCACATAAAGAGCATTTCAGATTACAAGCGTGCTTCCGGAACAAATTAAACTTCTGACGTGAAGCGCCGCTGTATATCCAAGAGGGCAATAGCTAATTCCCTTAATTAATTTCAAAGCCCCTTTGGTAACGCTACGCACCTCCCATAGGAAGCACTGTTTCTGAAACTGAGCTGCACACACATGCACTATCTACAGCCTCTGACAAAAATAAGCAACACTAAGCCACGCCAGCAGCAGCCTCCTCAGGTAAGCCCAGTCCCGTCCTTGTCTACTCAGAAGTAAGCGGGTGTAAACCCCCTGCCCTCCCCAGGGAGGCTCAGGAGCATGGAGATCATGATGTCGGGGTGGGGCTTTGACAGCCCTAAACCCTTGGTGACATTGCATTCAATAGGTTTTACTCCCAGGAAAGTCTTGGGGTCTAGCATGGTGGGGGAGGGGTGCTGCCTGGGCTTCTCCTAGCTCAGGAAAGTGTATTTAGGGTTGCAGCCTTTGGCTTGGTGTCTCTCAGGAAAGTGTGTTGTGTCCTATCCTAGTCCTTAAAAAATCTATCTCTGTGTCTTACTCCCTCCCTGGGAGGGAGAGGGAGGAGATCATGCTGTGTTGTGTTGCATTGTTTTCAGGGCATCTTACATGTATGTGTCAGGATCATAATGTGTTGTGTTGCATTGCTTTCAGGGCGTCTTACATGTATGTGTCAGGATCATAATGTGTTGTGTTGCATTGCTTTCAGGGCATCTTACATGTATGTGTCAGGATCATAATGTGTTGTGTTGCATTGCTTTCAGGGCGTCTTACATGTATGTGTCAGGATCATAATGTGTTGCGTTGCATTGTTTTCAGGGCGTCTTACATGTATGTGTCAGGATCATAATGTGTTGCGTTGCATTGTTTTCAGGGCGTCTTACATGTTTGTGTCAGGATCATAATGTGTTGTGTTGCATTGCTTTCAGGGCGTCTTACATGTATGTGTCAGGATCATAATGTGTTGCGTTGCATTGCTTTCAGGCTTTTACATGTATGTGTCAGGATCATAACATATTGTGTTGCATTGCTTTCAGGGCGTCTTACATGTTTGTAACAGGATCATAATGTGTTGTGTTGCATTGCTTTCAGGGCGTCTTACATGTATGTGTCAGGATCATAATGTGTTGTGTTGCATTGCTTTCAGGCTTTTTACATGTATGTGTCATGATCATGCTGTGTTGTGTTGCATTGCTTTCAGGTGTTTTACGTTAGGATCATGCTGTGTTGAAATTAAGAACAGGTAAGCAATAGCAGTGGTTTAGCTTATTTTAACATATCCTACATTTTGTCCTACATTTTTGGGTGTTCTACAATTTCCTACAGTGTTTTTGTACAATGTCCTTCCGCCTGCAGGGTCCGGCTCCCGACAGTCTCTGAGGGACAGTGAACCGGCCCCCTGTTTAAAAAGTTTAAACAGGGCTATTACTTGGTGTGCGATGCAGCTGTTGTGTGTTTAAAGAGGGTCTGGGTGGGGTTGTTGTGGGGGGGTTGTCTCTGGATGTCTTATGAATTTCGTTGTATGTCTATACAATGACAATAAATTATTATTATTATTATTATTATTATTATTATTATTATTATTATTATTATTATTATTATTATTATTATTATTATTATTAAGTTTGACAGCCCCTGCCCTAGAGCTCAGTGTATATTTTTGGTTTTTTTCAGTTTTTTGGCCGTAACTTTTTGGCACCTGGGGAGGGCTTGCTTCTGAGGAGACCCCCCTCAGATCACACTGAACCAGGTACAGCTGTGCTGCCTGCCTTATAAGGAAGCCCAGAAGTTCCTGACAACTAGTAACAGCTGCAGCATGAGACTGCAGTACAGCAGTACCTCTAGTGGAGGGTGGATGTTTGGAGTGGCCAGCTGTATCCCCAGGTTAGTGGCTGCTGTAGTTGTTCCATATCCTGAGATTGAGAGGCAGAGGTTGCAGCTAGGCTGGCCAAGAACTTAAGAGTTTTGGTCAAGACTGCCATTCTTACTCGGGCCTTTTCATGGACCCCTATGGGTCTACTCATTACTATACCTGTGCCTTAGGTGGTATTACTCTGAGTAGCTGGAAGAGGGCATTTCTGCCCTGGAAACAGGCTCTGAATACAGAGTAACTGCTCTGTTCAAGGCAATGCTAAACATGCCTCTCCTGAACTGCCTGGGCTGCCCTAGCTAGGGCAGATGAGGTCCACCTGTCTTGGGCAGCCTATGTTGCCTTAGGCTGCCCATGAGCCTTTTCCAGAGTAACCAGGGTGGAGCATCTCGCAGTTGCTTCACCCTAGTGATAGAAAGGGCAACCCAAGTGCTACTCGAGATTGGGCTGTAAGTCTGAGTAAACCTACCGGGGCTCAGTAGTCCTACTGTGGGGAAGGGACAAGCTTCTCCTTCCCTGCACTAGTGCAGTAGCAGTCCCAGTATTTGTGCAGTTAGGATTTAGTGCAAGTTAGGATTGCACTGCCCTCTTCCTTATTTTTAAAAAATGGATTCACAAGATATACCAGCAAACAAGCTCTGGGAGGATAGACTGAATTTCTGCCTGAAACCCTGAAGATCAGTGTTATGTGTGCCTGAAAAGAGACTAGATGTTTAGGAGGAATCACAAGGAGGGCTAATTCTATATGGTTTTTGCCTTTGATCATGGCAAAAATGCCATTCCCAAAAAAGAAAGCTCCACTTTAGGTTGCCTTTCATGCTCCCCATTCTGCGGCCTTTGTCTCCCTGGTAGTTCTGTTGCAAGTCACCGCCAGTCAGTGTTTACAAACCTGAGTTAGGGAACAACTTGCCATCCATCAGTCTGACTATGGTATCGTGCTTGATGCTACATGCGAAGCATGAAGGCCTGGGTAGATTAATATGGAGGATAGGCTGTTACCCAAGCACAAATCCTCCCTCTCCACGCCACTGAATAGTCCAATGGAACGGCAGAGCCCATACGATGGGTTCCAGCTGTGTCGCAGAGCTGGGCTAAGGACAGGAGCTCACTCTGTCTTTTGGGGACCCGGGTCTCAAACCCTGGCCTGCTGGTTTACAGGCACAGTGTCTTAACCACTTGTGCCACCCACAGCCCTTAGGGAACAGGCTTGGGATTTAAGAGCTTCCTACCAATGTTTTGTGTGAATCCTCACTGTTGCTCTTTTGCTGGTGCTCCTTTTATAAAAAATAAAATAAAATTGTGTTATTGTTTGGTGTGATTCATTGTATTTGTATCCATGTGTTCAGACTGTTTGGTTGTTTGTTTTGAAGCATTACTCACATCTTGATGGTCCAAAATTTGCTGCTGTACCTTCTAAGTACAGTGGTACTTTGCTTTACAAGCGTAATCCGTTCCAGAAGCCAGCTTTTTAATCCAAAATGCTTGTTTATCAAAGCAAATTTTCCCCTAATAAATAAGGGAAACTCAGACAATTTGTTCTACAACTCAAAAATATTCATATAAAATGATTACTATACAGCGATATAATACAAAATAATGAAGAAAATACAAAATAATAAAGAAAAATAAAACAAAAATAAAACAGTAACTTGCACTTAGATTCTCTGGTTTCTCAGGCTGCAATCTCCCATCCCCTACACTGCCTCCCCTACACTGATTATAGTTGGGCCTACTTTAGAGTAGACATGCAAGGCTAGGTCTCTAAGAAGAAGCTGAGTAGGTGCTGGCAGGTGGTAGGCTGCACAGGTGCTGATGAAATTGGCCATATCATCTGGCTGTCCATTCAATTCAACATATACTTTCTATGATAATATGTGACTGCATTTAGGGAAATATTAATGATCTGTACTTTTAACAGACTACAATGTACAGTGGTGCCTCACATAAAGAGCTTAATTCGTTCCGGAGGCATGTTCTTTAAGTGAAACAGTCTTTAAGTGAAGCGGATTTTCCCATAGGAAACAATGGAAACTCAGATGTTCGGCTCCACAACCCCCAAAATATTCATATAAAAATATTGACTGGATGTAAAAATGATGACAAAACACTGTAATTGAATTCAAAACATGCATTCAGTGTGCATGATCCTATGAAGTATACTTAGGCTTCAGTCCTAAAGACACTTTCCTGGGAGTAAGCCCCATTTAACACAATGGGGCTTACTTCTGTGTAGACATGGTTAGGAGGCTGCAATCAAAGACACTTTCCTGGGAGGCTTCCCTGGGCTGCTGCTGGAGGATTAAGGTGGTCGGTGGGGGCACTTAGGGGCAGTTAGAGGCAGCAGCGCTGGCCGGCAGTCCTTTTAAAGAGCCTCCGTGAGGAGTGTCAGGGCTGCACAGCATGCGCGCCCTTAGCGCACTTGCTTGTTAAGTGGAGTGGAACTTGTTATGTGAAGCAAGACTTCTTGGAAATTTATACTTGTTATGTGAAACCCTTGTTATGTGAGTCGCTTGTTATGAGAGGTACCACTGTATATGTTTTATTCCCAGGTAACTATTTTGATAGGATTTTAGTCTTTTATATATATACACACATACATACATACATACATACACACACAAACACACACTGTGTATACATACATATATACAGACACACACACACCATGTTTCCCCAATAATAAGACACTGTCTTATTTTTGTCAAAAAACCACCATAGGTCTTATTTTCAGGGTAGGCCTTATTTTAATTAACATTGACAGCAAAATGTAGGACAATGAAGCAAAAATGTAGGGCACCTGGACAGGACGCTAAAAATCAAGACAAATCCGGTCTCATGATCACCCTGGGTACAGAAGTAAGTCTCATCCATCCCCACCACACTCAAAGGGCTTACTCCCAGGAAAGTCTGGCTGAAAGATCCCAATTCTGTGTGTCTCTGCACCAGGGATTTTCAACCTTTTTCATCTTGTGGCACACCCTCAAGGCACAACATCAGTTTTTAAATGATATCTTTTATTATTTTAAAAAATTATTAAGATTATAGCTAAAATGTTATAAAGATTATAGCTAAAATGTTATAATTAATAGCTAATTAATAGCTAAAATGTTAATAAATTACATAGATTAAGGTTGCAATCCTAAAGATACTTTTCTCAGAGTAAGACACATTGAACACCATGGGGCTTACTTTTGAGTAGTTATAGTTAGGTTTGTGCTCTTAAATTTTTAATCAAAACTTTTAAAGTTTAATAACTTTAAAACTGTTATTTAAAAATAAACTGTTATTTAAAAAATGAGTGAGAAATCTTTATTCCCTCTTTGGCCCCAAATATCAGAAGAGACGCTCTTGATTAAGAACAAGAGCCTGGAATCAGAGTTAAGGTTGGCTAATTTGGACCACAGCTTAGAGCAATTGACGGAACCAAATGATGCCTTCAGTTCCAAAAATGGAACAAATACTTTAGTGTGCAGTTTGGACTGTTGTTTTTCCACAAGGTGTGATAACACAAGGCAGTGGTGTTCTAGAGTGGTGTTTGGCAGTGGTGTTCACAAGGCAAAAGTTCTGCTTAAGGTTCTGTGACAATGGAGCACGGACAGAGTTCTGCTCCGTCCTCCAGGAGAGAAAGCAGGTGCAGCATCTCTAGTCCCAGAGGCAGAGCCTGGTTGACGTGGAGAGAAGCCCACCTGCACCATGGAGAGGTAGATGTTAGAGATATCAGAAAAGTCTCCAGAACAGTTCCTATCCCAAAATAGGGAGGCAAAAGAGTCCTCTGAATGTACAATAAGAAGCTGGAACAGCAAACTCAAAAACAAAACACTTCTCAAGAAGTAGATACTGATATTTACCATGTCAGATCCTCAGCAGGTCAGAGACAAGCTCTGTCTACATCACTTCTCATCTTTATTTTCTCAAGACGACACCCTATTAAATAAGTTTTAAAATCCCATATTCACGTATGGAATAAAGTGATGGCTGTATCAGGAGGAATCAATCCCTCTGCCAAAAGGAAAAGCCCTTTCATAAATCTCATAAATGTCCACATGTGGTGGGCTTTTTGAGAGTATCTCACGGGACATCAAGAGGTTTGACGCAGATACAGGGCTGGGTGTTTTCACATGTCGTTTTGCTTATCTTCTTGTCATTCATGTAGCGACAAAGGTCCTCGCCTTCCTTTCGAAAACTGTGATAAAAAACACCCAGAAAGTAGAGTCAGGGTTTTGTTCTGCTAGTTCAAAAGCTGCCATATCCTCCCTCTCTGTTCTCTGGAGAGAAGCACCAGGTGCTGTCCCCATACAAATCACTCAGATCCTACAGCTTGTAATACTCCAGTCCAGATCATGCAGATCTGGACCATCTATGAGGCCAGCTGGTGTGGTTTTCTTAGGCAACTGTTTGGCAGGATCTGCTTCTTGCCTCCCCTGCTGTTCCCTCCACCTGTAGGGTTGCCATATGTCCTGAAAAACAGAGACAATCCCGATTTGGGGGGATTGTGTTCACATATTGGCGTATGGGACAGCGGGTCATGTTCCGATTTTGTGGAAGAAGATTATGGCAACCTTACCCCTCTTGGGACTACCTGGGAGCCTCTGAACACAGTGTGGAAGATATGATTTAGGGTTATAAAGGCAGCTTATGTGGAGTACTGGCCAGATTTGCTGGGCCCTATGGTTCCAATGTGTGAAAAATAAAAATAAAACACATTCCCAGTGTCCTCTGGAATCAGACTAGAGGAAACATCAGCTTCTTTTTCTTTCGTGGTCTGCTCAGAGTAGCTCCTAATAAGCTTCTAAGCAAAAACAACAACAACAACAAAATAAACCCACCTAGAGTCTCAGTTCTTAATCCACACACATTGTGGTCATGTACTCAATTTACATATCAGTTTCTTTTTAAAAAAAGAAATCTACATATTTCATAATATCTAGAAAGCTTAAAAGCACAATCCTAACCATGTCATCTCAAAAGTAGGCCTCGTTGTGTTCGTTCCCATTCTATTCCAAGGAACAGATATGCATAGAATGGCAGACTAAAGCTTGCTAGACGTGCATAGAAAGGTGACTTAAGCTGCAACCCTAAAGACACTTTCCTGGAAGTAAGGAAAGTAAGGACACTTTCCTATTGAACACAATAGGGCTTATTTTTGAGTAGACGTGGTTAGGCTTGGGAGTGTCACCAAAGTGCTGTGAGACACTTGTATGCCACTTTAGGGGAAAGGTTAGGGAATGGGAAGACCGATTATTTGTGCCAGCCTAGGCTAGGATTGCACCCAACATTTTGCATAAGAGTGCATTTGCAGAGAAGGACTCTCTGAAACAACCTTCGCCCTTTGCACAATTGACCAAAAGTTTGGAAGAAACACACACTTACTTGCCCCGGATGAACGAACCATTTGACCTTTCCCAAAGCGATTCGATTCTTTCCTTTGTGGGGTCAATCCAGAAATAAATACGGTTGCCACTGAGAAGAAAACCCTTCGAAAAAGAAAGAAATTAAGCAGTCTCATTCTTTGAAAGCTATTTTATATATGAATTAACTTGGCAGGATTCTGTCTTTTAAGGTTATGGCCAACATAATTTTTTTATAAAATACAAATTACAATCTATTTCTATTCTTTTCCCCATCATTTCTATGTTCAAATGCTCCATGTTTAGCAATTATATTCTCCATGTTGTCCACTAAACTCCCACCTGTACCTGATGATAGCACAGTTACCCTGCAGAACTTACTGTGGTAACCTAATCAGTGTAAAAATATCCAGAATCTTCTACCCTGCAGATTCTGCAGTGTCTGCTGCCCACCCTGCCTGTTGGTGCCCACTGGTGCCCACTGCATGATGGTGCCTGGTGCTGCCCAATGGTGCCTGCCAGTACCTGCCGCTGCCTGCCACTGTCCCTAATAGCCTCCTGTGCCCTGTGGCTGTTGTTGCCCAGTGGTTCCCACCACTGTTCAGCCATGCCTGAGGCCCACAAATATTCTTGAAAATTTTCTCCCACCACAGTGTTAATTCTAAGAGTTTATTATAAATAACTGCAATCCCTTCTCAGAAAAAAATCCCTTCTCTTAGAATGTAAATGCGATGGAGGATCAAAGACTCTCACCAGTTCTGAGTCTGTGTCTATTTCGACTAACTTGGCGTTGTAGGAAGAGCATTTTGCCTGGCATTCATTCCACCTCATTTCTGTCTCAGAGAAAAAATAGCATCGTTCTTCGATTTTGTGCCAATCGGAGGGACAAGAGAGAGCTGATGCAGTGGTAGCATCTTCTCTTTCTCTTTCAAGTTCTTTATTCTTTTCTGTTTAAAGAAAAGTAAATTAAAAGCCATGATGTTTTCTCCTGCAGTTTCAGGATTTGCATTTTATCTGGACAGCAAAGAGCAAAAGGCTCTCCTAATTTTGTTAATTAAAAACCCACCCAATTTCAACACCTGGGAAGATTTTTTTTCTTTGCCCAGCAGCCACCATGAATAATTCCAGTGGTGGGCTTCAGGGGGTACTCACAGGATCTATAGAACCCTTTGCTAATGAGCGCCTGGTTCTGAGAACTGGTTACTAATGGGACATAGAACCTGTTATTAATTTAGGTTATTAGGATATAGAAACTGATGTTAATTTATTTGAATTCCACCACTGGTCTATTCTATAGCTCTGTAGATGGCACATGTCTGTAGACATGTGAAGGTGGACCAAGCTTAGGATTTGACAGGTGCCACTGCTCTCCTCCCTGCCCCATCACTGCCCCCATTCTGCCGCCCCCCCATGTTCTACTCTGCACCCATCTTCCCCTACTCCATCCTGCTTCCCCACGGCCCAACCTTGGTCAGTGGATCTTTTCATCATCTACCAGTGTACAGGACAGTATAATATTTAGTAAGAATATTTATGTACAATTTGTTAACCCCCCCAAAAAATTCACAAGTGGTTTACAGAGAAAATCAAATGATTGAATGGCTTCCTGTCCCACAAGTGCTCCCCATCAAAAACTGGAGTGTCCAACCTTTCTAAGGTTCCTGGACCTTTAACAATTGTTTCACAGTTTCAGCTTATTCATACAGTCCTTGACCAGAACAAGCACAACTCATACAATTTACAAATAAAACTTTAAGAAAAAACTTTACAAAGATAAAATAGGGTATAATAATAGCAGCCAATATATAATGGTTAAAATTTAATTGCATGACTGACCATGGACTTATAAACTCTACAGGCAGCTGCAAAAATGTTCGCACTCCGAAAAGTGAACTGAGTGTTAGTACCCAAGAGAAGCATATTGTAAATCTCTGTTTCAGGCATACCTGAAAATTTCTGTGTCGGGGCGTGATATACCTAGCAGTATCCCCTGGTAAAATGAACAACAAAAAATGTTCAACCATTTCCACCCAACCCGCGCCACAGGGGGCTTTTAACAATTGTGTAGAAGAGGGAATTTCAGCAGATGCATCTTGAGATCTCACAGATGACATTCCCTATTTGACGGAAATTCCCTCTAAAAAAAGCAGGCCTCCGTCAGTCTTGAAAGACTATGGTATCGTGCTCGGCGCTGCATGCGAAGCACAAAAGCCTGGGTTGGATTGTTATGGAGGATAGGCTGTTACCCAAGCAGCAAATCCCCCCTCTCCACGCCACTGAATTAGTCCAATGGAAAGGCAGAGCCAATACAGTTGGATCCAGCTGACATCGCAGAGCTGGGCTAAGGACAGGAGCTCTCCCTGTCCGACCTGGGTCTCGAACCCTGGCCTGCTGGTTAACAGGCACAGTGACTTAGCCACTTGCGCCACCCACAGCCCTACATAAATGCTAAAGGTCCAAGAGCCCTGAAAGGTTGGCCAAGCCTGATCTAAAAGGACGCAGGAGGAACACTAGCAAACAGCAACTAGAAGAGACACTGCTGGGTTTAAGGGGGGTGAAATTGTCCCATTCTCCCCCCCCCCCCCCCCGTTGCTAAAAAGGTGCACTATTTGCATAAGTGCCTCTTTGACCAGTTGGTGCAAGGCTGGCTGCTATGGCTATGTGTCTGTCAGACACAAGATTAACCTACAAAATGTAGAGACTGTGTGGACTCACCTATTAGTGTACTCTTCTGGCAGGTTGCCGGAGCAGCTTAAAGTAAAACAAAAATATTACAAGACTTAGAAATGACTCTTACTCCCAGAAAAGTATGCATAGGATTGCAGCCAGAGGGCCAAACCCTATCCAACTTTCTAGCCCCTATGCAGCCACAATGCAGCCCTATGGTGAGAGGACACATGTTCCCAGTTCTTGAGAAGGTTCCAGTGACCAGGGTGACCATATGTCCCCTTTTTTGAGGACGTGTGTTGAATTTTAGCCTTCTATCCTGGGAAAAAGTTCAGTGTCCCCCTTTTCCATATAAGGGGGCAGCATGCAGCCTTCTTGTAATTAATATATTGCATGCAATACGTTACAGTGACGTCTCACGTAAAGAACGCCTCACGTAAAGTAAGTTTCACGTAACAAAAAAAATTTCTCTAGGATTCTGTTTCACGTAAAGAAAGTGCTTCACGTAAAGAAAACATTCGTTGGCAGTTGGGTCAGACGCGCTGGCCGGCAGCCTGTTTAAAAAGCGTCAGGGCTGCCCTGCGCACCTGCCCATAGTGAAAGCAACACTTCTGCGCTGTTCCTCCTGTGGCCGGGCATCTGCTGGGCAGAGGAAGAGAAGAGCAGTGGGGAAGAGGGAAGCAGGGCCAGCCAGAAGGGAGCAGAGAGAGAGGCTCAGGATGAAGAGAAGGAGAAAGTGGGGAGACACTTGGAAAGTGTCTTGGATTACAGAAGAAAGTGTACTTGATTGCAGCCTCCTACCCATGTCTACCCAGAAGTCTACCTCATTGTGTTAAATGGGTCCTACTCCCAGGAAAGTGTCTTTAGGATTGCAGCCTAAGTAGACTTTATAGGATCATGCCCATTGAATGCATGTTTTGAATTCAATTACAGTGTTTTGTCATCATTTTTACATCCAGTTAATATTTTATATAAATATTTTTGGGGTTGTGGAACCAATCATCTGCATTTCCATTATTTCCTATGGGGAAATCCACTTCACATAAAGAAAGTTTCACATAAAGGAACTGCCTCTGGGACAAATTAATTCTGTTACGTGAGGTAGCACTGTATATGTAAAATTTAGTAAGTAGGGACCTTCAAAAGGTGAGGTTATGTTTCCTGACAAAGGGGTGTTTGTCAGGAAAAATAACCTTGCCTTTTGCAAGTCCCTAATAATAAGTATATAGTGTTTAAATTAAGCACATGAAATATGCTTAATTATATACGTATATATACCGGTAAGTTTGTGTGTGTGTTTGTGTGTGTGGGTTTCTAGCTTTTATTTTGTCATGCCCCACATTTTCCTTGGTGTCCTACATGCTTTGGGGGGGGGGGGGGCTTGTCCTTTTTTGTGGTTGTGGCATATGGGCACCCTATGCCCATCTACCACAGGATGAGTACATCCCACAGGCACAAATCCACTAGTCCTGGAAAACTGCATAGGATGGTTCTATCCAGTCCTAATTCTTAATAACCCTACTCCCCTGACTGCTGGGGTGCTGGTTGTACACATGACTGGTGCTGTGGTGTGGTAAATTAATTCACAGGCAACCTGTGTCAGAGTTAAAGATCCTTTATTGGCTACACATATAGGGCCCACAAAAGGGAATATCATCCAGGGGGCCTCCAGAGCCTGGTATTGGTTGCTGGAGGCCCCCTCAGTCGTCCCCCCCCCACCTGTGTAGCCTTCTCAGGCAGCCCCCCTCCCTTGCCTTCTCCAAAGTACAGCACTGAAGTAGAACTACAGTGAGATATTTTTTTACTCACCGGGTGTCTACACACTCACATAGGCAAAGAAACATTACTTGCTTGTTTACCCCACAAATTGGTAAAAAGGTTGGCTGGAGGTGTGGAAAGGGAGCCACAGACTGACCCAGCAGAGAAATGAGAAACCCAAAGTCAATGCATGTGAGCCTAGAGGGGAGGCAGGCAAGAAAAGGAGAGCATCGCAGCAGAGGAGCAAAACCACAGGGATGCAGAACTCACCGGCCAGGAGAAGAAGGACCCAGTTCAGAACCAGCAACGCTGGGCCCATTATTCCAACAGCAAAGGCAGCTCCTTTCTTGCTGAACTTTGGTAGATCCCATTCAGCCAAAGAAGAAACACAGACCGCAAAGCAGACCTTACGGCCTCATTGAGGTGATGGGCCAGAGGGCTCTGAGGCTGCAGTCCTCGCCACACTGGCCTGGGAGAAAGTCCCACTGACTATACTGGGACTTCCTTCAGAGTAGACCTGCATAGGATGGGGCTCTGAGGCTGCAGTCCTCGCCACACTGGCCTGGGAGAAAGTCCCACTGACTATACTGGGACGTCAGAGTAGACCTGCATAGGATGGGGCTCTGAGGCTGCAGTCCTCGCCACACTGGCCTGGGAGAAAGTCCCACTGACTATACTGGGACTTCCTTCAGAGTAGACCTGCATAGGATGGGGCTCTGAGGCTGCAGTCCTCGCCACACTGGCCTGGGAGAAAGTCCCACTGACTATACTGGGACTTCCTTCAGAGTAGACCTGCATAGGATGGGGCTCTGATGGTACATCATTCTTTATTACATGTATATATTCCACATTTCTTACATTTTAACCATCTTTCTATTATCTCAACAATCAATTTTTATACATGATATCCCAGAATCCATTCTATAGAGTCGGTGCCAACCTGCTGGAGCCCACCACTGCGCCTTAACCAATGAATGTTAGTTTTCCCCACTTGTACTATATGTGAAAGCAGCCTGGCTTCTGCCTCCCTCCCAGACTTCTTCCCAGACTGTCTGCCAGGGTCTCCCCTCCATCCTGTATCCTCCTTGCCCCCCCACTTGCCTGGAGATGGTGATTCTTCCCCGCCAGTGGTGCACCACATCCTGCCGACAGCTTGCTGTGTGTGTTTTGCCTCCCCTGTAGCTACCCTTACATATCTTCCTGTGTGCAGCTCCGCTTTCTTTCATTCCTTGTACTCATTTGGGAGGAGTGAATGAGGAGCAGCTGCTCCAGATTGGCTGACAAGTAAATCATTGGCCAGATCCTCACCCCTACAGATTTATTATCAGTCTTTTCCTACTGCAGGGTGACTATAGGGTGCATTTCTTGGTTCTTGTTCCAATTTTCAAGCCTTTAGAGCTAGTGTTGTCCAAAGACACTACCGTGGCCATGGGGTACAGGGAGGTGCACAGAACACCATTACCTTTCCCACCAAGCTGGGACCCATTGATCACCTTGCATTTACATGCTTGCATTTTCATGCTTTCGAACTGAGAGAAACTTAGATGGCATTTAAAGAGCCACCAAAATGTCTTTATTCACTTTTTAAAGGGGGTTTACACCCCGACTTCTCCCAGGGTGGACTAGAAAGTCTTTAAAAATAAAATCAAACACAAAGTAAAACAACTTTAAAAAAAGAAATAAACATACATTATAAAAGCAATCCTAACCATACTTTCCTGGGAGTAAATATAGTTGAACGTGCTTTGGATTGCACTGTGTAACAACAGGAAAACCAAGAGACATTGTATCAAATAAAAAGAGCTAACATTTTACAGAAAGATATAACTCTGCTTTTCTAGCTGCCGACCACAGGTGGGCTGAGGCCGGTTCGCACTGGATCTGTAGAACTGGTTGTTAATGAGGGGCTGACTGGCCACCGGTTGTTAATTGGGGGCCACCATCTTTCAATTGCATGCCAGTGAGTTTGAATTTCTCTTGGGGGGCCTCTACTCCCTCCTCCCTCCCCTTCTCTCTCCCCCCTCCTTCCCCTCCCCAAGGTTATTTTTTAATTTTAAAATACAAAGCGTCTGTCCCCATGACCGTCACAGCACATTCAGACTCTGACTGCTGAGAGGGAGGGTGTTTGCATCACTATTAGTTCCACGCTTTAAAGTCAGGGTGAGTAAATTCTTCATGCCCCAAACCTTTGTATGAGGCTATTCAGGAATCCTGTCTTTGCTGAACATCTTATTCTGATTAAAAACCTTATTTCTAGCAAGTTTCCAGAAGTTATTTCCTTGTGCAGTTTGCAAAGCATGCTGGGTTCTCACATGCAAATGAGCAGCCTCTCTGGCGATGGTGTGTTTTTTGAATCAGGCACATGATGGACAGCTTTACTAAGGGGTCCTTGGGTGGGAAAACAGAAGCCAGCATAGAAACCTCTGGGAGCCGGAGGTGAGTAATAGCAGCAAGCCTCCCTCCCTCCGTCCCTGGGTGCCTTTGCAGCCCAGTACTAGGCATGGAGAACTACTCAGTACTACTCAGGAGTAAGCCACACTGTATAGTAGAGGACTGCAGCCTGTGGCCACAAACCTAGCCACACTTTCCTGGGAGCAATTCCCATTGACTATCATGGGATTTCCTTCTGAGCAGCATAGGATTTGAGGCTACTTTCCCATCCAGACTTTCCTGAGAGTAAGCCCACTGACTATAATGGGACTTACTTCTGAGGAGACTGGCAGAGGATTGGATCTCTCCCTCCAGCCCTGTTCCTCCAGCCCTGTCTACTTTCCTGAGAGTAAGCTCACTGTCTATAATGGGACTTTCTACTGAGTAGACATGATTAGGACTGGGCTCTGAGGCTGCAATCATATCCACACCTACATGGGAGTAAGCCCCACTGACTAGAATGAGAGTTACTTCTAAGTAAGCCTGCATAGGATTGGACTGTAAGGCTAAAATCCTGACCACACAGTTATGGGAGTAAGCCCCATTGACTTGAATGGTACTTACTTCTGAGTAGACACGGTTAGGATTGGGCTCAGGCTGCAATCTATCGACACTGAAGACCTTTTGCTTCCCCCTCCCCAAAAAAGATCTCCCCACCTCATCCTGCCCCTCTGAGAAATCTCTCCACCTGAGATTGAGGGCAGGAAGTATGGGGGGGGGTACCTGAAGAAATAGCCCCAGTTCCCATCCTGCCCCCCCAGGAGCCCACTCCACTGCCTACTCTGAAGTAAATCCTATCCTAGTCCCATCCTAGTCAATGGAGTTTACTCCCAGGTAGGGGTGGATAGGATGGCAGCATCAGAGCCCAATACTCTGCATGCCTGCTCAGAAGCAAGTACTGAGTGACCATATGTCCTCCTTTCCCAGGACAGGTCCTCTTTTTACTCCTCCTTTTCCTTATAAGCAGGCAACATGGAGTCTTCTTATTATCCATCCTTTATTCCAGGACCACAATAAATCTTCATTGTCCTCCTTTTCCTTACAAGCAGGCAGCATGCAGCCTTCTCATACATTTTATTTTTTCCCAGGACAGGTCCTCTTTTCACTCTTCTGCCTGGGAAAAAATCTTCATTGTCCTCCTTTTCCTTACAAGCAGGCAGCATGCAGCCTTCTCATACATTTTATTTTCCCAGGACAGGTCCTCTTTTCACTCTTCTGCCTGGGAAAAAATCTTCATTGTCCTCCTTTTCCTTACAAGCAGGCAGCATGCAGCCTTCTCATACATTTTTTTCCCAGGACGGTTCCTCTTTTCACTCTTCTGCCTGGGAAAAAATCTTCATTGTCCTCCTTTTCCTTACAAGCAGGCAGCATGCAGCCTTCTCATACATTTTTTTTCCCAGGACAGGTCCTCTTTTCACTCTTCTGCCTGGGAAAAAATCTTCATTGTCCTCCTTTTCCTTACAAGCAGGCAGCATGCAGCCTTCTCATACATTTTATTTTCCCAGGACAGGTCCTCTTTTCACTCTTCTGCCTGGGAAAAAATCTTCATTGTCCTCCTTTTCCTTACAAGCAGGCAGCATGCAGCCTTCTCATACATTTTATTTTTTCCCAGGACAGGTCCTCTTTTCACTCTTCTGCCTGGGAAAAAATCTTCATTGTCCTCCTTTTCCTTACAAGCAGGCAGCATGCAGCCTTCTCATACATTTTATTTTCCCAGGACAGGTCCTCTTTTCACTCTTCTGCCTGGGAAAAAATCTTCATTGTCCTCCTTTTCCTTACAAGCAGGCAGCATGCAGCCTTCTCATACATTTTTTTCCCAGGACGGTTCCTCTTTTCACTCTTCTGCCTGGGAAAAAATCTTCATTGTCCTCCTTTTCCTTACAAGCAGGCAGCATGCAGCCTTCTCATACATTTTTTTCCCAGGACGGTTCCTCTTTTCACTCTTCTGCCTGGGAAAAAATCTTCATTGTCCTCCTTTTCCTTACAAGCAGGCAGCATGCAGCCTTCTCATACATTTTATTTTTTCCCAGGACAGGTCCTCTTTTCACTCTTCTGCCTGGGAAAAAATCTTCATTGTCCTCCTTTTCCTTACAAGCAGGCAGCATGCAGCCTTCTCATACATTTTATTTTTTCCCAGGACAGGTCCTCTTTTCACTCTTCTGCCTGGGAAAAAATCTTCATTGTCCTCCTTTTCCTTACAAGCAGGCAGCATGCAGCCTTCTCATACATTTTATTTTCCCAGGACAGGTCCTCTTTTCACTCTTCTGCCTGGGAAAAAATCTTCATTGTCCTCCTTTTCCTTACAAGCAGGCAGCATGCAGCCTTCTCATACATTTTTTTTCCCAGGACAGGTCCTCTTTTCACTCTTCTGC
Source organism: Cryptoblepharus egeriae (assembly GCA_030015325.1). Taxonomy (NCBI): domain Eukaryota; kingdom Metazoa; phylum Chordata; class Lepidosauria; order Squamata; family Scincidae; genus Cryptoblepharus; species Cryptoblepharus egeriae. Next base: position 2,294,237 of record JAREYC010000010.1, read on the forward strand.
CTGGGAAAAAATCTTCATTGTCCTCCTTTTCCTTACAAGCAGGCAGCATGCAGCCTTCTCATACATTTTTTTCCCAGGACGGTTCCTCTTTTCACTCTTCTGCCTGGGAAAAAATCTTCATTGTCCTCCTTTTCCTTACAAGCAGGCAGCATGCAGCCTTCTCATACATTTTTTTTCCCAGGACAGGTCCTCTTTTCACTCTTCTGCCTGGGAAAAAATCTTCATTGTCCTCCTTTTCCTTACAAGCAGGCAGCATGCAGCCTTCTCATACATTTTATTTTCCCAGGACAGGTCCTCTTTTCACTCTTCTGCCTGGGAAAAAATCTTCATTGTCCTCCTTTTCCTTACAAGCAGGCAGCATGCAGCCTTCTCATACATTTTTTTCCCAGGACGGTTCCTCTTTTCACTCTTCTGCCTGGGAAAAAATCTTCATTGTCCTCCTTTTCCTTACAAGCAGGCAGCATGCAGCCTTCTCATACATTTTATTTTTTCCCAGGACAGGTCCTCTTTTCACTCTTCTGCCTGGGAAAAAATCTTCATTGTCCTCCTTTTCCTTACAAGCAGGCAGCATGCAGCCTTCTCATACATTTTTTTTCCCAGGACAGGTCCTCTTTTCACTCTTCTGCCTGGGAAAAAATCTTCATTGTCCTCCTTTTCCTTACAAGCAGGCAGCATGCAGCCTTCTCATACATTTTTTTTCCCAGGACAGGTCCTCTTTTCACTCTTCTGCCTGGGAAAAAATCTTCATTGTCCTCCTTTTCCTTACAAGCAGGCAGCATGCAGCCTTCTCATACATTTTATTTTCCCAGGACAGGTCCTCTTTTCACTCTTCTGCCTGGGAAAAAATCTTCATTGTCCTCCTTTTCCTTACAAGCAGGCAGCATGCAGCCTTCTCATACATTTTTTTCCCAGGACGGTTCCTCTTTTCACTCTTCTGCCTGGGAAAAAATCTTCATTGTCCTCCTTTTCCTTACAAGCAGGCAGCATGCAGCCTTCTCATACATTTTTTTCCCAGGACGGTTCCTCTTTTCACTCTTCTGCCTGGGAAAAAATCTTCATTGTCCTCCTTTTCCTTACAAGCAGGCAGCATGCAGCCTTCTCATACATTTTATTTTCCCAGGACAGGTCCTCTTTTCACTCTTCTGCCTGGGAAAAAATCTTCATTGTCCTCCTTTTCCTTACAAGCAGGCAGCATGCAGCCTTCTCATACATTTTTTTCCCAGGACGGTTCCTCTTTTCACTCTTCTGCCTGGGAAAAAATCTTCATTGTCCTCCTTTTCCTTACAAGCAGGCAGCATGCAGCCTTCTCATACATTTTTTTTTCCCAGGACAGGTCCTCTTTTCACTCTTCTGCCTGGGAAAAAATCTTCATTGTCCTCCTTTTCCTTACAAGCAGGCAGCATGCAGCCTTCTCATACATTTTATTTTTTCCCAGGACAGGTCCTCTTTTCACTCTTCTGCCTGGGAAAAAATCTTCATTGTCCTCCTTTTCCTTACAAGCAGGCAGCATGCAGCCTTCTCATACATTTTTTTTCCCCAGGACAGTTCCTCTTTTCACTCTTCTGCCTGGGAAAAAATCTTCATTGTCCTCCTTTTCCTTACAAGCAGGCAGCATGCAGCCTTCTCATACATTTTATTTTTTCCCAGGACAGGTCCTCTTTTCACTCTTCTGCCTGGGAAAAAATCTTCATTGTCCTCCTTTTCCTTACAAGCAGGCAGCATGCAGCCTTCTCATACATTTTTTTCCCAGGACGGTTCCTCTTTTCACTCTTCTGCCTGGGAAAAAATCTTCATTGTCCTCCTTTTCCTTACAAGCAGGCAGCATGCAGCCTTCTCATACATTTTTTTTCCCAGGACAGGTCCTCTTTTCACTCTTCTGCCTGGGAAAAAATCTTCATTGTCCTCCTTTTCCTTACAAGCAGGCAGCATGCAGCCTTCTCATACATTTTATTTTCCCAGGACAGGTCCTCTTTTCACTCTTCTGCCTGGGAAAAAATCTTCATTGTCCTCCTTTTCCTTACAAGCAGGCAGCATGCAGCCTTCTCATACATTTTTTTCCCAGGACGGTTCCTCTTTTCACTCTTCTGCCTGGGAAAAAATCTTCATTGTCCTCCTTTTCCTTACAAGCAGGCAGCATGCAGCCTTCTCATACATTTTTTTCCCAGGACGGTTCCTCTTTTCACTCTTCTGCCTGGGAAAAAATCTTCATTGTCCTCCTTTTCCTTACAAGCAGGCAGCATGCAGCCTTCTCATACATTTTATTTTCCCAGGACAGGTCCTCTTTTCACTCTTCTGCCTGGGAAAAAATCTTCATTGTCCTCCTTTTCCTTACAAGCAGGCAGCATGCAGCCTTCTCATACATTTTTTTCCCAGGACGGTTCCTCTTTTCACTCTTCTGCCTGGGAAAAAATCTTCATTGTCCTCCTTTTCCTTACAAGCAGGCAGCATGCAGCCTTCTCATACATTTTTTTTCCCAGGACAGTTCCTCTTTTCACTCTTCTGCCTGGGAAAAAATCTTCATTGTCCTCCTTTTCCTTACAAGCAGGCAGCATGCAGCCTTCTCATACATTTTTTTTTTCCCAGGACAGGTCCTCTTTTCACTCTTCTGCCTGGGAAAAAATCTTCATTGTCCTCCTTTTCCTTACAAGCAGGCAGCATGCAGCCTTCTCATACATTTTTTTTTCCCAGGACAGTTCCTCTTTTCACTCTTCTGCCTGGGAAAAAATCTTCATTGTCCTCCTTTTCCTTACAAGCAGGCAGCATGCAGCCTTCTCATACATTTTTTTTCCCCAGGACAGGTCCTCTTTTCACTCTTCTGCCTGGGAAAAAATCTTCATTGTCCTCCTTTTCCTTACAAGCAGGCAGCATGCAGCCTTCTCATACATTTTTTTTCCCAGGACAGGTCCTCTTTTCACTCTTCTGCCTGGGAAAAAATCTTCATTGTCCTCCTTTTCCTTACAAGCAGGCAGCATGCAGCCTTCTCATACATTTTTTTTCCCCAGGACAGGTCCTCTTTTCACTCTTCTGCCTGGGAAAAAATCTTCATTGTCCTCCTTTTCCTTACAAGCAGGCAGCATGCAGCCTTCTCATACATTTTTTTTTTCCCAGGACAGGTCCTCTTTTCACTCTTCTGCCTGAGAAAAAATCTTCATTGTCCTCCTTTTCCTTACAAGCAGGCAGCATGCAGCCTTCTCATACATTTTTTTTCCCAGGACAGGTCCTCTTTTCACTCTTCTGCCTGGGAAAAAATCTTCATTGTCCTCCTTTTCCTTACAAGCAGGCAGCATGCAGCCTTCTCATACATTTTTTTTCCCCAGGACAGTTCCTCTTTTCACTCTTCTGCCTGGGAAAAAATCTTCATTGTCCTCCTTTTCCTTACAAGCAGGCAGCATGCAGCCTTCTCATACATTTTATTTTTTCCCAGGACAGGTCCTCTTTTCACTCTTCTGCCTGGGAAAAAATCTTCATTGTCCTCCTTTTCCTTACAAGCAGGCAGCATGCAGCCTTCTCATACATTTTATTTTTTCCCAGGACAGGTCCTCTTTTCACTCTTCTGCCTGGGAAAAAATCTTCATTGTCCTCCTTTTCCTTACAAGCAGGCAGCATGCAGCCTTCTCATACATTTTTTTTCCCAGGACAGGTCCTCTTTTCACTCTTCTGCCTGGGAAAAAATCTTCATTGTCCTCCTTTTCCTTACAAGCAGGCAGCATGCAGCCTTCTCATACATTTTTTTTCCCAGGACAGGTCCTCTTTTCACTCTTCTGCCTGGGAAAAAATCTTCATTGTCCTCCTTTTCCTTACAAGCAGGCAGCATGCAGCCTTCTCATACATTTTTTTTTTCCCAGGACAGGTCCTCTTTTCACTCTTCTGCCTGGGAAAAAATCTTCATTGTCCTCCTTTTCCTTACAAGCAGGCAGCATGCAGCCTTCTCATACATTTTTTTTTCCCAGGACAGTTCCTCTTTTCACTCTTCTGCCTGGGAAAAAATCTTCATTGTCCTCCTTTTCCTTACAAGCAGGCAGCATGCAGCCTTCTCATACATTTTTTTTCCCCAGGACAGGTCCTCTTTTCACTCTTCTGCCTGGGAAAAAATCTTCATTGTCCTCCTTTTCCTTACAAGCAGGCAGCATGCAGCCTTCTCATACATTTTTTTTTCCCAGGACAGGTCCTCTTTTCACTCTTCTGCCTGGGAAAAAATCTTCATTGTCCTCCTTTTCCTTACAAGCAGGCAGCATGCAGCCTTCTCATACATTTTTTTTCCCCAGGACAGGTCCTCTTTTCACTCTTCTGCCTGGGAAAAAATCTTCATTGTCCTCCTTTTCCTTACAAGCAGGCAGCATGCAGCCTTCTCATACATTTTTTTTTCCCAGGACAGGTCCTCTTTTCACTCTTCTGCCTGGGAAAAAATCTTCATTGTCCTCCTTTTCCTTACAAGCAGGCAGCATGCAGCCTTCTCATACATTTTGTTTTTTCCCAGGACAGGTCCTCTTTTCACTCTTCTGCCTGGGAAAAAATCTTCATTGTCCTCCTTTTCCTTACAAGCAGGCAGCATGCAGCCTTCTCATACATTTTTTTTTTCCCAGGACAGGTCCTCTTTTCACTCTTCTGCCTGGGAAAAAATCTTCATTGTCCTCCTTTTCCTTACAAGCAGGCAGCATGCAGCCTTCTCATACATTTTTTTTTTCCCAGGACAGGTCCTCTTTTCACTCTTCTGCCTGGGAAAAAATCTTCATTGTCCTCCTTTTCCTTACAAGCAGGCAGCATGCAGCCTTCTCATACATTTTATTTTCCCAGGACAGGTCCTCTTTTCACTCTTCTGCCTGGGAAAAAATCTTCATTGTCCTCCTTTTCCTTACAAGCAGGCAGCATGCAGCCTTCTCATACATTTTGTTTTTTCCCAGGACAGGTCCTCTTTTCACTCTTCTGCCTGGGAAAAAATCTTCATTGTCCTCCTTTTCCTTACAAGCAGGCAGCATGCAGCCTTCTCATACATTTTTTTTTCCCAGGACAGGTCCTCTTTTCACTCTTCTGCCTGGGAAAAAATCTTCATTGTCCTCCTTTTCCTTACAAGCAGGCAGCATGCAGCCTTCTCATACATTTTATTTTTTCCCAGGACAGGTCCTCTTTTCAATCTTCTGCCTGGGAAAAAATCTTCATTGTCCTCCTTTTCCTTACAAGCAGGCAGCATGCAGCCTTCTCATACATTTTATTTTCCCAGGACAGGTCCTCTTTTCACTCTTCTGCCTGGGAAAAAATCTTCATTGTCCTCCTTTTCCTTACAAGCAGGCAGCATGCAGCCTTCTCATACATTTTATTTTTTCCCAGGACAGGTCCTCTTTTCACTCTTCTGCCTGGGAAAAAATCTTCATTGTCCTCCTTTTCCTTACAAGCAGGCAGCATGCAGCCTTCTCATACATTTTTTTTTTCCCAGGACAGGTCCTCTTTTCACTCTTCTGCCTGGGAAAAAATCTTCATTGTCCTCCTTTTCCTTACAAGCAGGCAGCATGCAGCCTTCTCATACATTTTTTTTTTCCCAGGACAGGTCCTCTTTTCACTCTTCTGCCTGAGAAAAAATCTTCATTGTCCTCCTTTTCCTTACAAGCAGGCAGCATGCAGCCTTCTCATACATTTTTTTTCCCAGGACAGGTCCTCTTTTCACTCTTCTGCCTGGGAAAAAATCTTCATTGTCCTCCTTTTCCTTACAAGCAGGCAGCATGCAGCCTTCTCATACATTTTTTTTTCCCAGGACAGTTCCTCTTTTCACTCTTCTGCCTGGGAAAAAATCTTCATTGTCCTCCTTTTCCTTACAAGCAGGCAGCATGCAGCCTTCTCATACATTTTATTTTTTCCCAGGACAGGTCCTCTTTTCACTCTTCTGCCTGGGAAAAAATCTTCATTGTCCTCCTTTTCCTTACAAGCAGGCAGCATGCAGCCTTCTCATACATTTTATTTTTTCCCAGGACAGGTCCTCTTTTCACTCTTCTGCCTGGGAAAAAATCTTCATTGTCCTCCTTTTCCTTACAAGCAGGCAGCATGCAGCCTTCTCATACATTTTTTTCCCAGGACGGTTCCTCTTTTCACTCTTCTGCCTGGGAAAAAATCTTCATTGTCCTCCTTTTCCTTACAAGCAGGCAGCATGCAGCCTTCTCATACATTTTTTTCCCAGGACGGTTCCTCTTTTCACTCTTCTGCCTGGGAAAAAATCTTCATTGTCCTCCTTTTCCTTACAAGCAGGCAGCATGCAGCCTTCTCATACATTTTTTTCCCAGGACGGTTCCTCTTTTCACTCTTCTGCCTGGGAAAAAATCTTCATTGTCCTCCTTTTCCTTACAAGCAGGCAGCATGCAGCCTTCTCATACATTTTTTTTCCCAGGACAGTTCCTCTTTTCACTCTTCTGCCTGGGAAAAAATCTTCATTGTCCTCCTTTTCCTTACAAGCAGGCAGCATGCAGCCTTCTCATACATTTTTTTTCCCAGGACAGGTCCTCTTTTCACTCTTCTGCCTGGGAAAAAATCTTCATTGTCCTCCTTTTCCTTACAAGCAGGCAGCATGCAGCCTTCTCATACATTTTTTTTTTCCCAGGACAGGTCCTCTTTTCACTCTTCTGCCTGGGAAAAAATCTTCATTGTCCTCCTTTTCCTTACAAGCAGGCAGCATGCAGCCTTCTCATACATTTTTTTCCCAGGACGGTTCCTCTTTTCACTCTTCTGCCTGGGAAAAAATCTTCATTGTCCTCCTTTTCCTTACAAGCAGGCAGCATGCAGCCTTCTCATACATTTTTTTCCCAGGACGGTTCCTCTTTTCACTCTTCTGCCTGGGAAAAAATCTTCATTGTCCTCCTTTTCCTTACAAGCAGGCAGCATGCAGCCTTCTCATACATTTTTTTTCCCAGGACAGTTCCTCTTTTCACTCTTCTGCCTGGGAAAAAATCTTCATTGTCCTCCTTTTCCTTACAAGCAGGCAGCATGCAGCCTTCTCATACATTTTTTTTCCCAGGACAGTTCCTCTTTTCACTCTTCTGCCTGGGAAAAAATCTTCATTGTCCTCCTTTTCCTTACAAGCAGGCAGCATGCAGCCTTCTCATACATTTTTTTTTTCCCAGGACAGGTCCTCTTTTCACTCTTCTGCCTGGGAAAAAATCTTCATTGTCCTCCTTTTCCTTACAAGCAGGCAGCATGCAGCCTTCTCATACATTTTTTTTTTCCCAGGACAGGTCCTCTTTTCACTCTTCTGCCTGGGAAAAAATCTTCATTGTCCTCCTTTTCCTTACAAGCAGGCAGCATGCAGCCTTCTCATACATTTTTTTTTCCCAGGACAGTTCCTCTTTTCACTCTTCTGCCTGGGAAAAAATCTTCATTGTCCTCCTTTTCCTTACAAGCAGGCAGCATGCAGCCTTCTCATACATTTTTTTTCCCCAGGACAGGTCCTCTTTTCACTCTTCTGCCTGGGAAAAAATCTTCATTGTCCTCCTTTTCCTTACAAGCAGGCAGCATGCAGCCTTCTCATACATTTTTTTTCCCAGGACAGGTCCTCTTTTCACTCTTCTGCCTGGGAAAAAATCTTCATTGTCCTCCTTTTCCTTACAAGCAGGCAGCATGCAGCCTTCTCATACATTTTTTTTCCCCAGGACAGGTCCTCTTTTCACTCTTCTGCCTGGGAAAAAATCTTCATTGTCCTCCTTTTCCTTACAAGCAGGCAGCATGCAGCCTTCTCATACATTTTTTTTTCCCAGGACAGGTCCTCTTTTCACTCTTCTGCCTGGGAAAAAATCTTCATTGTCCTCCTTTTCCTTACAAGCAGGCAGCATGCAGCCTTCTCATACATTTTGTTTTCCCAGGACAGGTCCTCTTTTCACTCTTCTGCCTGGGAAAAAATCTTCATTGTCCTCCTTTTCCTTACAAGCAGGCAGCATGCAGCCTTCTCATACATTTTATTTTTTCCCAGGACAGGTCCTCTTTTCACTCTTCTGCCTGGGAAAAAATCTTCATTGTCCTCCTTTTCCTTACAAGCAGGCAGCATGCAGCCTTCTCATACATTTTTTTTTTCCCAGGACAGGTCCTCTTTTCACTCTTCTGCCTGGGAAAAAATCTTCATTGTCCTCCTTTTCCTTACAAGCAGGCAGCATGCAGCCTTCTCATACATTTTTTTTTTCCCAGGATAGGTCCTCTTTTCACTCTTCTGCCTGAGAAAAAATCTTCATTGTCCTCCTTTTCCTTACAAGCAGGCAGCATGCAGCCTTCTCATACATTTTTTTTTCCCAGGACAGGTCCTCTTTTCACTCTTCTGCCTGGGAAAAAATCTTCATTGTCCTCCTTTTCCTTACAAGCAGGCAGCATGCAGCCTTCTCATACATTTTTTTTCTCCAGGACAGGTCCTCTTTTCACTCTTCTGCCTGGGAAAAAATCTTCATTGTCCTCCTTTTCCTTACAAGCAGGCAGCATGCAGCCTTCTCATACATTTTTTTTTCCCAGGACAGGTCCTCTTTTCACTCTTCTGCCTGGGAAAAAATCTTCATTGTCCTCCTTTTCCTTACAAGCAGGCAGCATGCAGCCTTCTCATACATTTTTTTTTCCCCAGGACAGGTCCTCTTTTCACTCTTCTGCCTGAGAAAAAATCTTCATTGTCCTCCTTTTCCTTACAAGCAGGCAGCATGCAGCCTTCTCATACATTTTTTTTCCCAGGACAGGTCCTCTTTTCACTCTTCTGCCTGGGAAAAAATCTTCATTGTCCTCCTTTTCCTTACAAGCAGGCAGCATGCAGCCTTCTCATACATTTTATTTTTTCCCAGGACAGGTCCTCTTTTCACTCTTCTGCCTGGGAAAAAATCTTCATTGTCCTCCTTTTCCTTACAAGCAGGCAGCATGCAGCCTTCTCATACATTTTTTTTTCCCAGGACAGGTCCTCTTTTCACTCTTCTGCCTGGGAAAAAATCTTCATTGTCCTCCTTTTCCTTACAAGCAGGCAGCATGCAGTTCCCATCCTGCACTCCCAGGAGCCCAGTCCACTGCCTACTCTGAAGTAAATCCTATTAAAGTCAGTAGGTTTTACTCCCCTGTGAGGATAGGAGTGTAGCCTCAAAGCCCAATCACTGTCTACTCAGAAGTAAGTTCCATTATAATAGTGAAGCTTACTACCTGGAAAGAAGCTGGTTTCTAAGAGCGTGTAATCCTATGCCGGACTACTCAAAAGTTAATCCCATTTCAATCTATGAAGCTTACTCCCAAGAAAGTGTGCAGAGGAGTGCAGCATTAGAGCCCAATCCTATTCTTGGCTACTCAGAAGTACTCCCATTAGAGTGTGTGGAGCTTACTCTCAGGAAAGTGAATAGGATTGCAGCCAGAGGCTGATTACTGAGAGCTCAGTCCTTTTCACCAGTGAAACATGTGGTGGTGTCTGCTGGTACTTGGGCACCTGGATGCAAGTGTCACATGTGCTCCCTGAGGCAGCTGGTGGGCTGCTGTGTGATTCAGGAGCTGGACTAGATGGGTCTTTGGTGTGATCCAGTGGAGGCTTTTCTTATGCTTTTATGTTCTTAATTGTGGCACACATTCCCCCTGAGAGCACAACAAAGTGTAATGCATAGGAATAAATTACACTGAACCCAGGGGCTTAATACTGATTGATGCCATCACAAGTGATGCATTTTTTTTTTTGTAAACTAAGGGTTAAGGTGGCATGCCCTCCCCCACCCTGCCCCCTGACCCTGGCCCCACCCCATGACCCTTCCGGAGAACCAGTTGTTAGGGCAGGCTGGGCCCACCGCTGCTGCCGACTGCTAGTGTTCTTACGCAGTGAAATAACATGATAATATTATACTAGTAAAATATAGTCATGTTGCCAGAGTAAAATACCTCTATATGCCATTCCCCCTTGTACAATCCTCTCCCACTGCACATCAGCTTCCCGTGCGCATCAGCCCCATGCACATCATCCCCTCATGTACATCACCCCTATGCAACATGTCCTCACCCTCTGCACAATACCCCCCACAACCACAATCCCTTTCTCACTTTTGTAGTTAAGACGTGACCCCAAAAGTAAGGTACCCCCCATATCCTCACTGCCAAATTAGTCTGCGTAACAGAGAGAAGTTAAAGGTTCACAAGGAGACAGGCAGTTCTTCGGCTATTTAGGTCCCAAGACAAATGGCCATAACTAACCCCCTAAAATGCACCCAGCGGAACTCCAGCAGCAGCAGGTACAGCAGAGATGTAACGTGACAGTAGCATTTCACTCATATATCTGCACTTATTGGATGTGCTTGAGGGAACATCAGGGACAGTCCCATGCAAAATACATTGTAATTATTCACGTAATAATTAAAGGGCTTGAGACTGAAAGTAGATCTGACCTAAAAACAACCGCCACACCTAACCAAAAGCAGCCCAGTCATTCCCTAGACGTCCAGCAGCAAGAAAGTACAAAGGCAGACACCAGCATATCTCAACAAATCCCCAGATGTTTGTTCACAACAGTTTCATTCAATTTCCTGAAGCACTGCGAGCCTTACACAAGAGTAAGCCACAGCAATCGTGAAGTTGAAAATCTTTGGTTCTCAGAGACACAAGAAAGAATTACAAAATGAGAACCAAAAATTGCAGAACAAAATTCAAGAATCCAAATCAAAAAGCAGACTTAGGCTGCAATCCTAAAGACACTTTCCTGGGTTTTGAACACAATGGAGATTACTTTTGAGTAGACATGGTTAGGATTGCACCCTTAGGCAAAGAAACACTAGTGGCTTGTTTAACCACAGACTGGGAGAAAGGTTAAATGGAGGTATGGAAAAGGAGCCATAGACTGACCTAACAGAGGGGCCCCAGCAGAGAAGCGAGAAATCAGCAGTCCATAGGTTTGAGCCTAGTGGGGAGGCAGGCAAGAAAAGGAGAGCATCACAGCAGGGGAGCAAAACCACAGGGATGCAGAACTCACCAGCCAGGAAAAGAAATGACACAAATCAGAACCAGCACTAGTAAGCCCCATATTCCATTTTCACAATTATATCACATATCACAATTATACATTCTTTGTGATTGCAGATATTAATCTGTGACTATGGAATTCTATTGTGTAACTTTTCATTGTGGAGATTGATTTAGTATATACCTTTAAGCACCTTTTGTTAATACACTTGATTTATTTAAATTGGAACAAGCTGGGGAAACCTTTGCCAGCTTCTTTCTTAGGAACTGTGCCAGGGAGGCAATGGGATATGTATACATAATTCCTTTATGATTGTAAGTAATATCCATTTTTTAACTCCATAATAATTTGTGGATTATTGTTCAGTTGGTGATAATTTATTATACTTTTCTAGACAAATGTTCTGCTTTTGAAAAAGCTTTAGTGAAACTCGTATCAAGTCGACACCGAGTCAAGTAGAACTTCTTTTCTCAAGAAAAACCATCTTTTACTGAAGTCCATTGGAATTATTTACAGTCTATATTAACTACCTAGAATTAATTGTAGAACTGCATTGATATAGAATGTCTCCATCACAGCTGGATATAACAAATATGATAATATTGATTTGATTGTTATATTTATAATGTTGTAATAAATTAGTATTTTATATACACATATTGTTTATTATGAATTAGATTGGTATTGTGCTTTCACGGTTTATTTTGTATTGTTGTGACTTGAGAAAGAAGGCATTTTGTGTCATTTAATATGTGAGTTATTGGTGGAAACAGGTCTTGCCCAGACTGGGTGCCTAAGCTGAGAAAGGTAGGCTGCTGGGATCAGTCAATATGTGCCTTTTGGGTTTTGGGTCTTGCAAAGAGTGTGCTAACAATATTTAACATGTCAGGAATTTTGCTTGGATGTCAGGAATTTGGGGGGACCTTGGCCTCTGGGATTCAGGCATCTGCTCACCCTGGTATCTCCTGGAAAGCTCTTCATGATGGAGGCCTGAACTTCTGCCACAAACAGCCTGAGCTGAAGTAGCCTTGCAATGGCACCAAATATGAGTGGCAGGAAATACCTTCCACTTGCCCCCTGCTGCTAGGGGAACCTGACCAGCAGGTAGGAAGCGGGTATGAAAGTCCTTCTGAACTGGTTTGAAGAGCACCCTCTCCCTGTGTGTTGGAAAGTGCTGAGGAACTGATTTGAATTCATTCATTCACCTGTTCCAGCACTAATACATTCATTTGTTTAAATTTATTTAATTGACATGTAAATCAATGCTTTTTTTCCTCCCAGTCCCTGACATGGTATCAGAAAGATGATGTGGCCCTCTTTCCAAAATGCTTAGAGACCCCCGGCCAAGACAGAAAACACTTCTGGATAATTCTGCCTGCTGGAGATGGGACTCGCAGCACTCCAGTGGCCTTCGGCTTCCCACCATTGAGAAGGACTGGACTCTTGCCTTTCCTCCTTTCCCAGCAAGGAAATTCACTTACCAGGAGGCTCTGCTGTTTTTGCTTGTCCACTGAGGAGTTGTGCCTCTGGATCCGAGGAAGGCTTCACACATCCATTTAGTTCATGATGAGCCTGGTTCCCCTCCATTTCTCCTCTTGCGTAGAGATTTTCTGCCATCCTTCAGAATGATACTGGGATTAGAGGTGTTTGGAAAGCATACAACCAGCCTCAGCTCTTCTGCCATTTGTGCTCATGAAAACACACAGCCTGGTTTTATTCTGCGGAATCAGGAGGTTCTGTTCGGATCTGACAGCCTCTTCCCCAGCCTCACCTCCTACTTGGGCTGACCTGATGTCATAAATTAGAAAGAGGACAAGGCCCTCCAAAATGTAGAAACCCATGAAAAAAATGCTAAAAATGCTCATAATAAAATGTAAAACTATTACATCTAATTTATTATGTCGGGTAAGGAGATGCCCACCCACCTCATCATCATAGAATCATGAATCATAGAGGCTGAAAAAGACAACTAGGATGCCTGCTGGGTTCAGACAAAATCATGTTATGTCTTCCTGAAAGTGAATCAGTCTTCCTGTAACAGGAAGGCTTTTTTTATAAAATACAGTATTTACTTACTTTTCCAGGTATTTCCTAGATATATAATGTTGTTGTTCCACCTTTTAAGAGTCCCTTAAAGTGTCTCAAATTTGGTTTAACAGCTCCTCCTTCCCTTGCCCACAAAAACATACGCTTCTTGTCCCATTTCATTAGAATTTGTATTGCAATGTGCACGGCACTGTATCCTATGGGACTTCCAAGCTATAACAGACACAGGGGAGAGGAGAGAGGAAAGGGAGGGGAATAGTACCAAGGAAGAGGGGCAAGAATATAAACATATAGGTTTAACTATAGCAAAAAGTTAGGGTAGTGCTAATGGCTTCACAGAAGATCTGGGTTTTGGGGTGTCAACAGAGAGAAAAAGAAGGGAGAAAGAATGGTTTTTCTATCAAAATAAAAACCAAGGTTGGGCCATTTCTCTAATTTTCAGTGTTCAAATGAGCAACAAGGTAAACCACATGCAGTACTTTGGTTTTACTTCCTCGTATGGTTGAGATAACAACAGGCTTCTGACTCTCAGTGACAATGTGGAAAGTTGTGTTGATTAAAAGCAACAGATGCAATTAAAAATGTGCTAATTTCTGAATAGTTGCCCCACAGGTGAAAAGTTTGAACCTGTCCTTGAAGGCATCCTCTTTGAAATGAACTTGACAGCTAACTTAAGAGGTGGTGATTGCTAAGTCACTTGAACAGACTACATAGGAAAGGAGTGATAGCAGACACTCTGCCATGGATTTACCCTTACCAGTACCCCCTCATCCCTGCTCCTGTCTCATTCAATGCCTCACTTTCACCAGTCCCAAAAACATATCTCAAGTATTACTCTCTTGATGGAACAAAATTTTCTGCAGCCACTGTATGCTTTGCATTTTATACCTGCAGGGACTCAATTCTTCCCCCGTCCATTGCTCGTGCAACTTCCATGGGGGAATTACAGCTTTGTGCAATAGTTACAAGCAACACTTGGACACTGTTGGAAATCTTTGCCTGCCACAATTATGCATCTACACCTTAAAAATATAAAATTGTGAATGTCACAGCCTCAGTCCAGACTCAGCTCCAGGGTCTGGTTGCACAGAATCAGCTGGTGGGGATCTGCAGGAGGAGAAGCCCCAGGAGACCACCAGAGGCAGTGGGAGCAGGTGGAAGGAAGCCTTGTTCCTCACCCCTGCTCTGGGCACCCAGTGGGCAACCCAGGCAGTAGGCAGAGAGGGAGGCAGTGCCTGGATCTGGTTGCTCCTGTAAGGGCGTAGGCAGCTGTCGTATTCTGATCCAGTTTGGACTCAGAACCAGGGTCTCTCTAGCACTCAACTTCTTGAGGCAGTGAGCCCAGAAATCTCTTTAAGCATATAGCAGTGCTTCTGCACTCTGCAATGCTTAGAGGTGAGAGGGGATATTTTGTCCCTTGCCCAGATCACCCCTGGATCCACCTCACAAGGCTCTAACCTTATCCCTCAAAAAGGGCTCCCAGGTTTGAGTTAACCAATGTGCAGTGACACAACGACCATTTCAAGTCTACTTAAGGTCGGCTTTATTAATAAAACACAGTTTGAAAGAAGATTTAGAGTACCAGCATTTGTTACATAAAAAATCTCAGACTCAAGAAAATAATAAAGCAATCTTTCTCCTGCACTTAACTTGGTTTAAAGCATGAATGCAGAAAAACCACATCATCAGTGTGGCCTTACATCCAATTTGGGGCAGGTAGCAGGCAGTTCCAAAGGCTCCACTCCATGACTCAATCAGCTCACACAAAGGACTAGCTACCTCATGGCCCAGGTCCCAGTTTTTCCTATACTAATTTTGAATTCCTGGCTGTCAAAATTAAGTGCAATGGAAGTGCAGAGGGCAATGACCCACCTACGCAAATTGACTCAGCTGGGCTGGTCTTCCAGAAGATTCTGGATAGCTGTGCAATCTCCTTTGTTCTCAGAGTGAACAGAACAGCCGCCCCCAATTTGTAGGTGACAACATTGAGTCACTGAGGACTGCTTTAGTTCTTGAGAGATCCTGCAAGTACTCTGAATTTATTTTACAGAGGGTGCAGTTCACACCTTGCAATGCTCAGTCACCTTTCCATAGACTGGCTGGTGCTTTTCAAACTGCTGTTTTACAAAGAGAGTTTTCCACTCTCAAGAAAGATGGAGTTGCTTTGGTTCAGACAATCACTTGGGTTCAAGACAGCAGTGTACGTGGCAGCAGTGATGGGCTTCAAAGAAATTAACAACCGGTTCTGTGCCCACCTGGCAGCCACTTTTAAATGGCTGTTTTTAAACTTTATATGTCCTATCTCTCCTTAATATCCGGTTAACATCCCCCTCCATTTGTTAGTGGGAAGATCCCAATGGATCCCAATCTCCCCCCCCCCAAAAAAAAAACAAACTTAGGCTGCAATCCTAAAGACACTTCCCTGGGAGTAAGACCCATAGAACACAATGGGGCTTACTTTTGAGTAGACATGGTTAGGATTGTGCTATTAAGCTCCTTAACCAAAGGAACAGTCAGTCTTGCCAACTTGTAATATATATATGAAAGCAGCCTGGCTCCTGCCCCCCTCCTGCACCTCTTCTCAGATTCTCTGCCAGGGTCTCCCCTGCATCTTCATCCTCCTTGCCCCCCACTTCCCTGGAGAGAGCGATGCTTCCCTGCCAGACAGAGCTACAGCATGTCCCACATGCAACTATCCCTGTGTTTTGCTCTGCCTCCAGCCAGGAAAGAATTAGCATATGTTCCTTCATACCTTCAGAGATGGTGCTCCAGATAAGCTGTCAATTAAAACATGGGTGATCATGAGTCAGCATGTGATGTGTCTGCAAAGAATGCCATTTGAGGCTGCATTAAGCGGACTGGAGCTTCCAAGTCGCGAGAAGTTCTAGTCCCTCTTTACTTTGCATTGATGAGACCTCACCTGGAGTCCTGTGTTCAGTTCTGGGCTCCTCACTTGAAGAAAGATGCAGCCAAGCTGGAGCAGGTCCAGAGGAGAGCGACAAGAAGGATTAGTGGGATGGAAGGGAAGCCCTACGAGGAAAGGTTGGGGGAACTTGGGATGTTCAGCCTGGAGAAGAGGAGGCTGAGAGGAGACATGATCACCCTCTCCAGATACCTGAAGGGCTGTCATAGGGAGGAAGGGGCTCATTTGTTCAGAGCTGCTTCTGAAAGCAGAACTAGAACCAATGGGGACAAACTGCAAGAGAGGAGATTCCGGTTGGATATCCAGAAAAAATTCCTGATGGTGAGGGCGGTTCGGCAGTGGAACAGATTGCCAAGGGAGGTGGTGGACTCTCCCTCACTGGGGGTCTTCAAGCAGAGGCTCAGTGAGCACCTGTTAGGGATGCTCTAGGAGAATTTCCTGCTGTGGGCAGGGGGTTGGACTAGATGACCTACTAGGCCCCTTCCAACTCTATGATTCTGTGATTCAGTTTCATCACATCATCCAGCCCATGCGCATCATCCCCGCCATGCACATCAAGCCCCCTTATGCAACAACCCCATCAACTCCCTTACGCATCATTCCCCCATGCGCATCATTCCCCCATGCGCAGCAACCCCCTGCGCAATATCCCCCACACATGCAACATCCCCCATGTTTATCCACCCCATGCGCATCCATGTTAATCCACCCCATGCACATCCACTCCCAAGTGCATCAGTCCCCATGCGTAACATCCCCCATGCATAACATTCCCCCATGTGCATCACCTCCCCATGCGCGTCACCTCCCCAGTGCAACCTATCCCTTCAAACAACTTTCTCCCCACTGTCACTCACTCATCGATGCCCTGCCAAAACTACTCAGCCTAGAACCATGAAATTTGGGGTGGGTGTTCCTTCCACGACCGAGGGGTGCACTAAGGACTGGTTTTCAGAAATTCCAACTGGAAGGGGGGAGTAAGAAATTTACAACTGGTGTCTGGAATTTACAAGCCATGCAAGCAGCTCAAGGTTTCCAAGCTCTCCAGCTCTTAACCCTTTCAGTCTCGGTGTGTGACTGCAACGATCTGCATGGACATAAGCAGTGCTGGCTTTGTTTACCCTCGGTGGAGATTGCGGCATGAAAGGCCTTCCTGGTAACCTCAGATCACAGACCTATTGAGACATGTGAATGGGCTGCCCCACACCTGCATCCTGCATTACATACTCCAAGGTGCTTCAAAACTTGGCAGAAAACAGATGGCCTGGGGCTGCTGCTGGGCATTGCGCCAACCCTGGGTGGAGCAAGTTGAGGAACTGGAAGCGCTGGCACGAGGTTCTTGTGTTCCCAATCCAGGAAGAAATTGCAAGTGTGTTGAATTGTTTTGGTGTGATTTATCACCTCTTCATTCCTCATTCTGTCAACCCCGCTTATATGTATCGGCCACCTGTAAATCCACACTTCAAAAGCTCGTGACTTTCAGAGACCAACTTTCTACTCCGTAGAGCAGGATGGAAAAGAAGGAACATCTGAGGAGCCTGATTTTCAGTCTTAGATTTATGTTGTGACTGCAGAAGACCCTTTTCTGCTGATGACTTGGGGATTGCTCTTACTTGTGAGTTTCTCCAGACTTGCTCTCGAGTAAGTGCCCATTGAGGAGTAGAACTAGTACTAGTAATGGGCTGCATGCTGGATCTGTTAGGCTTTAAGCCAGGGGTCAGGGAACTTTTTTACCTTTTACCCCCAAAATATATTTAGATATGCAAACATTACCCCCACCAAACACTGCTCCCTTCCCTAGCGTCCCTTGCTTCCTCCATATTGTTCCATTACCCCCATGATTTTCGTTTTTACCCCATTTGGGGTAATTTACCCCGTTCCCTGACCACTGCTTTAAGCTGATGTAAGACTGGTGGCGTAGCTAGAGGAGGACGTAGCAGTGGGTGTTGGAGGGAGTCTGCAAAGGGTCCCTCCCCATTGAGCCATTCCAGGCTGAGCAGTAGCAGTACTAGTAATGGGCTGCATACTGGATCTGTTAGGCTGATGGAAAACTCTGGTGGCGTAGCTACAGATGGGGTGATGTTGGTGGCACCCCCACCTGGAGTGGCACCGAAGGTGAGGGACCCCTTGCACACTCCCTCTGACTGCTACGCCCTCCTCTAGCCATGCCACTGCAAGGCTCTACTTCCCAAGCCTGCACTACTGTATTGCCCAACAATGATGACTTGGCAAGAAATCATCCCCATCCAAAAAGAGGGAGGGAGTTTACATGGCTTTGTGGCCTTGGAAATGAAATACTGTATTCAAGTTTTTGTTGAATATGGTTGGCATATAGATACCAATGATGAAATGGTTGAGGGCTGTGGTGGCAGAAGTGGTTAAGACACTGTGCCTGTTAACCAGCAGGCCGGGGTTCGAGACCCGGGTCAGCCCCACAAGACAGGGTGAGCTCCTGTCCTTAGCCCAGCCCTGCGACGCCAGCTGGATCCAACTGTATTGGCTCTGCCTTTCCATTGGACTAATTCAGTGGCGTGGAGAGGGGGGATTTGCTGCTTGGGGAACAGCCTCTCCTCCATAACAATCCAACCCAGGCTTTCGTGCTTTGCATGCAGTGTATGCAGTGCAGAGCACGATACCATAGTCTCTCAAGACTGACGGAGGCCTGCTTGCTTTATTGGTATATTGGTATATAGATACAATTGATTAAATGGTTGATTAAATTAAAGGGCACCTCTAGGTATCCAGGCCAGGTCTGGTATATATGGTGTACCTTAAAGTGCCTGCCAGGACTCACTGTTTAAGTAAGGTCTTGTATCCAAGTGTCCATCAAGAGCTGATACCAGCCCAGTGGTATAATATTTTCAACATAGACCACTCTGTTCTTGAATGGCTGGATGGACTGGACATTCACATCTGATTTACCATAAGTCCATGTATAGTAAAGCCTTGAATTGAGAGTGTTTTGCAAGGCAAGCAAACATTTTAAATAAATTTTAGCTTGATATACAAGCGATGTCTTGATAAACATGGAAACAAGTATTACAGGCAAGGATACAGCCAGGTTTCAGCACTCCGCCAGCACCTGCTCAGCATTTCCTGAGAAACCAGCCTGTGCATGTCTACTCTGAAGTAAGCCTATTACAGTCAATGGGGCTCACTCCTAACTAAGGGGGACAATGGAAAGGAGCCTGAGAAACGTAGACTTGCATGTCTGCTCTAAAGTAAGCCCTGTTTTTATGAGTGGGGCTCACTCTTGTGTAAGGGGGGGCAGATTGCAGCCTGAGAGGTTTGAGAGACTAGGTGCAGGTTAATTTTTTATTTTTCTTTCTATTTTGTATTTTCTTTATTTTGTGTTATATTATACAGCATTGTAATTATTTTTATATTAATATTTTGGGGTCTTGGAACAAATCATCTGAGTTTCAATTATTTCTTACAGGAAAATTTGCTTTGCTATACAAGTGTTCTGGATTACAAGCATGCTTCCGGGATGAATGATGCTGGTAAACCAGGGCACCACCGTATTTGCCATACGCTAAATAATTTTTTCCTGATTTTTTTAAAATTATCATTTGATGCATTATAGATTTACATATCCATTTCTCTTATATTTACATCATCAAACATAAATATCATTTATATGCTAAATAAATAAACCTCAAAGTGCACTCCAGGCACTTCCTTTCCCACTCTGAGTCATACTGTAGTTTAGGAAACCAAGTTGCACCTCAACCCCTCCCAGCACTAACAAAATCACAAGTGGAAAGAGAGGCTTTGCTTTGAGGACTTTCACCTTCCTTCCCATGGAGCATGGCACATGTTGCGTGGTCTGACTGAGTCACGGGACACCACTTCTCACAGCTTATGTGCCCAGCATCCTATGCAGTTGCGTCAGCTGAGTTCCAAAGCAGTCACTGACAGCACAATCCCAACCCCCATTTAGGCTTGCAAAAGTCCCTGCAGGTTTGCGGGTACCACAAAAGCGCTATAAAGGCACTTCTGGGAGGGGGGTGTTAGACCAGTGCACAGACAGTCACAGGCCTCCCCATGCCACTATAGCAGGGGTGTCCAACAGGCGGCCCGGGGTCCAGATGCGGCCCAGGACAAGGGTGGATGCGGCCCTCCTGCAAAGCTGGCCACTACCATTGGAAAAACCGGTTTTGTGGCAGCAGCCATTTTCAAATTTTGCGTGCTTTTCTGCGCACTGCCCTGGGCAGCCGCCGCAAAGTTGGTCTGGGTTGCCTGGCTCCTTCCCCTACCTGCCTCCTGGCACTCAGAGCGCTTCAGGCCCCTGCAGACCTTGCAGTGCTCGCCCACCTGCATCCCCCTAAAGCAGCCTCAGCCTCTATCCCAGCCGCTGCCTGCTGCCCTTGAGACCTACTCAGAAGTAGAAGTTAAAGTCAATGAGGTGTACTCCCAAGTTGCAGTCTGAGAGCCCAATGATACATAGGATGGACTGTGATCATCTCCAACCTTAACCTTGGAGATATGCTACAACCCTAAACATGTCTACTCAGAAGTAAGGCCCACTGTACCCAGTGGGTGTTACTCCCAGGAAAGTGTGTTCAGGATTGCAGCATATCTCCAGTGTTAGGCTTGGAGAGGATCACAGCCCATCCTATGCATCATGCCTCCTCAGAAGTTAGCCTCACTAAAGTCAATGAGGCTTACTCCCAAGTTGCAGTCTGAGAGCCCAATTCTGTGCATGGCTACTCAGCAGAAAACCCCATGATAATCAATGAGACTTACTCCAAGGTTTAGCTTGGAGAGGATCGCTGTCCAGCCTATGCATCATGCTTACTCAGAAGTAAGCACCATTAAAATCAATGAGACTTACTCCAAGATTTAAAAAATGTAGGAAAAAATATACAACATCCTACATTTTCTCATACATTTTTTTTAAAAAGTTGTTAGTGTTTATGTGCGGCCCGAACCAACTTGTCTTCTTCCAGTGCGGCCCAGGGAAGCTAAAAGGTTGGACATCCCTGCACTATAGGAACAGGGAGATGGGTAAGTGTGCTGGCCCAACCCAATCCTAACCGTGTCTACTCAAAAGTAAGCCCCATTATGTTCAATGGGTCTTACTTCCAGGAAAGTGTCTTTAGGATTGCAGCCAATAGTGGTTAGGATTGTGCCTTGAATGGTTTAATTTGGCCTCCTCTGTATCCCAAAAATGCTCTTGGGCCAGAATCCGTTTGGGGCAGTTATGGGACATTAAAAGAAGCCTGCAAGATTGCAACCCTCAGGGCTTGTGTGTATTGCCAAAGGATGATGTAACTTGGGCGCTATCAAACCAAACCCTGCGCCAAGTCACTCCCTCCGTTGACTGCAGATGTGCATCACATGAGCATCAGCAGGGTCAAAGGCGCCAGTCAATGCTCAGTGTGCCTTGACGCAATGGGGGAATCCCGAGCAACAAAAAGAAACCTCCATTCCCCACCAGGCCAGTTTGCAGCAAGCTGTTCAGAGACCCAGCCTGGGAGGAAAGGGAAAGCCTTGTGCATGTCTTGCATCCAATGCCACCCTTGGCAAAACCCAAGGGTGAGGGGGCAACTCCTGCCACACAGCCTGCTCTTGAAATGCTCAGCCACAACAGGAGACAGGCAGACAACAGTGCGCAGCCTGTCCCACAGCCCCAGCCATGAGCGCACAAGCACAGAGCACATGTAAGAGGGCAGTGGCGGAGCCTGGGCAGCCACACCTGCACCCCCAAGGAAAGGTGCCCAGGCTGGGCTGCCCCCCTCATCCTGGTCTAATGCTGAAGACTCTGCCCCACTGCTCTCCTCACATGCTCTCACTCCCCTTTTCCCAATCCGGGGGAGGCAAACAGGTGGGCAGAAGTAGGTGCCCCCTGCACTCGACCATCCAAGCTGCCCAAGGCAACTGTTTCAATTGCCACATTTGATAGAAAGGAGATCTTTTACTATTTTTATTGCATTCTGCTGTAAATTTAGCATCCGTCAGTATATAGCAGTAGTATCTAAGGTGGGGGTCGGAACCTTCTCGCAACCTCGGGTCAGGGGCGTTGTGAGAGTGTGGAGTCCACCACCTTGGAATCTGGCACTGGGCTTTCCTGGGATTAAGGCTGCAATCCTTAATTTTACATCCTGAAGGTAAATGGGTAGTGTCCAATAATGTACAACTGTCTGGTTTTGGGACCTTTTTCTAAATTTGCTTTTTTACAGTCAGTAAAACTGTAAAATGTCAAGTAAAACTGTAAAAATGTCAGGAGGGCATTTCTGAGGCTGGGGGTCCTTTTTACTTTATCCAACACACACACAAGACAACATAAACATTTAACATATAAAAACTAAGGGACAAGAGTTTACAGAGATACCATACAAACAAAACACAATCCTTATTTTAAGTCTTTGCACTGTTAAAAGACTATGCACACAGGAAGAGTATTCAACAGCAGAGTCTATGGTTGATGTAATATTGTTTTATCTGCAACTGCAAATAGAAGTTATACTTTACTAGTCCTTGCAAATTCACCTTTTGAATGCTTTGCCACACACCTGTGGAAAACAAGAGTCTTTAGGAATTCACAACACTGGACAGCCACAACAGAGTTCTTGTGCTGCTGAGCTTAGAGTCTAACACCAAGACTCATACTTTGATTGAAGTTCCATTGTTTATAACACGGATCAGGATCAGGAATGCTGGTTGCAAAAGGTGCCTGATGTGGGCCAGAGTTAAAGCCAGGTGTAGAGAAGTACAGGAACACAAGCGCACAGGCCACATTGCATATGTCACACACGGCTCACTGCTGCTTCTTGTTGCATGGAAGCATGCACCGGCTACATGCTTGCCAGCCTGGCTCAGTTGGCTCTTTGCAGCCTTGGAGCATAGGTTTGCTAGGAGAAGGCTGTACGACACCCCTGCAAAGTAGGGATGTGGAAGACCCACTTTACGTCATGCCTTCTAGTTGTTGCTTTTTGGCCCATTTTCTTTGTAGACACAGGCAATCTCATATGTGGACTGTTTGCAAGACTGTTGTATACTGTTTGACTTCCTTTGCTTCCTTTGTAAGGCTTGTTTTGACTTTTTGACATCTAATATCTGCCAGAAAACACAGGACTGACAACATAAAAATAACATGTAATTCATGGCACATTTGATCCATCTGATATGATGCAGGCAGCCACGTCTTCTTTTTCCTGTTGTTTTATTGGCACACAGTTGCTTGGTTTTGATAGTTAACATCTTTTAGCACAGTCCTGAAAATAAGATTTTTATGGCACTCTTATTGTAACCTCTGTACTTTGGATCATATTGGCTCTGTAAAAAAGAATACAAGACACACAACACACATACAACATAACACTAGGATACACATATGTGGATATGAATGTAATTTAAGCAAGATAAATCAGTTAACTTTATATTCTGAAAAGCAATGTTTTATTAAAAATCCATGCTTAGTCTGCAAAGAAATAAGGTTTAACTCTTTCCTTTTTTGTTGTTGTTGTTCTTTTTTTTGCTGCTGAAACAAAAGGATTAGGGGATTGCTATGGACATTGTTAAGCAAATTTGCTTGCTATTATATGCACTGAGGACACATTCCTTTTCCTTTGTTTTTACTGTTGCTTGAACTCACTCTTGGGCAAGCATGTTTAGGATTGCACTCACTGAGAGACATACACACTATTGAGAATCTTGGCAGCTTTTAAGTTCCTTGGATGAATGAGACACTTTTGAACTTGCAGATTGAAAGCTTAAAACATGTGATTGCGATAACATTTGACATACTTAGTGCCCTAATTTCTAATCTCCTCGATACATCAAGGTGTCTTGCGCATTCAGATCTAGACTGTTCTGTTTTACTAGGCAGGCATTTTTAACACTTTGTACCTTGGATCAGGCTCTTATTTGACCTGCTGGAATAATGGAAATTTAATGGCTTTTGCACTCTTTCCCTGCAGGGGAGTAGGGAGAGAGAGACAATAACATTTACATTTGAAATACAGAAAACCATATAGATTTGCAGGTACAGGACATGCAGTGAAACTAGTTAAATGCAATTCTCTTTTGGCTTGGACTTGCCTAAAAGGTTGTCTTTGAACTATTATGAAGTTGAACTTTCCAATACAACAATTTGCACTCAAGCAAAAAGACTACACCACAAACAGAGAACATATACTTTGAACATAAAGGCTATTTAGTTGAGAATCTGGGGCAGAGCAACAGATACCAAGCAAAATAGCTCTTGATAGCTTCCCCCCTCCTTTTCTGTGGGAGAAACAGTGGTTATGCGTGAATCAGGATTAGAAAGTCCCTGAAGGCAAGGTCTTTTCCTGGAAAAGAGATTAAAACATCTCCAGGACTGCGAATTTTGTTTTTGCACTCTGCCCATGCTCAGAGGCAGTTTCAACACTTACACTGATATTTTGAACACATACAACTCCAGAACTTTCAATTAATTATTTCTGAACTATTTTTACTGTTGGCCTCCAGAGCTATTTTATAGAACTTATTGTTTGGCCAAAGAGGGTGCAACTTGAACCACAAGACAATTAATCAGACCAACTTGCTTGACTTTTTAGAACCTCACAAGCAGCAAAACACAACATGTTAAGGTCCACTATTTTTATGTTTGAAGAAGAGGGCAACACATTTTGACTGATCTGTGACACTATGCAGACTACACTAAGAGTCCTCTCCTTTCTCTTTGGCCTTGACCATAACTCAATATAAATAGCTGTTTATTGCAAAAGTATTTTTGAATTCAATTTCTTTAAATTTTGGTAACTCATACCTGTTGCTGGAGGCTTTATTCAGCTTTGCCAATACAGGGAGCTGAGAGCAAAATATTTTTGCAATCAACAAACTACAATACAGCTTTTGACCCAAAGCATTGTAAACCTAGATGGTGTTTTTAGAACAAAGAACCAATGCAAGAAAAAAACCTCCAGACAGAATGGTAACCTTAACATGGACTTTTTCTTTTAACTAGTTCTCAAAAAGAAACCTCCAGACCACTTATGGCACAGACCACTGCCCACAGACTATTGCTTTCACACATCTCAAGGGGCAAGTGTACTTCTTAACTTACTGCTCACACTTCACCACTGAAAAGACTTTCTTTCTTCCATGTGCCTCCAAGAACCAAGATTGCTGCTTAAAATCTATGCTTGTGAAACTTTTTTTACTTTGTGTGACCTGCTACACAACTTAACAAGGCAACAAGATTGCACAAACCACACACTGATTTATACAGTCTTCAGAACATGCACCTTTTTATACCTAATAAGGAACTCCAGTCCACTGCCTTCTAGTTGCCACACAACTACTGTATTTATAACCCCCTGTTTTTACTCCTCTCTGTCCCAAGCTCTTTCTGAGAACTCATTGCCCCCAACCAAACTCTGACTACTCTTGTTTTCCATGCAGAGGCCCTGAGCCTCTCACCACCACACAATCAAGCAAGGGACACCACCATAGTTGTTTAGCAAACTACAATTCCCAGGATTCTCTGCTCTTTGTGAAGCTTTTTGAGCTCACCTTCTGGTGCCACTTATACTACAACATACAGAAATTTACACAACTGAGAGCAATTTCTTCAGGTATCAGACTTCTTTTTACAGTTACACACAACTGACCCTGCTGGGGTCTTCTATGTGCAGTGTCACTGCACACCTGAGCCATGCTAGTCCCTCCACAAATTTTAAAATCCACTAAACACTAAATTTTTAAAGTCCACTTTGCTGTTTTTCACCAAATCTCTGCTCCCCTCTGGCAGCTCTGCTAGCCATCCCATCACAGCCAGCCCAGAGGAGAGAGAGAGAGAGAGATGGGGGGGCTTCTTCCCCCAATGCTATACCTTTATTACAGAAACCTCACTAGTGGAGCCTCCAACTAGTGGCTTCCACCTTCCCTCTGCATTTCCATAGAGAACAATAAATAAACTACAACTTTTAAAATTCCCAATGATGGGGCAGGCTCAGTCGCCTCCACCCCCCTCCTGTCATAAACAGAATCACATTACAATGTTATACTTTAAGTAACCAAGTAACAGTGAAATTAAACAATAGAAAGAGAACCTTGTTGCAGTTTAACAGGTAAAGAAACTTTTGCTTGCAATTATACTTTTTAGCAAAAACAGTTAAACTAAACCACATAAAAGGAAACTTTCTGTTATAGTTTAACAGGCAATACAAAACTTTCTGGTTGCAATATTGTTGCCAAGAACCATCTGGCAGATTCTTCTACCCAATTCTTGGTTCTGGGTGAGGATACCTCCCTGTCAAGTACCGTCTGACTAAGTTCTTCCCCCCCCTTTTCCAATTTCCCTTTGGATAGAGGCTAGCGTACTTTTACTGCTGCCAAGTGCCGTCTGGCAGACCCTCTTATCCAAGCCCTGCTTTGGTTTGGGATTGCTCCCTGCCAAGTGACCGTCTGGCTAGGTTCTTCCCTCCCCAAAAACTCTGCTTTGGATAGAGCTGGTGCCCTTAAGGAGTAACGGGCCAATGTTCCCCAGTCAGAGAGGGTGACGAGTCCTCCCTTCTGAGCGAACGGCCGGGCTCCGGGAGTTTACCTAGGACTCGGTCCCCTTCCGTTGGTCACCCAACGGGTCCACCCCTCAGCGTCACTGAGTGGGCTCCACTGGCTGGCCTTTCTAAGCCAGTGGATTCAACTAGTGCACTCTTCAGGCAGTATCTCGGGTCGGGCGTTACTATACTTGCCTGGTTCCTGTAGATCTGTTGCTTGTACTCCTGAGACCGAAGATGATGACAGGTTCCGATCAGATGGGAACCGGTGTTCTTTTTCTCCCCAACCAAACTTGGTTGGAGGCGCCTTGGAGAAACCTGAGGACCGGTTTCCACCGATAGCACACTGTTCACCGGCTTGGGGGGCCTCAAGAGCCCTCTCCCCTGGGTACCACTTCAATTCCCTGGAAAAGGTCCAGATCCAATAATCCCGGCACAAGCCCCCAATTGTAATAGGAATGAAGTAGGTACCAGCAGGAAAACCCCAGGAGATGATGATGCAAGCAAGAGATTTCTTTATTCAGAGCTCTGGACTCAGCCGGACAGAGTTTTCTGTCTCACAAGAAGACTGAGTGCTTTGTCCAAATTGACTAGACCTTTTATAGCACAACTGTTTCTCTACACAATAAGATGATTCTGTCCATAACAAGAGGATTTATACAATCAAAGACTTTATCTTCAGTGGCTTCCTGAGCCGAGATGGGAAAATGTGTGGCAAGACATGACATGACACATCAGTACAATGAAGAACACTTGTGGCAATCAAGCACCTGTATTCTGACATTGGTTGATCCATCTGAGTTTCCTTCCCCACAGGAAGAAGAATTAAAATTTTATTTTAATTTTATAATTTTAGGCTTCTTTACTATTGCCACAGGGTCAGGTGAAGACAAGGAGAGTTTCCTGTCTTAGCTTGGCTGCCTTTACAAGCCTTAAGTGGCTAATCACTGATAACCATCAAACTCCTGGGAAAGGAGAAGGGGCATTGTGATGTTCTCCTCTCCTCTCGGGGAGCCTGTGAATGTTGATTGGAAGCTTCTGTCAGGGAATGTGTGTCTGCAGCCCTTGTTTAATGCTTGGCTGCGTGTCCTTTACTATAGGCAGCCCACAGAATGATTTCAAAGGTATCAAATAATTTCAATAATTCTAATAATAATTCTAATAAATTCTGACAGCTGGTTTTGTCTACCAGGAGCACAGGCAGCTGCTTCCTGGCATTGCACAACCTGAAGCAACAGTTTTAGTTGGCCTCACGGACGGGCCTGCTCCATGAACATGAGGACAGGAAGTCTCCTCCTCAGCCTTCCCAGGAGGCTGTTATGGACCTGGCCCCTACGCTACGGGGAGGGGGACCTGGTCCCTGTGCCACCCAGGTTATGGACCTGGACCGGAGGTGGGCCCGGTCTAGCCCAAAATCCAGTTTTCTGGAAGTGGAAAGGGCCAGGCTGAGGTCGGGGGGCGGGGATGGGGAGTGTCAGGGGAGCGGCGGGGCGAGGGGCAGGCCAAGGTTGGTGCCTGCGCGGTGCCTGCGCTGTGCCTGCCCTGAAGGGGGCCGGCCTGCTTCAGAGCAGGCACTGCGCAAGCATCAACATTGGCACCTACGCAGTGCCAGTCCCAAGATCCGGTTCTCCGGAAGTGGGAAGGGCCAGGGGGCGGGGCCAGGGTCAAGGGGAGGGGCCGAGGAGGTTTCCAATTCAAAAATAAAAAAAATTAAAAAATTACTTACTTCAGAGTAGACCTGCATAGCATGGGGCTCTGAGGCTGCAGTCCTCTCCACACTTTCCTGGGAGTAAGTCCCATTGACTATACTGGGATTTACTTCAGAGTAGACCTGCATAGCATGGTAAATAGGAGTAAAACCTATTGAACACAATGGGGCTTATTTTTGAGTAGACATGGTTAGGATTGTGCTCTAAGGCTGCGATCCTAACCATGTCTACTCAAAAGTAAGTCCCATTATGTTCAATGTGGCTTACTCCCAGGAAAGTTTAGGGTTGCAGCCTAAGGCTACAATCCTAAGCACACTTTCCTTGCAGTAAGACCCACTGAACACTGAGTAGACTTAATTAGGATTGCTCTAAGTGTCTGGAACAGGGTGATAATCAAATGACATAATCGCAAATAGAGGACAAAATGTAGGACACCCAAGAAGAATGGAGGACATGACCATATAACAGCTAAAAACACTCACATAAGGTATCTTGCTTTCTTGTCCTTAATCACTATATTACTTATTAATTAAAATTACTAATTTAAAAACCCTCAGTCAGGATGGGTCTCTGAGGCTGCAGTCCTCACCACACCTGCCTGGGAGTAAGTCCCATTGACTATACTGGGACTTACTTCTGAGTAGACCTACTTTGGCTGGGGCTCTGAGGCTGCAGTCCACTCCACACCTGCCTGAGAATTAGTCCCATTGACTATACTGGGACTTACTTCTGAGTAGACCTGCACAGGATGGGGCTCTGAAGCTGCAGTCCTGTTCACACTTTCCTGGGAGTAAGTCCCATTGACTATACTGGGACTTACTTCTGAGTAGACCTACTTTGGCTGGGGCTCTGAAGCTGCAGTCCTCTCCACACTTGCCTGAGAGTAAGTCCCATTGACTATACTGGGACTTACTTCTGAGTAGACCTGCACAGGATGGGGCTCTGAGGCTGCAGTCCTCACCACACCTGCCTGGGAGTAAGTCCCATTGACTATACTGGGACTTACTTCTGAGTAGACCTACTTTGGCTGGGGCTCTGAGGCTGCAGTCCTCACCACACGTGCCTGGGAGTAAGTCCCATTGACTATACTGGGACTTACTTCTGAGTAGACCTACTTTGGCTGGGGCTCTGAGGCTGCAGTCCTCACCACACGTGCCTGGGAGTAAGTCCCATTGACTATACTGGGACTTACTTCTGAGTAGACCTGCACAGGATGCGGCTCTCAGCCTCCCCAGCCAGCCAGCAGAGGCAGGGGGAGCGTGGTGCGGCTGCGCTCTCCCCCCCTTCGCCTCCCAGCTGGAGGCACGTGTACTCAGCAGCCTGCCTACTCAGACCCACGCCTGCTCATGCTGGATTTTTAGTTACTCTGGGTTGTATTTTTCCGATCCGCCGGTTCATTCACTTCATTCCAGTCCTTGGAGGAAGAGGGCGAGTGCGGGGCGGAGGGGACCCCCCAAAGGGCTCCTGCCTGGGAAGGGGGAGCAGAAAAGCAAGTGGCGTAGCTAGAGGGGGCAAGGCGATTAAGCAGTCTTGCAGGGAGGAGCAAAAGTGGGGACCCCGCAGAACGTAGCGCTTTCCACCCCTTGCTACATCACTGCAAGCAAAGCACCTCTTTCTCTGCCATGCGAAGCTGCAGGTGCCTGCAGAGAGAGGCTGCCTGGTGGCGTAGCTGGGGGGAGCCCCTCTTGGAGGGAGGCGTTCAAGGGATCCCTGCCTGAGCCCTGCAGGTGGCTCAGAAGGAGAAGAGCCCCTTACGCGCCCCCCTCTAGCTACCCCACCCTCTCCATAGATTTCTGTTCTCCTTCTTCAAGGACCCTCTTCCTTCTCTGAAACGGGTGGTGATGATCCCAGCGGCGCCTTTCCCTGTCCTCCCCCTCCTCGTCTTGCAAAAAGTTGGAAGAAACTCCGTGTTTCCTCCTCGCTTTGAGTCTGCGCTGCGCTCCCCCGGAGGAGAAGATCCCACTGGTCCCGATCCGTGCCTGCTTACTTGTGAGCAAGCACCGCTGCAGCGAATGGGGTTTTATGATAGCATAGGATTACGTAGGATTAAGCCTGCATAGGATGACACCCTCTAAGTTGGGGAGCGCCCTTACTTGTGAGTTTCTCCAGACTTGCTCTCGAGTAAGTGCTCATGGAGTAGTAGTAGTAGTAGTACTAGTAATGAATGGGCTGCATGCTGGATCTGTTAGGCTTTAAGCCAGAGGTACTCAAACTTTTTAAACAGTGGGCTGGTTCACTGTTCCTCAGACACTGTCGGGGGCCGGACTGTAGTTTAATTAATTAATTTAATTAATTAGTTTAATTTAATTTCCTATCTATCCCTATTTAATTTATTTATTCCTATTTAATTTATAATTAATTAATTATTGATTGATTAATTCTCTGGAGACCAGAGAAGAAAATCAAGAACTCTCTTCCACCAAACCGGTCTGGCCGGCTGGGGAGAGGCTGCGGTTGCGCGGGGATGCTGGCCAAGGAGAGGGGCTGCTGCTGCGCTGTGGTCGGCGGTCAACGAGAGAGGCTGTACCTCCCAACCCTGCACTCCTGTATTGCCCAACAATGATCACTTGTCAAGAAATCCTCCCCACCCAAAAAGAGGGAGGGAGTTTCTTGTGGCTTTATGGCTGTTTCTTTAAATGAAATATTTAAGAAACAAGTTGAACAAATATTCAACAAATATTCCACTTTTTTGTTGAATATTGGTGTAAAACTCGGCTTCCATCTGTCTTGAAAGACTACTGTATCCTTAACTTCTTAATCTAGAAGTTAATCCAGTTAACTAATTAAGAGCTCAGAATAAACACTCTTGAGCAGAGGAAATTTTCTTTCTATTTTGTATTTTCTTTATTTTGTCTTATATTATACAGTATTGGGAGACCCAGCCTGGGAGGAAGGGGGAAAGCCTTCTGCATGCCTTGCATCCAATGCCACCCGTAGCAGAGCCCTGGGGTGAGAGGGCAACTCCTGCCACACAGCCTGCTCTTGAAATGCTCAGCCACAACAGGAGACAGGCAGACAACAGTGCGCAGCCTGTCCCACAGCCCCAGCCATGAATGCACAAGCACAGAGCACATGTAAGAGGGCAGTGGCGGAGGCTGGGCAGCCATACCTGCACCCCCAAGGAAAGGTGCCCAGGCTGGGCTGCCCCCCTCATCCTGGTCTAATGCTGAAGACTCTGCCCCACTGCTCTCCTCACACACTCTCACTCCCCTTTTCCCAATCCAGGGAGGAGCAGGGGAGGCAAACAGGTGGGCAGAAGTAGGTGCCCCCTGCCCTCTACTACCCAAACTGCCTGAGGCAACTGTTTCAGTTGCCACTTTTGATAGAAAGGAGATCTTTTACTATTTTTATTGCATTCTGCTGTAAATTTAGCATCCGTCAGTATATAGCAGTAGTATCTAAAGTGGGGGTCGGAACCTTCTCGCAACCTCGGGTCAGGGGCGTTGTGAGAGTGTGGAGTCCACCACCTTGGAATCTGGCACTGGGCTTTCCTCTGAATAAGGCCTGTATCCTAAAGTGAAATTAAGCCTCTTGCTCCAGAGCAGTTAAGATGGCTTTCCATAAGATAACATTAGAGTGTGACGTAACTGTGTGGACCCATAACTGCTATGGATTTTGCCCTAAGTCTCATTTGAACACAATGGGACTTACTTCTGAGTAGACATGGAGGAGGGCTGGCGTCACAGTAATATTACGTTTGACAGAGAGTCTTAAGGGCAAAATCCAGAGTAACTACGGGAGTCCTTGCTCCGGTGTAAGAACAATTTGCTCTGGATTGCAATATGAATTTCCCCATAGGTTTTCACGAGGTGGTGTAGTAACTACAGGTGCATGTAAAGTCTCTGACATGCTCCCATAGTTAGTCTGGATTTGGGGGAAAGACTGACTTTGAAGTTTCCCGGCTGAAATGCCACGACCCCAACATCACAATTTCATTATTCTTGTGTCATATTTTTCCTTCTGGCCTTAAATGTGACTGAAGCAGAAATGATGTTATTTATTTGCTTCGATCCCATTTCTAACAGCGATACTTGCAAGAGCGGCGGAAGAATCATTCTAGGACAAAAAAGATATGGCAAAAAAGATCTTTGACATGGAGGATGGAAAGGAACCAATGAATCCTCCTCCTGAGGAGAGGGTAAGAGTCCTTACTGGGCAGTTGGAGACAGAAGATCCTCAAGGTGAGAACCTCTTGAGAAGCTAGAACGATGATATTGGCAGGAGGGCATGTCTCCATGTCCCCTTTTTCCAGAATATATCCTGGATTTTAACCTCGTGTCCTGGAAGAAATTTTCATTGTCCTGTTTTTACTCCTGAGTAGGCAGCATTTGTCCTTCTTGCAATTCATAAATTATATGTAACAAATGATATTTAACTGTTTATAATTTAATAAAAATATTATACTTTCATATTATATTTTATATAACATATAAAATAATTTCAAAAAAGCAATATAGAGTTTAAATTTTTAAAAAGTATTTGGCATCCATAATCTTTCAAAACTGATTTCGTGCTCGAAGCTGCATACGAAGCACAAAGGCCTGGGTAGATTGATATGGAGGATAGGCTGTTACCCAAACAGCAAATCCTCCCTCTCCACGCCACTGAAATAGGGACCTGGGTCTCAAACCCTGGCCTTCTGGTTAACAGACACAGCGTCTTAGCCACTTGCACCACCCACAGCCCACAGAGTTCAAATTAACGATATAAAATATATGTGTTTTTAGCTTTTATACTGTCATAGTCTACATTTGGGAGGGAACATTGTCCTTTATTATTTTTGGTTATGATACATTCTCACTGTGCTCCTCCCAATGCCTGAGATGATGCCCTTCTCTAATGGCACAGCAGTCTCTGCTTCCCTTGCTCCTGCGTGCATGGAGGGGGGAGAGTGGTGGGCTGCAGTATTAGTCACTCTAGTCACCCTCTCCCCTCCTGTGCACTTCCTCCCAGATTCCTCTTCTTTCCAGATGTGGGGAACTGAAGGAGCACAGGCAGCTGCTTCCTGGCATTGCACAACCTGAAGCAACAGTTTTAGCTGGCCTCACGGACGGGCCTGCTCCATGAACATGAGGACAGGAAGTCTCCTCCTCAGCCTTCCCAGGAGGCTGTTATGGACCTGGCCCCTACGCTACGGGGAGGGGGACCTGGTCCCTGTGCCACCCAGGTTATGGACCTGGACCGGAGGTGGGCCCGGTCTAGCCCAAGATCCAGTTTTCTGGAAGTGGAAAGGGCCAGGCTGAGGTCGGGGGGCGGGGATGGGGAGTGTCAGGGGAGCGGCGGGGCGAGGGGCAGGCCAAGGTTGGTGCCTGCGCGGTGCCTGCGCTGTGCCTGCCCTGAAGGGGGCCGGCCTGCTTCAGAGCAGGCACTGCGCAAGCATCAACATTGGCACCTACGCAGTGCCAGTCCCAAGATCCGGTTCTCCGGAAGTGGGAAGGGCCAGGGGGCGGGGCCAGGGTCAAGGGGAGGGGTTTCCAATTCAAAAATTAAAAAAAATTAAAAAAAATTAAAAAATTACTTACTTCAGAGTAGACCTGCATAGCATGGGGCTCTGAGGCTGCAGTCCTCTCCACACTTTCCTGGGAGTAAGTCCCATTGACTATACTGGAACCAGTGATAGGCCCAGTCTCCCTGAAGATCCGGTTCGCCGGAAGTTCGGGGGCTGGGCTGAGTTCAGGGGGTGGGATCGGGGTCAGGGGGCGGGGCGGGGGCCGGCCCTAACCAGGCTGCACTGCGCATGTGCCAGACTTGGCGCATGCGCACTGAGTCTCCTGAAGCGTCCTCAGCGCCAGGACGCTTAGTGCGCCTGCATCCGGCTGGACGCAGGCGCACTGAGCGTCCTGGAGCTCGTCGCTTGGGAGCGTTCTTGGGGCTCGGCCCCAAGAGACTCAGTGCGCCTGCATCCAGCTGGATGCAGGCGCACTGAGCGTCCTGGAGCTTGGTGCCAAGACACTTAGTGCGCCTGCGTCTAGCTGGACTCACACGCACTGAGCGTCCTGGGGCTTGGCGCTAGGACGCTTAGTGCGCCTGCGTCCAGCTGGACGCACGCGCATTGAGCATCCTGGCACCTAGCCTCAGGACACTTAGTGCGCCTGCGTCCAGCTGGACACACGCGCACCAAGCACCCTGGGGTTCGGAGCTAGGACGCTTAGTGCGCCTGCGTCCAGCTAGATGCACGCACACTGAGCCTCCTGGGGCCCGGCCCCAAGAGACTCAGTGCGCATGCATCCAGCTGGACGCAGGCGCACTGAGCATCCTAGAGCTCGATGCCAAGACGCTTAGTGCGCCTGCGTCTAGCTGGACGCACGCGCACTAAGCGCCCTGGGGCTCGGCGCTAGGATGCTTAGTGCGCCTGCGTCCAGCTGGATGCACGTGCACTGAGCCTCCTGGGGCTTGGCCCCAAGAGACTCAGTGTGCATGCATCCAGCTGGACGCAGGCGCACTGAGCGTCCTGGAGCTCGGTGCCAAGACGCTTAGTGCGCCTGCATCTAGCTGGACGCACACGCACTAAGCATCCTGGGGCTCGGCGCTAGGACGCTTAGTGCGCCTGCGTCCAGCTGGATGCACGCGCACTGAGCCTCCTGGGGCTTGGCCCCAAGAGACTCAGTGCGCATGCATCCAGCTGGACGCAGGCGCACTAAGCTTCCTGGCGGCGAGCCCCAGGAGACCAGGCGCCAGCGGACGCTGGTGAACCGGTCCCCGCGGCTCTTGCAGCCGCGGCTGTGACCGGATCGCCAACGTCAGCCCAGGGGGAAGATCCGGTTCGGGCAAATAGGCCCAAACTGGCATCTGCCCACCTGTGACTGGGACTTACTTCAGAGTAGACCTGCATAGCATGGTGCTCTGAGGCTGCAGTCCTCTCCACACTTTCCTGGGAGTAAGTCCCATTGACTATACTGGGACTTCAGAGTAGATCTGCATAGCATGGCACTCTGAGGCTGCAGTCCTCTCTACACTTTCCTGCCTTTGAGCCCCTCCGCCGGTGGGGAAGGCTGGAGAATGTGCAGAGGAGCCGCGCTGGGGCCTTTGAGCCCCCTCCCGCCAGCGAGGAAGGCTGGAGAAGGCAGCCACAAGCGCTGCGAACCGGTCCCCGCGGTTCACAGCACCCGCCGCCACACCGGCTCGCCAGCGGCAGCCAATTAAGAAGATCCGGTTTGGGCTAGTAGGCCCGAACCGGCATCTGCCCACCACTGACCTGGCCCCTATACCATGGGGAGGGGGACCTGGCCCTTATCCAACCCAGGTTATAGATCTAGCCTCTGTGCCGCAGCCCTCTTTACTTACCTGGAAGTAAGCCACATTGGTCATCATGGGACTTACTTCTGAGTAAGCAGGCTGTGGATTGGGCTCTGAGGTTGCAGCCCTCTGTACTTACCTGGAAGTAAGCACCATTGGTCATCATGGCACTTACTTCTGAGTAAGCAGGCTGTGGATTGGGCTCTGGGGCTACAGCCCTCTGTACTTACCTGGGAGTAAGCCCAATTGGCTATCATGGGACTTCTGAGTAGGCAAGCAGTTGAGTGGCTCTGGGGTGGTCTCAGGAGAGGCGCGCCAGCCTCAATCCCCTAGTGGCTGGTGGGGCTAAGGGGAATGCACCCGCAAGTTTAAAATTTAAAGGGCCAGCGCTGAAGCTGCCCAAATTCCGGAGCCCGGAGAGGCTCTCACCTCTCCCGGAGCGAGGGGGATTTTGGAGGAGACCACCAGAAAATAGAGGAGGTCTGGCAAGCCTGGGACCTGGCCCCTATGCCACCCAGGTTATAGACCTAGCCCCTATGCCACGGGGAGGGGGACCTGGCCCCTATGCCACCCAGGTTATAGACCTAGCCCCTATGCCATGGGGAGGGGAACCTGGCCCCTATGCTACCCAGGTTATGTACCTGGCCCCTATTTCACGGGGAGGGGGACCTTGCCCCTATATCACCCAGGTTATGGACTTGGCCCCTATGCCACAGGGAGGGGGACCTGGCCCCATATGCCACAGAGAAGGGGAACCTGGCCCCTTATGCCACCCAGGTTATGAACCAGGCCCCTATGCCACGGGGAGGAGGAACTGGGCCCTATGCCACCCAGGTTATGGACCTGGCTCCTATGCCACGAGGAGGGGGCCTGGCCCCTCTGCCACCCAGATCTGCAATATGCTATCACACCCCCTCCCCGAGGGACACTTAGACACACAGAACCTCGTGTCATAAAAGCTTTCTCTGGCAATCTTGAACAGGACACCTGGTTTTCTGATAAAAACCAAAAGTACTCTCTAAGGAGGCTCCTGAGGCTGGAGGAGGATTGAGCTGCTGTTTGGAGCGCCATCTGGGGCGTCACTGTGGAATGGGCAGGCAGAGCCAGCACAGGGATGGGCATCATTGTGAAATGGGTAGGCAGAGACAGTCACCTGGGGTTTCTGCCTCCCCTGCCCCAAGCCTTCTCTGTCAGGAGAAGGACGGGGTCTGTGTTGTAACCCGGCAGCTCTGCTCTTGCTGTTCCTTTTCTTCCAGCCTCCTGGAGGTGAGAGTGTGGGAAGCAAGGGCTGAAGTGTGGGACTGTCCCTTTTGGTGCTGCAGAAGCACAAGATGACTCTTCTGGACTCTTTCAATTGTCCGCCAAAATAAGCATAGGATTAAAAACACCACAATATTGTGATGGGTTTGTGTATCTCTTTTAGGTGCCAAGTTTGGAGCAAAGCTCAGGAGGAATAAATATTTGCTCATCGTAGCCGTTTTGTTATGTGTCGTGGTTGCCTCGGTCATCGTCTATGCCCGGACAAGTGAGTTCTTCCTTCCTATGTTTCTGCCAACCTGCCAAGTAATGCAATTTTTATTAACTCTACTGTTTCCTTCTAGCTCCAGGCTCCTGTCCCTACAACTGGATCCAGAATGAGAAGAAATGCTATTTCTTCTCCAATACTTCAGCAAACTGGAATGACAGTCAGACCAACTGTTCCTCCTTTGGTGGCTCTCTGGTGACGATAGAGACGCAGCAAGAAATGGTGAGGGTGCTTTTGGAATGTGTGGAAGGGGTTAGATGGTGAGATGAAATTGTCGGTGGCCCTTAGTGTACTGCAAAATGCTGCCACCCCAGGCTTAAAAACATCACTTCTAGTTTGGACATAATGATGACACTCCTGGTATGTAAATCCCATAACAGGTTTTACGGACTGGAAAATATTCCAGAATTCAGAATATTTCAGGTTTAAAATTATTTATACTTTTAAAAAATCAGTAGGATGCCATGGCATTTTCAAAAAGTGGATAGACAAATCCCTGTCGGAAGGATCCTACAATAGAGAAATCAGCTTGTAAAACTGATATCAGAATTTTCTTTTAAAGGATTTTATACTGCAGTCTAAAACTCATCCTTATATCTGGATTGGCCTCTGGAGGGAGAATATAACACAGCCCTGGAAAAGACCAGACGGGTCACTTTTCAGCCATAGGTAAGGGGTAGTAATCAATTTTGCTGCGCAAACTGATTTGTGAATGTTGTTCAGGAGCAAAATATATAAGTATTCTTAAACATTTCTCCTAAATAGTTGCTTGGGGGCAGGTGGTTAGTGGGTGGTGTTCAGCTTTGTATTAATTTTTTTCTTGTCTTCTGGGTCCCAGACTGACATGCTAACCACTCTACCAGCCACTTTGGAGACCCGTAGTGCAGTGGTTCTCAATCTTCCTGACACCGTGACCCCTTTATAAGTTCCTCATGTTGTGGGGACCCCCAACCATAAAATTATTTTCGTTGCTACTTTATAACTGGAATTTTGCTAGTTATGAATCGTAATGTAAATATCCGATATGCAGGATGTATTTTCATTGTTACAAATGAAATGTGTGTTCTATGCACACATTGAACACAATGGGATTTCTTTCAGAGTAGGCATGCATGGGATTGGGCCCTGAGGCTGCAATCCTATCCACATTTACATGGGAGTAAAGGCCCCCTGACTATAATGGGATCTATTTCAGAGTAGGCATGCATAGGATTGGGCCCTGAGGCTGTCAGTCAGCCCCAGTGCTCACACAGCTACAGCCGGAGGTCTGGCAAGCCTGACCTGGCCCCCTGCACCAGGGGGTCTTTAGGCGACCCCCAGGAAAGTGCTAGGTGACCCCCAAAGGGGTCCCGACCCCCACTTTGAGAAACACTGCCGTAGAGAGAAGAATAGACATTAGCAAAAAAAATTGATGCATATCTTAACTGAGGTGTTGATTCTTTACTGGTTCTGTTTAGGTTTTCTATTCATGGTGAGGGTTATTGTGCCTACTTGAATGAAGACAAGATCCGCTCCACCTGGTGCGACAATACCGAATGCTGGATCTGCAGCAAACCTCCAGAGTGATGCTCAGAACCCTCCAAATAAGTGAGGGGTAGCAGTGCCCTGGGGGGAGGTCCCTGCTGTTTCTAGAGTTTCCTTCCTATGAGAGAGGAGGGGCTCTCTGGGACTCATGGTACTGGTTTTTCTCTTTCTTCCTTTTCTCTTTTGACTGGGGGGAGGTCCCTGTTGTTCTAGCGTTTCCTTCCTGTGAGAGAGGAAGGGCGCTCTGGGACTCATGGTGCTGGTTTTCCTTCTTTCTTTTGAGTGGGGGGAGGTCCCTGTTGTTTCTAGAGTCTATAGAGTTTCCTTCCTGTGAGAGAGGAGGGGCTCTCTGGGACTCATGGTGCTGGTTTTCCTTCTCTCTTTTGAGTGGGGGGAGGTCCCCGTTGTGTACAGAGTATCCCTCCTGTGAGAGAGGAGGGGCTCTCTGGGACTCATGGTGCTGGTTTTCCTCTTTTTTTTCCTTTCTTTTTCCTTCTCTTTTGAATGGGGGGAGGTCTCTGGTATGCCTCAATGTTTGCAGCCTTTGTTTGGAATTGGAGCAGTGCACTGGTCTTACCCTGCTGGTTGCTTGTACGGGAGGGGTGATCTGCATTGCCTCTGGTGGTGGAGCATGAGACTGAGTGTGATGTGAGGATCAATCATGCGACTGTGTAAATCATGAGAGTGAGTCCTTATCAAACCTACCTAGGAGAAGGAAAACTCCCACTAAACCTCCGCGGCCTTGTGGCTATACCCATTCATGGGAAAGGCTTCAGGAGAAAACCTCGAGGAAAAATCCGGAGCCGGAGTCCCGAAAGCAGTTCGTGACTGTGTTACAGTCATGTTCTGGTAACTCCTGCGACGCAGCTGGAACCAATCGTATTGGCTCTGCCTTTCCATTGGACTGTTTCAGTGGCGTGGAGAGGGGGGATTCTCTGCTTGGGTAACAGCCTATCCCCCATAAAAACATACCCAGGCCTTCGTGCTCTGGAGAGGTACTCCAGCCTCGCATACAGCGTGGAAACAACACGGGAAGTGGCAGTTACCGGTTATAACTGGATTGCACCCTCAGTGCAAGTTAGGACTGCGCTGTCTTCTTTATTAAAAAAAAAGGTTCACAAGATGCACCAGCAAACAGGACCTAGAAGTCTGGACTGTGAATTTATACCTGAAACCCTGTAGGCTAGACTTTAGGATGATTCACAAGTTAGAGCACAATCCTAACCATGTCTACTCAAAAGTAAGCCCCATTGTGTTCAATGGGTTTTACTCCCAGGAACGGGTCTTACTCCCAGGATAGCCCTTTCCGGGGCTTACGCTACTTTCTGAAAGGACAAGATAACTCTAAATGGTTTGGGCTTTTGCTGATGCCAAAGAGGCCACTGAGAAAAAAGGAAGCTCAGCATTAGGTTGCCTTTTGGGACCACCATTCTGTGGCCTTGGTCTCCCCAGTGGTTCTGTTGCAAGTCACTGCCAGTCAGGGTGGACAAGCCTGCACTAGGGTTACAGGCAGTGGTGGGCTCCAGCAGCTTCGCACCTACTCTATAGAACCGGAGATAGGACATCTATAGGACATAACCAGAGATGGGACATATAAAGTTTAAAAATAGCCATTTAAAAGTGGCTGCCAGATGGGCAGAGAAGCGGTTCTTAAGTTCCTTGAAGCCCATCACTGGGTACAGGCTCAGGATTTAAGAGCTTCCTATCAATGTTTTGGGTGAATCCTCACCCTTGTTCTTATGTTTGGTGCTGTTTTGATAAAACAGTTTAAAAAGTATCCTTGTTTGGTGTGTGTCCTTGTATCCAAGTATGCAGACTGTTCCGTTTGTTTTGAAGCATCCCCCACATCTTGCTGCTGCAGATTTTGTTGCTGTACCATCTAAGTCCGTGATTTTCAACCAGTGTGCCAGGGCACACTGGTGTGCCATGGATAGTCCTCTGGTGTGTCGTGGGAATATAGAGACTGACATTCATTAATAGGAACCTGGGGGATTTGAACAGTCTGGTGTGTCTTATCAATGTTAAAAATAACTGATGGTGTGCCTTGACAATTTCAGTGCCTTAAGTGTGCCGTGAGATGAACAAGGTTGAAAATCACTGATCTAAATAGTTGTGCTTCTTTGAATACCAGCTAGTTGTCTTCTGCTCCTGCCAAAGAATTTCAGTATACTTTCCAAACCATAGCGTGACCTGGCCGTGTGCCTCCCTCTAGAACGAGAATCAGAGCACTGAAAGTGCACATGAACAGTCATCCATCTGTCTCACTGTTGTTCTCCTTAACAGACTTTCTCCCCGAATCGGAGGCTGCAGTCCTTGCAGCACTTTCCTGGAGGTAAACCCCTTTGCCGTGTTTCCTCAGACTGTGAGTCTGGACCCACTTGGTAGGTCACTAGCCAATTTCAATTGCGGCTTCATTCATAGAATCATAGAATCATAGGGTTGGAAGGGACCTAGTAGGTCATCTAGTCCAACCCCCTGCCTGCAGCAGGAACTCCCCCTAGAGCATCCCCATCAGGTGCTCGTCGAGCCTCTGCTTGAAGACCCCCAGTGAGGGAGAGTCCACCACCTCCCTTGGCAATCTGTTCCA
This sequence comes from Cryptoblepharus egeriae, assembly GCA_030015325.1. Lineage (NCBI taxonomy): Eukaryota > Metazoa > Chordata > Lepidosauria > Squamata > Scincidae > Cryptoblepharus > Cryptoblepharus egeriae. Next base: position 2,335,201 of record JAREYC010000010.1, read on the forward strand.
CTGCCGAACCACCCTCACCGTCAGGAATTTTTCTGGATCTCCAATCAGAATCTCCTCTCTTGCAGTTTGTCCCGATTGCTTCTAGTTCTGCTTTCAGAAGCAGCTAAGAACAAACGAGCCCCTTCCTCCCTATGACAGCCCTTCAGGTATCTGAAGAGGGCAATCAGGTCTCCATTCAACCTCCTCCAGGCTGAACATCCCAAGTTCCCCCAACCTTTCCTGGTAGGGCTTCCCTTCCATCCCACTGATCATTCTTGTCGCTCTCCTCTGGACTTGCTCCAGCTTGGCTGCATCTTTCTTCAAGTGAGGAGCCCAGAACTGAACACAGGACTCCAGGTGAGGTCTCATCAGTGCAGAGTAAAGACGAACTATAACTTCCCGTGACTTGGAAGCTCCAGTCCTCTTAATGCAGCCTCAAATGGCATTTGCCATTTGTATGGATGCGTTAAATTTTCCTGTCACTTCTGGCTATGACATCACTTCCAGGTTAATGACATCATGTCCATATAGATAGTCATTCTAAAAAAGTATGTCTTTAAGGTATGTATTGTCTTGGGTTCAAAATGTGGCAATTTTCAAATGCCTACTGAATAAGGTTGAGATTAAAAAGTAAAAGATGGTACACGGGCTTTATTTTTTTCCCAGAGAAAGGAGGATCAAATCTTACAACCTGAATTACAATTACAAAATGATGTTGGTTAAGAAGAGAAAGCAGGTATTTCCAGTATATTCTTGGAAGCAGTGCCTGATACTGGAGGGGAAGCGGAGGATTCCAGATGGAGAGTGGTATGCCCAGTGAGCCTGATTTCAGGTGCTGTGGTGTATACAGGCAGTTGGGCCAGGCCATGGAGAGATTGCCAAGGATTTCACACAGAACAGAGTCACAGGAGAGAAAATGGTTTGCTTGAAGTTGCAGCTCAAGGAGAATTTTCAAACTTGGCCACTGTCTGGTGTCTCCAGTTAGAGCAGAATAGTTTCCATCTCACAGATCCATTTAAATTCATCGCTGCACATTTCAGAACGGATCTGGCTGCCTTGAACCACCGCACAGCTACTTCCAGCCTTGGTGAGCGATCCCACAAACCTGGGGGAAAAGAACAGAGGAAGGCGTTGGGGGAGGAAAGAGAAGCACCTACAGTCAGTCAAAGCTGTAACTGAGACATGCTTCTTTTCAGATGCTCCCCAGATGTGGAAGAGGATTAGTAAATCATCCCATTTCTACAGGGTGCTTTACAAAGACGGACATCAGAAGGAGGCAAAGGGGGTTGAGGCAGAATAAACAGTAGAAGCAAGTTGAGTTATAGCAGCCAGTGTAGGGTTGCCATAATTCTCTTTCACAAAATCGGAATAGGACACTGTCACACATGCCATTATTTGAACACAATCCCCCAAAGTCTGGACTATCCCTGTTTTGGGGACATCTAGTGATCCTAAGCCAATGGAGCCAAGGCATGCTGTCAAAGGCTTCACAAAACATAGTTTGAATGTCAAGGGTGGGCCAACTTTAGTCTTTCAGAGTCAGCTCACCTTTCCTTATATAACTAGCATAATAGTACCCCTGCAATATGCCTATTAGTTTTAAATTTACAAAGCAAGAATGTATGGATGCCAGGGTCACTTACCTGTACTCACTTACCTCTGTTTGCACACTCACCTCCACTGCCTGCCCTTTTCCTCCCCTGCCTGCACTGTTCATTGGACTGGAAATGCACATAGTGGAAGAGGAAGTGTGGAGGAGAAGAGAGTGGTCGCCAGAATATCCCTCAAATTCTCCTCCATTCCAGGGGGAGGTAAAAGAAGAGGAATAGTGGAGACGGGAACAGACCAAACTGATCACCCCTCCCATGTCTGCTCTTATGTCTTCTCCATTTGGCCTGATAAACTTGTCAGCACAGCACTTTGGCACTCCTGTGATGACGGTTCCAGGACCTCTCAACAGCTGTCATATTTGTTACATGTGAATTGATGCCATCCCATGTTAAGTTTTTTCTAACCCCACCAGTGATAGATGTTTGTGCAGAGATGGGGAAACTTGCTAAATGAAAGGGTGGATTTAACTGTGAGCCCTTCAGAAGCAGCTGAGGAATCCCTGAAAGTGAATATTAGGTGAACATAATCCCTGCAGTGAATCAGTTTATACATGCAGTGACTGATCTCTGAACACCAAACTCTGGAGAGGGGAAGGCAGTCCTGCTACTCTCTTCTGGGATAATGCCAACTTACCATCACAGCGCATGAGATTGTCAAAATTACTTTGCGTATGCAGTGGTGGGCCGAGCCTCCCCCAAAATCCGGTTTGCCGAAAGTTGGGGGGCAGAGGTGGGGTCGGGGTGGGGTCAGGGGGCAGGGTGGGGGCAGGGCTAGGGGCAGACCCCAACCCCCGGTGCATGCGCAGTGCGTCTCCTCCAGTTGGAGGAGACACAGTATGCACACACCGACCCTGAGGGTTGGTGTGTGCGCAGTGCGTCTCCTCCAGTTGGAGGAGACACAGTATGCACGCACCAACCCCAGGGGATGGTGCATGCACAATGCGTCTCCTCCAACTGGAGGAGATACAGTACGCACGCGCCAACCCCGAGGGTTGGCGCGTGCGCAGTGCGTCTCCTCCAGCTGGAAGAGAAGTACTGCGCATGCACCGAGGCCGGCGCATGTACGTTTCCTCCAGTTGGAGGAGACACACTCGTCTCAGGTGTGCGCTCTGTGCATCTTCTCCAGGAGGAGGAGACGCAGGGGGAGCGGAAAAAGATGGCGGCCGGCGCGAACCAGTCCGCCCTCTTTTTCCTTTCCCTGCCGCTGGAGATTCGCCAGCGGCAGGGAAAAGGGAAGATCCGGTTTGGGCGAGTAGGCCTGAACCGGCATCTGCCCACCCCTGTGTGTATGATATGATAAAGTGATGAACACAAGAAAAATACATACATGGCTTGATTGTACAGTGAACCATCGATCCAGGCCCACTTCTTCCTCCCGGGTGAAAGGTGAAGTCCAATCCAAAACCGATATTCTCCTTGGATGTGTTTCCTAATGAATTCCTGTGGGGGTATATGAGGAAGAAAGTAATAAGCCTTAATCCTCTCTTTGTGAGTTTTTGTTTTGGGAAAAAAATTAGTTTACAGCCTGTATTACACGTGTCTTACGCAGAGCCTTGTGATCCCCCAGCTTCACATGTTCTGGGTGCCATCCTTTCTGACCTATCTAAAAAGAGTTGAAGGGGGAAAGTACCCTGATCTAGCTGGAGCAAGATGCACACAGAAGTTGTTCGTGTCTACCAGGCTCTGAGGAGCACCTGTTTTTATGGCTGATGCCCAACCTGGCCAACCTCCAGCCCTGGAATGGACCATCTGCTGCTGTTCTGCTCAGAAGCCAGTAATAAGGGACTGTACTGGTCTGCTCTTCTTGTGGGGCTGAGGCTGAACATTTAAACCAGTCAATGGGTTTAGTTTACAGTTCTCTATACAGCATCAGAAGCCAAGACCAACTGTTTGCCATCTATCCTATCATCCTGATATACCCGCAATCCCTTTGCCGTCCTTACCATCTCTTCCACGTCCCGAATCACAAGGAAACGGCCTCCCCTCTCAGTGCAGTCAGCCTGGGAATTGTGCCACGTCTTGGTCCCTTCAGAAAACCAGTAGCACCTCTCTTTTTGTGGCACCCAGTTGGCTGGACAAAGTTTACACTCTGCCTTCTCTATAAAGAGAGAGAGAGAGAGAAATAAGTTTCCCCCTAGTTTGGATATTGAAGCCTGTTTCCTATCATTTACTACTCTGCTTATGAATAATTGTGCAACCCTAGACATGTCAACTCAGATGATAGCCCCATTGAGTTCAGTGAGATTTAGGGTGCGGTTCTAAGAAATTTAGGCCTGCCTAACTCACCTGGCCTGTCTTTCTGTGATGGTGTGGGGAGGTTGGCATATGCCTGTGCATTGGCTTAATTCTCCCAGGAGTGACACACAAGTGTCTTACTGCACTTTGGTGACACCCCCAGTTAAGCACAAAACTTATGTCGAGGCTTAGGATGGCCTGAATGGAGATGAGAATTGCAGCCTTACTCACAGGGAAGCGTTACTCAGATTACCATTAAAATCTTATGCCTTGCTTTCTTTACTGTAAAAAGCAACACAGAGCAGCTCAAAAGAATAACGTTAAGCAATAATTACAGTATTTGACAAAAACAACCAACGCTCCAGAGACTGGGGGTAAATTGAATTGGCACTGAAACAGTTAAAATAGTCACACTCACACACACACACACACACACACACACACACAAATCAGCATAACAATTAAAAACCTTTGTAGAAAACCTCTGAGAAGGGAGATAACACAATTGCATAAGAGGGGCAGACTTGATCCTATGCCAGGCAAGTCTTGCATTAAAGAAGGAGTTCATCATGCAGAAACTGAGGGCATAATCCTAACCCAATAGTACTCAAAGTGTACTCCTCCTGAAGAAACCCTCCCTGGACCCTAAAAATCTAAACAACTATCGGCCAGTCTCAAACATCCCATTTCTGGGCAAAGTGGTCGAGCAGGTGGTGGCGTCCCAGCTTCAGAGGGTCCTGGATGAAGCTAATTATCTGGACCCCTTCCAATCTGGTTTCAGGCTGGGTTTTGGGACAGAGACTGCCTTGGTCGCCTTGGTGGATGACCTACGCCGGGGAATGGACAGGGGGAGTGCGTCCCTGTTGGTCCTGCTGGACCTCTCGGCGGCCTTTGACACCATCTACCATGGTGTCCTTCTGGGTCGACTGGCCGGATTGGGGATTGGAGGCACTGTTTTGCAGTGGTTCCGCTCCTTCCTGGCTGACCGGTCCCAGAAGGTGGTGCTGGGGGATGCTTGCTCGGCACCCTGGCCTCTTGGGTGCAGGGTGCCGCAAAGTTCCATTCTATCCCCCATACTATTTAACATCTACATGAAGCCGCTGGGAGAGGTCATCCGGAGGTTTGGAGTGAGGTGTCATCAGTACGCTGATGACACCCAGCTCTGTCTCTCCTTTCCTCCTGAGTCCAAGGAGGCAGTTGAAGTCCTGAGTCGTTGTCTGGAGGCAGTGGGGGACTGGATGAGGGTGAACGAGCGGAGATTAAATCCTGATAAGACAGAGGTTCTCCTGGTCCGGAAGCCCTCGACTTGGAATATCGACTCGGAGTATTGGAATATCAGCAGGTTCGCAGCTTGGGGGTTCTCCTGGATTCGCAGCTGCTCCTGGAGTCCCAGGTGGCGGCTGTGGCCGGGGGAGCCTTTGCTCAGCTTCGGCTGATCCGCCAGCTGCAACCAGACTTGAGTCGCTCAGATCTGGCCAGGGTGACCCATGCCCTAGTGACATCGAGACTAGATTATTGCAATGCGCTCTACGTGGGGCTGCCTCTGAAGACAGTCCGGAAACTTCAACGAGTCCAGAATGCGGCGGCCCGTGTGGTTGCTGGGGCTTGTCGGTTCGACTCTGTGGGGCCACTGCTTCAGTGACTACACTGGCTGCCCATTCGTTTCCAGGCTGAATTCAAAGTGCTGGTCTTGACCTTTAAAGCCCTAAACGGCTCGGGTCCAGGGCACCTGAGGGACCACCTTCTTCTTTACAATCCGACCTGTCACCTAAGGTCATCTGAAGGGGCCCTACTGACTGCGCCGCCACTAAAAGATGTGAGAGGTGTGGCGGCCAGAGATAGGGCCTTCTCTGTGGTGGCACCCCGGCTCTGGAACTCCTCCCCTTAGAACTGAGGAGAGCTCCCTCTATACAGAACTTCAGGCAGAGCCTTAAGACCTTTTATTTTAAAAAAGCATTTTAAATGGGGCATAAGTAGGGGGGCAGTTTTATTGTTTTATCATTTTATTGTTACTGTTTTTAATTATGTTTTTAGTCTGTTTTTATTGTTTGAGCCTTTTAAATTTAATTGTATTTTAATTGTTTTTAATTATGTTTTAATTTATATTTATCATTCAGTTTTAATGGTGTTTTATCCTGTTGTTAGCCGCCTTGGGCTCCCTCTTGTAGGAGAGGAAAGGCGGGATATAAATATTTAAAATAAATAAATAAATAAAGTGGGGATCAGCCCCCTCTTGAGGATAGCAACCTTGGGTACGGGGGGTCATGTTAGGGTGGGATCCACATCTTGGAATCTGGCACTGGGCTGTCATTGGAGTAAGAGCGCAATCCAGAGTAACTACAGGGAGGCCTTGCTCTGGCATAAGAACAATTTACTCTGGATTGCAATATGAATTTCCCATACGTTTTCACTATGCTGTGCAGTAACTACAGGTGCACTTAATGTCTCTTAGGTTCTCACGTAGTTACTCTGGATTGTAGGGTAACTCTCAGTGAACACTGATGTTCAATGACTTCTAAATATCTTCTGAAGGTAAAACATCAGTGTTAAATTTATCTTTCACCACAAGGGGGCACTGCTTGCCACCTATTGAGAAAGCAAGATTTTGGAAGCACATAAGCTTGCACAAGCACTTCTGATGCCTAATGCAGCAGCTTCAGCTGACCTCATGGATGGACCAGACCTTCACGAAAAGGAATCCAGAGACGGAGAATTGGGTAGAGACGAGAGAGCAGAAGTGATTGGGTTTGCATCGGTAGGGGAGAGAGAGAGCCATCCACAATACCTGCTGGTGGTCCACACAAGCGTTTTTTCAGGTCCGTGTCTTCTCCGGAGCAGGGACTACATTGCAGGCAGCGTTCCTGGCTCCCTGATTCAACTTCAGATGTGTTTGAGGCCTCTCCAATCTCTCTCTTGGGTCTGGCACCCGGAATTACTTGACGGGGTTGTATGAGACAGAAAGAAAGAGACTCAACGTCTGTTCAGATTGTACTAGTAAAATAATGGAGGTGGGAATAATACACAGTCAGGTAGTAAGATTTTAATTAGCAGAGCATCATTCGTACAGCCTCGAGACTCTTGGCTGAAGCTCGCTAAGACCAACACTTTTTCAAACACTGTCCCTGATTTAGAGGCTGGATGGTGTAATGGTTAAAGTGCAGGTCTAGGAAGGGTCTAAGATTCCAAGTTGACCTTCCACTGCCTAAAGGCACAATCCAGAGCAACTACGGGACTTCTTACATCAATGCAGTTATGGCACCATCTATAGGATCCTATGGGAAATGCATAGAGCAATCCAGAGCAAATGCCAGTTACATTGACACAGGTCCCGTAGTTGCTCTGGATTGTAGCCTAAGACACTGCCAAATGCACAGTTCTTTGGCTAGTGATGCAGCAACCTCTGCTCTTCCCACACCCTGGATTGGAAAAAGGAGGTATGGAGAAAAGTGGTAGGATAATCTCCTCCAGGTTTCCTCTTTTGGTTCCTTTATAACACTAAGTCTCACACATCTGGGCTGGAGGAAAGGCAACTACGCAAAGTGTGCTATTTGCAACCAGCCTTTTGCCACCCTCATCTTCTGAGCATTCTGAATTCTCACATTAACAAACCACAAGCAGCCACCTTGCAAGGCCCGGGGAGAGCAATGATCAGGAGATAAGCTCTTCAACACCTTTTGCCTACTCTATAGCACTTGGCAAAATGTCCACAATTCTGCTGTTGCTTTCAGGCCACAATGTGGGGAAACAAAAGCACAGCCAATTTCGGTAAAGGCCAGACCAATACGTGAGAAGTCCCCTGTGCCTCTCCGCACCAGCCAGAGAACAGTTTTTGACAGCTGAACCAGAAGCCTCAAAAATAGTTATGTAAAACCCGAGCAGATCAATGGAACAGGAAATAAATTTTATCTATTTATCACAGGTTATAAAAGCTGCAACCTCTAATTTTTCATCAGGAATCAACTAAAAAAATCAACTTTAAATTCTAAGAATACATACCTGATTTATCTGCCTATACAGTGGTACCTTGCTTAACAGGTGCCTCGGTTAACAAGTGATCCACATAACAAGCAAAATTTTCTCTAGGATTCTGCTTCACGTAACAAATTGTGCTTCGCTTAACAAGCACACTCAATGGCAGTTGGGGCAGATGCGCTGGCCAGCAGCCCTTTTAAAAAGGGTCAGGGCTGCCTAGCGCGCCTGCCCATAGCGAAAGCAATACTTCCGCACCTTTCCTCCTGTGGCCGGGCGTCTGGTGGGCAGAGGGAGAGAAGAGCAGTGGAGAAGCGGGAAGCAGCTCAGGGCTAGCCCGAAGGGAGCAGGGGAAAGAGAGGCTCAGGATGAAGAGAAGGAGAAAGTGGGGAGACACTTGGAAAGGGTCTTAGATTGCAGCCTCCCAGAAGTAAGACCCACTGTGTTATATGGGCCTTACTCCAAGGAAAGTGTCTTTGATTGCAGCCTCCTAACCATGTCTACCCAGAAGTAAGCCCTATTGTGTTAAATGGGTCTTACTCCCAGGAAAGTGTCTTTAGGATTGCAGCCTAAGCAGACTTCATAGGATCCTGCACACTGAATGCATGTTTTGAATTCAATTCCAGTGTTTTGTCATCATTTTTACATCCAGTTAATATTTTTATATGAATATTTTTTTGGGTTGTGGAACAGAGTGACCATATGACCAGAAAAACCCAAATTTGTCTGGATTTTTAGCCTCCTGTCTGGGTGTCCTACATTTTGGCTTCATTGTCCTACATTTTGGCTTCATATTGAAACTTTGCGATAGTGCACAGTACCCCATCATGCCATATGTCGTTGGATTCATATTGAAGAGCAGAATCCAATGCAAAGATCAGTTTGGAGATATCTCCTTCCTATAAAAAGTTATGGTCAAAAAACCATAAAACCAAAACAAAAAATACACTTTTGGCATTTTTTTTAAGTGGGTAGGAACTTTGGCCCTGGGGTTCAGGAATAATCTGGTCACCTTGTTAATGTGGAACCAATCATCTGTATTTCCATTATTTCCTATGGGAAAACCTAGTTCACATAAGCCTATATTCTAAAGTGAAATTAAGCCTCTTGCTCCAGAGCAGTTAAGGTGACTTTCCATAAGATAACCCTAGAGGGTGACGTAACTGTGTGGACCCGTAACTGCTCTGGATTTTGCCCATAAAGAGTGTTTCACATAACAAGCATGCTTCGGGAACGAATTAAACTTGTTACGTGAGGCACCACTATATATATATTTTTTTAAGGTATTAATTATTTTAAATAGAATTTTCCCATTGATACAGGGAGCAATTAGAGAATAGGTGTTCCTCCTACACACTGTTAGGAATGCCTCTTCTGAGACAACACAGTTGCTGCCACAGATATTCAAGCCATCTGAAATATGAATATAGTTCTTCCGTTGTTAATTTTTCCACCTTATCAAAATTTAGACAGTAAGCTCCTTGCAAGTAGGGCTCTGTCTTTTGGGCTGTCGTTCCATAAACCAGAATGCTCCACAGTGCTGTATCCGTCAGTAATAAAATAAGCACTTACCAAAGATACCCAAGCCGATCATAGCTGCTCCCAGGAGAACACAGGTGGTCCCTAAGATCCAAAGCGAGATTTTGTACCGATGGGAACTTGTAGAGACATCTGCAAGGATGTTGTGAGCAGGTTGTGAGCACGGGACCCTCGGAATAGGTGTTCTTATTATGCTTTAAACTCATGTAAATACATTTATTATTCCATCATTTTTAATTTATCTTTTTCATAGGGTTCTCATAATTCATAATTTCATAATTCTCTTCCACAAAATCAGAGGTCTCTGAGCACAATCTTAACCATGTCTGCTCAAAAGTAAGTCCCATTGTGTCCAATGGGTCTTGCTCCCAAGAAAGTGTCTTTAGGATTGCAGCCTCTGTTAAACTTGCCAATATGTGAGCACAATCCTCCCAAAAAAGGTTTGTCCCTGTTTTTTGGGACATATGACAACCCTACATTTTGATCACACCATTTTGAATTTATGCACCAACTCCTTGTATGGAATTTGTAGTTTTCACTGGCTTTTTATAAATACAACTAGCGAAAAGTGTACCCACGTTGCGGGAGTAAAATTCCCCCATACGCCATCACACCACAGTGCAATATCCCCCTATGGTAGACAAAAACCAGCTGTCAGAATTTATTAGAATTATTATGAGAATTATTGAAATTATTGGATACCTTTGAAATCATTCTGTGGGCTGCCTATAGTAAAGGACAGGCAGCCAAGCACCTTACAGACATTCAGCAATGGCTGGGAACACACATTTGCCCCAGGCAAGGCTATCCATCAAAATTCACAGGTTCTCACAGGTTCCCAAGAGAAGGGATGATAACATCACCATGAATTGTCCCAAGTTCTCAAGCACTGTTATTGTCTACAGTAAATGGCCCACTTAAGACTCGGAAAGATATGCTTATCTCAGCAGGAACTGAAAGAAATTTCCCTTCCTTTGTCTTGCCTAAACCCTGCAGCCTGGACGGAAAGCAAAGCAATGTTAAATTGTCAGGCAAATCAGAAGAACTTATTTGAAGCCCAAAGATTATAAAATTAAAATAAAATTTTAATTCATTTCTTATGTGTGAACGGAAACCTAGACACATCAACCAATGACAGGATACACATACTTAGACTGCCATAAGAACTCTTCATTGTATTGATGTATAATGTCATGTCTTGCCACATATACGTGCTTGATAAACTACGGATGTTCCTCATTGTACTGATGTGTAGTGTCATGTCCTGCCGCATTTTTCCCATCTCAGCTCAGGAAGCCACTGAAGATAACATCTTCTTCCTCTTGTTATGAACGAAATAATCTCTTTAAGTAAGGAATGTATACGTGACAGAAATGGTATAAAAAGTCTGAATAATTTGTACCAAGTGCTCAGTCCTTTTGAAGGCAGGAAACTCTGTCCGGCTGAGCCCAGATCTCTGAATAAAGCTGATCCTTGCTTGCATCATCGTCTCCTGAGTTTTCCCTGCTGGTACCTACTTCATTCCTATTACACACCCTTGCGCAACATCGCCCATGCACAACATCCCCCATGTGCAACATCCCCCATGCACATCAAAGCCCCATGTGCAAGATCTCCCATGTGCATCAACACCCCATGCGCATCAACAACTCATGCGCATCATCTCCCCATGTGCATCAACCCCATGTGCATCAACCCCCACGCGCTTCAGTCCCCCCATGCATCAACCCCCTGTGAGCATCAACCCCCATGCGCATCAACCCCCATGTGTAACAACCCCCCCATGCGCAACAACCCCCTGTGCATCATTCCCCACACGCATCAACCCCCACGCGCATCAACCCCCACATGCATAAACCCCCAGGCGCATCATCCCCTGTGCGCATCAGCCCCCATGCGCATCATCCCCTCATACACATCATTCCCCCATGAACATCAACCCCCCATGTGCATCAACCCCCCAGGAGCATAAACCCCCCCTATGCGCATCATTTCCCCATGCGCATCATCCCCATGCGCAAAATCCCCCATGCGCAACAACCCCCATGCGCATGCACATCAGTCCCCCATGTACAATATGCCCTCATGCACATCAACATCCCATGAGCATCAACACCCAAGCACAAGTATCCCCATGCGCAACAACCCCCAGGTGCAACACCCCCCATGCGCAACATCCCCTCATGACCATCCACCCCTCAAGTGCAACCATCCTCCATGCACATCATTCTCCCATGTGCTTCAACCCCCATGCGCATCATCCCCCATGCACATCGTCCCTCCGTGAGCATCAACCCCCCCATGCGCATCTTCCCATGTGCAAGTGCAACCTCTTCCTCTGAACAAGTGCACCAGGCACTGAGCATCAAAATGGCTGGATGTTAGTCAGTCTTCCATGTTAAGTATGGGACAAAAAGAGTTTGCACCCCTTTTCAGCCCCTTAAGGGTTAAAGTTGTCAACATGGGTTCTTGGTGGGTGTTCAGGTGACAGAAGGAACTCCCAGAATTCCATGCTTCAGGCCCAGCAGTTGGGGCGGAATGTTGCTGAGTCAGCAATTCTCAATGCAAAGTATAGGGAGGAAAACGCGTTGCGCCCCTTTTCACCCCCTTCCGGTTGGAATTTCCGAAAACCAGTTCTTTGTGCACCCCTCCCTCATGGAAGGAACACCCACCCCAAATTTCACACTTCTAGGCCCACCGGTTTTGGCAGGGCGGTGATGAGTCATTCAGTCAGTCAGTCAGTGAGTCAGTGAGTCAGTCAGTCAGTGACTTTTCTCTTTTATATATATAGATGACAGCATTATGTCATTTTCATTTGGTTTTTTTGTACGGTTGGAATAGGATTTGTTTTTGGTTGTAAACCACTTTGTGAAATTTCCAAAGAAATACCGCATCATCTCAAAATAAAAGCAAAATTACAGGGATATCCACTGTAATTTTACATATGTAATTTTATATATGTGGTCATCTATAAAGCCAGAGTATGATCAGATCTTTACAAGGACCAAGGACAATAATCCAATTATGTTTGATTGAATCCAATGAAAAGGCCACAAGAAGTCTATGCTGAAGAGTTACCAAATAGTTTACAGGGCTGCACTTCCCCTATGAAGAAAGCCTACCAAGTTTGGGACTTTTTGGTCTAGAAAACTTTTTGGTCATCTTAGGGGGACGTGATTGAAACATACAAAATTATCTCTCCTCCCCCCACCCCATACAGAGTCCTTTCCAATACTGATTCAGATTTATGCTGCATTTAGGGGTAGAGAGTCTCATCTAAGGCTTGCTAGATATTCTCGGGATTTTGGGAAACTAACTTTTGGTGACACAGTCCAGTTTTTATAACAAAGTTTTTGTTGTGCGTGTTTAATTGTCGGGAGGGTTATGACTGATATAAAAAAAAAAACATTAATTTACCCAGCATGTAATTAGTCTGTAGAACTCCTTGCATGACATGCAGTGATGGCATCTCCCATCCTTTAGGAGAAGATGGGACAAATTTCTAGAGGAAAAGTCCATCTCTAGTTAGAAGCCATGAGGGGTATGTGCAACCTCCTTATTTTAAATACAGTAAATGATTTTCAAGCTTTTCCAGCTTGTGGCACACCTATTAGCCACTCAAATTATCAAGGCACACCATCAGTGTTTTGACCATTGACAAGGCACACAATGCTGCAGGAAGGGGGCTCAAATCCTTCAGTTACCATACTAACAAATGAGCAGTCCCAAAGTCCCGTGGCACATCTGCAGACCATCTATGGCACACTAATGGGCCACCACAGCACAGTGGCTGAAAATCAGTTTTAAATGTAAAGGTAAAGGTGTCCCCCACAAGAAGTACTGCTAGTCGTGACTGACTGGAGGGGGCAGTGCTCGTCCCCATTTCAAAGCCTTTAGACTAGTCAGTGTTGTTCAAAGATGCTTCTGTGGTCATGGACTGCCAAAGGCGCATGGAACATTGTTTTCCCTTCCCACCGAAGTGGTGGTACCTATTTATCTACTTGCATTTACATACTTTCAAACTGCTAAGTTGTCAGAAGCTGGGCTAAGGATGTGAGTTCACCCCATCTTGGGGTTCTCATCTTGAACCTTAGCCTGCCAATTAATAGGCAGGGTCTTAACCACTTGCACCACCACAGCCCCAAGCATTTTAAATGTAAGCTACCTCAAAATGCCAGGTGCAGGGGAAGGCACCAGGATGCAGGCTTGTTGATGGGACTGCAGTAGCTTATTGGTCAAAGGCACTGAACCTGTTGATTTGAAGATCAGCAGGTCAGCGGTTCAAGACCTGGGTGCGGCATGATGGAGGGAGCTCCCATCACAAGTCCCAGCTCCTGCCAGGCTAGCGGTTCTATAGCATGCAGATACAAGTAGATGCGAGAAAAGCAATATCCTGGTGACAGGCCCTTGCAACAGGTTTCCCCATGTTGCAACTTTCACCTAAGTGGACCCTAACGCTTGTTCTCTGGTACGTATACCTTGATCTCCGTGTTCCCGTGAATAGCACATGGATCTGTTTCTTGGCTGGATCTTTAGCGTCATGTATCCATCTTCATCCTGCATCCTGCATGAACTTGCATTCCTGGCAACGTCAGCAGGTAGAGACAGACTGGACCCCAGAGCGCTCAGGCACAGGATCATGTGCAGCTGGGGCTGCAGAGGAAATGTAACAGCATCTTTTCCGATACCTCCTGTTGTGTGAAACCACAGTCATTAAGTGACCTGTTGCAATTCAGCTATTAGGTGCAAGCGGGCAACTACATACCATCTCCTTGATTCAGCTCTGCATGGCCTTGGTAGATACAGATGGAGTGACTGCATTCACACAAATGGGCTTGTCTGGATAGATCAGAGATGTGTGTGCCCACTAGAGAGTCTGGATCAATTTCCACATGCACCCAATTTGATTTATGTATTTAATGTATTTCTACCCTGCACATTAGTGCATCATTGTTTGTAACTATTGGTTTGGAAAAAAGATGTGCACAAGACAGTTCAACTCTGGCTGAACAACTCCGTAACAAAAAATGGGGAATGCCCTTGTATTCTTCCAGCCAGAGTCAAGAACATGTTCAAGGACCTTCAGACACAGCTTTCTAAATGGGCATTTCCAGATTGTTTGGGGGCACAATCCTAAAGGTGTCTACTCAGAAGTGAGTCCCACTGTGTTCTATAGAGCTTACTCCCCGGAAAGTGTTATTAGGATTGCAGCCTTTATTAAACTGGCTTTTTTATGTTCATTTCATCTGTCATGGACTATGGGTGGTGCAAGTGGTTAAGACACTGTGCCTTTTAACCAGCAGGCCAGGGTTCGAGACCCGGGTCGGTCCCCACAAGACACGGTAAGCTCCTGTCCTTAGCCCAGCTCTGCGACGCCAGCTGGATCCAATCGTATTGGCTCTGCCTTTCCATTGGACTGATTCAGCGGCGTGGAGAGGGGGGATTTGCTGCTTGGGTAACAGCCTATCCTCCATAACAATCTAACCCAGGCTTTCGTGCTTCGCATGCAGCGTATGCAGCGCCGAGCACGATACCATAGTCTCTCAAGACTGACGGAGGCCTGCAACAGTTGTAATCCTTGCATTCTTCTCTGTTTTCATGTTGTAAGCTGTATTGAATTCCACAAAAAAGGCAAGGTGCACATCTCTCTCATATATAATAAAAAAGCAACAGGCCTTAAAAATAAATTCCTTTGTGACTTAGGATGATCTCAGTCCTGCTTTACATCAATCCCTGAAAGGCCAGACCAAATGAGATCTTCCAAGACTTAAACATTCCTAGAAACTGCTGGTGTTTGTTTTTATTTAACACAGGAAAAAAATCATCTGATCCACTCATTGTCACAACAACCCTGGGAGGTAGGTCATCATGACTTTTCCTTTCAAAGGAGGGTCTGTCACTGGCTGATGGCTCACCCAGGATAACTGATGCAGGTATATTCCAATGCCAAGATGCCAGTTGTCCATGCTGACATCCATTTGTGTGGTGCATTCATTCAAAGCATCCACAGCAAAACGTAGAGTGAAATCCAGAGTATCTACGGGAAGTCCTTGCTCCGGAGTAAGAACAATTTACTCTGGATTGCAATATGAATTTCCCATAGTTTTTCACTAGGTGGTGCAGTAACTACGGGTGCACGTAAAGTCTCTTACATGCTCCTGTAGTTACTCTGGATTTGGGGGTATGGCTGCAATCCTAAGGACACTTTCCTGGAAGTAAGACCCATTGAATACAATAAAGCTTACTTTTGAGTAGACATGGTTAGAATTGTGCTCCAGCAGTTTACACCCCCTCTAGTGGTGCCACAGCCCAGGAAACCAGTAGCCTATCTCCAACAGTATCCAACAGATCAGGGGTGTCAGACTCATTTCATACAGAAGTCCGAAGTTATCATTAATGGTGTTTCCTGAGGCCGGAGGCCAATCTTAACCATATCTACTCAGAAGTAAGTCCCATCATGGTCAATGGGGCTTACCCTTAGGAAAGTACGAAGAAGTTCTCGGGGACCACTTGAAATGTCGAGGTGGGCCAAATTTGGCCAGAGGGCCTTGTGTTTGTCACCTGTAATAATTTTCAATAATTCCAATAATTCTTGTTATGAATCATTCTTAGATGTTCTCTTATGGTTTATGATCTTTCTCACTCTTTTCTGTGTCTCTCTCTCTCTTTCTGTGTCTCTTCTTTTCCCACTTTTGCCCTTTCTCTTCCATTTGTCTCTTTTCTCTCTGGTTCTTTCTTTCTGACTGATTCCCGCAAAATTCCACATCCCTCTTTTTCAGCAACCAACATTTCTTGTCTTTATAGATGCAGGTACGGTGGCACCTTGGTTTACAAGCATCATTCATTCCAGAAGCATGCTTGTGATCCAAAACGCTTGTATGTCAAAGCAAATTTTCCCATAAGAAACAATGAAAACTCAGATAATTCATTCTACAACCCAAGAATATTTATATAAAAATTATTACAATACTGTAATACAATACAAACACTGTATTTACTCAACTCTAACACTCTTTTCAGCTGAATTTAGTCTCCAAAATCAGGATGTGCATAAGATTCGATGGTTAATTAGATCCAAGCAAATGTGGTATTTTGATTATAAGTATGGGGTGCGCATTAGATTTGATGGCGCATTAGATTCAAGTAAGTATGATATATAATACAGAATATAAAGAAGTTTCTCAGGTCTCTCAAGCTCTTTTCCTTTGCCCCCCCTACACAGGAGTGAGCCCCACTGTTTATAGTAGGGCTTATCTTAGAGCAGACATGCAAGGCTAGTTCTCTCAGGCTCTGTTCTGTTGCCCCCTTTCATAGTATTGAGCCTCATTTTCTGTTATAGGCTTACTTCAGAGTAGACATGCATAGGCTAGTCTCTCAGGAGAGGCTGAGCAGGTGCTGGCAGAGCACTGAAACTGGCCATATCCCGGTTGGGACTACTTTTTGCTTCTTTCTCAAGACATTGCTTGTATATCAAGTTAAAATCTATTAGAAATGTTTCCTTGCCTTGCAAAACACTCTCAATCCAAGGTTTTACTGTATTATATTCCATCATTGCCTGAAGACTTCCCTCTACTTCAGGGTTATCCAAACTTTTTGGCAGGAGGACCACATCTCTCTGACACTGTGACAGAGGCTGGAAAAAATAAATAACTGGTTTACATTTCAAATTTGAATAAATTTACATAACTGAATATATTAGACACACAATTTATGAATGAATGAATTCAAAACAGTTTACAAATACTTTCTAATACTGGTGTGTGTGTGTGGGGGGGGGGGGGCTTTCTCCAGTGGCTGGTATTCAAAGGTAATCTAACTTTGAACAGACTCCACCTCGCAGTCCTAATAGCAGCAGCTGATCCTCTGTCCTTAGATTTGCTTCTTTGAAGTCCACTGAGCTCTACCTGCCCACAACTCTTGCTATTAATCAGACAGCTTGAAAGCAAATAAACCACATGTTTCCACTTGATAAAATCTTCATTGTTTTGGTTTCTGGGAAGCCAGAAATAATTTATTACTTTCATCCTCCTTCTAGCCTTTTCAGCAGCAGCAACAACAATTTGCTAGAATGAGACAGCAGACAAGTCCATTTTGCATACCTACAAGCCCAGAAAACTAGGGTGCAGGGTGACCATATGCCCGGAAATTTCCTGATTTGTCCTCTCCTTTCTGGGTGTCCTCCAAAAGGGCTTCAATGTCCTCCATTTTGGCTTTTGGAACTTTGCAATGGTGTGCAGTACCCCATCATGTCTTATGCTGCTGGATTCATATTGGATGAATCCAATGCAAAATTGGAGAATCCAATGCAAAAATCGGTTTTGAAATATCTCCTTCCTATCAAGTTATGGCCAAAAACTAAAAATAAAAAGTAAGCATTGAGCTCCTTGGGAAAGTGAAAGTGCTTTACTCTTTACTCTTAATCACAGTGCTTTACTCTTTATCACAGCTTTACTCTTGAGTAGGCAAATGTGCCATTGTCTGCCGGAAAGGCCAGGTTGAGAGGAATCCAAGACCTTGTCCTCTTTTTAGGTTTGGGCATCTGCTCACCCACTGTTGCTTGGAAAAGTATGTTGATGTGTCCATTTATTTTCTGAATAATAAATGGAGACATTTATTATAATAATATATGCAGAATAATAAATGCAGGGAGAAGGAATAGGGTGGTGATGGTCTTGGTGCAAATTAAGAAAAGCTGTCATCTGCTGAGTCTGACTGCTGGTACCTTTGGTTCAGCTCTTTAAGGTTCTTTCCCAGCTCTGCCTGGAGATACTCGAGATGTTGATACTGCGATCTTCTCTGAGCAAAGCAAGGGCTCCACAAACATGTTACATCCATTCCCTTCCTTAATCACTGGACACAGGTCAACTATTTGCGCTCTCTCTCTCTCTCTCTCTCTCTCTCTCTCTCTCTCTCTCACACACACACACACACACACACACACACACACAAATACACACACAATCTTGGAGGCTTCCCTTGTACCCAAATCTTTTGGCAGGAGGGCCACAACATCTCTCCAACGCTGTGATACAGGCTGGAAAAAATAAATAATGGGTTTACGTTTCAAATTTGAATATATTTACATAATTGAATATATTGCTATATACAATTGGAAGAGGTTTCCTATCAAAATTATGGGGAATATTTTTGCCAGTTTTTTTGCCAAAGGGAATATTTTTGCCAGTGTACAAGACAGATGATCCAGTAATCTTCCTGCCTCATGCAGAGGGTTGGACTAGATGACCTACTAGATCCCTTCCAACCCTACAGTTCTATGAACAAGAGTTTGGCACTCAGAGCACTGTTACGGCAACATAACTTGTTAATCAGTAACAGATTTAGCAATGATCCACCATTCAGAGAAATATATTGATTGTCTATTTTTTGAGCTGGTGGAAATAACTTCATCAGTAGGGCTATTTTAAGCCCACTTGGGACGTGCCCTCGGAGGATTGGCAGACATAGGTCTCCTTTATCGGCAAATGAGTGGTGGTTCTGTGGCTGCTGGCAAGCATCTGTTGGCATTCCCAAGAACCTCAGAAGCCACCAATGCCAACATGGGGGATTTTTTCATAGAGAAGCACCAAATGTTGACTTTGCAAGACAGAAAGCATGCCCAGTGCTGCAATAGCAGAAAGTGGACAACAACTCCCAAACAGGCATAGGGAAATGGAAGTGTGCCATGCCACGCCATGGTGCTTCCAACATGATGCTTCCAGCCAGTAGCATCTTTGAAAGGCATTTTCTCTGTGGCCCCAAGTTTAATGATGTCACTTCTGCTTAATGATGTCATTGTTTGCTCAATGATGTCAATTCTGGCCCGCAGCAGGTAAGGTTGTGCAGTGGAGGGGAGGAAAGTGAAATGAAGAGAGGCAGAGCCTCCCCTAATTCCTTTGAAAAGGAAGGGCTCCTCAGCCCAGGCTCCTGTAGTTGGGGGGGAGTAAGGTGAGGCAGAGCCTCCCCTCAGTCCGTTGAGCTCCACAGACCAGAGACTGCAGTGGGTGGGGAGGAAGGTGAGGAAGAGCCTCCTCTCAGACCTTTGAAGAGGAAGGGCTACGCAGACCAGGAACCTGCAAGAGCGGTGGGAGAGAGGGGGAGGCAAGTGAGGCAGAGCATCCCCTCAGTTCTTTGAAAAGGAAGACCAGGTTCCTGTAGTGGGTGGGGAGATGAGGCAGAGCCTCCCTCAGTCCTTTGAAAAGGAAGAGCTCACAGACAAGGGACCTGTAGTAGGTGGGAGGCAGTTGAGCCAGAGCTTCCCCTCAGTCCTTTGAAAAGGAAGGGCTCCACAGACCAGGGTCCTGTAGTCGGTGGGGAGGCAGGTGAGGCAGAGCCTCCCCTCAGTCCGTTGAAAAGGACTAGAAGATTCAGATTTTCAGCAGTTCTAAGTTGAGAAGGGGTGAACATTGGCTGGATTCTAGTACATCACTTTCAGCCTGACAACCTGATTTGTCTGTCTTCATATTTGCCACTCAAAGGATTCAGTTACTTCACGCTGTTTCAGGTATGCATCTTGGCCCCTCAGTTGCCCATCTCACTGATAACAACAAACCTGCCAGCTTGGATGCTTCACACCTCTTCAAGTCTCAGCAGCCCTCCTATTGTTCTTTAGTCCTCCCATTGCCTGCTTCTCTTTCTCTTTCCACAGGGCTGTTAGGCCATTTGGCCTTTTCGCCCCAGGCATCAGCCAGCAATTAGATCTGGGCCTCATGAGAGTCGCAGGAGGACTGGTTCTAATCACAGGCTTGTCACCTTTCAGGTTCACCACCTTAGTGTGGCCACAGAAATATTAATACAAGAAAGATTAATCAAGGAAATATTAATAACCTAATCCTCAATTTCATCCATATCAGGGAGGCTCTGCCTCACCTGCCTCCTCAGGTCTCTGAGTCTGTGGAGCCCTTCCTTTTCAAAGGACTGAGGGGAGGCTCCGCCTCACCTGCCTCCTCAGGTCTCTGAGTCTGTGGAGCCCTTCCTTTTCAAAGGGCTGAGGGGAGGCTCCGCCACACCTGCCTCCTCAGGTCTCTGAGTCTGTGGAGCCCTTCCTTTTCAAAGGACTGAGGGGAGGCTCCACCTCACCTGCCTCCTCAGGTCTCTGAGTCTGTGGAGCCCTTCCTTTTCAAAGGACTGAGGGGAGGCTCCGCTTCACCTGCCTCCTCAGGTCTCTGAGTCTGTGGAGCCCTTCCTTTTCAAAGGAGTGAGGGGAGGCTCTGCCTCACCTACCTCCTCAGGTCTCTGAGTCTGTGGAGCCCTTCCTTTTCAAAGGACTGAGGGGAGGCTCTGCCTCACCGGCTCCCCACACACTGCACATCCCTGTCAGCAGGCTAATGAATGCTAATGGGGTGAAAGTGTGTGTGTTTGTGAGCGTGTAAGTTGGGGGACATCATAGAAAGCATTGTATACACACACTGATTTATGTATGTAAATCATACATACATGTATACATGCATACATGCGTAAAGCACGTAATGTAATGCATGTAAAAAATATAATGCGAACATCATAAGTGAAACTTTCATTGTTTTAATTTTTATTTTAAAAATAGTTGTGGAAGAGGATTGTTAATCGTTTTTCCCCCTCAGACTAAGGGAAAGGATGGACTTGAGGCCTCCTGATGGCACAAACAATAGGCGGGGCCAAAGAAAGGAGGAGGCTCCATATTGGAGAAGGGCACAGCGAAGCCCCCGCCACCATCTTAGATGTGGGTAGGGGTAAGTGGAGTGGGCGTGGCCAGGCGCGATTTAGTCCTAGTCTATTTTCTCCCTTAGCCAAGAAAGGGGCGTGGCTTGAGGCGTGCGCGCGCATCCCTCCGCCCCTCCCTCGCCTCGTGGAGTGAGGCTGAGCAGGTAAAGGGGAGATAACAACGGCCAGGCTTGCGGACAGGAGCACGATTGAGAGGAGGTGAGTGAGCGGGCACGCGCGTGTGAGCGGGAGCGCGCGGGAGGGTCCAACTACCACAGAGTGGGGGGGGAGGAAGAAATGGGGGATTCCAGACAAGAGAGGAAGAGACCAGTCTGGGGGAGGGGGGAGACCTAGCTGTGCCATGCTCAAGGGAAAGGGAAGGAGAGGCTGAGACTGGCTTGGGAAATAAATCACAATCAACTCATTAGTTAATTAATTCATTAGTTAGTTAACTAATTAACTAATTAGTTAATTGATTAGTTGGTTGATTGGATAATTAATTGGTTGATTAATAATTGATTAGTTGGTTGATTGGATAATTAATTGGTTGATTGATTAATAATTGATTAGCTGGTTGATTGGATAATTAATTGGTTGATTGATTAATAATTGATTAGTTGGTTGATTGGATAATTAATTGATTGGTTAATTGATTAGTTGATTAAGTAACCAGGCAATTAATCTATCAGTTTTAATCAACCAAACCATTTAATCAATCAAATAATTAATTAGTTTAATTTAAATCCTGGTTTTTTCCTCCATTCAGTTAGCATCTACAGTGACATATTAAATACACAGAAAGGCCAGAAAAAGTCCTCTGCACATGCTCAGAAGCTGGTCTTGCTGTTGTTTGTACCTTCCCCTCAATAAGTGTCTTGATTCCATATTGTTAGGTGTTTTGCTCTTGGTTATCTATCCCCACTCTTCATATCTATCTGAACACGTCTACTCAAAAGTAAGACCCATTGTTTTCAATGGGTTTTAATCCCAGGAAATTCTGTCTGTCTGAACACAATCCTGATCAGGTCTACTCAAAAGTAAGACCCACTGTGTTCAATGGGTTTTACTCCCAGGAAATTCTGTCTGGACACAATCCTGATCAGGTTTATTCAAAAGTAAGACCCATTGTGTTCAGTGGGGTTTACTCCCATGTAAGTAAGTAAGTCTGTCTGTCTGTCTCTGATCTATTTGATCTTCCCCTCTGGTTTTGCAACAATGTTTCCAGCGTTTGTCAAAGTCTTTCCTTTGTGTTACACAAACACTTGCTCTGCTCTCCCTGCTCAGTTAATGTATTTTAGAAGAATTTTCCCATCTTTGATCCAGGACTATTTTCCCCACCCTTTAAAGAAATGCAAGTGATCCACCAAAGTGCTTTCTGGGTCCTCCAAGCCTAGAACGCAGGTGCTGCTGCTGCAGTGTTGCCCCTCCAGGAACTATTTGCATACATTTGCTTGTCTTTATATTGTTCCATTTTATTACTCTCCTTCCCACTGAGTTCTTTCCTTTTAATAACTTCCTCCTTATGCACCCATATTTATATTTCTTATATACATCCTGACTCTGTCACTATTGCACAGACTTCGGCTGCACTCCTAAAGACACTTTCCTGGGAGTAAGCCCCACTGAACACAATGGGGCTTATTTTTGAGTAGGCATGGTTAGGATTGTGTTCTCCATTTGCAGTCCCTTCTCTCTCAAGTTTTCTTCCATTTGTCAGTAATTCTCCACCTTCATCAATATTTTCTTATTTTCAATATTTTCTCCCTTTCCTGTGCTTATTTTTTTTCCTCCAGTAATTCCTTCCTGAATACCCATTCTCTTTCCACCCCATATACTGTAATCCTATAAATACACCTTCTCCTCCCTGTCCATATTTCACACCTTATATGGGTGGGCTGGGAAAAGGAAGGCTTGGGCTGCAATCCTAACCATGTCTATTCAGAAGTGAGCCCCATTGTGCTCAATGAGTCTTACTCCCAGGAAAGTATGTTTAGGATTGCAGCCAAAGAGAATCATAATTGGGAGTTTGTATTCACTGCCGTTTTGGAGTTCATGTAAGAAATTCAGAATAGGGTGGCAACAGCTAACTTAGGGGGAATTGAAAAGGATGCCAGAGATTCAAGTTCCGGTTCCTGGTATATGTTTATTTTAATTTTGTTTTAAAACTTTCCAGCATCAGCCAAAGACTGATCAGTAACCCAGATAAGGTAGCATTTATGTCCATATCCAGTTTTGTCCCAGATCTAAATTCCCCCATTAGGAGAGCGTATGACAGATTTCCTGCATTGTGATTTTTGCAACCTTAGATTAAAAAATTAAAACTTAAATCATTAGAGTCTAAGAGCACAATCCTAACCTTAAAAGTAAGGCCCATTATGTTCAATGGATCTTACTCCCAGGAAAGTATATTTAGGAAGGAATCCTAAATCTGTCAATGGCATTAACAGATTGGAACCTCCATGTTCAGAATCAGAACACTTGGAAGGTCCTGGTGGAGGGTCTGGATGCTGGGGGTGGACAGTGGAGTGGATGGCAGTGAAGTGGCAGCCCTTTTGTATCCTATTTATGAGCTTTGCAGGATCATCTGGCTGGCTGTCAGGGGGACATTCCTTATCCTGATTATGTCTACAGTGTAGTTCTCCCTTCAGAGTGTGGACTGTGCCTGGGGAACAGTCTGTATCTAGTTCTCCCAGTGATGGGTTCATCTGCCAACTGGCCCATTACTATTGCCCTGCGTTCCAGTCTCTATGAATACAAAAGACACCCAAGATGCCCTCACCTTTCTTGGCAGCAGCACAGAGAACCGGTTTCCACAGCTCTTGCCAGCTGGACTGAGTCCTAGTCTAGAACCCTAGATAAGTTGTCTTCCTGGACAAACATAATACTGAACTCCAGCAGGGAAGTGAACCATGATTGCCAAGGGTCAGTTGGGGTAACTGGAGCAAATGTTCCTCTGCCACGCTTGTCCAGTACTGTTTTCCTGCCTGTCCTTTGAAGGAAGACAAAACTTGGCACTTGGAAGAGAGGATCTCATTGTTTTGAGATGCATATCATTATTTTGACAAGTGAGTATCGATTTGCCCTTTTTGTTCCTAATAGGATTAGAAAACATATACACAAAGTGTATATAAAACAAAGTGTATATGTATAGATTAGAAAACATATGCACAAGTGATGCTGTTGGTTTTTCATTGTTGATAACTTGTTCTAAAAGAGCTTCCAGTTTTGTGTTTGGCCATCAGAGCAGTAAGTCTTCAAGGGGGGGGGGCAAATAACACATATTAGGAGGTTATGAGTCAGGGTTGCCGTATGTTCCGAAAAATGGACAATCCTGATTTTGGGGTGACTGAGTTCTCACACTGGCAAATGGGACAGAGGGTCCTGTCCTCATTTTGTGGAAGAAAATTATCCTATTTAATATCCTATTAAAAAATCCTATTATGAGTGGATCCTTTAATGAAATACATCAGTGCAACAGAAGGTCCAGAGCAGTTGCCTGTTGTGTTTCTGTACACTTTACTACCTTGCATCTTTTTCCCGTCTCAAAGTGGAAATGCAAGCACGGCAGCTCCTTTCCATATAAACATTTGCTTCTGCACAACTGAGCTGAATCTCAAGCATTTTAATTTGGAAATAAGGGTTTTCTTTTGCTATCGGACATTTTGATTAGGATAGTGCCTGCCTTGGAAAGAGTGATCTCACTACCTTTGTGTATATAGTTTTTTTTAAAGAGCCTGCGCATGAGAGGAGGGGGAGACTTTGCCTGTCTTCATTGTTGACAAGCAGGCTGGTAAAGGCATTAAGGGGTAATCCTTCCCTGGGAAGGTTGGGACACTCTGTGCAAACAATCAGACCAGACTGCTGTTGTGCCTGCTCAGCATGGCGGCTGGGTCTCCACGGGGAGGGGGCTGACCGTTGGTGGAATGGGCAGAAGCTGATTGGCTGGAATGCCATGGCATTCCTATGATTGGCAAGTGAGGTCAGACATGCACAGGTGACAACTGGACTCCGATTGGCAGGAGGGGGGTTGTGTTGGTGCGTACTTAGCAACCAAGCGTGGCGTTGTATGTGCTGCCTGTCTATGCACCAGCCCAAGTGGAGATCCCGGGCATTGCTTCTTGCAGAAGGAGATTGGCAAAGGTGGCTGTTGGACAGGGTCCATTTTGGAGAGGGAGAGACTGGCTGCCAGCTTGGTCAAAGCTCCAGAAGGTCAACGGGCCTGGTTCTCACAGTCTGCACACCTGGGCAGCTGGGGTAAATAAAAGCTGGAGGGCATCAGGAAGCCCCTCGAGCGGGAGCGGAGGTGCAGGCTCCAGTGGACCATTGAAAAGAAGGACCAGTTCACCAGGCAAGTGTTGGTCTGAATCTCCTTTGACAGCTCTTCATCTGAGAAGTCCTCTTGTTAATGACCTCCCCAGACTCGCTTCTGCTGTAGGAAGTATCCTTGGAAAACAGCTACAGGGACATATACCCCTACCCTACCCCTGCTTTCACTTTGGGGAGCATTGGCTATGTGAGTAGATGGGGATCAGTACAGCTTGGTGGGGACAGTGATCCCCCTGCACTATTTGGGTTAAAGGTGTGTGGAAAGAGGCAGGAACGATCAGGGATGTGCTTAAATTAAATATCCAAGTATCCTTTGTTATCCTGGTCCAGAACCCCCCATTGATAAAAAATTAGTGCATAAAGAAAACTTGGCAAAAATGGTTTAAAGACCCACTTCAGGTTTTTTGCTCCCTTATTGTACCTAATTGAATAAGGTGGTGTCTCAATATATGTAAGGGTTGGATTCTGGGACTGAAAAATGGAATGATACAACAGTAAGAAAAGCAGTTTTTTAAGCTTTGATTTGCAGTGGCTGTTAGTGTTGAGTCAGATCCATTTATAACAAGGTTGGACCTGTAATTGCATAAAGGAGAAGTTCAATTTTGTGTCAAGAGAACCTTTTCCCCCACCCCATTCATTTGTGTGCCTGGATTTTCTTATTTTGTTATCATTGCTTCATCTCGGCTGTCACTTGATTTTTGCATCTTTCCTGTTAAGGGTGTACTGTAGTTCCCTTTTTTGTTTGCTGGGTGAGTGTTAACTCCATCAATTTGGTGTGTGCACATGTGCAAAGCTCTGGTCTAGGATGTGGTTTTAAATCTCAGGAGAGAGTAGATGGGTAAAAAACTCTCAAAAATAATTGAGAGCCTACCTTGCAGGAGTGTTGTTGAGGATGCACCCAGGACAGGTGGGAGAGACTAAATCCAGCCCCACTTTCTCATTGCTCCTGCTATAGAAGGTCACCAACCTTCCAGCCTTCCATCAAAGATGACTCCCCATGTGAATGCTCTTAGGTTTGCTGTAATTTATTTGCAGTGATATATTGAAGGCGTTCTGTGCAAGGGGATTTTTGCTAGCTGCCCTGAGCATACCACTAGGAAGGTAGGATTTTAAATAGCCCATAATAAAGATTTATGCTCTGAACATAACTAGAAACCAAAGAAAGAGTAACTGCTTGCAGTTGTGGGTGCCGCACCTACTCCTATTAATTTCCTCCTGCTGTCCTTCTAGGTCGCTCGCCATGGTCAACGAGGCCTGTGGTGCCAGCAATGGGATTGTCGTCGTCAGTAATGGAACAGCTGGTGCCAAGCTGGATGGTAGCAGCAGCGGCAGTGAGAGCTCCAAGGACAGTTCACGGTGCTCCACCCCCAGCGTGGACGCAGAGCGGCATGACCGCCTCGGGGAGAAGATGCGCCGGCGGCATGAGTCTGGGGACAAGTGGTTTTCCCTGGAGTTTTTCCCTCCTCGGACTGCCAATGGGGCTGTGAACCTCATCTCCAGGTAATGAGGACATTGAAGAGTGGGGGAGTGGAGAGCAGTGGACATTTAAGTGCTGTCAGTGAAGCTACTCATCTGTATCAGCCAAAGCCAGAAGTGGGTGTATGTTCATGGGAGGGCCCTGTGAGCCCGGCCATGGCTTATCTGAGCCTTCATAACCCGAAAACATTGATATCAGTCAGGCCTGATATCTTTGCCCAGCCCTGTTGATGGAATCATTGGCCTGTTTCCAGTAGCCATTTAACTGTTTCCTGGGCCATTTAACTCAGGTGTACGTACTGACTGGCAGCAGCTCTTCAGGATTTTGGACAAGGGTCTCTCCCAGCCCTACTGGGGATAATGCAGGGGTTTGAACCTGGGTTCTCAAATATTTTGGTTCCACCTCTCCAGCTGTCCAGTGCAATTGGCAAAATAATGAAAGCAAAAGTAAAATGGGCTAAAAATAAACAGTAAGGGCATGCAGGAATATCTAGTGTCTTGGGCTAAAAAATAAGAGGGCAAAAAATCCTGGAAAGCTTTGACCAGTTGGAGGAGACCATATTAGGTTTGATGGAGCGGTGGTGTGATTTGGTACAAGATAGTGTTCTGGGGAGTAGATCTGGAGAGGGGGATACTTGCAGTGCATGCTGAATTTCCTCCGTTCAATCTGTGGCAGTCCCAACCTTAAGGTCACTAGTCTGGAAAAGATGGGAGGAGTGTCTTTCTAGGAGTGGAACTTACTGGGTCTTTACTGGAACTCAACTAAGAAATCCAGATAACTACGGGGAGTCCTTGCTCTGGAGTAAGAACAAGTTACTCTGGATTGCAATATGATTTTTCCATAGGTTTTCCCTAGGTGGTGCAGTAACTATGGGTGCACGTAATGTCTCTTACGTGCTCCCGTAGTTACTCTGGATTGTGCCCTAAGTGGGCCAATGACCTTGTTGCAGAGCAGTTTCCTTGCAGAGCACTGGTAGATTAGGATTCCACCTTTTGAAAACATTTTGCAACCCTTTTGGAGTGTGCCTTATGTTTCCTGTGTACTTTCTTGATAAGTCCCTATAGCAGTTCTTGGGAGATGGTAAAGATTGGGGGTGGGAGGGAGGTTGTGTTGAAGGCCACCTGGCAAGTATTCCTGATAGAGAAGGGGTCTGAACTTGGGAAAGTCTTAATTCACAGCTCATAATACTAAGCATGTCTACTTAGAAGCAAGCCCCATTGTGTTCACTGGGGCTTACTCCCACGAAAGCAAATTATTGATTTATTTTACTGGGAGCACAATCCTAACCATGTACAGTGGTGCTTCACATAAAGAGCTTAATTCGTTCCTGAGGCATGCTCTTCAAGTGAAACACTCTTTAAGTGAAGCAGATTTTTCCATAGGAAATAATGGAAACTCAGACGACTGGTTCCACAACCCCAAAAATATTCATATAAAAATATTAACTGGATATAAAAATGATGACAAAACACTGGAATTGAATTCAAAACATGCATTCAATGTGCATGATCCTATGAATCCTAAAGGCTGCAATCCTTAAGGCTGCAATCCTAAAGACACTTTCCTGGGCGTAAGCCCCATTGAACACAATGGGGCTTATTTCTGGGTAGACATGGTTAGGAAGATGCAATCAAAGACACTTTCCTGGGATGCTTACTTGGGCTGCTGCTGGAGGTTCAAGGTAGTCAGTGGGAGCACTTGGGGACAGTTACAGGCACCTGCCTCTGGCACCCCCAGGCAAGTGCCCCCAAGTTGGGGGCAGTTAGAGGCAGCAGCACTGACCTGCAGCCGTTTTAAAGGGCCTCCACGCAGAGTGTCAGGGCTGCATAGCACACATGTCCATAGCACACTTGCTTGTTAAGTGAAGCAGAACTTGTTATATGAAGCAAGATTTCTTGGACATTTTTGCTTGTTATGTGAAACGCTTATTAAGCAAGTCGCTTGTTAAGTGAGGTACCACTGTATACTCAAAAGTTAACCCCATTGTGCTCAATGGGTCTGATTTCCAGGAAAGTGTCTTGAGGATTGCAGTCTAGGTAATCTGCTTTGTGAACTACTCTTGAAAAGCAGTATATAGTCTTATAATAATAATTGCAGTTTTAGTTGCTAAATTGCACCATAACGTAATCTCATAAAGGGGATGGTTGTAAAAAGAGAACCACACAGGGAATAAACACACAATGTTGTGCTAAAATTATAGATGAAAGCAGCAATTAAAATAGTTTGGCAACCAGAAAACCATCTACCAACTAAGCTGAGCAGAAAAATAGAGCGAAGCCAGTCAATTACTGTACCACAAACCATTAAATTAAACCAGCAGAATAAGCAACCTGAAGCTTGTTTTGGGTGATATTTGAACTGGGTCAATCAGTCCCAGATTCACAACCAATTCCAATAATAACTACTATGTGATGCTAACTAACTTGAGTTTAATTGCATCTGAATACCTTTGAGTGGGCCTTGCTATCTATCGCTCTGCAACTGCTAAGATCAGACCAGGGATTAATTTTACCCCCCTGCTCCTTCGGTCACTTGCATGTCCGCGACAGCAGAACCCTACATTCAGTTGATGCTTGCAGGTTTGACCGCATGGGGGCAGGCGGCCCGCTCTTCATCGACGTCACCTGGCACCCCGCCGGAGACCCGGGTTCCGATAAGGAGACCTCTTCCATGATGATGGCCAGCACAGCGCTCAACTACTGCGGCTTGGAGACTGTCCTGCACATGACTTGTTGCAACCAGACGAAGACGGAAATCACAGCACACCTGCAGAAGGCCAAGCGGCTGGGACTGAAGAACATCATGGCGCTGCGTGGGGGTGAGCAGCCTCCTCCTTGCCCACCAGCAGGAAACTGCCCTTTTCCAAATTCAAGATAAACTATCTAGAAACACATGTTCTGTTATTTGTCCAACAAGGTTTCTCAAAAATATAAATCAAATAATAATGGGTAGTTCCTTCTTCCTCCTCCTCCTCTGGCAGTTTGTGATCTCTATAGAGCAAGTACAAACTTTTAGATTTTCTTGCTTAAAGTTGGTCCCCAATCCAGACTAGAAATATGCATCTTGGCATGTAGGATACGGATGCTCACCTGGGGGAAGGCCCTGTCATTGTCAAGCCCAGTACTGGAAATGGTGTCACTGTAATCAGACATCCCAAATCTTCTCTGTCCCTTAATTTCATTTGTACTGCTTTCCACAAGACACCCCTTGGCAGCTGTACAGAAATGTTGGCTGCTTTCCAAACCCTTGCTTGGGTAGACTCTTTGCAGCCCAGAATGCCAGCTGCCTGTTCCTAACACTGAAGCCACAATCCCCGTCTTTGGTGATATGATCCCAGTTCCAGGAGAGAAAGGGCAGGACTTGAACCCAATAAAGCCTGTGCTACAGAGGCTCGTGTTTGCTCAAGTGACTGGATGCCACCTTTGTTTTCTTCTCTCCTCCAGACCCCATCGGTGAAGAGTGGCAGGAGGAAGTGGACGGCTTCAACTACGCAACAGACTTGGTGAAGCACATCCGCTCTGAGTTTGAGGATTACTTTGACATCTGTGTGGCAGGTGAGGGAGCCGGCCTCTGAGCATCCTGCAGGTTTACTGGAGTGGTGGTTTCTCTATGGCAGTCTCCATGTGCCCCATTACCCATTTCTGCCTGGCCCACGCATGTGCATGTTTGATCTCTGTTGTATAACTGCAGCATTGGGCAGAAATGGCTTAAGCTGGTACTGGCCTAAATGGGAAATACTCAGCATGCCACAGGTAGACAGAAACTCTTTTTAGTTTCATATCCTTTGTCTTATGGACCTATAGGTTATCCTAAAGGTCACCCAGAGGCAGAGACTTATGAAGATGACTTGAAGCACTTGAAGGAAAAAGTCTCTGCAGGAGCTGACTTTGTGATTACGCAGCTTTTCTTCCGGTCAGAAACCTTCCTCAAGTTCCTGAAGGACTGCCAGGCCATCGGCATCACCTGCCCCATTGTGCCTGGGATCTTTCCAATACAGGTGAGGATGCATGGGTGGGCTGGGGGGATTCGGAAAGGTTTGTTTTGAGCTATGTGTGCAGGCAAATGCTGCAGGAAAGCAGACCTGTGGCATGACAGGTTGCCAGCGGTGGAGATGCCATTGATGGCTGTTCCCTTATGGAGGTTAATTCTTTTTATGAAGCCGCTTCCTGTCAGGGAAGTGATTCCACATGTCAGGGAAGTGTCAGGCATGTCAGGGAAGTGATTCCACAGCCTTGGTGCCACTCCTGAAAGGGTCATACCTATCATTCCTTCCAACCATACATCGCCAGGTGGGGGAACTGCAAAGTGAATTTATAAAGCACTATCCCTTCTGGCCAATACATGGGTAGCTAATTGGTTACGATGCGGTTAGTTTTCAGATTTGATGATACACTGTACACATTCTTTGCTTTTGGCTTCTTTTAATTTTACTTACCCTTCTACCTTCCACATAGGGCTATCATTCCTTGCGCCAGCTGGTGAAGCTGTCCAAACTGGAGGTGCCGCAAGAGATCAAAGATGTGATTGAGCCCATCAAGGACAATGACGCGGCCATCCGGAACTATGGCATTGAACTGGCGGTGACCATGTGCCGAGAGCTGCTAGACAGCGGCTTGGTGCATGGCCTGCACTTCTATACCCTGAACCGGGAAGTGGCCACCATGGAAGTTCTCAGGCGCCTGGGCCTCTGGAAGGAGGACCCTAGGTGAGCGCTGGCAGGTGTCTCCATTTCCTTCCAGCTGGTTGATTTGGCTCACTACAATCATGTCCAGTTTCTGTCTTTCATTCTCTTGTATCTTTCAAACACTAGATGTTTTCTCTGAGAAATGTTAAAATAAATGTACAGGTACCCACTTTTAATTTTCTTCCCCACCAAAGGCGACCCTTGCCCTGGGCAGTCAGTGCTCATCCCAAGCGGAGGGTTGAAGATGTCCGACCCATTTTCTGGGCCTCCAGGCCAAAGAGCTACATCTATCGAACCCAGGAATGGGATGAGTTCCCTAATGGCCGCTGGTGAGTCTGTGGCAGGGTGTTTGTGGGTGGGGGGGAGTTGGGGAAGAACTTGTTAAAATATGCGTAAGTCAAGTAGGATGTCTATCAGGCTGAACAATGGAATTGATACTAGAGAGTAGTGCAGTGAAAGGGTGGTATAGAGAGATGCCATTAAGTAGAATATTGTTGAATTACAGTTTTAATTCTTAATTTTTATTTAAATTTTTTTAATTTAATTTTTATTCATTTACTAGTGAAATGTACCCACATTGTGGGAATAAAATACCCCCACATGCCATTCTCCTCCATGTGCAACATCTCCCCCATGCGCAACACCCCCCCCCCCAGTGCACCCTCCCTCACAGTGCAACGGGCACCGGTCGCCAAATTGGCTAGATATCCATTAGTCAGTCTTCAGTGTTAAGTGTAGAACAAAAATACGTTGCACCCCTTTTCAGCCCCTTATGGGTTAAATTTATCCACATTGGTTCTTGGTGGGTGTTGATGTCACAGAAGGAACACTCTCCCAAATTTCACAGCTTCTAGGTTGAGGGGTTGGGGCAGAGTGTTCATTAGTCAGGATTTCTTCAATGGAAAGTATAGGGAGGAAAACGCGTTGCGCCCCTTTCCATCCCCTTCTGGTTGGAATTTCCAAAAACTGGTTCTTAGTGAATCCCTCCATCACAGAAAGAACAAACTCCCCAAATTTCATGCTTCTAGGCCCAGCGGTTTTGGCTGGGCATTGATGAGTGAGTCAATTAGTGAGTCAGGGAGTGACTTTTCAGTTTTATATATACAGTATATAGATTTTTTAAAATGACACTCTTATCCACTAACCCAGGCAGCTTACAAACTCCATAACCCCCTCCCGTCCTAAAGCCACAAAGTCTTTGGCACAGTCTCCAACTTAACCTTATCCTTGGTTGCAGTTGGTTTGTGGAACTCCTTGCCTCATGAAGTCTGGATGGCCTTCCCTCCCTGAGCTCTAGTGCTAGTTGTTTTGTTTTTATACTGTTTGGCTCAGATCCACCTTTTTGTCAAGGCACCCCTTGACTGGTTTCAATGCTAATTTAGTCCTGTGCCATTTCCTCTTATTTGATGTTTCATGGTTTATTGTCCTTAGCCATGCGGAGAGTGCTGCTTTGGGGTGAAAGGGGGGAAGTACATCCTTCAGTAAGTCTATGGCTGCAATCCTACAGACAGTTCCTGGGTGTAATAATCATTGAAAATAATGGGGTTTCTGAATAGACATGGTTAGGATTGTGCTCTATGCTTCCTGCATCTGGACAGCAGGGTCAGCTGTTGTGCAACAAAAAAGGGTGGCACAAGAAACCTGGCTCTGATAAGATGTAGCAGACACATAAGAGCACTTCAAATGCCATCTGTAAATTCTGGGAAGTCTGACTCCTAACCTGCCCCTTCCTCTCCCCACAAACTCTCAGGGGCAACTCTTCATCTCCAGCCTTTGGAGAGCTCAAAGACTATTACCTGTTCTACTTGAAGAGCAAATCGGCCCGGGACGAGCTCCTGAGGATGTGGGGTGAGGAGCTGACCAGTGAGGAGAGCGTCTTCGAAGTGTTCCGGTGCTACATTGCTGGGGAGCCCAACAAGAACGGCCACAAGGTGAGAGCTTCTTGCCACAGAGGGGCCAGCGAGACCTCCTCCCAAGTGTTGATTTTTCGTGGAGTGGGATGGAGGTGGCTTGGGGTGGAGGTGGCTTGTGATGCATCAAGCCCTGCACTGTTGCTTGTGCCTGGGGACTGATTTCCAGGAATCGAACCTGGCACATTTGCCCGAGCTCCAGTACTGCTTTGCATCATCTCCTTCCCAAATGAGGAGTTCACCAAGGACTTCAAAATGTAATGAAGTGCCTCTGCACCCCTTCCTGCAGGTGACCTGCCTGCCTTGGAATGATGACCCTCTTGCTCCAGAGACCAACCTCATGAAAGAAGAGCTGGTCAAGGTCAACCGGAGGGGCATCCTGACCATCAACTCCCAGCCAAACATCAATGGCAAACCATCCACGGACCCTGTGGTGGGGTGGGGGCCTGATGGGGGTTACGTCTTCCAAAAGGTACCATGCCTCTTACTCTTCTCCTGTGGATTTAATTTTAATATTGCAAAAATGTCTAAGCAAACTGTCAGGCAAAGTGCCTAAAAACCTGGCAGTATTTATTTAAAAAGTTGTTTTAAAGAGAAGACACTTTAATAAGTGGATCTTCAACAAAATGCTGAATTAAAACAGCTTTCACAGGTTGAAAGTCTGTCGCTGTGGTGCATGGAATCTAAATTTAATATTTGTATGTATTAAAGCCTATACTTAAATTGTTATACTCTTGAGTGTAAGGTTGCAATCCTAACCTCTAGTTAGTCTAAGTCCTGGCACGAGTCCTGTGCTGACTTGGGGGTGTCACAAAAGTATGCAAGACACTTCTGCACCACTCCTGGGGAAGGATTAGGCCAGTGTACAAGATATGCGCTTGCCTCCCTACATCACCACAGGAATCGGAAGACCGATGAGTAGGTTAGGATTGCACCCTAACTGTGTTAATGTGTGCATGTGTATTTAAAAAAACAATTTGGTCCATTGCAGTTTTAGGGGAACACATCCAGCTTCTTCCAAGAGCTGTGGCGTCTCACTCCTTGTATGGGTCAGAGGCAGTTGGAAGAGATTCCTTGCCCAAGAAGGTGTGTGTATAGCAGGGGGTGAGCAAGAAGCCTCGTACAGCGGGGCGGGGAAGGCGCTGTGGTCTTCAGATAGCTGCTCACAGATAGCTGTGCAGAGATATGAAAAGAATTTAGCCTGCCTTTGTGGGCCTCTGATACTCAAGGAGAGCAAGGCCGTATGTTTTAAAGCATTTATGCACTTGGGGGGTGTTGCACATGGGGGGTGTTCCACAGGGGGATGATGCACGTGGAGGGTGTTGCGCATCGGGGATGGTGCGTATGGGGGGAAGATGTGCGTGGGGGCGTTGTGTATGGGGGGAAAATGTGCATGGGGCAGTGTGCATGGGGGGGATGGTCCGCATGTGGGGGCAATGCACATGGGGGATGATGTGCAGTGGGGAGATGGCGTACGGGGGTAATTTTACTCCCACAACGTGGGTACATTTTTGCTAGTGTATTATATTTCTTGGTGTTCTTTCTTTGCACAGTTCTGCTCCTGGAAAAAGACATTTCTTTTGACTCCTGTCTTCTGAATTTCTGGTTTTTAATACAGAGAGGTTTTATGCACCAGCTTTATGCACTTCTGTTCTTTTAGTGTTTGCTATCAATTTTTGTATTCTTTGTCCCTGGATTTTCATAAGATTCTTAGGCTTTTTTCTATTGAAAGCTTGCAAAGTCGGGGCATCGTGGCCACTTCTCTGGTGTATTCAAGTGAATAGGTTCTGTGCCGGTTCTAGCTGGCTGTTCTCACTTGACCATCTAGCCTGTGACATCTCCACTTCAGTGATAGGGTTTGCCTTCCCAAAATAGGGATGGGAGGCTGTATTTCAGAACATGCATGCCAGTTATGCAGCCTCCTTGCCACATTCTCCATACTAAGATTGACGATGATGATGGTTATGAAGTCAATCTGAATTTTTTCTGGATATCCAACCGGAATCTCCTTTCTTGCAGTTTGTACCCATTGGTTCTTAAAGCAGAACTAGAACCAATGGGTACAAACTGCAAGAGAGGAGATTCCGGTTGGATATCCGGAAAAAATTCCTGACAGTTCGGGCGGTTCAGCAGTGGAACAGATTGCCGAGGGAGGTGGTGGTCTCTCCCTCACTGGTGGTCTTCAAGCAGAGGCTTGACGAGCACCTGTCAAGGATGATCTAGGAGGATTTCCTGCTGCAGGCAGGAGGTTGGACTAGATGACCTACTAGGTCCCTTTCAACTCTATGACCTACTAGGTCCCTTTCAACTCTATGATTCTATGATTCTGCTTTGGGTTACTGGGTTACTTGTTTGTGCATGACAGCACAAATGGTGTTTGCTCCTCACCCCGTGTTTGCTCTAGAGATGAGCGGTCTCTTGACAGAATGCTGAAGTTCTATTGCTGGGTGCAAATTGTGAATGATCCTAAATGTGTGTGTATCATCATATAAAGGTATATCATATAGATGTCATCCTGAATATATATATATATTTGTACTTGAGCAGGGATGGCTCAAAATCTGGCTCATCTCTGTGTAACTGGCTCTGTTTGTTCTGGACTCTTCTCAGGCTTACTTGGAGTTCTTTGCCTCCAGCGAGACGGTCCTTGCCCTCCAGACTGTGCTGAAGAAGTACGGGCAGAGGGTGAATTATCATATTGTCAATGTCAAGGTACGGCTTGGGCCGGGCCCCCTTTCCCAACACCTACAGCCGGGGGAGTTCCCAGCCTGGTGGAACCTGACACTTGACCTGACCAAATCCGACCTCTATGTCGGTATTGCAAAACCAGCTCAAGAAGGTGCCAAAGTCTCCAAGGTTTGGGACTATATTTGAAACAGGTGATGGGTTCAAGAGGAGCACCTGAAAGGAGGCAGGAGGGCAGGGGGAGGAAACTGACCTTTAGTTTTCACCATGATAGCTTCTGCCTCAAAAAAAAAAAAAAAGAATTCCTGGCTGTTACCCCAGCCTTTTCCTTTCCCCTGGTGGAGCTTTGCAGAGTGTTGGGACAACTGGAGTATGGCAATGAGTCAAAGGGTTCCCCCAGTGGTGGGGTTCAGGGGGTTCTCACAGGTTGTATAGAAACCTTTGCTAATGAACGCCTGGTTCTGAGAACCAGTTACTAATGGGACATAGAACCTGTTGTTAATTTAGGTTATTAGGACATAGAACCTGTTGTTAATTTATTTGAATCCCACAACTGGGTTCCTGTCCATCCCCCGCCCCCGGGCAAGGAACCTCCTTTATTTCAGCCCAAAGGTGCACAGCCTGGCACTGGGACTCAGCCACTTGGCTCAAAGCAAAGAGGAGTGCATAGTTTGAGTATGACCCCTGCAGTGATTGCTGGATGAGAACCCAGGCGCAAGCTCTGGGCAGCCCTTGACATTTTGTGCTCACACCCTTTTCTCCATATTGACAGGGTGAAAACATCACCAATGCACCTGACATGCAGCCCAACGCGGTGACCTGGGGCATCTTTCCAGGCAGGGAGATCATTCAGCCAACTGTGGTGGATCCTGTGAGCTTCATGTACTGGAAGGTAGGAGAGCCCTTCTGTCCCTGGAGAGGCAGCCTGGGGGGGGGGGCTATCTACAAAACCCAGGATTTCTGTCTGTTTGGTGCAAACTTCTACAAGCAGGTGGACAAGCCAGGTTCCCATTCCCATCTAGTCTTTCTCAGTGTAGGAGGAAGGCCTGTGGTGATCTCCGCAGCCAATGAACCTGTTCACTCACAACCAGGTTCCAGTTGTGTGTCAGAAAATCCCCCTTCAACAACAAAGTGTTGCAGCTGGAAAACATGTTGCTTTCCTGTATTGCACCTGTTAGTTTAAACAGAGCTGTGTAGCAGCAGAGGAATTATTTTATTATTACCTGGATTTATATACCTCTTTTCAGTGAAAAGTTCACAAAGTGGTTTAAAGAAAGAATTCATGGCTCCCAAAAGGACTCAGGCTACCATCCAGAGTTAACTATGGTGCCATAATTATGGTGCCACCTATGGGACATAATTATGGTGCCACCTATGGGAAATGCATAGAGCAATCCAGAGTAAGTGCCTCTTATTTCTTCCCAGTTAACTCTGGATTGTAGGGTCATTCTAAAAAGGTGCCAAGGAACACCCTCAGACAGCTTTGGAAGGGAAGGCCAGTTTCCCCCACTAAATAAGAGTATCAACTCCCCACCCCAATCTGAAATAGCACCTGCTTTAGTCCCTGCTTTAGTGCGACCAAAAATCCACAAAATCCTTACCATGTTCTTAGTGAGCTGCAAATGTGTTTCCCTGTAAATGAAAGATGGAAGTTCCACACTTCCAGGTTTGACAGCAGTCCGTGTAGAGTACAATATGGGGAGGAACCATCTACTTCTTGCTTAGGCAGGTGTGGGAAGATCACTTCCATGTGCACTGGAGGGTGGCGGGGAGGCACCCTGAGTCCCCCCACCTTGAACCCCATTGCAATTTGCCTGATGCAACTTATCACAAGACATCTCATGGGTTGGTTCGCCATGGCAGTGTCACTTGCAACTCCTCTACATCCCTGAGAAAAACTCCTATTAATTGGCTCTGCCACTTTTTCTAACCCCTGCATCAATAACCTGGCTCTTTCCCTCCTGGGCAGGACGAGGCCTTTGCCCTGTGGATTGAGCAGTGGGCCAAGCTGTATGAGGAGGAATCACCCTCTCGCATGATCATCCAGTACATCCACGACAACTACTACCTTGTCAACCTGGTGGACAACGATTTCCCACTGGACAGTTGCCTCTGGCAGGTCTTGGAGGACACCTATGAACAGTTGAACTCTCCATTAGAGTGACGGAGATGCCCGGTTGGTCTGGCTGGAAGGAACTCTCCACTTTGGGGTGTGAGATCAGATGGCTTCTCCAAAGGGTGCCAGCAGCTGCACCCTCTCTTATTGGGTGGCGTTTACAAGAGTTGCCTGAAGACTCTCATGAAGGAATTTGACTCCCCCTCCTTTTTTCATAATAAATTCTGTTACAAGCTCTTCACATAGCAAGTGGCAGTGAGGAGCCCTGCAGGCCTGCCCTGAACCCACCGATCTGCAAGTTGCACTCTTCAAACGTTAGCGTCCCTGCTCCTTTTACTCAGCCTCTAATGTGATCTTTGGCTCTACAGCCTCCTGAGGTCAGAAGAGCTGCTGTGCCGGGTCAATCAAGTGAGCACAGCAACACCAGAGCACTTCTCTGGAGTTTGGGCAACTTATTTATTATTATTTTATTAAACGTTGAAGCACTGAGTCATCCTTCTATGTGGTTTTTTTTTCCTTTAGCAAAAATGTCAGGTATTGAAATGTTTGTCAAAATACCGTATTTACTCGAATCTAACGTGCAACTTTTTAGCCAAATTTAGGCTGCAATCATAAACATACTTTCCTGGGAGTAAGACCCATTGAACACAATGGGACTTACTTTAGAATAGACATGGTTAGGATTGTGCTCTTAAGCCTATATCCTAACGTGAAATTAAGCCCCAGCTCCGGAGCAGTTAAGATGACTTTCCATAAGATAACACTAGAGGGTGACGTAACTGCATGGACCTGTAACAGTTATGGATTTTGCCCTTAGTCTCCAAAATTGGGATACACATTAGATTCAGTGGCGCATTGGATTCAAGTAAATGCGGTAATTTGTTTATAAGTATAGATCAGTATTTAGTTTAACAGTTTACTACCATATTTACTCGAGTCTAATGCTCACCTTTTCAGCCAAATTTACTCTCCAAAATCGGGGTGTGCATTAGAATTGATGTGCATTAGATTTGAGTAAATGCAGGTAATAGCAAAGGTAGACACTATCTCCGTCTCCTGTATTCAAGCAGACCTGGCTGTCTTAAGGACTAGAAACTTGGGCTTTTCCTCTCCTCGTAACCCTTAGATGACCAACCAGATCCATTGACCTGCTTAATCTGGACCTAAGACCACGTTTTAGTTTACAGTAGAAGATCGCAGCATGTGCAGAGCCCTGCAATTATTTAAGGCTTTTGAGCAGGGCTGAAAGTGAGGCCTGACCTGCCTACAGCCTCTCCAGCCTGACCCCCTCGAATAAGCCCCCCTGATGTTCCTCTCCCCCTCCAAAGTAAAGGAGGAAGTGGCTGATGAGACCCTAATCTCACATTTTTAAGTGCAGCTGGAGGTAATGAGAAAGGAAGGACTTGGGTAAGGCATCCCTGGAGGGGAGGGGGCTCAGCTGTCCCCAGCAGGCTCCTTCATCATCAGCCTAATCAGCAAAAAGAAAGAAAGCAGGAGGTGGGGAGGAGATGGCGGTTGCCTGCTTAGCTGAGCATTTAATGGGGAGCTGATGGATGCATGCATGTGCCAAGTGCCTGTGGGGAGGGAATTTCCAGCTGCTCCAGGTGCATGCTCTGGGAAAAGGGGGGTGGCCCTGGAAGGTAAGATAAAGGCAAGCAGGGCCTGCGACACAGAGGGAGGGCATGCGCATCTGCTACAAAGGAAGTGGTTTTCCAGGCATGGATGGGCTATGCCCTTCATGCAAGAGAATGGGGAGGCTGCTGGTGCGTGAACAGCTGACCTGGTAGTTATCCATGGCCACACATCCCCATCAAGGAGCTCTGACCCACTTCCTCAACCATGAAAAATAAATCGGGCTTGAGTAGCTTCTGGGCAAGAGCTTAATCCAACAAGTCCTTTTATTTGCATCTGGCCTCCAACACATCTCAGATCCCCCCCCCCCCCAAAAAAGGTGCTGCATTGTTTTGCTGGGAAATCATGTTCACTTCCTGCTAGGAGTTGACTTGGCCTCTGTGCGCAACGTGGCCTGTCGCTGCCACCTTCCAAAGACCTATGGAAAGAATCCTTAAGTTAAGAGCAAGAAAGCGCTCCAGTCCTGCATCTCATTTCCTGCTGTTTGTCAACAGTGGGATGAGCCCCAAACACTCAAATTCCCCTGCAATGTCCATTAGGGGAAAATCTGCCTTCCGTATCCCACAAACAGGGAGAGTTCTTCCTCAGTCCCTTTCCGTGAGTTTCTGATATAGACGGAAGCATATTTTTTGTGGCACACTGATGATGCACTTAAATGGTCAAGACACACCACTGACAAGGCCCACCATGCTGCAGGAAGGTGGCTCAAAGGCCCCAACTGCCCTATTGATAAACAGTCTTCCCCAAAGCCTTATAGCACACCTGTGTACCATCCATGGCATACCAGAGACCGCTGATATAGCTCAGTCTCTATGTTATGCGCCAGTATTCCTGCCTGAA
Organism: Cryptoblepharus egeriae; assembly: GCA_030015325.1. Lineage (NCBI taxonomy): Eukaryota > Metazoa > Chordata > Lepidosauria > Squamata > Scincidae > Cryptoblepharus > Cryptoblepharus egeriae. Next base: position 2,375,882 of record JAREYC010000010.1, read on the forward strand.
TTCTCTATGCCTTGGGCAAGCCTTGCCCGCTCAGCCTCCACCTTCCCTATCTGCAAAATGGGGTGATAAAACTTGCTCATCCTACTGGGATTGACACAAAGAATGCATTTGATGTTCAGACCTGCTTTTCTTACCCTCTTCAGCAATTGTCTGCTGGCCACTTCCAGAAACCGCTCTGCCACCCACCTCTGCAGGCAGCGCCGTCTCCAGGTCTGCCAGCTCCACTGCACCAGCCTGTGCCGTGCCTGTTGGGCCAGGGGAGAAAACACAGCTAATGTGGTAGGCTCTGCACCAAAGACCAGCACAAGACGGGACAGTTTAGGTCCCGCTGAGTTGCCGTTCCCTATTGCCTCGATGGCCTACCGGGGGTATCGTACAAGATCAATTCCAGCCACGCAGGCCAGGGTGGCTCACTGGCACTCACCAACTCTTCAACCCCCAGCACCGTCCTGCAGGCGTCCTTCCAGAGAAGCCAAGCCCGCACCAGGTGGCGCATCTTCCAGGCATCCTGAAAACGCCGCACGCGGACATGGTCTCTCCATCGTCTCAGGTATTTTCTCCTGGTACAAAAAGGCGGAACAACTATTTTGTGTGAATAATGATTTTATAGTCAATTAGCAGATGATTAGTTTTCTGCAACAATTCTTGAAACTAGTATTTATTTATTATAGGAACAGGTCAAGTCCTTGCCCCGCAGTGCTTACCGTCCAAACTCAAGGGAGAATTTGAATATTTGGATAAAGGGTCAACTACTACCGCCAGAGTGCAACGTTGCGCAGAGCTTAGTTTTGCTCAACTGAGATAAGAAAGTGGGTGACGTGGCTTTGTCTATTTATTCAACGTGTGTTATTGTGTACTTTAATCAGACTTTATTTTCAAAGATAAACTCTAAAAAAAGACAGAACCCAGAGGGACAACACAGGAAAAAAATAGAGCTTGGGGAATGAAACGATTGCCAGGAAATAAAATGATTATTGTAATTAACACAGTGTTGGTTTCAGCAAACATTTTTTTGTGGGGGGGGGGGGTGGCTGAAGGATTCCCAATAGGACTTCCAGCAGAGATGGGGGCACACAGTTTACAACAGTTTCAAATCCTTACAGTGCAGAGGCGTAACGAGGATATACCGCGGAATGTGATATGCCACGGGCGACAGGACACCAGGGGGCGCCACTTACACTCCTCTGCTGGAATCATGTGCGTAGACCTCACTGGCATTATTATCTCGACCTCTGTGTGTGTGTGTGTGTGTGTGTAAATATATTGTGCAAAAGTCTAGTCCTTTGCAGCGATCTCCCCTGCTACAAGCAGGGGGTTGGACTAGATGACATCCTGGGATCCCTTCTAATTGTTTTGATAGGGGCAAAATTTCAGTCCTTGCCACAGGCGAAATTTTACCTAGGTACGCATCTATTACAGTGTTTTTCCCCGCAGCCTTGACTGACCGTGTCTTACCCCAGCCAACTTTGGTAATCAACTGCAATGTTGATCTCGGAGTTCAGGATTGGTCTGGCTGCGGATCCTGCCGCGTGCCAGTCCTCCGGAGGTTGCTGTCTGAGGGGCTCCCTGGTCCTCTTTTGGCTTCGGTAAATCATTAGCCAGACCCCAGACGAGGTGCACATCAGCCTGGAATCGAGGGCTAGGCTCTTTGCTTTGTGTCTTTGTGCTGGAAAAAGAAAATCCAGACTTGAACACAGAGCCACTGAAGGCTTTGGTTCTGCAAATGTGCCTTTCTGCTCCCCATCTCCTTTTACTGTAGCCCAGACCAGCCCAATCCTAAAAGGACAATTCTCTTGTATGCATAGATGGGCTTCCAGCTGCCCTCTACCACCCTTTCTTATTACTATTTGTAAATCCTCGCCAGGCGGGATGAAAGATTGGACAACCTTACCCACGGTCCATGATAAGCGACATATTTTTGCCAGCATCCGGACCCCAATGAGGCTGCTCTGCTGGCGGAAGCAGAGATCAAAGGCAGCTGCTCTGGTCCAATAGTTGCAGGCCTGCAAAAGAACCATAAACATACTATGATTGAGGGCCTCCCCACCATTACAAGGGTCCACAACCCTGTTACTTTCACATTACAAAAGAGACATTAAAAAAGCTGTGGGATCGAGCCGGTTTATGACATGACATTTTCCACACCATTGCGAAGTTGCATTTTGGGGGTCCGCCAGTTGGTGTCACCCCTCCGGGCATGTCACCTGGTGCAGCACCCCTGATGAAGGTTCCTTGCAGGTGGTGGGTAATTTGAAAGCCACCTCCTGGTGCTTCATGGCAAATCTCTCTCCTCACCCTTTCTACAGAGTCCATGCGCCGAGCCCGGGACTTCCAGGTTGTTTTCCTGCGGTACCACCATAGTCTCCTTTGCCGATCCCCCTTTCTCTGCTGCTGGACAACTCTCACCAACTCTTCCTTCCATTTGTCAAAGCAGGATGCAAGGAGGCGCTGCTGCCTGACGTGCTCAAACTGGACTAGAGCCACATGTTCTGCCACAGCACGGGCTGCAGCCACAGCCCAGGAGAGGAAAAACCTGGAGTGCACATCAAGAAGCAAAAAGAAGAGGGAGGCTTGGATGAAGTTCAGCTGCCAATGCAAGGGGTGCATACTTGCCTACAGCCTTGTGTGTGTGTGTGTGTGTGTGTGTGTGTCCTACAAGGATAATTTGTTTAAAGATTTATTAATTGTTTTTCCAAAGCTCAAAATCATATGCATAGTTAATACAATAAAAATCAAATAAACATTATTATACAGTGGTGCCTCACGTAACAAATTTAATTCGTTCCGGAGGCATGTTTGTTATGCGAAACGTTCTGTACGTGAAGCGGATTTTCCCATAGGAAATAATGGAAATTCAGACGATTGGTTCCGCAACCCCAAAAATATTCATATAAAAAGATTAACTGGATGTAAAAATGATGACCAAACACTGGAATTGAATTCAAAACATGCATTCAGTGTGCATGATCTTATGAAGTCTACTTAGGCTGCAATCCTAAAGACACTTTCCTGGGAGTAAGCCCCATTTAACACAATGAGGCTTACTTCTGAGTAGACATGGTTAGGAAGCTACAATCCAAGACACCTTCAAAGTGTCTGCCCACTTACTCCCTCTTTCCATCCTGAGCCCCTCTCCACCCTGCTCCCTTCTGGCTGGCCCTGAGCTGCTTCCCTCTTCTCCACTGCTCTTCTCTCCCTCTGCCCAGCGGACGGACAGCCACAGGAGGAACAGCGCGGAAGTGTTGCTTTCACTATGGGCAGGTGCGCTAGGCAGCCCTGACGCTTTTTAAAAGGGCTGCCGGCTAGCGTGTCTGCCCCAAATGCCAACGAGTTTGTTTGTTACGTGAAGCACAGTTTGTCACGTGAAGCAAAATCATTGAGAAATTTTTATTTGTTACGTGAAACATACTTTATGTGAGGCATTAAACAAACATCAGAGAAAGAAGAGCCCTCTTTTGTCTGTGCCTGTTGACTGATTTCATCCCTAAGTAGGAGGATTTAACTAGGATTTCCTGCTACAGGCCCCTTCCGACTCTAGGATTCTATGAGATCCTAATTTCATTCCCAGTTTTAGGGGAATGGCATTTATAATGCTGTCTTTTATGAAGACGGTAGTGGGAAAGCAGAAGAAACAACGTGGGAGAGGACAGAGACAGTGATTTTCAACCTTTATCATCTCAAAGCACCCCAGCAAGGCACCAGAATTGTCAAGGCACACCATCAGTTTTTGGATCATCAACAAGGCACACCGTGCTGATACGGACTCAAATCCCGCAACTGCCCTATTCCCCAAAGTCCTGTGGCACACCCGCAGACCATCCGTGGCACACCACTGTGTGCCATGGCACAGTGGCTGAAAATATATAGAGTGATGGGAAAATAATATAGAGTATTGGGATGAATGCTGCCTGCATTATTGGCCCAAGTGGAAAACATGAAGCTGCCACGCAAGTCTCCAGCTCTGCAATGTGCACTGATTGACAGCAGCTGCCCAGAATTTCTGGCTTGGGGGCGTTTCCAGAGATGGTGCCAGGCCAAGGAGCAAACCCAGGTCCTCTGACTGCAAAAACAGGCACTCTGCATAGGATGCAGGCCTGCGTCAGTCTTGAAAGACTATGGTATCGTGCTTGGAAGCTGTGGGTGGCGCAAGTGGTTACGACATTGTGCCTGTTAACCAGCAGGCCAGGGTTCGAGAGCTGGGTCGGCCCTATAAGACAGGATGAACTCCTGTCCTTAGCCCAGCTCTGCGACGCCAGCTGGATCCAATCGTATTGGCTCTGCCTTTCCATTGGACTAATTCAGTGGCTTGTAGAGGGGGATTTTCTGCTTGGGTAACAGCCTATCCTCCATAACAATCTAACCCAGGCTTTCGTGCTTCACATGCAGTGTATGCAGCAGAGTCTTTCAAGACTGACGGAGGCCTGCATAGGATGAGAGTTCTTCAGCCCGTGATTAGGGGCAATTTGGGGCAAGCCGTTCCTTTTTGTTCCTGCTGAGTCCTCACAAAAGGAGGAGATCAGTCCAGTTTCTCATTTGCATGGATTATATCCTGGCTTCACTGTAGGGGGTTTGCTCAGATGCATCACTAGACAGGATCTCCAAGGAGCTTCCCCACCAGGGCCTGAGGCTCCTCATCCTCCTCTATTGGCTTCTTCCCAGCCATGGCCCTGTTAGGCTCTAGCCCATCTTTCCTCTCTTCTTGGGCAGTGACAACACCACACTTGCCCCAGCCTGGCTTCCTGGTGAGAATGAATTGCCAACGAGAGGCGGACGACCAGCATCAAAGGAGGCTCCTGCCAATCCAGCCAGATGGGAGCACTAGACGGAGAGGGGCTCATTAGGTGAGATCCAGCTGGGCTGGGACGAGCCAATTAACCTTCCCTGGGGTGGGAGGGCGGTTAGGTTGCAGGACTAAATCGATGAAGTCAAATTAGCCAGGGCACCTGCTCACTTCTAGCAAAAGGGATCCAATCGAGCAAGGAGGTTTCTTGCCTCCTAATGTTGGCCCATCTCATTGAAACGACTATGTTTACTCAGTAGCACAGAGGCCTTCTGTGCATGCTCAGTGGCTGGGAGGCATGACATGGCATTGCCAGCAGACCTCCGTCAGTCTTGAAAGACTATGCTATCGTGCTTGGCGCTGCATACGCTACATGCAAAGCACAAAAGCCTGGGTTGGATTGTTATGGAGGATAGGCAAATCCCCAAGCAGCAAATCCCCCCTCTCCACGCTGCTGAATTAGCCCAATGGAAAGGCAGAGCCAATAGGATTGGATCCAGCTGGCGTCGCAGAGCTGGGCTAAGGACAGGAGCTCACCCTGTCTTGTGGGGCCGACCCGGGTCTCGAACCCTGGCCTGCTGGTTAACAGGCACAACGTCTTAACCGCTTGCGCCACCCACAGCCCTGTCACAAACACACATTATATGAGAAATCAAACCAGAGAAATTGATTCTTCAGACTCTTACCTGGCAAGGAGGGTTTCACTATAGTGCTGTTTAGCCTTGAGATTCTGCCGAGCCTGAGCTGACCACATTTCAAAGCATCTTGCTACGAACTGCCAATTTTGGAGCAAAAAATAAAAAATGTTAATTCAGTTACATGCTCAGTTTCCCAATATTTATACTTTCAACGTTGGTACAAACGTCGTTAGCCGGAGCTGAGACACAGTTATTCCGACACACCATTCAATGCAAGTCGAACCCGCGTATCGATCAGCGAATGGTCAACCTGTATAGATGACGCCAGGCACGGTCACTTGCATGGAAACATGAATATTTGCAGTGGGGCTACTGAATTTTGGGCACAATCCAGAGTAACTACGGGAGCGCGTAAGAGACATTATGTGCACCCGTAGTTACTGCACCACCTAGTGAAACCCTATGGGAAATTCATATTGCAATCCAGAGTAACTTGTTTTTACTCCGGAGCAAAGACTCCCTGTAGTTACTCTGGATTTCACCCTTTGTGAATTTTGGAGGTGGTTTTTAATTTTTGTATATCGTGAGCCCCTCCAAATCCAACAAGGTTTAACCCTACAATCCAGAGTAACTACGGGAGCACGTAAGAGACATTACGTGCACCCGTAGTTACTGCACCACCTAATGAAAACCTATGGGAAATTCATATTGCAATCCAGAGCAAATTGTTCTTATACCGGAGCAAGGACTCCACATAGTCACTCTGGATTGCGCCCTAAGTCAATCAAAGGCAAGTTCACAACACCATCTCTTGCTGACCTCGCTTTCCTTGCCTCTGGACAGTGTTTGCTCCCCAGTTGAGGAAACAACTATGGACTGGATCCTGTTGTCGGAGCCAAGAAACCCCAAGGATTGGAAGTCATCTGTAAGAAAATCATTCTCCCTAAAAGATAGAAAATTGATTTTTTTTAAAAAATGCTTATCTGCTTTACATCTAAATACACAAAAATAAATGATGGGCCCCTATAGGGTTCCTCTCAGGCATGGAGGAAGAAGTGGATTCCTCTCCCCCTTGACAGTCCACCCCCCTCTCTTGGGATAAAGACAAACACCTGCCCCTGCATCCTCAGCCAGCCCCCCCTGCACTGACCAAACATACAGTTGGTATTTAAGGCAACCCAGAGGCATGACTCCCTATATAAATGCCACAGGACAGACTTTCGATCCCCCATCATAGATGTGAGGTTGGCGGCTGAGAGCAGATTTGCTTATGGCGCAAGTGAGATCTGAATCTGAGATGTTCTGTTTGTTGTTTGACTAGGATCACAATCCTAACCATGTCTACTCAGAAGTAAGCCCCACTGTGTTCAATGAGTCTTACTCCCGGGAAAGTGTCTTTAGGATTGTAGACTTTATGACTCCCGATGCCAGTCCTAACACCCTAGTTATTCTGTTCCTGATGGTGGCGGCTTCAAAAACCCCACTCTGAAAATAAAACCTGAAAATCCTGAAGCCATATTCCTAAATTTAGCAGTTCACTCATGGTTTCTTAAATGGAAATCAGTAAACCTTGGCGATGCGACTCCCCCCACTTGGGTCCCCAAATCTTGCTTGTGAAACCGGATTTCGCTTACCAAGCATTGCAAGTTGTCAGAGAAGACGTGAGGATGCATAACGCTGTGGACGCAACTCCAAATTCTTCTGGGTCAGGAGAGCATCCAAGAGATGAGGAGTTGTTTTGGGGAAGGTGGCCTGAATCTTCAATGGCTGCCAATGAAGAGATGCTTGTTTGGCTACCACTCCAAGGGCTGGACTCCTATTCACAGCGATGGAAGGAGAGGATTATCAGTTCCGACTTCTAAATCTAGTTCATTTATTTTATAAGATTTATGTCCTGCCTTCACACTTCCTTTTCCCTCCCTAAGTGCATAAGAATTGCGATGACATGAATGATGACAAAGCTAAACTCAAAATCCAATGAGAAAAGCAAACAATGACAGCAAAATTGGTTGTAAGAACATAAGAAGTGCCCCCCTTGCTGGATCAGGCCACAGACCCATCTAGTCCAGCTTTCCAGATCTCACAGTGGCCCACTAGATGCTTCACGGAGCACTCAAGGCCACAAAGGACCCACATCCTGGTCCCCTCCCTTGCATCTGGTCTGTAGAGCATGAGCATTGGCATCCATCAGTCTTGAAAGACTATGGTGTGCTCGACGCTGCACGCAAAGCATTAAGGCCTGGGTTAGATTGATATGGAGTGTTACTATAGATTATAGTATAGTGTTAGTATAGTGTTATACTTTTATATAGTATATAAATGTTATACTATTATATGGTATATATATAGTAGATTATAGTATAGTGTTATAGTGTTATATAGATTCCCCCATTTCCTTCATCCCCAGGGTTTGGCAATGCAAGATGAGGGGGAAGCACATGGAGAGCACCTGGAGAGATGAGGGGAAGAGTGGAACATGGATGTTCCACTGTTTGTTGACATGGTTGATAGCCACTGATGGACTCAAAGAAATTGCGCAGAGGATCCCTTGATCAGGCTGAAAGAACCAGGGGCATCGCCAGGGTGTGTGGTCCGTACCAGGTGATGCACCCAAGGGGGGTGAAGCACACTGGGGGATCCCAAAAATGCAACTCTGTGATGGTGTGGAAACCTCATCATGTCATATACTGTTGGATTTGTATTGAAGAGCAGAATCCAATGCACAAATCTGTTTTGAAATAGCACCTTCCCATCAAATGTTATGGCCAAAAAACTATAAAACTAAAATATACATTGAACGTGCCATAATCCATTGGAAAGGGTGGCTGAGAGGAAGCCAAGATGCCCACCCTGAAGTAAGCACCCTTTAAACAGAGTTTAACTGTTGTTCACACTGCCTTACTATATGGCTCACCATGGGTTTTGGAAGTGCATTGGAATTAAGTGAACAGCATCAAGGTCATTGAAGTACCATCAATACCAGCCTGCATTTGCCAGATTGCTCCCCAAGTTGAGTTGAGACAACACCAGTGTCTTGAGACACTGGTGTTGCCATCTTCCCTGCAGGGCATGACTCCCGTGCACTAAAAGAGACATGTGCACAAGAGTCCCTCACCTTGACCAACATGCCACTGGAGGCAGGCAAGGCAGGGGCATTGCTGTGGAAGCCCGAGGACTGGGAGGCCTCCTCCAAATCCGGCGATGGAAGGAGAGGATCTTCACTGAGGTCCTCGGAGTTGCCTGCACGATTACGCAGATGGTGGGCCTTCCAGTGCCACCATCGCAGGTCATCCCTCAATCGCCGCTCCTCCAGTACGAGACGGAAAGCACTGGCAATAAGAGTTTATTAACACACTGAGAGTCTGTACTCTCTGGAAAAAATACTGAAATTTCATGCTATGAAATCCATTATCCATGAGGCATTAGTTTTCTACAGTCGGGGATTTCTGCGTAATAGGGAGCGCTCAAATTTCCAATCCCTCCTTCCAGCATTGCAAAATAGTATAGCCATGCTACAGTAAGCATGATATGTGATACAGAGCACAATCCAAAACATGTCTACTCAGAAGTAAATCCCATTGTGTTCAATGAGTCTTCCTCCCTGGAAAACGTCTTCAGGATCGCAACCGTAGTATCGCATGATATGTGATTCTCATGGAGGTGTGTTTCAGAAGAAGCTCCAGCTATACCTCTTGCTGGGCTGGATCATTTTTTACACTGCAAAGGAAAATTAAGCCTCCAAAATCAGGGTGCACATTAGATTCGATGGTGCATTAGATTCAAGTAAATATGGGTGTGGTGCGTGCATTCGATTGAGAAACATGGATGAAATCCCTGTTCATAGAAAACTAACATGTCAAGAGGGGAAAGGCTTGAACTAGGATCATGTTTTCCACACTTAAAAAGTTTTTAAAAATTTGGGCAATCATGATCCAAATTCCGTAGCAAAGTATCTGAATTTTGCACCATATAAAATTATGCTATTTTGTATAATATTTCCTGTGATATTTGCTATAGTTTAATATAGTTTAATTTGCTGTTATGTCTATAGTTTAATGCAAATATAGATATATCCTACAATCCAGAGTAACTACGGGAGCACGTAGAAGACATTACGGCGCATTATGGCGCCACCTCGTGAAAACCTATGGGAAATTCATATTGCAATCCAGAGTAAATTGTTCTTACACTGGAGGAAGGACCCCCTTTAGATACTCTGGATTGCGCCCATACTCCAGTTTTACTCATCACTGGAGGGGCAACAGTAACATGTCTACTAAACCAACCTGAAAAATTATTCTTCAGCCTTGTTTCATAAGGACTAGAAAGATGCTTTCAAAACAATATATTACTATTAATATTTTACTATTAAAAATATATATTACTAATATAAAACTAGGATTCTCGGGACGTTTTCCGTACCCACCATCATGGGTTTTTGGTTAAGAACTTACTTAGCCTGCTGATGTTCCCGCCATCGCATGGTCCAGATCTGAAATGCTGCTTGCAACCTCAACGCATGGTAGAGTCCTGCCAGAGCATCCGCTCCATTCCTTTGGGGCCACTTTGCCACATTTGTGCAGGTTTCTGTCATGGAAGCATTGGGACCTATAGCAAAGATTTCTACTTTTAAAACTAGAAAAAATTAGAAAATAATTATAAAAAATAGTAAAATTATTGATTAAAAAATAATTTAAAAAAATTAAAAAAATAGTAGAAAAAAATATTCATTCCTGTAGAAATACATTTTGGGGGGATTATTTTTGGACGGAGTGACCAGACATCACAACTTCAGAAAGAGAACATAAATATAGAGATAGTCCATATTGCATGGACTAGGGAGTCCAGCAGCAGTCCAAGTCCAAGTCCAGCAGCAGATGACCTCTTACCTACAGTGCAATCCTAAGCACGTCTACTCAGAAGTAAGCACCACTGTGTTCCACAGTACTTACTCCCAGGAAAATGGGATTGCAGACTTGCACAGTATGTGCCTCTGAATATAATGCTTTCTTAGCACTCAGACTTCACTGATTCTCACCAGACGATTTCAGGGCAAAGAGCTCCAGCAGGGACTTCTTGGCTCTCTCTCGGATCTTTGCCATCAGGGCCCATTGGCGGAGACACCACCGCATGGATCGGGCCCGCTGCTGTTCCAGGCATTGTCTGCTATGGGCCTCCCGGTCGGTAAAACTCTTCCAGGCATTGAAGCACCTGGAGAGATGAGGGGAAGAGGAAGGTCAAATTCTGAAATGGGCCTGAGAGATTTCGGGTCCTGCCACATTTCAAACATGCAACATGAAAAATCATGACTATGCACAAAATCCAGAGTAACTACAGGGAGTCCTTTCTCCAGGGTAAGAACAACTTACTCTGGATTGCAATAGGAATTTCCCATAGTTTTTCACTAGGTGGTGCTGTAACTACGGGTGCACGTAAAGTCTCTTACATATGATATCGACATATGACACGATGGGACATATGACATGATATGTACATGCAAAGTTCCAAAATGGTACACAAAATGGAGCCAAAATGGAGGATAATGAAGCCCTTTTGGAGGACATATGGACAGAAGATTGAAAAAAGAGGACAAATCCGGAAAAATCCGGTATATGGGAATCCTGGAACTCTTGCATTCAAGAAGTCCCAGCCCGTCCTATCAAATATCTCGGGAGCAGAGAAGATGGGAAATTTTTTTTGAAGTGACGCTGCTAGTGAGAGTTGATTGGGGACGGCTGCTTCCAGACAGAGCAGGCACTAGGGCCAACACGAATAAAACACCGCTCTTCCTTGCAAGGTTGTTGTGAAGAGTGCAAAGCAATACATGCAAAGGATTTGGAATACTAAAAAGTTTTTTTCCCTGCAGCAAGTCTTTGGGGCTCACCGACTGATCAATCCCTTCTGCACTTGCGTCTCCAGTGGCAAAATCTTCCTGCTTGCGCGGATACGGGAACGCCATGCCTGGAAGGCATCCCGCAGTCTCTTCCTCTCCAGGTTGGCGAGGAATTCTTGGAGGCGGGCCTTCTCTTTCTCCTGGCGCTCCTTCTGAAGGCGCCATAATCTGAAAGCTGCTGTGTTGCAGGGCACGGAACAGGGAACAAAAGAGACAGCAGAATCAGGGAAAGATTACAGGCCAATTTCTGCGAGTGCAACCCTGGGCATGTCTACTTAGGAGCAAGTCTGACTGAATTCAATGGGGTGTCCCCTTAAGCATGCATAGGACTTGCTACACATCTCATACTCATCTGGAAGAAAACCGTAACCCTGCCCAACACCTTTAATAACACCCATTTAGCATACGCACCTCCCAGCTCAAAGAAATGGGGTGGGAAGAACAGACACATCTTGTATTTACACAAATCTAACGCTCATCTTTTCCAGTTGAATTCAGCCTCCAAAATCAGGGTGTGCATTAGATTCAATGGCACATTATAGTCAAGGATTTTGAATAGAAGTATGGGGTGTGCATTAGATTCGATGGCGCATTAGAGTAAATATGAGTATTTGTCCTTTGCAATGATTTTCAGGATTTCCACTGATTATAGGTATTCAGTCTCTTGTAGTTTCTGCATGCGCCTTTAATGGGGACCAATAAAAGAACTGCTTGATCCACAGCTAGAGAACAATGCTTACCAGCCAGGCGCCTGGCATCCCGGACCGCCTGGACCTTGGCACAGAGCACAGCCATCCCCTGCGTGCGATGGAGTTGCACCCATAGGTTTCCCTCTGCCCTGAAAAAAATCCCAAATCTTCTATTTATCCTAGAAAGGCAGGATGGCAGAGTGGCTAGAGGTTCAGGACAGAGCTGCAGTGGACAGACCCAGATTAAAATTCCTCTACAGCAGGGGTCTCCAAACCCTGGCCCGGGGGGCCAGATGCAGCTGTCAGCAAGCTTCAATGTGGCCCCCAGAAAGACCCCTCTATCCAGCCCTTGGGCAAGCCTTGTAATCTACATCAATACATTCTTATATGTAAATGTATTCAAATTTGAAATGTTAATTAGTTTTCTGGCCCCCAACACAGTGTCTGAGAGCTGATGGGCAAAATCCAGAGTAACTATGGGGAGTCCTTGCTCCGGTGTAAGAACAACTTACTCTGGATTCCAATGTGAATTACCCATAGGTTTTCACTAGATGGTGCAATAACTACAGGTGCACGTAAAGTCTCTTACGTGCTCCCATAGTTACTCTGGGTTTGGGGGGATGTGGCCCTCCTGCCAAAAAGTTTGGAGACCCCTGCTCTACAGCATGGCCAGTTAGTTTGAGGATTGTTTGTTTGTTGGATTTATACCCCACCTTTCCCATGCCAAAGGAAATACCCATGACAGCTTACAAAGCTTTTGTCCCACCCCTCCTGCTGTGCTCACAACAACCCTGTGAGGTAGGTGCTGAGAGTGAGCAACTAGCCCAACGTCACCCAGGAAGGATGAATTTGAATTTGGATCTCCCAGGTCTCAGGGTGCGCATTAGATTTGATGGCAGATTGCATTCAAATACATACAATAGTTGCTGCTGTACTTACTAGAATACAATGTGCATCTTTTCCAGCCAAATTTACCCCCAAATCCAGAGTAACTACGGAGCACGTAAGAGACATTACGTGCACCCATAATTACTGCTCCTCCTAATGAAAACCTGTAGGAAATTCATATTGGAATCCAGAGTAAATTGTTCTTACACCGGAGAAAGGACTCCCTATAGTTACTCCGGATTTTGCCCTTAGTCTCCAAAATCAGGGTGCACGTGAGATTTGAGTAAATATGATGCTTCAATAGCAAGCGCCACATTTTTGCTCACCTGCTGTATTGGGCAGCTCCTTTCAGCTGCTCTGCAGATAGTTGGCACCATTCAGGGCACTTCCACACTTTTTCCTTCCCTGGGGAAGGCAGTACACCTTGGCTTTGGGTCATAGCTTCCTGCGGCACTCCTTGTTCTTTCCACCTCTCGGCTGCCATGGCTTTCCACTGAAAAAGAAGCAGAATGTGTGAACCGCAGAGGATCCTTGGCCTAACCCTGGACCAGGGTCACCTCTTCTGCCCCATCACCTCTGAGCAATGCTCACTCTGTGGAAGCTGGTGGCCAGCACCGCCATAGCGTGGTTGCGTCGGGCAATGTCCTCTTTCACATCCTTCAACTGCAGGGCCCACTTCAGGGCGCCAAGTCCTTTGCGCAGCAGCTGCCGCTCATACAGAGCCTGAGCCGCCGCCTTCTTTGAGAGGATGTGGTTGCACCAGGCCTCAAAACATTTCTGCAGGAGCGGGTCCCACTGCTGAGACCCAGACCTGGAAGGAGAACAAAAATGGCATCTTCAAAAAAAAAAATCTGAGTTCATCAGTTGTTCGGAGTTTAAACCCACTGACTTGATTTGCATATATTTGCATATAAAGAAATGCAAATGTTTAGAAAAACCAACAACACCACATTCAGCTTGATGGTTGTTCAGAAGAGGAATTCTCTGCATCGTAGACATTATTTTCAAAGACAAAGAGCAGGAGAAATAAGGGTGCAATCCTAAGAAATTTAGGCTGGACTAACTCACCTGGTCTATCTTTCCATGATGGTGTGGTATGCCTGTGCGTTGGTCTATCCAATGGGAATGGGGCAGAAGTGTCTTACTGCACTTTTGTGACACCACCAGGTCAGTACAGGACTTAGGCCGGGGCTTAGGCCAGCCTAAGTGGAGCTTAGGATTGCAGCCAAAGTATTTTTAAGCCTGACAGTGACGCATTGCACAGAATAATGGACATACACATAATGTGCTACATCCATGTGCAATTACATCTCCATGTGTGGAAGGATAACTTAGGGCACAACCTCCAACTTGCCCATCCAACTTGCTTTGAGTTTTCAAGAAATTAATTAATGAAATTAATTAACTCTTGACAAATGAATGAAATTGATCCATTTCATTATCGATCTTTATTGATCGTTATTGATCAATTTCATTAATTGATCTTGATCAATTAACGAAATTGTGAAATTAATTAATTAACTCTTGGCTTCCCAGATTAATTTTCCCAGGCTATTTCCTCCCCTGTTACCTGAACTTCTGCTCATCCATTGACTCATGGTTCCTCTCCAGCTTCTGTAAGTAAAGAGGAGACAGACAGATCCCATCAAACATCAGGGTAACCCTTCTCTTGTTTGAAATCTCTGGGGCCAGTTGAAGCCTCGGAACAGTCCATACCCCACAATTCCAAATTCCGTACCGCATGACTTGAGAAAACGCCAGACTCGGTGCCTTGAATAAGTTATACACTCCAGAAGACCGTGGCGGATTTTATATAATTCATCCTCACCAACTTATGGATGGCCACCAGATGCTGCCATAGGTGCCACCAGATGCACCAGCACCACCTATGCCATCAGCAGTCTGCGGATGTTCTCTACTTCTGGCTATTATCCTAAAGGGACTGGCTTTATAAGGAGGCAAAAATGGGGTGTAATCATCAACTGCATTTGCATTTTTGGGGGTCCCACCAATTCCAAATGGTTCACTCTGCGGTTAAATGGTTTCAAAACTAGTGCCAAAATTGTGGGCTGGAGTAATCCTTGGGCTTTTGGGAAAATCAACAGTTAAATGATCGTCCCTCTGGGTGTTGTACATGGCCACCCCCTTGCTCAGTGTTGTCTCTGGTGTGCCACACACCCTACAATCCAGAGTAACTACGGGAGCACGTAAGAGACATTAAGTATACCCGTAGTTACTGCACAACCTAGAGAAAACCTATGGGAAATTCATATTGCAATCCAGAGCAAATTGTTCTTACACTGGAGCAAGGATTCCCCGTAGTTACTCTGGATTGTGCCCACAGTGTTTCTAGGGATACTTCCAAACCATCAAGATCCAAGATCTTCAAAAGGGGACTAGATATAAGAACAGGAGGGATGGTGTCTATCAAGGTTTGCTGGCCATGATAGCCTCATCCTTCCCCATCTGAGACTGGGGGATACTGTAATTAAACTCACTTATTTTACTTATTAGGGACAACATCAGGATTAGAAAAAGCTATGCTTTAAGTATTAACAAAATCAACCCAAGTCTCATGAGCTTCCAGAACTTGGTATCAACCACTTGACTCCCATCTGTCTCTCATTCCTCTCCAAACAGTTTTCCAAACAGACCAAGCTTACCTCTGTTGGTTGATCATCTTCCACATGGTGCTGCTTTTCAGGATGGGGAAATTGGACACTCTCCTCCAGGTCTCCCCAAGAGGACTCCTCTCTTTGATCTTTCTTCTCACAGGTAGGCTGCTGAGAACCTCGGGGACTTTGATCAACTATGGCCAAACCAGCATCACCTGTCCCATCAGAGCTCCATGACTGTTCTTGGTTTCTGGCTATTATCCTAAAGGGACTGGGTTTGTAAAGAGGCAAAAATGGGGTGTAATCATCCTCTGCATATGCTATTATTGGGGTCCCACCAATCCCTACTGGTTCATTCTGAGGTTCAGTGGCCTCAGAACCAGTGCCAAAATCATGGGCTGGAGTAAGCCTTAGGTCTTTGGACAAACCAAGAGTCAAGTGATCATCCCTCTGGGTGTTGTACATGGCCACCCCCTTGTTCACTGATATCTTTGGTGCTGCACACGGTCTCTCTAGGGATACGTCCAAACCATCAAAGGAAGTAAGATCCAAAGGGAAGTCTGTGTTACTTAACTTAGTGCTATAGAATAATTTGGAGGGATGATCTTCTGGATGGAGTGTCTTTTGGTGGTGGTGGGATCTTAGAAGGTGACAACTGTCCTTTCCTTCTGGAACCTTCTGGAACCCTGAGCGATAGCCAAGGTAGGAAAAGGAAGGGTCAGAATAATCTTCTTTGGCTTGAAATGCCAACGGGGTTGAATCAAGGGCTGCTGTTGGCCTGAACTGATCCAAGGCCTCCATTGGGGGTGCACGCAATCCGGTGTTGGGGGAGATGGAACTGGCATCTTCCAAGGCATCCACTGAAGAATGGAGACCCCAATCTCCGGCAAAGGAGGTTCGCCATTTCACACTGGCCTGCCTAGCGTAGCTGTCTTCTGGGGCACCCAGCATGGTTGAGGTTGTGACCCCAGGATCGAAGCATGACCGATAAGAAAGGGGAGCTGTCTTGGACTCCCAATGGAAGGATCCGAGAGCCCCCATTTGGGCTTCTTCTTTCTTAAACTGCTGGATGGAACTGTGGAGGTCGGCAGATGTTTGTGAAGAACGTAGGAGGGTCTGGAAAGTTGCAGAGGACACGTCGCTCTCATCCAAGATGGAGGAGTTCAGATGATCCAAGCCGAGGGGAGGACGGAAGGCAAAGAAGTCAACCACTTGACTGGAGCTCTTTGGAGGAGGAAGATGGTCATGGAGAAGGGAACCAGAAGAAGGGATGGCAGGTGATTTGGTGGAAGGGAAGAAATCGACCTTGGCTCTGAGGTGCCCACTGCTTCTCTCCGACACGGAAGGATGACCCGATGATGGGTTTAATACATGTCGGTCCTCGTTCCCCGGTTTCCTCTTGCAGAGATGAGAGATCCCAAATCCTCCAGCTGGTTTCTGACTCCGATACGGACTGCTGCCCGAGACAATATTCGGGGGGCTCTCTTTCAATGTGACTCTATCCAAACAGGAATGGCGGGGGCTCAAATCCGCAGTGGACAGAGAATACGGGTCACAAGAGCGTGTCACATTTTCTGCCCCACATCTCTGGAGCTTGGACTCAAGATTGCTTTGCTGCCGAGAGGAAGAGTTGAAGAAGCTGCCAGTGATATTCTGGAAAGGCCAGTCGGAGCAAGGCAGATTGGACTGAACCAGAAGGCGTCCTCGAGAGTTGACACCGCTCTTTCCTATGAAGGTCGCACAGGGCCCTCCCCGCGTAGTGGGATTTGACACAGCGGTGGCAGGATCATGCCGGTGACGGGAAACCGTCGCTTGACTTCCAGTATCCAGGAACAGATTAATGTTAATGTTCTTCTGAACATTTCTTGGTTCTGCAGAGAGATAAAAAGCCGTCAATGTGCAGCGCGCACGTCTGAAACGGGTTCCCATTCCGGAAGAGAGCACATCTTTAACCGCACGAATTCCAGGACAAAACCCAAACCAGTTCGAAGGATGCGGAACACTCTGTGGTGTCACAGTAGAAAAATCAATGGGAAAATACCACATTTACTCGAATCTAACACTCACCATTTTCAGCCGAATTTAGTCTCCAATATTCAGGTGCTCATTACATTCATTGGCGCATTATGCCAATTAGAGTAACCCTACAATCCAGAGTAACTACGGGAGCACGTAAGAGACATTATGTATACCCGTAGTTACTGCACCACCTAGTGAAAACCTATGGGAAATTCATATTGCAATCCAGAGCAAATTGTTCTTACACCGGAGCAAGGACTCTCCATAGTTACTCTGGATTGTGCCCTAAATCTGTATTTACTCTGGATTGTAGGGATAATCCCATTGTTGTATAAAGTAGTTTTATAGGTAAAAATCATAACATAAACCCATTGCCACTACTTCTGGGAGGACATGCCTAAGTTGGACCTATATATTGTCACTAGAGAGACAAGGAAGGAAAATAGCAAGATGTGCTTGATTGTGCCTACATTAAGGACTACAATCCTAAAGACACTTTCTTGGGAGTAAA
This sequence comes from Cryptoblepharus egeriae, assembly GCA_030015325.1. Taxonomy (NCBI): domain Eukaryota; kingdom Metazoa; phylum Chordata; class Lepidosauria; order Squamata; family Scincidae; genus Cryptoblepharus; species Cryptoblepharus egeriae. The sequence goes on from JAREYC010000010.1 coordinate 2,393,915, forward strand.
ACCCAATGAACACAATGGGGCTCAGTTCTGAGTAGACATGGTTAGGACTGTGCCCTTAGTCTTCATGGGTCCGCATTATCAAACACTGAGAAAATCAATTCAGTTCATTTCAAGATTCAACAAACATATTTAATTTATTGTAGGCACGTAATGGAAATTATAAAATGTTGCAACTATGTGCAAATGTATAATGTATAAAAATGTATAAGGTATAAAAATATATTTTTGTTTTGCAGAAATTTTGTTTTAATTATTAAAAAAGAAAGAATCAGGAAAATCAGTTGAGATTCATTTATTCATTCATATACTTGAGATTGGCGGAGGGAAAAATAGGAGAGTGAGTGAGAACTTACTCTTTTAATTCATTAATTAAATTAAATTAATTAAAAACACTTTTAATTCATCCTAAACACTTCTTTGAGACATCAAACTTCAAGGACGATGTACTTAAATTTTAAATGCCTTGATTGCGTTTCCTTATAATGTTCCGTAACCCTTAGATGACCAACCGGATTTATTTTCCGGCAATTATAATTTATGCAAATTAGGCTATTTTTAGATGGTCATCAAGCAGCGGCAGAGGCTACTCCAAGTGTCCACGTCCATTTCCCAGAAGTATGGATGGGACATTATTGAGAATCCTATAGAGCAGGAGTCAGGGAACCTTTTTACCCTTTACCCCAAAATATATTTAGATACGCCAACGTTATCCCCTTGATTTGAAAGGAAGGAAATCATATGTTATTGATTATTTGTATTCAGAATTTTATTGAATCTATTCAAAAAATCCAGACTTTTAATTAAAAAAAATTGTAGGACAAAATGTAGGATGTGTTCCTACAGTGCTCGGATGTAGCCGTCCGTGTAAAGCCATGGCTGGCTCTGTCCATTACCCCCATGAATTTCATTTTTACCCCATTTGGGGTCATTTACCCCTATTCCCTGACCACTGCTATAGAGGAACATTCCAATGAGATGAATGGAGGAGAGGCTCTGCCTACTATAGAAACCACCTATTGAATCCAGATCCGCTGGGCAGGTCTAGGTAAGAGTCTTAAACCCTGTGTAAAGAGAGTCCAAGCATCTATAAGCTTTCAAACATAATCTTAAAACTGAGGACTAGAAACCCGAGGCGTAGTCTTAAAACCAAGATCAAAACACACTGCTCTGACTTTACTCCTGAGCAATCCCTCGCTGAATTTCGGAGCATCAAGGGACACAAACCAGTCCAAACAAGTCACCATTTAGAGATTTATGGAGAGCAGGTTGCGGCTGCAATCCTAAAGATGCTTTCCTGGGAGTAAGACCTATTGAATACAATGGGGCTTACGTTTGAGTAGACATGGTTAGGCTTGTGCTCTCAGTCTTGTTGGCCAGGAAATGTGCTAAATCCAGGCCAGCCCCAAAGAAACCCATTCTTGGCCAGAAATGAATTTCTAGCCTGATATGAGCGCATACCCGACGCACCTCCCGGGGTCAACCACTTCTCATCCACATGAGGCTTTACTCACTCCGATCACCACCGTGGGACATCCCCTGGCTCTGCCTGGGTGCTTGGGGGGTGAGACACAGGTGCCTCTTTGTGCTCCAACTTTGCTGGGAGGAAAAGTCCTTCTGCTCCGCACTGCCCTCAGCAGCCGACCCCTTGCAGAAAGCTGAAAATCCGGATCCGAGCCAGGGAGACAGGCCAGCTGAGTCTCTCTAAGAGGCTTAAGGCTGATGATTAAGGAGGCTAGTTAGGCACTGACTCCAGATGTCCAGGGGAAGGAGAGGGCTGGGAAGGCTTGGATCCACACCTCATGACAACTGTATCCTCAAGACGGGTCTGTTTGGAGTCTACTTATCAACAATCAATAACTTTTATTGGCATTTGAGCCCATTGATCCTGCCAACAAAATGCTGCCCTTCTTCCTTCCTGCTCCCCCCACTGCTAATAAGGACACAAGAAAAACCCTTGCTGGATCTAATCCAGACGTGTGTCCCTAATCCAGCATCTTCTCTCCAGCAGTGCCATCCCACGAGAAGTCCACAAAAGCAGGGCACAGAGGTCACTCTCGCCCTTCCTTGTGGTTATTTTAAAGTCTTGGGAAATTTTTGACTCCACCTTTTGCACGCAAAGGAAAATAATAAAGTTTATATGGCACCAGAGCAGGCACACAGGAACGTCTGCAAAACAAATCATGCAAGGAGCTGGAAAACAGCTGCTCCAAGATAGACTGTCTCTGCTCCTGGAGGTTCTACATAGCTATGGTGGGCAGGGTGGCTTCCTGCCAACTAGGTACACTTTTATAGAGGCTGTCTTATATTTAGCAGGAGGAGTCCAGATGGAGTCCATATAATTGGAGTCTACATAGTGGCGTCCATATAGTTGGAGTCCATATAGTGGCGTCCATATAGTTATGATGCAAAAGCAGAGTGCAAACTTCCTAAGAAACGTCCTGCTGAATCAGGCCAAAAGTTTAATGGTGGTCAGTGGCATAGCTAGAGGGGTTGGAGCAGCCAGTCTACAATCCAGAGTAATTATACACCGATGTAGTTACGGTGCCGCTTATGGGAAACCTATGGGAAATGCATAAAGCAATCCAGAGTAAGTGCCTCTTATGTCTTCCCGTAGTTACTCTGGATTGTAGGGTTAGGCATGCATGGGGCTCTCCTCTGCAGAGTCATACCAGGCAGAGTGGCTGGCTCTGTTTTGCTCCCCTCTGCTTGGAATGGCTCCAGCGAGCCCCTTGCATGCCCCAGACTGACTGCTCCACCCCCTCTAGCTATGCCACTGCTGGCTGATCCCCAGATTCAAGGCTACAAAGCCAAGGGCTCACCTGACTTCACACAGCTGCCGAAATGAGGAGGTGCATTTTCTTTCCTCCTGCCTCGGTGGATCCTGCGTTGATTCTCCATACCCATCCGAAGAACTGTCATCCCTTCGGACTAAGGCCGGGAAAAGTCGACCCCAAGAACAGCAAAGCAAGAGATCCACCACTTCCCTGGTAGGCCAAAGGAACAGGAAGAGAGCAAAGGTAGAGGAGTTTATGGATGCAATAACACACTTTCCTGGGATTGAATACATAATGGAACTTACTTCTGAGTAAACAGGATTGCACTCTATGTTAACCATCCTGTATTTTGTAGCCCTATAAACCAGGGGTCCTTGCTCAGCAATGGGCTGGATCCATAGCACGCAGAAGGTCCAAAGCAATCCCAAGCAGCACCTCATGCAGATAGGGCAGAGATCCATTCCTGCCTGAAACCCCACAGAACCAGCCTCAGTTGACAATTCTGATCTACAGCAGTGGTTCCCAAAGTGGGTCAGGACCCCCTTGGGGGAGACACAACTTAAGTGGGGGCAGGGTCATGAAAAACTGGGTGCCACCATACTGGAATCTGGCACTGGGTGCTGGTTTTGTGGATTAGGGCACTCAGGCTGCAATCCATACTTTCCTGGGAATACTGCATTTACTCGAATCTAATGCACACTCGAATCTAATGCGCACCCTATACTTATAATCAAAACCCCATATTTATTTGAATTTAATTAACCATCGAATCTAATGCGCACCCTACTCTTATAATCAAAATACCATATTTACTTGAATCGAATGAACCATCAGATCTAATGCATACCCTGATTTTGGAGATTTCGAATTTGGCTGAAAAAGGTGAGCGTTAGATTTGAGTAAATACAGTAAGTTTCATTGAACACAATGGGACTTACTTCCAAGTAGATAAGGAAGAGCTCTGGCATCACAGTGATGTCACGTCCAGCCATGGCATCTCTTCTGGGAGCTCCTGGACAGATGGTCATTCTCAGAAGGGGACCCAAGCTGAAATACTTGAGAGTAAGCTAGCCCCATTGACCCAAATACCTGGGAGTAAGCCGGCCCCATTGACCGCAGTGGGGGGTTCAACTGCAGAGGGTGGTGGTACTCAAAGTGGGGGTTGGGACTCCCTTGGCGAGTTGTGACCTTGGATCTGTGGGGCTATGAAAGGGTGGGTTCTGCCATTGAAATCTGGCGCTGGGCATCCCTGTGAGTAAGTCTCATTGAACACAGTGGGGCTTACTTCCAAGTAGACATGGAGAAACTCTGGCCATCACAGTGGTGGCACATCCTGGTAAGTTGGACAGATTTTTAAATTTGAAAGGGTGTCCTGGGCCGAAAGGCCGAGTAACACTGGTCTACTCTAAGAGCACAATCCTAACCATGTCTACTCAGAAGTAAGTTCCATTGTGTCCAATGGGTCTTACTCCCAGGAAAGTGTCTTTAGGATTGCACCCATAGTCCAGGTTCCACTGATAATTTGTGGGTTGTTGAACCTGATTTGAACAGAACTTGTTGATGTGGGATGACAGTCGGGTGTGCACTTTTAGAGCCCAATCCCATGCACGCCTACTCAGACATCAGTCCCCTTATAGCCAATGGAACTTACTCCCAGGAAAGTGATTGCAGCCTTCATGTGCTCACTTAACTGGATTGTGCCCCCCTTTAAATCTCTCCTCCTCAGGGTGACCAATGTCATCATTGCAAAAGTAGAGGACAAGACCCCTGAAATGTAGGACACCCAAGAAAAACATAGGACGTGACAAAACAAAAGCTAAAAATACACATATTGCTTTAAAGCTATAAAAGGAGGAAAGTGCAGATTTTTTTTCCAGGATATAAGGCTAAAAAAGAGGACATGTCCTGAAAAAGAGGACAAGTGGTGACCCTCCCTCCCCTCAATTTCTCCAAGAGGGAAGGACTTTATGCAATGCAGATAACCTGGTTGTGGGTGGGCCATGGGGGGTTCCCACTGGGGAGGGGGCACGGCCATGGAGGAGGCTTGCAGTGGGGAGGAAGCAGGATCATGGGGGGCTTGCAATGGGGAGGGGAGGAGAGCCATTGAGAAGGGTTTGCAATGGAGAGGAGGGGCCATTAGGGGGCTTGAAGTGGGGGAAAGGACATGGGGGCAAGATCATGGGGGGCTTGTTATGGAGAGAAGGGGCCATTGGGGGCTTGCAGGAATGGGGCAGGATCATGGGGGGCTAGTAATGGGGAGGAGGGGCCGTTGGGGGCTTGCAGGACATGGGGCAGGATCATGGGGAGCTTGTTATGGAGAGAAGGGGCCATTGGGGCTTGCAGGACATGGGGGCAGGATCATGGGGGGCTTGCAATGGGGAGGGGAGCAGAGCCATTGGGAGGGGTTTGCAATGGAGAGGAGGGGCCATTAGGGGGCTTGCAGTGGGGGGAAGGACATGGGGGCAGAATCATGGGGGGCTTGTTATGGCGAAAGGGGCCATTGGGGGCTTCCAGGACATGGGGCAGGATCCTGGGGGCTTGCAATGGGGAGGGGAGCAGAGCCATTGGGGGTCTTGCAGTGGGGGGACTTGCAGTGGGGAGGGGACAGGATCATGGGGGGCTAGTAATGGGGAGGAGGGGCCATTGGGGGCTTGCAGTGGGGGGCAGGACATGGGGGGCTTGCAGTGGGGAGGGGAGCAGAGCCATTGGGGGGCTTCCAGTGGGGAGGGGCAGGATCATGGGAGGCTTGTAATAGAGAGAAGGGGCCATTGGGGCTTGCAGGACATAGGGGGCAGGATTAGGGGGGGCTTGCAATGGGAAGGGGAGCAGAACCATTGGGGGACTTGCAGTGGGGAGGAGGCGGGATCATGGGGGGCTGAGGTCATTGGGGTCTTGCAGTGGGGGGAGGACAAGGGGGCTGGCACAGGGGAGGAGGCAGGCTCAGGGGGGTTGCAGAGATGGGGTCTCACCTGTGCTCAGCTGCGCCCTGGAGGCCACCTGGATGCCCCTTGCAGAGCCTGGACAGGTGGAGGCGTTGGGGGTCTCAGCGCAGGAGGGGCCGTTGCGCCTCCTTTCCCAGCAGGCGGGGGTGCAGCGGGGGTCCTGCCCAGTCAAGGGGGGCTCGCAGGGCCCACGGCCAGGCAGGGGGTCCTCCAGGGGCACCTTCCACTCCCCAAAATGTAGGACTCCAGAAAAGAAAAACTCAAACATATATTTTGCTTGCATAGGGTTAATGTAAACACTGCACGATATTACTTGCTGGGAAGTAATTTTTACTTTTTTACTAAATTTTACTCTTATTAAATTTTAAACCATTCATTACAACTGTTTGACATCTCATTTATTTAGGCTGCAAGACTTATTTAGACTTTCCTGGGAGTAAGACCCATTGAGCACAATGGGGCTTACTTCTGAGTAGACATGGTTAGGATTGTGCGCAAGTTACAAGAATTATACTGGCTGTTCAGTAAGAAGAAAAAAAGATTTTTTTCCCCCAGGACTCAAAGAGGACAAGTCCAGAAAAAGAGGACAGGTCACCCATGTGTCATAACAAAAAAGAGGACAAGACCCCCAAAATGTAGGACATCCAAGAACAGTGCAGGACATGATACAATAAAAACGAAAAACACTCATGTGTGTTTGTGTGTGTGTGAATATACTCAAATATAACACTCACTTTTTCAGCTGAATATAGTCTCTAAAATCAGGTGCGCATTAGATTCGATGGTCAATTAGATTTGAGTAAATACACTACTTTGATAATTATAAGTATGGGGTGTGCATTAGATTCAATGGCGTGTTAGATTAGAGTACATTGGATTATGAATACAGGGTGCACATTAGATTCAATTGCATATTAGATTCAGGTAAATTTGATTATAAATATAGGGTGCAAATTATATTCAATGGTTTGTTAGATTCGAGTAAATTTGAATATAAATATATGGTGCACATTAGATTCAATGGCGTATTAGGTTCAAGTAAATTTGATTAAAATATAAGGTGCATATTAGATTCAATGGCATATTAGATTTGAGTAAATTAGATTACAAATATTGGGTGCACATTAGATTCAGTGGGGAATTAGATTCGAGTAAATTTGATTAAAATATAAGGTGCATATTTGATTCAGTGGCTTATTAGATTATAAATATAGGGTGCACTATAAATTAGATTCAATGGTGTATTAGATTTGAGTAAATTAGATTATAAATATAAGGTGCATATTAGATTCGATGGTGCATTCGATTTGAGTAAATAAGATTACAAATATAGGGTGCACATTAGATTCAATGGCGTATTAGATTAGAGTAAATTTGATTATAAATGTAAGGTGCATATTTGATTCAATGGCTTATTAGATTTGAGTAAATTAGATTATAAATATAGAGTGCACTATAAATTAGATTCAATGGTGTATTCGATTTAAGTAAATTAGAATATAAGTATAGTGTGCACATTAGATTCGATGGTGCATTCGATTCGAGTAAATTAGATTCATATGTATAAAGATATATAAATATATATAAAAGATAGATAGATAGATACATAGATACATAGATACATAGATAGATAGATATTTCATGTGTTTAATTTAAAACTATTGCATATGATTTATTACGTATAACATATTAATTACAAGAAGGCTACCTGCTGACCACTTACAAGGAAAAAGAGGACATTTAAGTTTTTTCCAGGACACAAGGCTAAAATCCAGGACATATCGTGGGGGCGGGGAAACAGTGGTCACTTGTGGTCACCTGTGGTCACTTGTGGTCACTTTGCCTCCAGTCACAGTGCAGGATGGCTCCTGCCACACTCCACCAAAGTTGTCCCAAACTCCCAAGTGGTGCTGCTACCAGGTTGTTTGAGTGCCAGTGGCAGAGCCAGAGAGGGGATCTCTGTTTTGCAGGGATCTCCACCGTGGTATGCAAGGGGTCTTGAGCACACATTGCAGTGTGGCACTCTGCAAAACCTAGTGCTTTGTACCCCGTCTGGCTACGCCACTGGTGCGCACATCTCTCCCTCTCAGGAGAAACAGACTACGCAGGTGTGCAGGATGTTGCAAGTGGGGCAACAACAACACATCGCTCAAGGGGGCCAAGTCCAACTGAGGTCAGCCCAAACCCCTGGCAACCCAGGTACTTCCTTTCTTATCCTTAATGGACATGATCGGCGGACAGGACAAGGAGGTGCTACCTGTATGACAGATACCTGAAGCATCCTTCTAAGTTGGCCTCATAAATGAGCCAACCCTTTTCCAGCTGTTGGGTGGAGGGAGCACTGGGTATGCCCAAGCACACCAGGCTGTTCTTTCTCTTTCCTTTGTTTTTGTCCTTCGTTCACCAATTTGCCGAGTTCTGGATACCTGGAAAATTCCCCACGTTGGTAGAATCCACAACTTTGCCTATAGACAGCCTAATTTGGAACGTAGATTGACAGGCACTTCATAAGCTGAGCTCTCCAATAGATGTATGGATATTTTTTGTGGACAGCTGCCTGTCAAACATCAAAAAGAAAACTTCCCTGGCCCAACCACCAGGCCCTGCAAGCTTCAGTTTTGCTGGCACATCCATGTAGCTGGGAGACCACATGGCTCATACGTGACTAGTGGCCTTGATCCAGAGCAAGTAGAGACCCTAGATTAGCACACATATAAAATAGGACACACTTTTTTGCGCATCAGGGGTTGTTGTGCATGGGGAGATGATGCACATAGGGGACTTATGCACATAGGGGACTTTTGCGCACGAGGGGTTGATGCGCATGGAGAGTTGATGCTCATAGGGAGATGATGCGCAGGGGGGTTGATGCTCATGGGGCCTTGATGCTCATGGGGAGATGATGCACATAGTGGACTTATGCACTTAGGGGACTTTTGCGCATGGGGGGTTGATGCGCATGGAGAGTTGATATGCATGGGGAGATGATGCGCATGGGGATTGATGCTCATGGGGCCTTGATGCTCATGGGGAGATGATGCGCATAGTGGACTTATGCACTTAGGGGACTTTTGTGCATGGGGGATTGATGCGCATGGAGAGTTGATATGCATGGGGGATTGATGCGCAGGGGGGTTGATGCTCATGGGGTCTTAATGCTCATGAGGAGATGATGTGCATAGTGGACTTATGCACATAGGGGACTTTTGTGCATAGGGGTTGATGCCCATGGAGAGTTGATGCGCATGGGGAGATGATGCGCAGGAGGGTTGATGCTCATGGCGTCTTGATGCTCATGGGGAGTTGATGCGCATAGTGGACTTATGCGCATGGGGGATGTTGTGTATGAAGGGAATGTTGCACATGGGGAGGTTGTTGCGCATGGGGAGTTGTTGCACATGGGGGTTGTTGCTCATGGGGGATTGATGCGCATGGGGGGATGTTGCACATAGGGAGACAGAAGCGCATAGGGGGGTGGCGTACAGGGGAATTTTACTCCCACAACGTGGGTATGCTTTTCGCTAGTTTGATTATAAGTATGGGGTGTGCATTAGATTTGATGGAGCATTAGATTGGTGCAAATACAGTAACTCACCTGGGTGGATGAGAATCACCTGTAGGCGACTGATCAAGCAGCTTTTCAGGCTGCAAATATCACCCCCATGTTGGTTCGGAAGTCCTGCTGAATTCACATGATTGACTCACAAGTAAGCATGCATTAAGAGCAGACTAACCCTACAATCCAGAGTAGCTATGGGAGCACATAAGAGACATTACGTGTACCCGTAGTTACTGCACCACCTAGTGAAAACCTATGGGAAATTCATACTGCAATTCAGAGCAAATTGTTCTTACACTGGAGCAAGGACTCCCCGTAGTTACTCTAGATTGAGCCCTACTACAGGGAAAGGTTTTGTGGGCAAGGAAACACCGGGCACATTTGTACCCCCCAAAATTAATGCCTTTTGAAAATGATACTGACTTTCACACCAAGAAGTGAAATGCAGAGCAGGAAACGAGACAAGATACCCAAAGGCGACACTTGAAAAAGAGAAGCTGTATCAGCTCAAATGCCCATCAGGCTCAGTGTCCGTTCCCCACACTGGTCAACCTTTGGCAAGCCCACAAGCACATGAGAACGACATAATTTTCTCCCACTGGTCTTGAGTAATATGTTCACTAAAACCAGAGTTGGTGCATAGCGCACATGACTGTTAGCCACTGACAGAGCTGTCTTCCATGCCTTCCTTTCGAAGTCATCCAAGAAGCACCCCATCTTGAGGCAGTGAGTTCCACAAACTACTCGTGCACTGTGTCAAGAGCACAATCTTCATCCAAGAGGGAAATTATGGCTGCAATCCTAACCACACTTTCCTGGGAGTAAGTACTATTGAACACAGTGGGACTTACTTCTGAGTAGACATGCTTAGGATTGCACCATATGTTGCTTTTATTGTCAGATTGCAACAGAATCCTATTGTCAGAGTCCAGATTAACTGGAAGGAGTGAGGCTTGTGCCTTATTTGGGGTCTATTTTCAGTGATGGATTTTGTAAAAGTAACATAAGCACATTAGAATACATTTGGAATACAGGTGTGGAAACCCCACAGAAGGAGTTGTCCTCTCTCTCTCTCTGGACAACATGCTCTCCAGGGTAGCATAATGCCCTCGTAGTCCTTAAATACGTGGTCCAGTGCTTTTGGGATCATGCTCTTTCTTGCCTAAAGTGTAAACAGGGAAGTCATCCTAAACAAAGGCTTATCAGCCTAAACAAACAATCCTAAAAACACTTTCCTGGGCGTAAGTCCCATTGAACACAATGAGGTTGACTTTTGAGTAGACATGGTTAGGATTGCACCCTTAGTTAGCCTTTATGTTAAATTCTGCTGTACTTTTTTTCCTGCACCCTTGCATCCTTTTATTGGACCTATTCTGTGAACCCTCCTGTCCTAATAAATCTCCTATCCTGTGTTCATTGCGCTTGGGAACAGAAGTTCAGAATCCAGCCTTAGAGGCGAGCACAACCCTAACCATGTCTACTCAAAAGCCAGCCCCATTGTGTTCAGTGGATCTTACTCCCAGGAAAGTGTTTTAAAGATTGCAGCCTTAGGCTGCAATCCTAAACACACTTTCCTCGGAGCAAGACCCATTGAACACATGGGACTTACCTCTGAGTAGACATGGTTAGGATTGTGTCCTCAGACTGCTCCATCAGTGCCATAGCCAGCTACCATAATCTTGTATCGGTGTACTCATTGAGGACTAGCATCTTACAGAGGCTGAGCATTAACTGCAACTCAGTGCTGGTAAGAGTTAGAACCGCCACATGGGCCCAGTTCAACTCCTGGGAGCACCTCTAAGCAGGACTGGGAAACAGAGTGGCCAGCCTAGGTGGTGAGTGCTAAGCTAGATGGATGGGGGCCTTACTCCTCCATTAGACCGCTTCATTCTTTTCTGTTCAATAACTCAAAAGTGCTTACGGTTGTTACTTCAGTCTCAGAGTTGTACATCCCTTCCATCCTCATGTAAAACTGGGGTTTCCAGCAGTGGTGTTGCTAAAAGGGGGGGCGAAGCAATCAATTTTGGAGGGAGTGTCTGCTCTGCCCCCTCTAGCTATGCCACCCGATCGCAACCCTTTTGCCACTTATCTCTTCCGTATCTCTTGTTATCGCACTTTAGTGGCGCAATTTGGCACAGTAAAGTGTCACAAGGTCACCAACAATCATGTGCTGGGAAGGCGATGTTCATGTGGAGGATGAAAAGAGTTACATTTGTTTATGTTGCGCACGGAAAGTGTAACTTTGGTGATGATGCTCCCCCTTCTATTGAGAGCTCAGCAGCTTCCAAAAATGGCCCCAATCGCTCGTTTCTGGGAAGTAAATGAGAAAGATGAAGAATTTACTATGGACAAAATCCAGAGTAACTACGGGGAATCCTTGCTCCGGTGTAAGAACAACTTACTCTGGATTGCAATATGAATTTCCTATAGGTTTTCACTAGATGGTGCAGTACCTAAGGGTGCACATAAAGTCTCTTACGTGCTCCCGTAGTTGCTCTGGATTTGGGGGTATGTCCCCATTTGATTTGAGGCCAGGTGCACTTCTAGGAACAAGCATTTTGCAAGCACCAGGCTTCATGTACACCTCTTTTTAAATATAATTTTTAACAGAAACACAGGAGAGGAATTTTTAAAATAAAGATTTAAAAACCAAGCAGGTAACCGTCAGTCTTGAGAGACTATGGTATCGTGCTCGGCGCTGCATATGCTGCATGCGAAGCACGGAAGCCTGGGTTGGATTGTTATGGAGGTTAGGCTGTTACCCAAACAGCAAATCCCCCCTCTCCACGCCACTGAATTAATCAAATGGAAAGGCAGAGCCAATACGATTGGATCCAGCTGTGTCGCAGAGCTGGGCTAAGGACAGGAGCTCACCCTGTCTTGTGGGGCCAACCCGGGTCTCGAACCCTGGCCTGCTGGTTAACAGGCACAGTGTACCTTGTGCCACCCACAGCCACAGCCACAACCAAGACAGTGTACAAATCTAGCAGGATTCAGCCCGACCAATATTGAGTCAGACAGCCTGACGGCCGGAAAACAGTTTTATTACAAATATTTAATTTTTCTTAGAAAGTGCAAAACAAAAGTGAAAAGAGGAATGACAGCATCTGAAGGCACAAAAAATTTGGTTGATCTCGGCAGGGACTCTTCCCCCAAAGCATGACACGGACGTCAGCAAAAGGACACATTCTTGCTATCTAGTCTCCAAGAAGTTATTTGACACTTGTCGGTGGACCGACCTTTGGCGTATGATTCATCTTGGAGGGTTAAGTCTCTTGGACACATTGCCACGGGCTCCGGCACCCCTGGACACAATACCCATGGACGCATTACCCATTATCCAGCACTCATGGACACCGTTGGGCACATTACCCATGGGCTCCAGCACACCTTTCCAGGATATATTCATGCAACTCTTTGAACCAACGCCATTCACACCAACATGTTTCTAGGTTAAATCAGCAATAGTGTGGTTAAAAAAGTGTGACGAGAACTTGGGAAGAGAGTTACAAAGGCAGCTCGGAGGCGTTCAAGCCACATCTCGCTGCAGAGTGCACAACGCAATGCCTTTCTCCAAAGCAACACCACTTCAGTGTTTGCAGCAGGAATGTCAAAGATGCTCATTCTGGCTCAAGGATCTCAGGTGCTTTAAGACAGTAATTCCTCAAGAGGAGGAAGCAACAGACAACGAGAAGGCGAGGCAGTTCACTTTCATGGAGGAAAACTATGGTCGTCATCTCAGTAGGGACGAGGGGGAGCGGCCTTGCTCGCCACATCTGGGTACGGATGCGGTGGCGGGTCTGGGTTATCGATGGATTGGTACGACGTCTGATCTTGGCCCATGTGGAAAGCTCCTAGGGAAGAAAAGGAACGCAGGGGTTTGTTACAAGAATCAGCAACTCAGTCAAGTTGCACCATAATAATTCACTGATTTTCCCAATAATTCATTAATTTCTATTCATCTGGTTTGCATTCCATGCCCGGAATAGCTCCAAAGAGGAAGTGCCGCTTGCATGCCCCAGGGATTGCGCCCAGCCTAGTGCGGCATCCTCCCTCTAGCTATGCCACCGGGTTCTACCACTTTTGAAAAGATTTAGGGAGGCCATGATTCAGCTATGACTGGAGGGGAGAACACGGTTCTGGGTGCAAGTTTCATTTCCTTTCTCCCAGGTAAGGATGATAAAGAGCTGGGCTTCCCCTGCTGATGGGATTTTTATAGGTATCTAGCACACCCCTGTTGGAAATAGGAAGCTGGGCTACATAAACCTCAAGCAAAACTTTTGTGGGGTGCATTAAACTCTGCAAGTCATGCCCACAATGACTTGTCATCTATCTGTGGCTGTGGAAGGACATAAGTGTGCTCACATGGGAAAAAATGCAGAGGCGTACTACCCATATGGCACGAGGTGTTTTGTGCCATGGGTGCATACGCCCAGTTTGATATTATTGACATAGGCTGCATTCCTAAAGACACTTTCTTGGAAGTAAGACCCATTGAACACAATAGGGTTTACTTTTGAGTAGACTTGGTTAGGATTGTGCTCTTATAACAGCTAAATGGGGTGAAATTTCAGTCCATGCTACGGAGGCCATTTGACTAGGGTACGCCTCTGGATCCACACATGGGAAAGATCCCAAGGTGGAGAGCATGCAATGAGAAGCATTTTATGCAGCATCTTAATATGGTCAATGGGGCTTACTCTCAGGGAGGTGCATTTAGGACTGCAAGCTTAGGAATTCCCATTGCCCGCACCCCAATGTGTCCTGTTACAATAATTCAGGCTCAAGGATGCCTGCTTGCCTTTGAAAATTGCTCCCCATCTTAAAAAATTATGCACCTGATCTTCATCTACAGGTAGAGTAGATTTTCCGTTTGGACAAGCAAGGATTTTAAATTAATATTTAGAATTTTGTTTTTGAAACTTGTAGCATGAAATCCAGAATAACTACGGGGAGTCCTTGCTCCGGAGTACGAACAAGTTACTCTGGATTGCAATATGAATTTCCCATAGGTTTTCACTAGGTGGTGCAGCAACTACAGGTGCACGTAATGTCTCTTATGCGCTCCTGTAGTTACTCTGGATTGTGCCCGTACTCTTTTTTTAAAAAAAGAAATTTACATTGAGAAAATGTTAAAAATGTGAATTTCCTGCAGTTAGATTATGAGCACAATCCTAACAATGTCTACTCAAATGTAAGCCCCACTGTGTTCAGTGGGCCTTACTCCCAGGAAAATGTCTTTAGGATTGTAGCCTATGGCTGCAATCTTAAAGACACTTTCCTGGGAGTAAGACCCATTGAACATAATGGGGCTTACTTTTGAGTAGAGGTCAGGATTGTGCTCTAAGTTTATAAAATGGGGAACTTGAATGAATGAACTCTGAACGAAGTGCATCCCTGTCTTTACGGATAGCAAAGGAGCCAAAGAACGGAGGCCGTACAGCTCAAGAAGCAGACAAAAACCAACCAGTTCAGAAAACAAAGACGGTTTGTGGTGAAGATAACATGTTACACTCTGAAATTGGCATGGAAAGCAGAGATGGGTGAGAGCCAGGATGCGGGCGGAAGGGCAAGTATCCTCCGCAATCCTTATCAGTAGCATAGCTAGGGGGGCAGAGAAGTCAGAGGGAACATCCCTACGGCATGCAAGAGCAGGGTGACCATATGCCTGAACCTGAAAAGGAGGACAAGATCTTGGATTCCTCTCAGCCTGGCCTTTCCGGTGGACAATGGCACATTTGCCTACTCACGAGTAAAGCTGCAATATTGGGCACTTCCACTTTCCCATAGAGCTCAACGTGTATTTTAGAATTTTTAGTTTTTTGGCCATAACCTTTGATAGGAAGGAGATATTTTAAAACCAGTTTTAGCATTGGATTCTGCGCCTCAGTACAAATCCAATGACATATGACATGATGGGGTTCTGCACATCATGGCAAAGCTCCAAAAGAGCATTGTCCTCCATTTGGCTTCATTTTGGAGGACACTTGAACAGAAGACTAAAAAAAATCCGGTCATATGGTCACCCTGTGCAAGAGGCTCTCCCCTTTGGTGCCATTCTAGGCACGGGGTGTAAACGGTAGTTTGTTGCTGCATGGCTCCAAAAAGGAGAGCCTCTTCCACGCCTTAGAGAATCCCTCAAACACTAGTTTCTCTGCCCCCCTCTAGCTATGCCACTCATCCATAGCCCTCCACTCACTCCACGTTTGCAGCAACAAAGCACGCAACTGTTGCGCCAACGTGCATGGAGAGAAGCCATCACAAGTGCTGCAGCGTTCACCAAGCACGTCTCGGTGGGCTTTGCAACATACCCCTCCTGCCTTCATTAAGCCGTAGGCCTTGGCAAGATAAGAGGGCTCCAAGCAGTGCAATGGGTCAAAGCAAAGGAGTTTTGCAAGACGAAGCAGATAAATTAGATAAAGAACAGCAGCAACCTTTATTTTATTATTATTATTATTTAACTAAGAGTTGCATCAGAGCACATGCACATGAACGGGAGAATCTTTCCAAAATGGCAAGGGAGAGAGACATGCAAGTTAAAAAAACAAACAAGCCGGATCAGTAACGTTGCACAAGAGGAACAGCAGTCGGGTCAGTTGCATTGCAAGGAAAAGGAGCACCTGATGAAGACTCCAGATCTGCAAAGGAAGAGAGGTCAAAAATACAGAACATGAACATTAACAACTTGAAACCCAACAGGAAACTGCGCAGAAAGAAGGAAAGCGTTCAAAGGGAAACTGGCAGCCCCAGCAGTGTGAAGAAAAAGGAAGGTTTGAGCAAGCGAGGAGAAGCCGATCACCGGGTGTGATGTCAGGGATGGGGAGATGGGCTGATCCCGGCAATGGGGGCCTACCTAGGTTGAAGGAATACTCTCCGCCACGCTCCCGGTACATCCAGTAGCAGAGGTAGCAGGAGACTGGCTTGAGGATGAGGCTGAAGATGGCCATGCCGGTGCTAAATCTCAAGAGGTCGGAAAGGGCTGTGGTGGAAGGGTACCACAGGCAGAAGTGGATGACGTCCGTGAGGATGGTGAGCACCAGGCAGATGAGGAACTGCAAGGAAGAAGCACAAGCATCAACCAGGATCTCCCCACATCTTCCCTAATTTTTCCCATCCTAATCCATTGTATTCTCTGGTGAATTTACAGACACTATATCTTGTGGTCACAAAGCAAGAGTATAGGTGTCCCTCCATCTCCTGACAGCTTGTTTTCCAATGGTTCTGCTCTTTCAACACCTTTTAATTGTATCCAGAACTCATTAATTCAATGCATGCTCCACTCTTTCAACCTCTCTCTGCTGGTCTAAAGGCTAAAATTTGTGGTTTCCATTTTGCATATGCAAGTTGAAAAGACTGGGTTCCACTTTTCAACTATTTTCACATTTGGACGGTGCTCTGATCCCTAAGCTGGAATAGCTCTGAACCCTTGCATGTTCCCTCCTTGACTGACTGCTCCACTCCCCTCTAGCTATGCCACGGGGCGATGGTTCCCCATCATCTACACCAACAAGTCCCACCTATGCCATCCTACCTGCAGGTTCATGCAAAATCTTGCTCTTGATGCTATAGGCAATTTTGAACGTTACTATTACATTTAAGTGTCCAGGGGTCCTTGGATCAGAACCATCGGGTCACTAATCCCAACACTAAGAGAATAAAATAATACTGACCATGAGGATGGCATCAACGGAGTCTCTCTGGGCAACAGCCCAAACTCCAAGTGCGAAGGTAGTGAAGTTCCCCCATGCATAGGATGGTGGTAACCAGCTTCCCATGCATCCCCTGGAGGAAGGAAATGGGTCAATGCATACATGGCATAATTCAGTTGGAAGATCCCCCTATAAAGCTGTGTTCCCCAGACTGGTGTATTCATATAGATTGTCATCCCCCCCTATAGATCCCCCTAGGTGGCAGTTTCTGCAGGGTGACGAACTCTGGCGCAAATAGGTAAGGTGCCAAGCAATACGGGCTGGAAGAGGGTGGCAGGAGGGCCTTCTGAAGGGGGCATATGGGGACAGGGGGAAGGTGGAATGGGGTGGTGGAGGGAAAGACTCAGGAGGCAGGATTGGTGGAAGCCATCGATGTATCCTAGTCCCTTTCACATGTTACTTTGGGCATCCTAGATTTGTGCCAACTATACCGCTGGTGTGGATTCAAGAAGCCCCATAGGGCAGGCTGATACATTACTCAGGATAAGACAAAATCTATCTCCTTATCCCAAGATGATCTCCAGCCACCTCCTAACCTGTCATGCATCCTGGCTAGGCCAGTACCAGTTAGGACTGGGCTGCCTGCATTTCATTCTGCCTTTCCTGGTGCCAACCCCATGTCAGGAATGAAGGCACATTCCAAGCTGGCATCAGCCCAGGCACAAGAGGCAGGGCACTTTCCCCTGAGCCGCCATCGTTCCCCCCACCCCAAAACCAGTACACAAGTTACTCACCAGGTTGTAAGCAGCCAGTGCACCAGGACAATTGCCTGCAAGCAGAAGAAACATCAATGCACACAGTCCGTTATGGAGCGGCACATTCAGAGGAGTCTCTGCCTCAAGGACTTTACAGTGTAAATGTCACCAAAGACAAGGAGAGAACAACAGGGAGAAGATCTCAAGGAGGACTAATGAAAAGTAGGGGGAAAAACCCACAAACTCAAGTCGACTTTATGTTGCTCAACAAGAGCAGCTGAAGGCAATGTACCCCCACTTTCAAACCCGCAACCTTTCTTCCAGCACAGGCCTTTCTTCAGCACCATCATTGCTTTCTGACACTTCATTCAAAGCCTGGGCTTATTGGTCATTATTATGGCTTTTTATGGGTTATTGATTTCAGGGGACACCTGCCTGCCTGAACAGATGCGGCCTTTGATCTGCAGCCCTCTCTGAACCCCTGCCGGGGCCTGGCAGCCCCTAACCCGAGGAAGAGCACAGCGCTTGCTGTTATGTGATCATTGGGGAAGAACGGTGGAGATGAAGCAGAGTTTGTAGGAAGTGGAGCTTTAAAAACTCCCAGAAAGGGAAGTGGCATAGTCCTAGCTGAAGTGGTATAGTCCCAGCAGAGTTCCACCACATGGTTTTAACGCATACTAGAATTAGAAGAAGGTTAAGAATACCCTGATGCCCTCTCCCCTTGCCCTAAAAAATTATTTCATGCTGGCTCAGGACCAGCCAAAGTCTCTTTCACGGGCTGTGGCTATGCCTCCAGCGGTTGCCACTGTCTCAGTACAGTCACAGATCTCGCTCTCTTCTTCCTGGAATGGCGCAACACACAACATCCGCTTGAAGCCCGGAACTGGGTCAAGGACCCAACGGACGG